>CM062805.1:795125726-795816823 GCA_031772625.1 Pinus tabuliformis
TTATCTTTAATTCTTAGTGCACAATAAATATTATCCCATCTATAATTTAAAATTTTATCAAAAAATTAATTCAAAAGACTTATATATAAATAAAAGAAATGCATACATAAATGTACTTAATGTAATGTTACACAAGTAATGGTTATTATGATTTTATCAAGCAAATTAAAAGTTACTTTACAATATAGTAAAGTTAGCATGGTAGGTTTATCCTAGGTCACCCCGCCTTGGCTTTTCCCTTTGCTCTACGGTTTGGGGGTGCCTTTCCCTTGCTTTAGGTTTGCAGATCTAAACTCTCGCTTTTTCTGTTTAAACTTTTGATCAATATTGACAATGTATCGGTACGTCGTATCGAGTGAGGAGATGTCTAGGAAATCCATCTCATCCTGGATGTACATGTGTAGGCAGTTGCGGTACTTGACTACCAATATTTGATACCGAATTTCGTGCAAAGGGTATGAAAAACATTGGTAAACTCCGACACGTCTTGGTCTCTTCGTTGCCGCAGTGTGGTCCACTTTATGTATTTATCCTCATAGCTCCTTATAGGGTAGTACTACTCCTTGATGGCATCCTAGAATGAATTCCAAGTGGGTGCGACTGAAAATAGTGAGGGCGTACTCTCGTCCTTCTTCTCACATTAGGTTTCCCACCAGTACTTGACATGGGGGGCGACTTTGAGAAGTGCTAACGTAATATTTTCCCGGCTAGAAAAACCATGAACAGAAAAATATCCTTCTAGCAGATTTAACCATTTACTACGACTTCTGCATCTATTCGACCCTCAAATATGGGGATGTCAAATTTAACTTGTATCTTAAAGGGAGTGGCGCTTTCCAGAGTAGTTGTTGGAAGGAGATGTGTCACCCTTGGGTAGTCGCTAAAGGATCTGGGAAAATTTGTCCATCATCTGTTCCTTATCACTCGAGGGATTCTTCGAGAAAGAGTTTGAAAGGATATACTACCCCCTCTTCTTTCTTCTCTTCTTCCATGGGAGGTTGTCGGGAGTTGCGAGGCTGGTCTTGCAAAGGTTCGACCCGTTCGAGCCGTAACTCCTTATATCCCGACCTCGTTGGGGACATGCAAAGAAAGACAGAGAAAGAGAAGACCGCTTTGATACCACTGATCATAAATTAAACCAGAACACAACAAATTACAAATATAACCACAAATATAGAGATGCAATCAAAATAACACTTCATTTCAATAATATCAAACACTGAAATATGCTTACAAACAAAATGGAAATAAGACTAGCTCGAGTGAAGGTAGCTTATCTCTGAGAAGAGATGTGGTGGATTCATGCCTTTGAAATGTGTTATAATGAGTCTCGGAGGCTTATTTATTATTGAGAAACAATAGAAAACCCTAAACATCCAAAAACCTAACCCTATGAGATGAAGCACCAAAAATATGGGCCATGTTTGGCTAAATTGGTACATCAACTTCCCAAGGTCGTAACTTTGGCATACAATCTTCATTTGACGCGCAAAGTACCTCGTTAGAAATATCTATCTTAGGATTACAACTTTCAAGTGTTGAAAATTCACAACAAGAAATTGCTAAAAATAGAAGTGCTAAAAATAGCACAGCTAAAAATAGCAATTTGGGTATGAGTGTTGGATTGGGCAACAAGGAATGAAAAATGTAAGTGCTAAAAATAGAAGTTCTATTTTTAGTAGTTCAAGTTGGATTCCTATTTTTAGACAGTCTCTGGTCTAAAATCAAAAGTAAAATTCGAATTTGGTCTTACCAGTAGTTTGAATATTAATTAATTAATTCTCCATGATTTAATTAGCTAAGGAAAATCAAACTTGAAGTCTTTGTGAGAACATGCAATAATTTCTCCACTAAGTGGGGAATGTGTCCTTGATTTGTTCCACTAGTTGAGGAATTAAGGATGAGTTCTATATTGAGAGGATTAGTTGACTTAGTTTAACTTAGTCAAGTTCAGTTAGATTAATTTAACAAGTTGTTAAATTAATGAGATATAGTTTGTTGATGCTTGCATGCATGTGACAACTGTTATTTTCAGATAACTGTGTATTCACTCATGGATAATTGATGCATGTCAGTTCTGTCAGAGACCCAGTTGAGATGAGAGGAGGGACAATGTACTATCAGTTTGATGAATATTTTTCCTATAAAGGAAGCTCATTCATGATGAGGATTTATCTCCTTCAGGTTTGTGTAGTTATTTCAGAGGTCAGTGTTGTGTGTGAGGTGAGAATCACACAGGTTGCAGTTGGAGGAGCCAAGAAAAACTATGGATAGAAATAGGAGGCTTGGAGGGTAGATGAGAAGGTTTTTGAGAAGCCTTTGATTGTCTATGAGCAGCAGAGGAATTGTACTGAGAGCTAGATAGCTTCCGACCTAAGGCTTTGTGTAATCCAAACTATATTTCCACTTGTATGATAATATAGAGATGGGGTTTTAGGCAGGGGCTTTCCCTAAGTAAATTCTTCTGTGTTATGTGTGTTTGATTCCTTCTTATCAATTATATGTGTTCTTATTGATGTTTCTCATGGTTGATTAAGCTTCCGCTAAATTGTTTGTAGAAGTAGATCAGGTTTTTTCTTTAGTACATTGCATTACCAGGTGATCTACAGGTGGGAAATTTCTACATGGTATTAGAGCTAGCTGATTTGTAGAAAAAGTTCTACATGGTATCAGAGCTAGCTGATTTGTAGAAAAATTCTACAAAATACTACATGGTATCGGAGCACAGGTGATCAAGGAGAGAACAATATACTAAGAGGAGAATTCAAAGTTTTGAGTTTTTGGCCAAGAGTTTGCAGAGCAGATCTGAAATTTCTTTTACAAAATTTTAAAAAATAAATAGCAGATTTGGATTCCTTGCGGAAAAATACCCAAAATAATTAAAAAAAAAAATTGGTTTAATAGGAGTTCGGATGAGGGAGATATCACTGATTTAAAATCAACTTTTTTTCCAGAAAATTTCGTGATGATGGTAAAGTGGAAATAGATTAGTTTGCCAGCCAAGAGCTTGTATGCACTTGAGGTACAGGATGCACGCAAAACCTTGAGGAGTAAGGAAAAGGTTAGATACTGGGTGGTTGAGAGGGAGAGTAAATTACCTCTAAACATGCAGTGCCAGAAGAAGTCTCAGACGATTGTGGAGGAGCCATGATTGGTGCAGCAGCTTCAGGACGTTGTGGAGCAACCACAACAGGGAAGCTATGAGGAGATTGAGCAGACATCTACTCATGCGGAGACCTCGAGTAGGGGGAAACTTTGAGTCAAGTGGGCAGAGGGATCACATGTAGCCATACCTCCAGGTAGGAGGTGGGGCGATGTGGAGTGATCGTCCCATGGAGGAGGGGCAGGATCCTTGAGGTACCCAACCTCTTGGATGAGACCTTGCTATGGGAGCCCCGATGTGGAGTAGCAAGAACTGACTGATTGGGTAGAGATAGATGTGGATGGAGTGGCAGAGAGAGCTACATTGTAGGGAATCCTAGGACAACGCAGAGCATGCAGGATACAACAAGGCAAGAGGCACAAGTGTGTTGCACTGTGCAGGGTAGCACAGAGAAGAGTGTAATGGTGCGAGATGCATGGAGATGTTGCAGTAGCGCAGATGTCAGAGAGGGGGCACTTGTCTGCAGCAGGTAGAGCTTCATCATCAGAGTATGTTTCTAGCCCAATAGAGAGGTCAGTTGGGAGTTTTTTTTTGTCCCGAGAGTTGCTAGAGCAACCACACTTGGTAGAAGTGTTGCATGCAGAACATTCCAGAGGTACAAGATTGGGTTCGAGAGGAAGCATTTCTTGTTGAGAGGGAGTGTTGAAAATTGGCAACAAGAAATTTCTAAAAATAGAAGTGCTAAAAATAGCACTGATAAAAATAGCAGTTTGGGTATCAGTGTTGGATTGGGCAACAGGGAATGAAAAATGTAAGTGCTAAAAATATAAGTTCTATTTTTAGTAGTTCGAGTTGGATTCCTATTTTTAGACAGTCCCTAGTCTAAAATAGGAAGTAAAATTCGAATTTGGTCTTACCAGCAGTTTCAATATTAATTAATTAATTCTCCATGAGTTAATTAGTTAAGGAAAATGAAACTTGAAGTCTTTGTGAGAACATGCAATAATTTCTCCACTAATTGGGGAATGTGTCCTTGATTTGCTCCACTGATTGAGGAATTAAGGATGACTTCTATATTGAGAGGATCAGTTGACTTATTTTAACTTAGTCAAGTTCGATTAGATTAATTTAACAAATTGTTAAATTAATGAGATACAGTTTGTTGATGCTTGCATGCATGTGACAACTGTTATTTTCAGATAACTGTGTATTCACTCATGGATAATTGATGCATGTCAGTTCTGTTAGAGACCCAGTTGAGATCAGAGAAGGGATAATGTACTATCAGTTGGATGAATATTTTTCCTATAAAGGAAGCTCATCCATGATGAGGATTTATCTCCTTCAGGTTTGTGCAGTTATTTCAGAGGTCAGTATTGTGTGTGAGGTGAGAATCACACAGGTTGCAGCTGGAGGACCCAGGAAAAACTATGCATAGAAATAGGAGGCTTGGAGGGCAAAGGAGAAGGTTTGTGAGAAGCCTTTGACTGTCTATGAGCAGCAGAGGGATTGTACTGAGAGCTGGATAGCTTCTGAGCTAAGGCTTTGTGTAATCCAGACTATATTTCCACTTGTATGATAATACAGAGATGGGGTTTTAGGCAGGTTCTTTCCCCAGGTAAATTATTCTATGTTATGTGTGATTGTTTTCTTCTTATCAGTTATATGTGTTCTTATTCATGTTGTGCATGGTTGATTAAGCTTCTGCTAAATTGTTTGTAGAAGTAGATCAAGTGTTTTTCTTTAGTACATTGCATTACCAGGTGATCTACAGGTGGGAAATTTCTACATGGTATTAGAGCTAGCTGATTTGTAGAAAAAGTTCTACATGGTATCAGAGCTAGTTGATTTGTAGAAAAATTCTACAAAATTCTACATCAAGTGGCCAACATGGCTAAATATTTATGTTGGCCTTGGTTTTCCCCAAAAAAGTTGTTTGGGCTTCAAAACGGCTTCGGAAGTTCAAGACCCAAAAAATTGCCAAAAATACTAAGCTATGCTAAAATTAAGGAAACTAAAAAACTAACAGAGACAGTGGTGGGGGTCCAAGTAGAATAGGCGGGTGGCCACCAATATCCACCTAGATAAACTTTCCACCAAATATTTTTGACTTCAACTCTAGAAGCAACTTCCAAGAATGTTCATCATCATCGCCTTCCTTCTTGCAATGTGTGCAAGATGGCTTGGCTCCTTGTTCTTTCTTGGTTGTAGTTTCCTTCTTGTCCTTTCCCTTGCTTTTTCCTTTGAACTTTCCATTATGAGGTTTGAAACATGATTTCTTCGGATGATACTCTTTGTCATTCTTTCTCTTTCTTTTAAGGTGAATAGCCTTCACACTAGCCGCATCAATACTAGTAGGCACAAATAACAACAAAGAATGCCTCATGCAGCTATGTAAAGCACCAATATAATTTGTTACAATTTCTGGTCAATCAAGTGAAATGCCCAAATTTAAAGCTTCTTTTCTAAACTCTTCTGTGAAGCTTTGTACATTTTTACCTTTTCCTTGTCTCAAATATTACCATTCCATTAAAGCCTTTTGTCGATAACCTAAAGGATATAATTGCTCTTTTAATGCAGATATAAAATATGACAAAGAAGAAAGGATATTACTCAAGTTTTTGCTACCTTTCTGCAACTTTCTCTCCCACCAGACGAGAGCGGTGCCACTCAGCCAAAGAGATGCTAATTGGATCTTGGCCTCATCTTCCTCAATTTGTTGAATCCAAAAATATACATCAACCTGTCTAATCCAATTGTTTAAATTCTTTGCATTACATTCTCCATTATATGTGGGCAAATCAAACTTTACATCTAGCTTAAAAAATGGTTTTTTGGATGCATTCCTATGATGCCTGTTAGAAAGATGAGAAGAGGAAGAAGAATAACTTTCACTGGAATATGGAGAGGGAGGTTTAGGATGCTCTCCTTTTTCTCCTCGATTTACCAAGGCATGTTCATCTCGCTCTTTCTTCTTAGGCTTTATTTCCTTCTCATATTCTACAAATAATTTGTGCACTTTCTCTGCCATAGTGAAGAAGATATTGCGATAATTTTTCTCTTCCTACATTCGAGCTTCCCCATCTGCCATTTTCCATCTTCATGTTGTACATCCTGCTTCGAGATCAAAGGATTTGAGTTTTCCTTCACCTCTTTAGAGCTTGTTATTGGTTAGCATTCACCCATGCAACTCACATCAAGAATACTTTCTCTGATACCAAACTTGATCCAGATCTTTTACTTCAAGGATGCATATAAAATTGCATTTAAAAGAGCATGTAACCATATTATTATATTTTTATCAAACAAATTCCAAATTACTTTACGGTATAGTAAAGTAAGAATGAAATTATAGTAATAAATAAAATAAAAACAAATATTAAAATTATTAAATAATTTTTTATATAATAAATAAAAAAATTAATTAATTAAAATAAAAAAGGTTACGTAACAAATAAAGAACAAATTTATTTTTTTTTAAACTCTTCCAATATAGTAGATTTTTAAGTAGTTATAAAACTTTTTATGACTATAAATGTTCCTTTATTTTATATAGGATATTAAAATTTACAAAGAATATCTACTTTTCAATATTTAAATGATGGATATCTAATATTTTAAAAGCAATTAAAATATTTGTATATTTTTTTCCTTATTATATATTTCATTTATTTTTTACTCATTAATATTATTTTCAACTATTATATGATTCAAATGTCTTTTAATATATTTTTTATTCACCCATTAATATTATTTTCAATTATTATATTATTTAAATCTTTTAATATATCTTTTACAAATTATTGGAGGTGAATGCAAAATTGTTTGGAGGATGGTGCAAAATAAAACTTAGTAAAATTAACAATATTTTATAATAATAATAATAAATTTGATGTATTATGAGGACAAAACTCAATTGTTCTGTTAGTGTCGGTCATGATGCCCTCCATCAGTGATCAAAAAACTCTTTGCATATGCATAAGTAGGTGTCTCATCGATGTCAGTTTTGCATTCCATTAGGCATGCCATAAAACTGATGGAGGAGCTGGTCCTTGTTCCCTTCTTGGCTTTGCTGGATCAGGTCATATTAGTTAATGAACTTGTGTCACGCTTGTTTTGTGTTGTCTTGAAGTCCAAAGTCTTAGGTCTAGGGTTTCGGTCAAATGTCATTGCAAGATCATGAGTCAGAGGTCCATGGGTCCCCAGCAAGCCGGAAGGAGGTATGTAAATATTTTTCATGGATATTTTCATCAGGTACAGCTCATTTATACCTTGGATTTAAAAACCATGTTTTTAAAGCCAAGGTCATGTCAATTTTGCAAAAAATAAGGAAATTTTCAAAATTCTTCAAAATGCCGGCAATAACCCTGGTCTCCTCACTAGAGTCCATCAGATGGTCAACCTGCAAAAAGAACGGAGTTAAAGCACCCAAAAAGTCAAATTCAGGACAAAGCAAACTCAAAACAGTGTTAAAGAGAATGTCAAAACAAAACATTAGAAAGTGGGTTTGGTAAGTAAATTTTTTCAAATTGGGCTTATAAAGAGTCAAATTCCCTCTAAAACACCCTCATTGTGCATCTAAGAGCTTGCAAAGAAGAGTGAGAGGGCGAAGAAGGCGAAAGGAGGCGAATTGCAGAGAATTTGGGTCATTTTCAGGTGCGCGACCACTCAGGAGCTGTGCGCGACCAGTTGGGCAGTGCGCGACCAGTCAGCAGCTCCTCCGCAGTGTTAATTCCTAACGGGCGCAACCAGTCAGGCTGTGCGCAACCAGTCAAAGCCCGTGCGCGACCAGTCAGGAAGGGGGGCGCGACCAGTCAGGCAGTTTTTTTCCAGATTGCACTGTACAGCCCAGAAAACGCAGATTTGACTCAGTTTGACTTTTTGGGGTGGAAGATGATTATCTTTGATGTAATTATTGTAACTCTAAGACACTTTTACTCTTGTTTAACACTTCTAGAAGATTCATTCATGTAAAGGGTAAATATTTAATGAATGGATTGGTTTCCTAGCTTATAGAGGCAAGTTGTTTTGACTGCCTAGATTTTAGTGCTCAGTTTAGAATTGGTTGAAACAGCTCCTAGAAGGATGAGTTCGACCCCTAGAGGCAAGGGAAGAGGTTGGATTGCCTATATTATGTATTTTCTCAATCATTTTCAGGGGTTGGAAGGTTGGACTCTTGAGGGAGAAGCTCCTATTGTATATTTTACTTGTATCTCTGCAATTTGAGGAAAAGGAAGACCAGGGTTTTGCAGACATCATTGGGATTCTTGTGGACTCTTGTGTTGATGGTGTGTTCTCTTATTGTAATTGTAAGTGTGTTTTATGTGTTCCATCTCTTTCTTTACTGCAGCTTATTATACAAATGAAGTGATAAAGTTTGAATTCATGCTTGCCATGCTCAGCTTTCAAATTTGTTTAATGCTTATGTTTTCCACTATCTAGAGAGGATTCAAAGTCATTGTTTGCCCTCTTTAGCTTCTCTTTTTTCTTCCTTGATCATCCATCTCAGCTAAAGGCATCAGCACAAACTCCTACCTTGCCCCAAAGACCCACCTGCAGAAACTGTGTCAAATCCCCGCACCCTAAAATTGCAGATCCTCCAATTGCCACCAAAAACCCCAAAAACTTTAAATCAACCCTCCTTATCAGTTTACTAGCCTAATATCAGTGTTCCTAATTGGGTCAGCTCATCCTATTGAAAGATCTACCGAGTTTGACCGGAGAGAGCCTTCTCATACCCCGTAGGGCTAGCTACGAGGTGAAATGGTTTGATGTTGCCTTGAAGGTTTACCTTCCTCAGCCTAGGGTGAAATCTCAAGTGCTAACATGTTCGAAACAAAGAGAAAGAAGAAAAGAGCTCACATTGTTTCATTAGATAAATACAGAAATTGCATTATGAATTGAGACACAAGTTTCAACTTGATCGTCACCAATATTTCACAATGATAGAATGTTTGGGTTTTTTGAAACCCGAATAAGGAATGTGTGTATTGGTTTTCCTAATGGCGTGGGCATTTTTCTTGCTTATTTTTTTCATTTCATAGTCTGAGGTGGGAGAAACAGAAGGAAAAGGTGGGAAATGGGAGGTTCTGATGGAGAACTCGGGTGTGTGAGCGATGAAAATGGCCCTCTTACCCAACAATAACATGATCATCTTCAATCCTACTTATTTCGGCCCATACAACATATCTTTACCATTTGGGAAATGCCAAATTCATCAATTTCTAAAGAAGTATTGTTGGGCTCATTCTACTGGGTATGTGGAGTATGATTTTCACAGGAACCAGGTCTACTTCCGTAAACTTCAGATGGAAACATGGTGTTATTTTGGCGTGATGGCACCTGACAGGTGCTTCATTGAGACGATGGTTTCAACAAGAAATATTAGATGTTTAGGGTATTCGGTCCCACCTTTTTTTGCGATTGGACCAAAATCCCAGTGGGGCTGCCAAACAAGAAATTGTATGACACCAATCACAATTTTCCTGACAGGAAAATCATAGTCATTGTTGCACTAAAAATTGTCACCTTGACATTCTGCAATCTGTGTGAGTGCATTACCACTCATACTTTCCTCCTTTACAAGTCTTAAGCCTTAGTTCTTCATATCAAGCCTTGAAAATAAGAGAAAGCCCTCAATAGTCTCTAAAACTATGGTTCCGCACTTTCTCTTTGCATTACCTGCGGTCCCGCACCTAATGGTCATGTCTCATGTGCACCTGACCGCTCTGTCTCTATGTTATGGGTGCAGACCCTTGTAAAAGTTAAAAGGCATGAGTATATTCTAAAAAACTCACTTTCAGTCATTTCTAGAAGCTTCTGGAAGGAATCTTGAGGTGGCAAGTTCACTCTCTTAAGGTTCATGCATCCCATACCTTAAGGAGCTAACCCCTTGATGTGAGTAGCTTATCCCTTTGAAGGAGGACTCTATTCCTTCATAGGTGGACCTGTAACCTCCTCCTCTGCACTATAAAATGAAGCATTGGGCTGGTTACTTGGGAGGTTGAAAGCTGAATGTTTTTGAGGTGAAATGTTGCTGGAACTTAGTCTTCTTAGTTGAGTTTTTATGAGGAGAGATTACATACCTCTATGATCTCATTTGGAGGAGTGCAAGTCTTGTCAAAGTAAAGGAAATTCCTGTTTCGAACCCCAGGAAGAGCTTGTTCAACATCAAGGTTGAAAAGGTTGTAAGGTTCTTCTACTTCAAAGTTAATACAAATAAGTTTGTTTTTCTCAATAAGCTGTGGATTTATGGTTTATTTTATGGATTCCTTGATCACCATAATAGACATGATTTATGATATTTGCTATGTAGGTGCTATTTGATGTTTGCTTGTTTGTGATTGCAGGTTCTCAAAGATAACTCTTTCGAACGATTGGAGGATGGCTACTACGAACAAGTGTTGGATCTAAGGTAGGATCTTAACACCTCTATAGTATTTGTTTATAAATTGCATATGTCTAGAGAAATATAGATTTGTTTGTCTGCTTGTTGCTAGACTATCTTCTGATACAAGGGAGATTAGCCTTGTCCGCAAGATCGATTTATCTGGCCAACAAATTGGTGTCTCAGCTAGGGAACTGAATTTGGTTTTTGGTTTTCCTTTGTCTTTGGCTTGAGAAACTTATTTTCATTTCTAGTTTTTGATTGATGTGTGTTGGCTTGGGTAGTTTTTAGAATCTAGATTACTTTTTGTTTTTTTCGAATTTTTTAGGGACTACACTTTCTCTTTATAGACAGTGCGGGCATCTCCACACTCTTCCTTTAGTAAACAGAGTGGTACCGCACCTGGTTCTTTTGGAAGCCTGCGAACCCTGTAATTTTTTTTGAAAAACCTAAAATATTTTCTTCCAGTTAAGTTTAGGTTTCATTTAAGGTTTTTAGTATCTACCCAGATCTGCATTTTTCCTGTCAAAAATCTCTTGTGAGTGAATTCCGATGGTATTTTTGTTTTAGATGATTTTATAGAAGTTTTGCATGTTTGGAGTGGTTTTCACTTGGTCTCTGTAGCGACTCAAAGATTAGAAGCTTGAGAAACCTTAGATTACCCTGGTGTCTTTTCATCTTCTTGATGAGTCTGACTTGGTTGTGAAATCTGTCCTTTGTGAAAAATAGATCTAGTTTTCTCCTTGAAAATCTTTGAACAAGCTTTGTCATAAGTTTTGAATTTCATTTTTATAAAAGAAAACATGTCTGGATGTTCGTTGATTGATTTGTTAATCTGAACAAATGAATTCTTAGTTTACTGAACAACTAAGTAAAACATCCTCAAAAAGGATTGAAGCTTTTATTCAATTTATGTTTTTAGAAGTTTTTAGATCTCAATATTAGTTTTTGTAGTTTTGAGTGTTTTCTAGAACTTGTGGATCTCTTTTGAAGCAAATTGTTTTTTGTAGTTTCGAGTTTTGAAAAGAGAAAGGGATTTTTTGTAGCATTAATTAGTAGTCTCATTTTGAGTTCTTATTGAAAAAGAAAAAATATTTTCTTTCCATTTCCATGTTAAAAGAAAGAATTGTTTCTTAAAGAATTGCATTCTCGAACTCCTTCTTTAGCTAGAATTTCATTGAAGGAAAAACGAATTGCTTATCATTTTAGGTGCATTTTTTAGTGGTTTTGGAGTCGATTCTTCACACCATCAAAGTTTTATTTCCATACCTATTGACTTAAAGAACAACCCATAAAAGCAACACTTAATTAAAATTGATCTAGTAATCTTTTTTATTTCTAGGGCTCTTATCACCAATATAGCTTAGGCTAGTATCTTGGAGTAGGGAGTAATTAACTCTCCAAGATAGTTAAAACAAACAAGTAGATACATCTTGCGGTAGGAAATAAATCCAATTGTAATTGATACATTATGGGAAGATTCTCTTAAAGGAGTCAATCACGAGATCATGTCCGAACCTTTGAGACAATCAAGTCTGTTTCATTGGGAAAGATAGAAGATTTGCGCGTATTATAAACGGTAAACCTCGGATTAACCATTGTCGAGGAGCCTGGGGTCACTTGTTGGTAAACCTCGGATTGATCATGTTGAGGAGCCTTCAAGGGGATTGAGCTTTGTTACTCTGCCCTTGCGCGTAGATCGGATCGTAGACTGTTCCCCCAGTTGTATTTGTTGTTGTTGGTAACCTTAGTGTCCATAAACTTAAGATTATTTCCTAAGGTGACGGTGAAGGATGGGTCTCACTGTACCTGGAGCAGACGTCGACTAGACTCACTTGGACTCTCTAGGGGGTTCTCTTCACTCGAGATGGTTTTGTGAAGAAACTTGTGCCAGTCTGTTTCATTAAGCAGGTTGTCGGGGTAACTGTTCCAACCACCCTTTCTGTATTAAAATTCTACGATGTCGGATTTCATCACCAACTAGTGTTTTTAGTACGGGAAGTTACTGTTTGTGTGTGTTTGAACTCTTAGATTTTTTAGGTGTGTGATTCAGTTGTTTGTTTCTTTAGAGACTTTAGGTGGTTTTATTGAAATTTTTCTTTGTTTGCGTGTGACTAATTAAATATATAATCGTGGCTGAATTACAAAGACAATCTTGTAGACTTCAGGGGAAACGTCTTGAGTACACACCAAGTCAATTTGAAGGGCTACGAGCTCTTGTATCATCTAGTGATAATAGAGTTGATCACCAGAAGAGGAGAGTCATCTTTAATTGTTCATCTTGATTATAAAAAACAAACAACAAGTAAGTAACAAGCAATTTCCATTTTCCCGAAGTTACTAGTAGTATTTCTCCTACCAGTGAATTAGTTGAAGAACCTAAAGTTTCTAAGCCTGAAACTGAACCTGCTACTCCAACTTCGGGATTTTCTTCTCCAACTTCTAGTAGTTCTGGTTCACCCAAGGTAGGAAATATCATTACCCAAAATCTTCCTTCCAACCTCATTTCTATTGAAGAACTTGTCAGTCTAGATGAAGATGTAAATCTTCCCGAAAACCAACCAACTTTAAATCTTAGGGAGTGTGAATCAATATTCTACAGTCCTTTTAGGAGTGACGCTTGGTACGTATCATTGACAATTTTTTTAGAAAACCCGGTCTTAGTTTTTCATCACCTCGAATTTCTTTTCATCCTACACCAAGAGGTTATTATCCTCCATTGAATATGTCAAGACAATCATCTATGTTTTTCCCAAACACCAATTTTTTTTTATATGGCGGTCCTTTTGTTCCTTTGGGGTACCAGTCACTCACTGGTACTTTTTCAGGAGCATCTCCTCAACCAATCAAACGTGAGTTATCAACTGGTAATAATGGAACTCAAGCGTTGAGCACAGAAGAAATCTTTATGATGTTTGGTAGTATTGCAAATCCTCAACCTCAAGGTAGTCAGTTACCGCCTGGGGGGAAACCCCAAGGTAGTCGGTTACCGCCTGGAGGGCAACCTCAAGGTAGTTAGTTACCGCCTGGGGGGCAACCTCAAGGTAGTTAGTTACCGCCTGGGGGGCAACCTCAAGGACAGAACATACCTTCAGGACAATACATACCTCAAGGTCAACCCCAGACTCAGTACATACCTCAAGGTCAACCCCAGTTTCAATATATACCTCAAGGTAAACCCCAATTTCAGTACGTGCCTCAAGGTTACCAACCTCAAGGTCAGTACCCAACTCAAGGTTTCCAACCACCTTCTGGTCAACCATTTTTACAAGGAGCTGGAAATTTGCCGCTTAATTATCAGCCCTACGTTCAACCAGGTTATGGTCCTCCATATGCACAACCTTTTATGGGTCCATACCCTGGAATTAATATGGTGTGGGATCCATCTCAAAATCAACAAACTATGCAACCTAATGTGCAGTTATCAAGTCAATCTAGACAACCTTTGGTTTCTGGTCCAACCCAGCAACCTGTCCAACCTACTGTTCAAACCTGTGCACCTGGTTTAGTTCAGCAGCCTGGGCCTAGCTCACCTTAAACTCCGCCTCAAACTGCTGTTGCAACTACTGCAGCTTATTTTCAACCTACCACACCTATTCCTGGAGTATTTGTAGCTCCAGTTTCTACTGTTCCTGCGTCAGTGCAAACTCCTCAAGCCTCTTTACCACAGTCAAGACCTACAGTTCAGATTTCGGTCCAGATGCCTACAGGACAAGCTGGTCCAAGTATGGTTGTCACAAATCAACCGAAATTCACTTATCAACCGTACCAGGGACAGTATCAATTTAGTCCTACTGTACAAAACCCAGTTTATCAGTATCAACCGTACCCTGGCTATACTTATCAACAACCTCAACAACCCCAGTTTGGTCCGGTTAATCCTGGTTTCCCAGGAGGTTATAACATTCCTAATGCAAATCCAATTCCAAGTTATCCTGGATATCCTCCTCCTGGGGCTGGTCTTGTTACCCAAGGTTTTCATGACCCTAACTGTTAGTTACCATTTATTGCAAATTTGGATTTACCTGATTTGTCGCGCCTTACGAACGATCCAATTTACTATCTCCCGTATTGGCAACCAATGCCTAATAAGTTTCCCAGTGATATCTTGAAGTTCGAGGGTAAGTCAGGAGAGGATCCATCAAATCATGTTATGAATTATCACCTCTGGTGTGCATCTAATTCCATCATTGATGATTCAATTCGATTACATCTTCTTCAACGAACTCTGATTGGTCGTGCCGCCAAATGGTACATTGAGTTACCATGAGGCTCTTTTTATAATTTCAGTCAGTTAGCCACTTCTTTCTTAAATCATTTTCAGTTGCCTGTCAGATACGACAATGGCACGGAACTGTTAACTTCACTGAAACAATCCACGTCCACATATATTTCTGATCATATTCATGAATGGCGACGTAGAAGGTGTTTGGTGAAAGTTTTTATTCCGGATCAAATTTTAGCGGAATGGTTTGTTAAATCATTGTTACCTAAAATCACTGAAGATGTAGCTAAGGCAGGAGTTTTCACTGAAGAGCAAGTCATTGCTCTAGCTCAGTACCTTGACCTCGTCTATACGTAGTTAGGTACTTTACATGAAAAAATCCCTGATCTTCCAAAACACAGTCAAATAACTGCAGCTCCTTCAGGGTCTCATGCCGCTGATGGTATGATTGGTTCAATTAGTACTAAAAGTAAGAAGAAGTCTTCAAAGAATTCTTCTCCTATTACAACTTTACCTTATTCCCCGACATGAGATTCTTCCGCTGAAATTCCTATCGATATTGATGTCGTAGAAACAACTATGGCCAAATCAAAAACCAGTAATAAAAATAAGGGGAAGAAGAAAAACAAACAAAACTCAAAAGAGAAAGCAGATAAAAATGAATCTACTGACAAAAAACGTAAACCTCTCTATCCTTGTTTCATTTGCGATGAGGATCATTTTACCAAAGACTGCCCACATCGAGCAGAGGTTTCGAAAATCGTTAAAGGTTCTCAATGCCTACTGTCTTGAAGGATCCTTTTCCTAATCAAGATAGTAAGATGATTGGTTCTTCCTCAAATGCCTCAGAAGAACCCATTATGATGATGTCTCATGTCAGGATTGCGATGCGATTACAAGATTATGGTAGTAAAAATCCTATTGGTGGTAAAGAAGTAGAATCTTCTAATTCAAACACATCAACTACAACTCCTCCTAGTTCTGATCTGCTATAGATCGAGGAACCCAACCCCTTCTTAGTAATCAAACCGCCTGCTAAAGGTATACTTCGTAAATCATCTTTCAATCCACATGCGAGAGCTGCTCAGAATTATAACATTGTTGAAGATTTAGCTATTTCCCCTTCAGCAATGTCGGCTTTGGAAGTGTTGCAATCGTGGCCAGCACAACGTAAATTACTATTTTCTGCTATAGGAGCTATCGATATTCAGGATTCGAACCTAATAATCCTTGATTTAGAGAATAGTACACCCCGTCTACCTCATCAAATGGCTTTCCAGATTCCAGTGTTAGTAAAAAACAAACCTTGCTTTTGGACTGCGATTGATGAAGGGGCTTCTACGTGTATTATGTCGTTCCAGTGTTAGAGATCGCTTGGTTCTCCCACACTCAATCAGTCTCCGATGATTCTAAAGGCTTTTGATGGCCAAGGGTTCCATCCTTTTGGTATTTTGCAGGATTTACCTATAGGGGTCGAAGGCAAAACTGTAAATCTAGATGTGGAAGTGGTTGATGCCCCTCTATATTACAACCTTCTCTTGGGTCACAGTTGGTCTTATGCTATGACTACTATTGTTTCATCGGTCTTTCAGCTTATCAAGTTTCCTCATAACGGAAAGATCGTTACGATAGACCAACTGACTTATTTCTCATCCGACCCAGCCTCTTCAAATAGTATTCAGCATGTCGGTAAAACAACTATCCCTTACAAGGATGTTGGAGTAGGTTTGATTAAAGATTCTGGTTTACTAGGAACCTTTTCCTTCCCTCCTCCTAACGTATTGCCTTCTATTGCAACTATTCATATGATTTCATCGAACACTATTGCTTTGATGATCCTTGGATCGTACCTTCCAATTATGCGGTGGATTCATTTGGTGATGTGATGCCTTTGAGTCCCATTGAAATTGCATATCAGGTTGTACAATCATTTTCTGACTCTTATTCAACCAAAATTGATCCAATGAATGTGGTCCATGGGGAATCACTTTCGATATCAACCTCATCTTCAACAACATTTTTTGATCCTATTCATACTGATGAGCAGATTCATGAACTTTTGCTTGTTGATGATTTACCAGGGCAGGATCTTCATCATCGATCTTCGTTTTTAGCTGAGCTTGATCATTTTGAAAATGACTTTTCATCTATTTTTACTACTGACTATGTCAAAGAACCACAGAATCCATTGAAACATCTTGATTCTGATTTAAATTTGGGAAATATCTCTCGAACGGTGCCTATTGATATTGCTGTTAAATCCGGAATTATTGAAAACATTCATATAGGTGCTTCCTGTACGGACGATGAAATCCAAACTTATAAAGCCCTATTTCAAGAATTACGCGACGTGTTTGCCTGGTCATATGAAGAAATGCCAGGGATCGATCCATCAATAGTTGTTCATGAAATTAAAACTTACCTGGATGCTAAACCTGTCTAGCAACGTTTGCGTCAGATACATTCAAGAAAAGCCACTGCTATCAAAGCTGAAGTTGAGAAATTACTTCGTGCAGGTTTCATTTATCCAATTCCTTTAACCGATTGGGTATCGATTATTTTTCTTGTTAACAAAAAGAAGGGAACAATAAGAATACGTGTCAATTATAGGGACATTAATCGAGCTTTTCCTAAAGACAATTATCCAACCCCCTATATCGATCAAATTGTTGATGATTGTGCCGGTAGTGAAATGTTCTCCTTTCTGGATGGTTTTTTTGGTTACAATCAAATCAACATACTCCCTGTTGATCAACCTAAAACAGCTTTCATCTGTCCATGGGGAACATTTGCTTATTGCAAATTACCCTTTTGATTGAAGAATGTTGGAGCAACATTTCAAAGGGCTATGTCTTACGCATTTCATGACATCAAGCACATTGTGCAGCCTTATCTCGATGATTTACCTACCATTCATTGCATAGAGCTGATCATCTCACTCATTTACGAACTATCTTTATGATATGTAGGCATTATCGAATTAGGCTGAATCCACACAAATGTGTATTCTATGTAGAAACAGGACGTTTATTGGGATTTTTCATTTCAAAAGCTGGCATTCATGTCGATCCCTTGAAGGTTGAAGTTATCGTCAATCTACCTCCTCCTTCGACTCTTCGCCAACTCCAAAGTTTGCAAGGGAAAGCAAAATTTTTACATCATTTCATTCCTAACTATGCCGAGATAACAAAAGGTTTTACCAGGTTGTTAAAATAGAATATTCCATTCTTTTGGGATGTGATATATGAAAAATCTTTTGATGCACTTAAACACACATTAACCCATGCGCCATTACTGCATCCTCCCAATTACAACCAGGATTACTTTTTGTATCTTGTTGCTTCCCATTCCACCATTGGCATGGTTTTAGTTCAGGAAGATGAATTCAACAATGAACATGTGATTTACTATCTTATTTGAACTCTGCATCCGACTGAGATTAAATATTCACATGTGGAGAAATTGGCCTTGGAAGTTGTCCAAGATGTCCAAAGATTTCGACACTACATCTTCTTACGCAAAACCACGGTAATTTCTGATTGTAACCCTATGATGTATATCATGACCAAACAATTGCTAGGGGGCAAGTATTCCAAATGGATAGCTATCTTGCAGGAATTTGACTTGGAATTTGAAAAATCCAAGGCAAAGAAATCTTTGGTTTTTACCGAACTCATGTGTGATTTCCCGCGTACTAACATTGAAACTGTGGCAGAAGAGCCCATTGCGGACGAATCATTGTTTCTTATCAGTACTCTTGATCCATGGTATGGAGATATTATTATTTATCTCCAAACCCAATCTTTTCGACCTGAAATCTCACGATCTCAGCGACAAAAAATATGTTTCCAATCCCAACAAGACAATATTATTGGTGATACACTCTATCATCGTGGGGTGGATTCTGTTTTCTGACGTTGTCTAACTCATGAAGAAGATGAAAAGGTTCTGAATGACTGTCACTCTAGAGAATGTGGTGGTCATATCTCTGGGTATGCCACAACCCAAAAGATATTGCGCGCTGGTTATTTCTTGCCATCCTTATTCAAAGATTGTATCTATGCAGTCTGAAAATGCCATAGTTGTCAAATTTTTGATTGTAAGATGTGTGCTCCACCTGCTCCTCTCCACCCTATAATTGTTGTCGGTCATTTCGCAAAGTGGGGTATTGACTTTATTACATGTAACCCTCACTCAGCCGGGGGGAATGCATATATTATCCTAGCAGTAGATTATTTTACTAAGTGGGTCGAGGCAATGCCTACATTTTCGACAGACAACAAGACTGATGCAACTTTCGTATTCAATCCTATAATTGCTATATTCGGTCTTCCTGAAGCTATTATTACTGATCATGGAAGTCACTTTCGAAACATCATGATGACTGAATTGACAGATCAACTTGGCCTGCGTCACGATAGTTCTACTCCATATTACCCATGGGCTAATGGTATGGTTGAAGCTATCAATAAAGTTTTAGTCACTATGATCCAACGAATCATTGGTATTCATAAGTCGAATTGGCATAACATGTTATTTTCAGCACTTTGGGCATATTGAACCTCAGTGAAAATATCAACTGGTTTCACTCCTTTTCAACTGGTGTATGGTTTCGAAGCAGTGTTACCTATTGAATGCGAAATTCCATCATTACAATTAGCCATAGAATTACTCCCAGCCACTTCTGAAGAGGAGAAACGTCTTTTGTACTTAGCTCAGCTAGATGAGAATCGATGCACTGCTGCATCAGCAATCGAGACTCATGCGAAATGAATAAAAGCTCAGTACGACTAAAATTTTACCCCTCGTAATTTTTCGGAAGGAGACCTAGTTTTACTATATGATCAAGCAAATGATAAGCTAGGGGTAGGAAAATTTGTACCTATGTGGCAGAGTCCTTATATTATTAAGCGAAAGCTGGAAAAAGGGGCCTATGAATTGGTAGATTTTGACGGTGTCTCTTTTGGTAAACCCGGAAATGGGCTTTATTTGAAGAGATATCATGCTTAAATTTTGGTGTGGAGATTTTTGTTAGATTAGTTTCTTTATAGCTAGTGTGTTTTAGATTAGAAAAGTGTGCCTAATTTAGAGAGTGCTTTTATCATTATTCCTGCTTATCTTGATTTTACTCTTGATATTGCAAATGTCGACGTCTCTTCAAACATACATTGGCTTTGCTAATGGTGCTTGTCGTAGTGCACGAAACATTTCTTCCGCAGCTTGGGTTATCTATTCACCCTTTGATGAGTTAGTATCTATGCATGGGGTAAGCCTCGATCAAACAACGAATAACATTGCAGAGTATAGTGCAGTGATTGAGTTATTATTTGAATCCGTCTCATTTGGGATTCGGAGTTTGACTGTTAGGTTAGATTTTGAACTCGTTGTATTACAGCTTAACAGGGTTTATGCCATTAGAAATCCAATGTTATTAAGATTATTTTTGAGAGTTCATCTCTTGGAACATGAATTTGATTACATTGAATATCAGCATATTCCAAGACATTGAAATACATTAGCAGATGCAGTTGCTTCTCGTATGATAAATAGACATTTGCAATAATCAAAACAGTAAATTTAAAAACATTCAATAACATGTCACACAAGATAGCTGGTAATAATGATATATCATAGCATAGAAGAAGTGTGTCAAAATATACATCGTCTTAGATCATAGGTTCAAAAACACCTTATGATCGACAAAAATGATAGTACAAAAAGACAAAAATGTTGTGTGAGTCTACAAAAGCGATCATCCTATCCCTAGTGATGATCACGATAAGAAACCACTGCTCGGGCCACCCTACAAAGGAACCTCCTAAAAGGTCCTGGGACCCCAATCACATATCGTTGTAACCTAAGTGGAATATCATCTATGCCAGTCTCTAGAATATCTGTTGTCAAGCGTTTTAGATGATTCTCCAAATCGGTTAGGATCTCTATAGATTGGTCCTGTGGGGCTAGTACTGCTGCAACTAGGTGTCTCCTCTCGTAAGGCTAGAGAGTGGTTGGTCGTCGTGGACCCACATTTTCATTTAAAACTTTTAATATTCAGTTTTGGACTATTTAAAAAATAAAAAAAATTAGTTAAATCTTAGAAAGTGTTGAAAATGATTTTACCTGAATCATCCCATTGCTCTCCTAGTGGAAGAGTCATGTCTGGGTCACCGCGATAATCCATCCTGACATATGGAAAATCCTGAATCACAAAAAGTTGGTTGTTCAACCAATGAAAATAGTCAGGTGGAAATTGAACAACCTCTGAACCCTCCTCAGGGTGACGGGCCATCAAAGCAACCCAACGCATTATCCTAGGCTCTCGAGGAAGACGAGAATCAACAAGAAGTTGCTATGGGACTAGCATAGGGACCCTCTCTAGAGAAAAGTTGACAACGATTAAACCGTATCCAAAGTTTTTCAGTTGTCCATTCTTTCCTTTGGGAAGTTGGCCTTTTACATTTGCCAACACAGCCTCACACCAGTTGAATATGGTGCCTCGATAACAATCTATAGCCATCTACATCTGGGATCTAGTAGCTACATGCAATGCTACACTCCCGCATAGCCTGGTGACAATGAATGCAAATAACCTTAAGTTCAGGACGGTCGATCGTTTTAATATCGATGTGTTTCTCCTTTGTTTGATCATTGCAAAACTCCAATCAGAGACTAGCAACAGACTGGGCACCTGGCCTAGTCCCAAAAAGAGATAATCGTTCGCCTCTCTTGGGCAAACCAGTAAAAAAATATATGTCCTCTAGCTCAATTTTGAGCCGGTGGCCACCAATCACGAAGCACTGGTCCTGTATGTTCCACCTGTCTACCAGCCATTGCAAGCAGTCTACTTGGGCCCTCATGCCTAGTATGGCCTGGAACTTAAACAGTTTGCATGCTCGTAATGCCTGCAATGTGGGCGAATGATTTATTATGGAAATATCAACATACGCGTGCTCGCGTTCTCGCCAAATAAGCATTTTGAGTGTCCTATAATGCAAAAAGACATATTAGAACAATTTAGTTCAAAAAATTTTGGGTGACATTGGAGAAATTTATGTTTTTCAAATCCATTTCGCGGGGTCCGCACCCACTACTTACAGATAGTGCGTAGGTCCGCACGTGTGGTAATCAATAGGTGAGGACCCACGACTTGTTCCTTTGTAGAAAAAAGTCGGGGTCCGCAGGGGCCGCATGTTGCACCTGCGGACCCCCACGAGTGATTTTCTAAACTAAATTCTCCTTCAAAAATCAAAATGAAAGCGTAAAAATGAAATATAAATGGTTGAAATGCAAGATAAAAAGGATGTGGATTACCTGGAGCTGACGGTTTTCGATTCCAACGGACGGATTTTCTAGAATCTTCACAGGAACTTTTTTACCCAAAAGCTCTCAGTTCTCACTCTGAAATCAAATAGTAAAAATGAACTTAGAAAATCCCTTTTTATAAGATTTTTTGAATAAATGAATTTTTAATTTATTTATTTTTCACTTTAAATAGGTAACTTTTTAAACACATTTTTATTTATCTTAAACAGGTATGAGTAATGTTTTGAGTTTTTGTGCAAAATATTGGATTTTTTAGGGAAAATTGATCATTTTTCAACAAAGAGTATACTTTTATCACTTTTTTGGACTCTTTCACAAATTTACGAAAAAGCGAAACATTGGAGTCCTCTTTAAGTTCTTTTCTCACTCGTAAAATATGAAAAGATTGCCAATTTTTCCCCTTTCTAACTCGTTAAATGGAATTAAAAGGGCAGTCCACTTACAACTCTTTTCTCACCGTATAAACGTGAAAAGATCACCAGACTTTTGTTGTTTCAAGTTCGATACTGGTTATGAAACGACGTGTCTTTGATCACTTTTTTACTTTTTCGGATCAGAGTCACTAATTATGAAAAATACTCCTTAATCGTAATGGTCAAGTGGTTCTCTCAAGTATTATTTTATACTTTTGCGGGCTTGAGGGACACAAATTTACGAAAAAGGACACCCATGGAGTTTTCTTAAGTTTTTCTTCTGACTCCCTAAAATTGAAAAACATCGAGTTTTTCCTATACTGGACTCGTTAGAAATTTAACAGTAAAGGACCTGTTCAATTTTAAACAAGAACGAACCACTCCTTCTTGGGGTTCGAATTTTAAACTAAGTTGGACTCATCCAAAGGATGAGCTTATAAACAAGCAAATGTTATCCTCCTCAAGTTTGTCAAAAAATAAAGAGGTACTTGCAAGAAATAGTGGGGGAAAAGAGAGAAAATGAACTTGTTTTTTACACCTTGTGTTTTAGAAAAGCCGTTAACCACTCTTGAACACGACACTTTTGTTCACCTGGGTTGGGAAATCCTTTACCTAGCAGTTAATCAAACCATATTGAAAGTCTTCAGCCGGTTTCTGGGTATTAGCTTTGGGTCAATTGTCACCAAACCATTTGCAGTGTCGTTATGTGTTCAAGAGGTCAGTTCAAATAAACCATTCATTTGCAAAATATCTGTCATCCATTTTTTACCATCCCTGAGTCAGTCCTTGCCAATATATTTCTTCAAAACTTGATCTATGATTTCGTGTTGTGGGCTTGCCTACGACAGATCGCTTTCTATCGACTTCAGCTCATTATCTAGAAAGATGATCTAGAAATCGTCAGTACCTTGAAATCTGCATGCCCTAATGGCAGGTTTCTCGCCTTCGACGATAGGTTGCATCATTGAACTTCAATTAAAGGATTCTATGATATGTTCGACTTCAGCTCATTTATTCACATTTCATGGATTGTACTGGGTACTTTGACAGCCATTGACATTACTGGTGGTTTCTCTCACACTTGTTAACAGTTCACATCATTGACTGGTAATCAAGTGGTTTCTACCATGTTCGACTTCGACACATTCATTCACATGGATAGAATCGTACTAGTTCGGGAAGCAGAAATCAAGACCCTAGATCTAGTTTCTACCATCCAAGCTGCGAGGAATTTTGTTATTCATGATACACTGGACTATTCATATACAGATGGATGCACCCATACTGTGTCTACATATGTCTATACTCTTGATATATTACAAAATCATTCTTGTATCAGAACAGTTTAGTCAGTTTTCTAGTTAGTTTTGATCTGAGTATGGGAATGCCTACCTCAGCGATGATATGTTCACATATATATATATATATATATATATATATATTATATTATATTGCATTGAATGTTTTTAGAGGTTCTGACTGGGGTGTCCACATGATGATCCTTGAAATGATAAAGTACTTCACTCTTCATAGATGACAAACTCTATCTTCATCTATTACAGACTTTGCACTTTAGGGGGCAATCTATTGCACTAAAAATTGTCACCTTGACATTCTACAATCTGTGTGAGTCCATTACCACTCATACTTTCCTCCTTTGCAAGTCTTAAGCCTCAGTTCCTCATATCAAGCCTTGAAAATAAGAGAAAGCCCTCAAAAGTCTCTAAAACTCTGGTTCCGCACTTTCTCTTTGCATTACCTACGGTCCCGCACCTAATGGTCATGTCTCCTGTGCACCTGACCACTCTGTCTCTGTGTTATGGGTGTGGACCCCTGTAAAAGTTAAAAGGCACGAGTATATTCTAAAAAACTCACTTTCAGTCATTTCTAGAAGCTTCTGGAAGGAATCTTGAGGTGGCAAGTTCGCTCTCTTAAGGTTCATGCATCCCATACCTTAAGGAGCTAACCCCTTGATGTGAGGAGATTATCCCTTTGAAGGAGGACTCTATCCCTTCATAGGTGGACCTGTAACCTCCTCCTCTGCACTATAAAATGAAGCATTGGGCTGGTTACTTGGGAGGTTGAAAGCTGAATATTTTTGAGGTGAAATGTTGCTGGAACTTAGTCTTCTTAGTTGAGTTTTTATGAGGAGAGATTACATACCTCTATGATCTCATTTGGAGGAGTGCAAGGCTTGTCAAAGTAAAGGAAATTCCTGTTTCGGACCCCAGAAGAGCTTGTTCAAAATCAAGGCTGAAAAGGTTGTAAGGTTCTTCTACTTCAAAGTTAATACAAATAAGTTTGTTTTTCTCAATAAGCTGTGGATTTATGGTTTATTTTATGGATTCCTTGATCACCATAATTTACATGATTTATGATATTTTCTATGTAGGTGTTATTTGATGTTTGCTTGTTTGTGATTGCAGGTTCTCAAAGATAACTCTTTCGAACGATTGGAGGATGGCTACTACGAAAAAGCATTGGATCTAAGGTAGGATCTTAACACCTCTATAGTATTTGTTTATAAATCGCATATGTATAGAGAAAGATAGATTTGTTTGTCTGCTTGTTGCTAGACTATCTTCTAATACTAGGGAGATCGACCTTGTCCGCAAGATCAATTTATCCAGCCAATAGTCATCGACCAACGGCGACAGTTTAAACTCTAATTTTTAATTTAAAAATATCAACCTATTAAACCATAATCCATACTAACACAAATGTACCAAAATTGTTATTGGTTATCACTTTAATTCTTAATCTATTAATTTTTAACTACTAACCTTTTTTCCATAAAAAATTGATTTACTAAACCCTAACTCTATATGGGTAACATACAAATCCGTCACTCCCAAAAATTGAAGGACAAAATGTTATATCATTTTCAACTATTAAATTAGTTAAATATTTTTTAATGTAGTTTATAAACTAATGGAAGTGAAAGAAAAAATTGTTGAAGGGAGGTGACGAATGAAACTTGGTTAGATTAACAATATTTTTTCAAGGATATAAATTTTATGTATGATGGGGACTGACATCAATTTTTTGAAACAAAGATAAAGAAGCAAGCTCAAATTGGTACATTACGTGTATACACAAATTGTATTTTGATTTGGGCATATCAAGACTGTATTGAGACATCCATTTCGCCATGACCACAATCAAGAAGATTTCACAATGATAGAATGTTTGGGTTTTCTAAAATTCAGATTAAGAAAGTGCCTACTCATAGTAGTTCTTGTGATGGTGTGGGCATTGTTTCTACTTTTTTTCATTTCAGTGCCCATGGTAGCAGAAACATAAGGCAAAGGTGGGAAATTCAAGGTTATGGTAAACAAATCAGGTGTGTCATCTATGCCCATGGTTGTCCACCCCAAAAATAAGATCATTATCTTCATCCATACTGATTTTTGCCCATTAAACATTTATTTACCCTTTGGGAAGTGTTGGACTGATGAAGTTATAAAGAAGGAATATTGGGCTCATTCCATCCAGTATGTGAAGTATGATTTCAACAAGAAGTAGGTCCATCCCCTTAACCTTAAGATGAAAAAATGGTGTACTTTCAGGGTGATGACACCTCACATGTGCTTGATCTAAATGGATGGTCTAAATAACGAAAAACGGATGGTCAAGGTATTCATCCCTTGTGATTTCTGCAATTGGATCGAAATCCCAACAAGGCTAGCAAAGAGATGACAGTATGCCTCAAAACACATTATGCCTGATGAAATAATCATTGTCATTAGCAGGAGGAAGTAAGTCAACTACAAGTTCATCCTAAAGAACCAAGGTGAATCAATCTACCAATTTTTGTTTCTTCAACAACTTATGGAATTAGACAAGAATAAACTTTATATGTTTTTAAACCCTATGCCTTTCATCCCATGGTGTAAATTTGGTAATTGACCAATGCTTATGTTCAGTATGAAGGTCGTGAGAATTTTTTCTTATTTTATTAATGTTTATTTTTTTCTAAACATTACTTAAGACAAGGAGAGATATTCTTTTATTTTTGAGATTAGGGTTGATCACGTCCTTATAATATCTTACTTTCTTTTTCCCTCTAACTCTTTGTCACACCACATTTTTCCTTAAATTTTGATGTAATAATACATTAAATATTATCCTTATTATGTGAAATGGTCTCCTACTTTATCCCCCAATATTGTAGCCACGATCAAATATCCTTATGCCATCCTCACTAAATGAGTTGAAATTGGGCGTTTTTACTAGAGTTAGAAGAAATTTTATGAAACCCCTTGGCTTAGATGTGGTTGAACCTCTTATTCTTTTATTAATTATAATTTAGTTTTTTATTAGTAAGAAGTTTGATTACTATGTACAAATATTGATTGATTTATTATTGTTAATCTAAGAAAAAGCATGTAACTTAAAAGCAGTAGCTAACAATTTTTAAGGGCATACACTGTCACTTTCTCCAAAAATTTTCGAGTGTTGGGTCATTAGCTTATTTATTTATGTCAAAGAAAGATGAATTCTTAGCCATTGAAATCCTATATTAGTTTTGAATCCAACCCCAAAACTATGCTTTGTGGTCATCATTTAAGTTATCTGTGAGGTGATCTTCTATTATTTAATAATATTTAGCTTTTATTCTTTGGACACAATAAATATTAGCTAAAACCTCAATTACAACATAGTCATTAATTCCTAGAAAATCAATACGCTATGTGATCATTATTTAAGTTATAGTTTTAATTCTATGGACACAATAAATACTAAGGCAAAACTCAATTACAACCTAGTCAATAATTCCTAGAAAGTCAATATACTTTGTGGTCATTATTTAAGTTATCTCCATTGTGATAACTTAATAATAATATTTAGTTTTAATTCTAAGTACACAATAAATATTATCCCATTTATAATTTTAAAATTTTATCAAAAAAATAATTCAATAGACTTATACATTAGAGAAATAAATGCATACACAAATTTACTTAATGTAATGTTAGACAAGTAATAGTTATTATGTCTTTATCAAGAATATAAAAAATTACTTTATAACATAGTAGGGTAGACATGCAATTGTGGTAATAAATATAATAAATAATAAAGAAACAAAAGCCCATCGTCTTTATATATGGAAAAATTATTAATTCGGTAATAAAATAATTAACTATAATATTAATATGTAATTAATAATTAAATTAAAATGTAGATTGATATTTAATTTGTTTTATATAAAAAAAAATGATATTTAGTTTAATTCAAATGTTACATTTTTATATATTAATATAATATTTTTTATTAATAATCATTAAAAAATATTAATCTCTATTTTTGTAAGGCGATGGCTAATGAAACTTGGGCAAATGGTTAAATCAATGGTATTTTGGCAAGATTATAAAGTCGATGTCTCATGAGGATTGAGCTCAATTGTGTAACATTATTATATTGAGAAAGAAGAGAAGAGTTATCACATTGTTTCGTTTGGTATATACACACACATTGTATCGTGAATTGAGACACCAGCTTCAGGGTGACCACCAATTACTATTTTATAATGATAGAACATTTATCAATAAAGAGCGTAATGGTGTGGGGATTATTTTTGCTTTTTGTCATTTCAGTGCCCATTGTGGCACAATCGAAAGGCAAACGTGGGAAATGGAAGGTTTTGATGGAGAAATAGGGTGTGTCAGCCATGCACATGGCCCTCCGAATATATGGGTGGGAAATATGAGGTTCTCAGAGAAATATTTTTTATTTTTGAGATTAGGGTTGATCACGTCCTTATAATATCTTACTTTCCTTTTTCCCTCTAAATATTTATTAGCCCACATTTTTCCTTAAATTTTGATGTAATAATACATTAAATATTATCCTTATTTTGTGAAATGGTATCCTACTTTATCCCTCAATGTTGTAGCCAGGATTAGACATCTTTATGTCATCCTCGCTAAATGTGTTGAAAGTGGGGGTTTTTACTAGATTTAGAAGCAATTTTATGAAACCTCTTGGCTTCCATGTGGTTGAACTTCTTCTTATACATAAGATACCTAGTTCTAACCATGCTTTCAATGGGAGAAATGGTTTTTTAATCAATAAGATAATATAGGGAGTATTACCTTTAATATTGAGATTCTAGGTTATAAACTCCTTTTCGATTTGTTTTATCTTCCTCCACGATTCTCAGTAGATACTACAACCCCAAAAGTGGAATCCATATAAAATATCAATGAATATATTCTTGGATTTAGATTTTGATTTAAGTGAAATTAAAAATGATAATAAATGAAAATTCCTTTCAAATAAGTTCTGCATGTATATATATTGGAGTTTTGGCCATATAAAAAAATTGTTATGTATATATGGAAATATGAACCATGAATTATGGGTAAATATAAGTTTTCCAAGTTCCAATTTAAGGTAGTATTATTTTTAGGGTAGTAAATTAATTATAATTTAGTTTTTGATTAGTAAGAAGTTTGATTACTAGGTGGAAATATCGATTTATTTATTATTGTTAATCTAAGAAAAAACATGTCACTTAAAAGCACTACCTAGAAATTTTTAAGGGCATAGACTTTCATTTTCTCCAAAAATTTTCAAGTCTTAGGTCATTAACTTATTTGTTGAAATATGGCAACAAAATGAAATTATGGGTAAAATTTGTTAATTAATGTCAGATAGTTTTGTAACGGGATTCATAACGAGAAGGATTTATGTAACAGAGGAAAATCCCATATTAATTGGGATGGCCCGAGAGGCTTGGATGATGGATATTCATTCTTGATTAAAAGAAGTTCTCAATCCCTTGCCCTGTGGAGGTCTCCTTGACACATTGTCAAGGTTTTACCACGTAAAAACATCATGTGTTAATGTGTGATTAAATTTGTCAATTTTTATGCATTTCTTGCCTTGTATGTTTGAATTTTGAATAACTCTTTTAAACCCAACAATTGGTATCAGACCCTGAGTTAAAAGGTGAGGCCCCTGCCATCTTTGTAAGTCATCATTGTGAAGGGAAAAGGAAGCTTGTTCAGGAAGAATGCACAAAAGCCAGAAACCCTGCCATTGAAGGAGGAAGCTCGTCGTTTCTGCTACTCGTAGAGGAAGAACACACAATGTCATTGGTTTGAATGCAAAATGCCTCTGAAAAAGGAAACCCACTAGAAAATTTGTTGCATTCCACCATCATGGATGAAGAGGAAGAGCCGCCAGTTAAGGAAAGGAAACCCACGAGGAAATCCGCTCATTCTATTGAATGAGAAGAGTGACACCTATTGTTGCCACCGAGAAAGGAAGTCGTTGTTGTTTTCGCTAAGAAAGGAAGGCCAAAGTCTCTAGGAGCCTATCACTGCTACTGGAAAAGTCTTGCAGCCAAAAAAAAGATTGTGTGTATAGTTCATTCAAAAAGGGTCACATTGAGGATTGACATTGTGAGGGTCAATTATTTAAAAAAAAGTGTCATTGTTTGACTCTTTGAAGTCTGTATCTTTTTTTAAGAAGTCTGGGTAGGATTAGGCGAAGCAGAAAACAACAGAGAGTCCCTAGTCGAAGCAGAAAAGAGAAGAGAGCCCCCTGTCGAAGAAGAAAAGAGCAGAGATCCCCCTGTCATAGTAGAGAGAAGTGGAAAACCCAAAAGATGAGTTGTTTTTTAAATAAATATGGGTAATTTTTTTTTTATAGCACAAGCAAAGATTTGATTTTTTTTAATTTGGAGTAGGGAAATTTTGAACTAAGGATGAGGAAGATGAGTAGGGTTTTCTAAAAAAGAATTTTTTTCCCCTCTAAAATTCTTAACAAAAAGGATACAGAAAAATGGAATAGGGTTTGAAGTTGTTTGTGGAAGTTCTAGAAATGATTAAAAGTGAACAAAATCAGTTTTTTTTTTGTAAGAAATCAAAGGAAATTAATTTTAGAAAAACCCTAGTTAAAAGAAGAAAGTGAACTGATAAACCCTAGAAAGAACATCTAGAAACAAAATTTTATTAAATCTAAGGAAGAAATGGAAAAAATGACAAATGAAAAGTTCGGGGTGGAGGAATTCAACGACAAGAACAACTTTGCTTTATGGAAACTGAAAGTTAGGGATTTTCTTGTGCAATAAGGTTTGCATAAATAATTAAACGAGGTGAAGAAAAAACCTGCTAGCATGAAAGACTTAGACTGGGAGGAATTAGATGACCGAGCTCTCAGTACCATCAAGTTATGCCTCGTAGATGAAGTTCTCTTCAACATCATTGTAGGGAGTACAACTGCAAGTTTGTGGGGAAAACTAGAAACGTTATATATGACCAAATCATTAACCAATAGAATTTATCTAAAAATACAATTGTAAATCTTTGGATGAAGGAGGATACAAAAGTTGCAGAACATTTAAATGTTTTTAATACACTTATTTTCCATTTGTTAGATATGGAAGTTAAAATTCAAGAAGAAGACAAAGTTATAACCTTTTTGTGTTCTCTGCCCGAGTCATGGGACCACTACATAACTTCAAGCAATTTGAGCACTTTTGATTCTTTGAAATTTGAATAATTTGTCAGAGCTCTGTTATCTGAAGAAGCACAAAGGAAATCTAGTATTGAAACCTTTGCATCAGAAGACACGGTAGCCAGAGGAAGGTCAAAATAAAGAGGGGAGAAATAAAGTGGCTCTTCTAGGTCTAAATCAAAGGGTAAAATGTGTAAGGCCAAATATTGGTACTGCAATAAAATTGGACACCTCAAGAAACACTGTTGGAAACGAAAGGAGTCTGAAAACTCAAAGAAGGAAGCAAATCAAGTTGATTTAGGTATGATTGATGAAGTTTAATCTGCTGATGAATTAGGTATGGTAGATGAAACTTTACCTGTAGGTAATGTCTCTCAGAAATTTGAAAATTGGTTGTTAGAGTCTGGTGCTTCTCATCACATGAGTCCGCACAAAAATTGGTTCACATCATATGAAGTTGTGAATGGTAGTTCTGTGTTTATGGGTAATAATGTATCTTGCCAAACTGTTGGGATGGGAAATATCAATATTAAAATGTACGATAATAAAAGTATAACAGTAACTAATGTTAGACTTGTACCTGAATTGAAGAAAAAATTGATTTATGTGGGAGTGTTGGACTTGGATGGTTACAAGTTCATAGGTCAAAATGAAGTGTTGAAGGTCTCAAAAGGTGCCCTGGTTGTTATGAAGGAAAAAAAGGTTGGAAATCTTTACAAACTCAAAGGAAGTGATCAGCTCAGTGAGGAAGCGACTGTGACGTTAGAGAAAGAAGAAGAAGATACTCGCCTACGACATCAATGATTGGGTCACATGAGCGAGAAAGGTCTTCAGGTACTAATGAATTGTAAATTGCTTGCTGATTTGAAATCCTTGAAGTTGGATTTTTGTAAACATTGTGTGTATGGAAAACAATGTAAACATAGGTTTAAAACTAGAAGTCATAATAGTAAAGAAATTTTGGACTATATTCATTTTGACCTATCGGGACCATCTCCTATTATATCTTATGGAGGTGCTTTATATTTCTTAACATTTATTGATGATTTCTCCGTTAAAGTTTGGGTCTATATGTTGAAAAGGAAAGTTGATTTATTTAATGTTTTTAAACAATTTAAAGCAATGGTGGAAAATAAAACTAACAAATCAATTAAATGTTTAATAATTGACAATGGTGGTGAATTTACTTCTTTATAATTTGAACAATATTGTAAGAATGAAGGAATTATTAGACATAAAACTATTGTTTATACTCCTCAGCAAAGTGACGTTGATGAACGTACGAATCATACTCTTATGGAAAGAGATAGGTGCATGATAAACAATGCTAACCTGCAAAAGGAGTTGTGGGTAGAAGCAATATCTACTGCTTGTTATTTAGTTAATAGATCACCTTCAATTGCAATTAATTGTAAAATTCCTTAAGAAGTTTGGTTGGGCCAGTCTTGGGATTGTTCACATTTAAGGATTTTTGGTTGTGATGCCTATGCTCTTATTCCTAAATATCAACATACAAAATTAGATGAAAAATCGAAATGTTATGTCTTTGTTGGGTACGACTATGCGGTGAAAGGTTATAGGTTGTGGTATCCTACTTCATGGAAGATAGTCATTAGTAGAGATGTAACATATGATGAATCTTTTCTTTTAAAATTTGATGTTGAAAAAATTGAATAGGAACAGGTATCGCCAAATCAACAAATTCAGTTGGAGGCTAGACCTTTTTTAGAAAGTCGAAAGGAATGAGAGACTTCTAGAGGAAAAGTTGAAGAAGATGCCAAGGAAACTATTGAAGTTTCATAACTAGTTCACCAAGTAGTCACTCTAAGAAGGTCTACAAGGGAAAGAAAAACACCTGAAAGGTATGAAGATTTTTCTTCATATTTTGCAATGAGTACTAAATATGGGGAAACTTCTTGTTATCAGGAAGCAGTGGATGATATGGATAGCGAAAAATGGGAAAATGTTATGAAAGAAGAAATGGATTCCTTAGCCAAGAACAATACCTGGGATCTTATGGAACTTCCTAAAGGGAGAAGTTTTGTTGGATGCAAATGGGTCTTCAAATTGAAATGGAAAGTTGATGGAAGTATCGAAAGGTATAAGGCGACGCTAGTCGCAAAAGGGTCTTCTTAGGTTTAAGGTATTGACTTTCATGAGATTTTTTCATCAGTTGTAAAACTTGTTTATATCCGTACTGTGTTGGCACTAACTGCATTACTCGACCTTGAGTTCGAAAAGTTAGATGTTAAAACAAATTTTCTACAAGGTGATTTGGATGAAGAGATATATATGGAATAGCCATAATGTTTTGTACAAGGCCGCAGTCAAAGATTAGTTTGCAAGCTCGTGAAATCATTGTATAGCCTAAGGCAGTCTTCGAGGCAATGGTACAAGAAGTTTGACTCCTTCATGGTGAGGCAGAACTTTATTAGAACTGAGTATGATCATCGTGCATACTACAAGAGTTTACGTAGCATATTCATTATCTTTGTTGTGTATGTTGACAATATGTTTATTGCAAGCAAATCCATGGAAGAGATCAACAGGTTAAAGGCTCAACTCTCTAGGACGTTCGATATGAAGGATCTTGGAGTGGAAAAATATATCTTGGGCTTGGAGATACACAGAGACAAAAAAATTGAAAGCTTTGGTTATCACAGTACAAGTATGTGGAAAGAGTACTTGAAAAGTTTGGTGTGAACAATATGAAACCTGTTAATCTTCCATTAGCTTCCCATTTTAAACTTTATTTAGTTTTGAGTCCTAGAACTGATGAAGAAAAGAAGTATATGTCTCGTGTACCATACGAAAATGTTATAGGCAACTTAATGTATGTGATGGCATCTACAATACTTGACATTTCACATGAAGTTGGAGTTGTGAGGAGGTTCATGGAAATCTAGGTGAAGAACATTGGTGAGTAGTAAAATGGGTGCTTCGGAATTTAAGGGGCACAAGTGACCATTGCATCATCTTTAATGGTAGTGAAGGATCAGTCTACAGATATATGGATGCTGATTATGCAGATGATATGGACAAAAAGAGATCTACTACAGGCTATGTATTTACTCTTGTAGGTGGAGAAATTGGTTGGATGTCAAAGCTTCAAGAATCAGTTGCTTTGTCCACCACCGAATCAGAGTGTACAGTTGCTTCAAATGCTAGTAAAGAAGCAATTTGGTTGAAAGGTTTGCTTGATGAGATTGGAAGGACGCAGGAGAAAGTGAATGTATTCTCTGATAGTCAGAGTGTTATTCATTTGGCTACAAATCCATCTTATCACAGCAAGTCCAAGCACATTGATGTAAGGTATCATTTTCTGAGACATGTGATCGATGGCAGAAAAGTAGCTCTCAAAAGGGTCCATACATGGGAGAATTGTGCAGACATATTCACGAAGCCAGTTAGAGTAGAGAAGTTGCGATGGTGTTTGGCTTCTCTTTGTTTGCAGAAGAGATGATGAATGGACATGGGCAAGGGATTAAGAAAATTGTTGTCAAGGTGGAGTTTGTTGAAATATGACAACAAATACTGTCAATTAGTTTTGCAACGGGATTCATAATGAGAAGGAGTTATGTAACTGAGAAAAAGGCCATATTAATTGGGATGGCCTGAGAGGCTTGGATGATGGAGATTCATTCTTGATTAATAGAAGTTTCCAATCCCTTGCTCCGTGGAGGTTTTCTTGACACATTGTCAAGGTTTTACCACGTAAAAACATCTTGTTTTAATGTGTGATTAAATTTGTCAATTTTTATGCATTTCTTCCCATGTATGTTTGAATGTTGAATAACTCTTGTAAACCCAAGATCATTTCTCTAAGGGAAAGAAAGATGAGTTCTTAGCCATTGAAATGGTATATTAGTTTTGACTCCAAGCCCAAAACTCAATTACAACCTAGTCAATATTTCCAAAAATGTCAATATGCTTTGTGGTGATCATTGAAGTTATCTCAATGGTGATCTTCTACTCTTTAGTAATATTTAGCTTTAATTCTATGGACACAATAAATATTAGCCCAAAACTCAATTACAACCTTGTGAATAATTCGCCGAAAATCAATACCCTCTGTGGTCATCATTTACCTTATAGCTTTAATTCTATGGACACAATAAATACTAGCCCAAAACTCAATTACAACCTAGTAAAAAATTCCTAGAAAGTCAATATAATTTGTGGTCATCATTTAAGTTATCTTTAATGTGATAACTTAATAATAATATTTAGCTTTAATTCTTAGTACACAAAAAATATTATCCCATTTATAATTTAAAATTTTATCAAAAAAATAATTCAAAAGACTTATATATAAACAAAAGAAATGCATACATAAATGTACTTAATGTAATGTTACACTAATAATGGTTATTATGATTTTATCAAGCAAATTAAAAATTACTTTATAATATAGTAAAGTTAGCATGCAATTATAGTAATAAATAAAATAAATAATAAATTATAATAATAAATAAAAAAAGTTGAGAAAAAAATTATTACTTGAGTAATAAAATAATCATAATAATATATAACTAATAATTTAAATTAAAACATAGATTTATATTCATCTTTTTATAAAAAAATGATATTAATTAAATTAATAGTTTTATATATTAATATAATATTTTTTTATTAATAATCATTTTTAAATAAAAAATAAATTAATTTTTTTAAACTCTATTTTAAATGGAAGAAAAGTGATAGATTTTTATATGGTTATAAAAGTTTTTAGGAATATAAAAGTATGATATTAGAATTTAGAAATAACAATGAAAATGATATTTATATATTATTTATTTATTAATATAATTTTAAATCACATTTTAGGTATTATTTACTTATTAATATTATTTTTAAATTATTATATTATTTAAATAAATATCTTTTAATAATAGATTGTATACGAGTAATAGATTGTATTACAATGATTTTTTGCAGCGCAACAACAAATGAAACTTTTTCAAATGGTTAAATCAATGGTGGTTTGGCAAAGTTATAAAGGTGATGTTTTGTGACCACTGAATTCAATTGTTACCTTGTTGCATTGTGAAAGAACTAGCAACTGAATTTAATTGTTACCTTGTTGCATTGCGAAAGAACTTGTGAAACAATGTGACCTTGTTGCATTGAGAAAGAACTACTGAAACACTGTGACCGCCAATTAATAGTTTACAATGAAAGATTGTAATGACGGGGGCACTAAAAATTGTAAGATTGTAATAATTATAATAATATGTAATTAATAATTAAAATACAAATACAAATACAAATAGATATTGATTTTTTTTAAAAATTGATATATATTTTAATTAATAATTTTATATATGAATATAATATCTTTAATTAATAATTATTTTAAAATAAAAAAAAATAAATTGTTTTAAAGGGTAAAAAGTGATAGATTTTTATATAGTTCTAAAACCTGTGATATTTATGAATATAGACATGTGATATTAGGATTTACAAATAACAAAAATATATATATATATATATATATCATTTATTTTATTTAGTAATATCATTATATGAAAGTGAACAATAGGTTCTTTGCAGCAGCGCAAGGGGTAAATTGAAACTTGTTCAAATCAACGGTAATGTTTTTTTTGGCGGCAGCGCAACGGCAAATTGAAACTTGTTCAAATCAACCGTACGTAGTTTGGCAAAGTTATAAAGGCGATGTCATGACGACTGAGTTCAATTGTTATGTTATTGCACTGAGTTCAATTGTTACGTTATTGCATTGAGAAAGAATTAGCGAACACTGTGACAGAAAGAATCAGCGAAATATTCTGACTGCTGATTAATATTTTACATATTCTGACTGCTGATTAATATTTTACAATGATAGAACATTTATCAAGAAAGATGTGGGTAATAAAGATTGTAATGATGTGGGCACTGTTCTTGGTTTGCGTCATTTCAGTGTCTGCAGGGGCGGAATGTGAAGGCGAAGATGGTAACTCGGGTGTATCAGCCATGCACTTGGCTCTACTACCCAACAATAAGATCATCTTCTTCGATTCGACTGATTTCGGCTCATCCAACTTCCCTTTACCCTTTGGGAAATGCGGGATCGATCAATTTCTGAAGAAAGATTGCTGGAATCGTTCTATCGAATATATGGAATATGATTTCCACACGAACCAGGTCAGCTCCTTTCAACTTCAGACGGAAACATGGTGTTCTTCAGGTGCCATGGCACCTGACGGCTGCCTGATCCAGACCTGTGGATTCAACGAGGGAGATGGGACAGTCAGAGTATTCAGTCCCTCCCATTTCTGTGATTGCACCGAAATTCCAAACAGGCGATGGCACGGCACCCATCACATTCTGCCCGACGGTAAAATCATGGTCGTGGGCGGGCGGGGGCAGTTCAACTCCCAGTTCGATCCAAAGAAGCAAAGCCAATCGGTGTACCAGTTCTCTTTCCTCCAGAAATCGATGGATTGGAAGGAGAACAATATTATTTATCCGTTAGTCCACCTTGGGCCTGACGGCAATCTGTTCATTTTCGCCAACGGAAAATCGATTCTGTTCGACCATGTCAACAAGCGCGTGGTGCGGCATTACCCGGACATGCCCGCCTACTCCAGCAACAGCTACGTCCAGACCTCTGCCTCCTCCGTTCTCCTCCCACTGGATGCAGGAGCTAGTGACGCTGAAGTGCTGATCTGCGGCGCTGGAGCTGCTGAGTTTTCATATAGGGAAGTGATCCGATCGAACTCGACCACCAACACCTGCGGACGTCTGGGATTCACGGATCCTGATCCACATTGGCGGATGGAGAGCATGCCCATGCGCCCCACGGTAATGGTAATGGGGGACATGCTTCTTCTCCCAACTGGCGACGTGTTAATTATGAACGGAGCTTCCAAGGGCTCTGGTTCAGGGGACACCATTCTTTATGGTCTTCTTTACAAGCCATCAAGTCCCGGGCCACTTCGGTTTGAGGTGCTCACTCGCTCCGCCACTCCTAGGCTCTACCGTCCCAGTTGCCATATGCTCCCTGATGGCCGCGTTCTTGTGGGCGGCAATAATCTAGACAAATTTAGGGGCGTGCCGTATTCCACAGACCTCAGTTTGGAGGCGTTTTCTCCCCCCTATCTGGCACCTGAGAACGATGCGCATCGGCCCTTAATCACGTCCTGGCCGTCTGCCATGGGCTATGGCCGTACCTTCACCATGAGATTTTACTTGCAAATCTTGGCGGGTCAACAAAAAGAAGCAATTTCTGTTACAATTCTGGCGCCGTCTAATTTTACTACACACAGTTATTCCATGAGCCAGAGGCTGCTCCGACTGGAGATCATTGAGGTTGTGCAAATTTTTGAAGTGATATATGAGATTACTGTTACTGTTCCGCGTAATGCAGCCTTGACTCCTCCTGGCTTTTATCTTCTGTTCCTTGTGCATGCGGGGATTCCTAGCCCTGGGAAATGGATAAAGATTACCTGTGATGAACCTAGGTCTATAGAAAGCATGTCTATTAAAGAACCCATGCCTATGGAAGCTGTGTCTGTGTGTAAGGAAACCTGCATGTCTGACGAAGGTGTGTGTAAAGAAGCAGCTACATCCAACGGCCTTACAACTACGATGGCGCCTGCATTGGCAGGAATGGCTCTGGGTTTGTGTTTTTGTCTTGTATGGGTCAAACGTATTTGCGAGTATCTTATATCTACGGGGCGTACAAGGATGACGCCTGAGGAGACAGCAGTGGCATTAGCAGCGCCTCTGACTGTTTTATTATTGCTTGATCTGCTCTGCTCCCTACTCTAAATCCAAATTGCCGAACGCATAAATCCGTTCGACTGACTCACAGCAGTACACCTCTGAAATAAATGAAATATATCCAGCGGAGCGGCAGCTATGTGTTTGACATTTGGCTATGTTTTCTTTTGGAGTATACCCCATCCACATTTGTCTCCAATGAATAAATGCACATCTATATCAATTGTTATGTTAAGGGCACGGCTTTCTAACTCTACATATGTTGTTTATGTGGGTGGGAAACATGAATCGTGATGTGTCCAACATTAAAACAATAAATGAAATATTATAAAATGTGTTGCTTCATGCACACGAATCATGAGAACAACTTGTAAATAGGTAATCAGAATAACAAGGAAACTATATATATAAACATGCATGGATGGCTCCTAACTATAACATCAAAATACTATCATAGCAATAGATCAGATTGGATGGGATGTCACCTACCCAACCTTCCTATAGCAAAAATTGTGGTATTTGAGATATAAATATAATTTGTCGGATCCATCATTCATCTACTCAACGCAGTGTCATATCATATCAATCTTCGCTTTTCCGCACGATTGAGATCACATAGGTACAATCACGCCACGAATTTCATCATTACACAATAAGAGAGAAACACATTCAACCAATCGCAATTGAAATATTAAATAAAATAAAATTAATTAATTAATTTTGTTTATAATGTTAACCTTGTAAATTGTTGTTTGAGTTTTCGTAAAATAGTTCATTAATAGATGGCCAATGCATTACCTAATGCGTTATACATGTCGCGATAGGGGATAATAACTTACATCCATTTGAACTATTATTAATAATAATTCTAAAATATAACATAAAAATTTTCTCTCAACAAAACTTTCCTTATGTATAATGACTAACATATAATATCCCAATGCCTTTCTTCTTTACTAATGAAAAGTGAAAACCAAAAAAAATACATAAGAAATAATAAAATATTAAAAGAAAATATAGGAAAAGGGAATGTTGATAATGTGATACAACATGCCTAAAACAATGCCTCTTACTAAAGTAGAAGCTAATCAAGTAACTTTGACATCACATCACAATTAATAAACTCTATGAAAATGATCAATATGCATACATACATGAGATGCATAAATGTAACACCCTCCTCCCACATTAACCCAAGTTAAATGGTCCGCTAGGGTAAACATGTGACGAGAGGCTACTATGATATGATTCAACTCCCCATGTACATTTAAGGAAGTGGAACTAGCAAAACTGACCTTTCACACATGCTACAGAACCTCCAGGAGCCAACCAACCTTTCCAGGAGACCAACCCCTCAGGAAACTTAACATTTTATTGACCTAGAGCCTCAACTGCTCCCACGACATGGCCATGCATGCGGTTGGGACCCTCTAGATGCTTTGACAACAAGGGAACACAAGTGACTAGGGTATTTTTCAGCTAATTCTGAGCCTGTGACCCCGAATTCTGTGCCACTTTTCCAAGGCCAGGACTCAGGCCATTTCCCATAACTCCATGGAACTTCGAGAAATGAAAAGTAACATTAAAACAATGATACTAATGAAAATACTTAAACAAGACTTCACTGGACCCCTACTAGCCATGACATGAATTCTATCAAACATGTCACAAATATGCATTCTACAGGTCGTAACAACATATCTTAGCATAGGGATCTCATACTTATCTCAGAATCGCTAAGAAACATTGATGCCTTATCACATTAGTTGCATTATCCTCTATTAGGTCATATATTCATTATTCATTCATTTACAAATCAAAACATGATGAAAGTCATACATCATCACTATCATAAAATATACTCATAACCAACATATAAACAACATAAATCATAAGGATACAACAAACATAAAATCCACATATAAACCAGTACATTTACAAATGAAATACCAAGGAGAAGTAACTCTTATAAATGAATGCATAAGCCAACTAGGTGTGGGACTTCCACATACAACCCAACCATAGATTGGATAAACCAAATCTTTCTTTCAGCCAATCACCCTCGTGCCATATTCCAAGCATGAATGCGGGACTCATAACCAAAATCAACCAAGGCTTTACAACAATCCCCACCAGATTTTTAGGCCCTAAACAAGCATGGATGCCGCCATATTTCTCCACCTACAACATGAGGAATTTTCTTGTCTCCTAGTCTCTATGATTTACCGTACATCCCGCCATACAATGGTCGAGGATCCCTAGGCCTAATCAAGACTCCACCCTCTAGGATTTACTGTATATCCTGCCATTCACCGAACAAGGATTCCTAGGCCTGACCGAGGGCACCCACCTCTAGGATTTACCATATATCTTGTCATTCATCGGTCGAGGATTCCTAGGCCCACCAAGGTAACACAAAATATGGCTTTACCGCAACACACAGTATGGTTCAACGTTTACTAGGCCAAGGCTTTACTACAATCTATAGTTTGATTCAAGGATCACTAGGCCATTTGTTCTTTCTTTCAGAGACCACCTCACTCAGTTTTAAATCCATCCAGCAATACCCATCACACCATGGCTATCTGGAAATGGCAAGGCAAGGTTGAAGAACACTGTCACGCATAGAAAAACCCATGCCAATGACAACAAGAGGATCAAACACACACATGCATGTACCATGCATGCCAAATCTGGCAAGGAAATCACACATGCAAACTGATACCTGCAAATAATCCTGATGTAGCTGCTTAATCATGCTCTTCCATGCTTGATCCTCGCTTTCCTTTGCCTTATTTTATTTTCTTAATCCAATGCTGAAGTTCTCCAAGAAAAATCTAAGTGTCCAAGAGTGTGAGAGAGACAATACAGAGAGAGCTCCAAAACTAAACTGACAAAAGGTAAAATTCACAAAAGGTACCAACTGATCCTCAAAATCCTTTTTATTAATGAGGCCTCTATTTTCTTCATTTTCCATTATTTTCCTTCATTTTCCTCCTCACAACCAACCTGTGACCTTTCACCTTCCTTTTCTCCTGATTTCCATTATTTTCATAAATAAAATGTCAATTAATGCTTCATTCCTTTCAAAGGCCTTTGCCATTTCCTTTGCCAATTTGCTTAGCCATACTAAACAAAATGAACACCCACACTAGGATGTTTTTTCCCAACACTCAGCTTGGAATAAGTGTCCCATAACCATAGTTATTATTTTTCCCTTATTAACTTTTATTACATGGAATTTTCACTAGGGTTGTTACAAACCCTCCCCCTTGGGGGAACACCATCCTCAGTGTTCAATGACACCTTCAACCAAGAATATTTTTGAAATAAAAACATACTGCCCATGGAGCTTTATAACTTAGCTCGATGCAATATTTACAATGATCAACTTGTTGTAAAGCAAACCAACATGACAACAAGCCCCAATGGATAGCTCAATTGGTCGAGCCCTCATTGCTAAGTACCTTGCCTATTGGGAGGTCATGAGGTCAAATCTCCTTGATGCCCTTAGGGTTAGGCCTGATATATTAGGCCAACTTTGATGGATCTGTGTGGATTACTACTCATGGATGTAGCGGCCACTTAGTGACCGCGAACCATGGTTGCCTTAAAAAATCTTGGGGAAAAAACCAACATGACAACATAACAAGATGACACCCATACTACTTATTGGAGCTTTATAATGCAACTCATGGTGGTATTTACATCCATATACATATACCAAAACATCACACCACAACATATGCCAAAAACATTCGCTCAACCAACAAATAGTGAAGGATACATAACTCGCATATGATCTGCCATCTCCCATGTAGCTTCATGGGGCCTAAAGTTCTTCCATTGCACTTTAACCTGCTCGATTATGGAGCAAGAGCATCTTTCTATGCAATATACACTGAGGTTCCGACTGAAATTATCCATCTAGCTCCACCTGCAATACAGACCAGTCAATCACATGATAAACATCTTTAACATAGTTCTTAAGCAATGACACATGGAAAATATCATGGACTTTCACCGTTGAAGGTAATGTAAGTTGATAAGCTACTAGTCCAATCATTTCAATAATCTTAAAAGGTTCGCAAAACCAAGGTACCAACTTGTCACAGGATCCAATCCTGAAGGAGCTCTTCTTCAGTTTGATGTGCAAATACACCTATTCCCCAACCTGAAACTCCTTAAATAACTTGTTCCAATCTGCATAATTCTTTTGTCTGTTCTATGCCGCCTTTAGTTTCTTCTTGATTACCCGCATTTCATGTTCCATCTCTGCCAACATGTCCGGTCTAATCAACACCTTATTCACTGGATCACTCCAACTAATGGGAGTATTACAACTCTACCCATACAATTACTCAAACGGACTCATCCTTAAAGATTCTTGATACCCATTGTTATAAGAGAACTCAACTAGTGGAAGATACTCTTCCCACTTTTGTTGTTGATGCATCACATACGTCCTCAACATGTCCTCCAATATCTTATTGACCCTCTCTGTCTATCCATATTTCTGTGGATGATAAGTTGTATTGAAGGCCAACTTTGTCCCCAATCCTACAAAAAACTCCTTCCAAAACTTGGAAGTGAACTTAACATCCTTGTCTGACACAATATTCTTCGAAACACCATGCGGTATCACTACATCTTTGATGAAGACCCGTGCTACATCACTAGATGAATAAGTAGACTTCATTGGAATGAAGCGTGCTACCTTTGTCAACATGTCCACCAAAACCGTGATGGGATCATGATGTCTAGATGTCCTCAGCAAACTTGTGATGAAATCCATGGAAATGACCTCCCACTTCCACTCTGAAATCAAAATCAGTTGTAGTAATCTACCTAGATGCTTACATTCTTCTTTCACCTACTCACAGTGAAAACATATAGCCACAAACTCTACCACGTCTTTTTTCATATTTGGCCAATGATAAAACTTCTTCACTATTGTCAATGTATTTTGGTATCCTGGGTGACCTGAATACAATTTTGCATGAAATTATCACAAGATAGTCTTCTTGCACTGACTACTGTTTGGCACATATATCATGTCCCTAAATTTGATCAAGCCATATGTTGTGAGATGATAGTCCACATCTTGATCACATGCACCCTACTGTAACCTATGCATAAGCTCCATGTACTTGTCATTATGTTGACCTTCTTGCAAGATATGATCATGTAAGTCTGTCCCATAAGAACTCATAGTTGTAATATGATTCACCTGTATCTGCCTACTAAGAGAATTTGTAACCCTTTTCTCCATACCCTTGATGTACTTGATCTCAAAGTCAAACTCACTGATCGTGGCCAACAATATTTCTTATCTAGCATTAAAATTCGGCTGATCAAACAAGTATCTCAACCCACTGTGATCACTCATCAATAAAAACCTCCTGCCAAGAAGATAGTGCATCCACATATTCAACACATGGATGATCATTGCCAACTCGAGATCATGTATCGGGTAATTTTACTTGTTCTCATTTATTTTCTGTGATTCATAACATACTACCTATCCCTATTGTATAAGGAATCTACCAATTCCTCTCTTGCAAGCATCTATGCATACCACAAACTTGTTGTCTGGATTTGCAATATTTAACACATGATCATTTGTCAACAACTACTTCAATTTCTCAAAACTTGTTGCACATTCCTCTGTCATTGATATTTATTTCCTTTCCTTTGTAGTCATGTGGTAAGATATGAAATGTGAGAAAAAATCTTGATGAACCTCCCATAGTAACTTGCTAACCCCATGAATGATCTTACCTCATCCACATTTTTAGGAGCTACCCACTCCATGATAACCCTTATCTTCTCTATATCCACTACGATGCCTTCCTTGGAGGCAACATGTCCCAAGTAATGTACCTTTGTCTAAAAGAAAATGCATTTGCTAAGCTTAGCATACAACTGATTCTCTCTTAGAAACCTCAACACTGCTGCTAAATGCTCGACATGTTCTTCCTCATTTTTAGAATATATCAAGATGTCATCAATGGATACAATAAAAAACTTGTCCAGATAATGATGCAACACACTATTCATCAATCACATAAAGTTAGTTGGAGCATTAGTCAAACCAAATGGAACTACAAAAAACTCATAATTCCCATACCTGGTTCATAAAGTTGTCTTGTAAATTTCCTCTTCTTTAATCAGTACCTGATGATATCCTGATCTCAAATCAATCTTTGAGAACATTGTTTCTCCCTTCAACCGATCAAACAAATCATCAATCCTAAGCAATGAATATCTATTCTTAATGGTCACCTTGTTCAACTTCTTGTAATCAATGCATAACCTAAGAGTACCATCCTTCTTCTTTACAAGCAATACCAGTGCACCCCAAGGTGATACACTTGTCCTAATGTATCCCTTATCAAGCATTTCCTTCAACTGCAACTTCATCTCTATTAACTCTGGTGTGCTCATCTTGTAAGGTGCCTTTGATGTTAGCGCATCCCCTGGTACCAACACAATATAAAAATTCACTTCCCTATGAGGTGGAAACTCTAAACTATCTGTGGTAAATACATCCTAAAAATAATGTAAGATTGGGTACCTTCTCAATACCTTTGCATCCTCAACATCCTTAAATTTATCACTAGAAATATACACTACAAATAAAACACATCCTTTTCTACGACTACACTTTGCCCGCATAGTTTTCACCATTCTAACTAATTTTGCCTTCTTCTTACCTTGTAAGACTCTCTTTTCTCCATTGTCATCCAACAGCTTAATGGATTTGTCATAACAATCCACTTTGGTCTTGTGAAGGTACAAGTAGTCCATACCCAACAACATATTGTATGATCCCAATGATATTACATTCAAATGTGCTAATGTAGGCATACCATTCAACTCAAAAGCACAAGCTCTTACCCATTGATGAACTCTCTTCTTTGTACATGTAGCCAATTGTACTAACCAAGATTCTGTATGCACTTTTTTATTAAAACACACTTATCCACCAAGTCAGGATTGACATAACTATAATTAGATCCAGGGTCAATCAAAATAGAAACAACTTGATCAAAAATCTTACCATCCATCTCAATGATAGATGTCTGGTTATTTTCCTACCTGTTATCGAGTGCTACATAGATACAAGGAATGGTCTGCCCAATATCCCCAACATTTTGTGCCTCCTATTCACTATAGATATGAGGCATACCACCATGATTCTATGGACAATATGTCTTAAGATGTTCCTTACCACATGTCCAACACTCCAACTGTCCTGTTCCATCACCTTTATTCTGGTGTTGTGACCCATGTTCCTGTTTAGCTACGTTGAACTTCTTGTATGGTGCAACATTCTCTTTCTCTTCTACATTATGAGACCTTTTTCTTTTCAAATACCATTTACCTTTACCTTTATCTTTCCCTTTCAATCCTTGCTAATATTTTGTCTTATGCTTTGACTGTTCATAGCAATGTTTCAATTTCCCAATAAATTCCTCAAGTGACTGAGGCTCATCATACTCAATTTGATCTCTAAATGATAATGGAAATCCACTAAAAAATATTTGAACTTTAGTCTTTCCATCCTTAATATATTGTACATAACTCAATAACTCCAAGAACTTGGTCATATACTCCTCATCTATCATTGATCCCATCTTTAGCTCATAAACTCCTTGGGTTTTCTATCATAGTACCTTTTTGACAAGTATTTCTTCCTGAAGAGTCTCTTGAATTCATCCCAACTCAAGTCTTATGTCCTGATGTCTCTAACCCATTTTACATCTTCCCACCAGATGTTTGATTTCCCTTTGAGGCTGAAGATAGCTATTATAGCCTTCATATTCTTTGTGTACTCATGTAGTTCAAAGAACTTCTTCATCCCAAGTAACCAAGCCTCTACATCCTATGGCTTCTTTAAATCCCCATCAAAAGTAGGTATCTTAGATTTCTTAAACTCTTCTAGAATGTATCCCCTGTCATTTCTCATGTAAGGGTGATAACAGTGATGATCATAGTTCCTGTTAGAACTAGAACTTGAATAGTACCTGTGTCCATCACCTCTCCTATCTAGAGTGTCCAAGAACTTGCCATGTTTGATCGTGCCATCCCTATCCGACCTGTGCCCACCATGATATCTACTGACATATGACCCATTATCTTTTTCCTCCTATCCATGACTAATCCGAAGTTTTCCATGTCTCTGCAATTCTAACAAACTCTGAAGGATTACTGCATTGAATTCTGCTTGCTTCTCCTGTGTCGACATGATTATGTCATTATCTTCTTTGAAACTCCTTAATTCTTCCTTCAAAATCCTCAATGTGTTTTCTAATTCATAAGAGTACCCAACACCACATTTCTCATCTGATCCATAGGGAGAGCCTCAGGAGTTGTATTCTACTATCTTGGTAGTCATGTTTGATCTATTTTTAACAAGTGACACCATGTCAGCTAAAACCAAAACATAACATAATCAACATACCTCAGTATAGTTCAGGGGTGGATATCTCATCTACAATATCAACTAGATTAGCACAATACATGTATAAATATAATCATAACACCATATATATATCATCCTAACCATAGTCGAGTCATCAATTCATGTTCATATTAACCACACCTCATGAACCCATGCATGATAACTACAACCATGTAAATGTATGCATAATCAACATATGTATGACATGCATGCATACACAATATATGCAAACACTAACATGCATAACCGGCGCATAACCAACCTATACTCATGATAAACACATCCAACAACACACCATCAAATTTCACATGGTGACACAATTGCAACCATGACCAACACCATGCATACAAAACAAGCTCATAGACTACAAGCATGAAGAACACATATGCAACTGATATGTATGCATGACCAACACACTACCCATCCAATCCAAGGGGTGAACCATGCTCTTATACCACTCTGTAACACCCTCCTCCCACATTTACCCAAGTTAACCGGTCGACTGGGGTAAACATGTGACAAGAGGATACTATGATCTGATTCAAATCCCCATGTATAATTAAGGAAGTAGAACCGGGAAAATAAAACCAAATTGACCTTCCACGCATGCTACAGAACCTTCAGGAGCCAACCAACCTTTCCAGGTGACCAACCCCTGAGGAAAATTAACATTATACTGACCTAGGGCCTCAGTTTCTCCCATGACATGGGCATGCATGTAGATGGGATGCTCCAGTCACTCTCACAGCAAGGGCATGGAAGCGACTGGGGTATTTTTCAACTAATTCTGAGCCTGTGACCCTGGATTATGTGCCACATTTTCAAGGCCAGGACTCATGCCACTACCCATAATTGCATGGAACTTCCAGAAATGAAAAGTAACATTGAAACTGTTATAGCCTAGATCGACCTCAGGCTGAAGGGAGGCAATCTTAGGATAACCACAAACCAAGCTTAACCTGGTAGCTAGCCCTACCAGGTCGAGAGAGGGCTCTCTCCTTGTCAATCTCAATTGAGATGAATGAATCAAATTTGGATTTTAGGCTAGGTATAGTAGCTCTAGGGTTTTTGGTTGATTTTGAAGGTTTTGTTGCTGGATCAAATGGAGCAGGCAGCTTTGGGTCTGGGAAATCAAGTTAGGAATGCAGGGTGTTCTATGGGGTGAGGTAGGTAGGTGTTTTGGCACTTGTAATTGAGTGAGATGGAAGGTCTAATACTGATGAGGAGCTAAGGAGGGCATGCAGAGATCATGTATCCTCTTCAAACTGTAGAAAACATAAAAAAAAAAAAACTAAAAGGATTCCCAAGGCAGAGCATTGTAACCAATGTATTCTACCTATCTATGTTGATTTCATTTAGTTTAGAAGAATGAATTATATTTTGGAACACATAACACATGAGAAAAACTAATGAAAAAAGGAGAAACTATGAAGAAACACATTACCACAAGAATCCCACAAAATAGGTGCAAATCCTGGTTTATTTCCTTGCCAAAATGTTGTAGAGATGTACAATATAGCTCAGAGCATCCAAGAGAGTCCAACCTTTGCTAATGACTGAAAAAATACATAATATAGACATCAAAACCACCTATGCTAGCCGTCAGGGGTCAAATCCAAGAGATAAGGGATTGTTACAACCATCCCCATAAGGAACAGGAATATAGGCAGTGGAACAGCTTGCCTCTAAAACCATGGAAACTGATTCATTTACCCCCAAACCACCTCAAAATGATGAATCTACCCTCTAAGGTCATTTTAAAATTAAATTTACATAGCATAGCATCATTTACAATCATAAATTCATCCAATATGGGAGAAAAAGTCAACTTGTAGAAAAACTAGGCGAAATTTGGATTTTTTAGCAAACTAGCTCTATGCGTAGCGCCACTTGCCAAGTGTATAGCACCACTTCACAGCTGATTTTGGAGGCCTTCCCCTTAGCAAAATTGTCTTCCTATCTAGTTTATGGAACATCTTGAATTTTTTTATTTGGAGGTCATTTTCCCCCTCAAAAGTGGAATCTCCCAAGGCTAGTTTTGTGTGTCCAAAAAGAGGCAGGGAGGTCATTTTTTTATGGTTTTTTTACCTTTTAGTGACCAAGTTTTGCTCCAAAATTGCTGAGATTTTTTGGGTTTGATGTTCTCATCATGTTGAATCCAAATATGCAAGCCATTTCTCCAAAACGCACTCCAGTGAAAAGCGTAGGGCCGGTGGCACTATGCACCTAGGGCAATTTTCTGTGTTGCAAATTTTCAAAAATTGAAAATGACCAAAATTTGTCAAAACTTGCCCAATTTTTGGCACAAGGCTCCATCATTAGTTGCTTTGATGGGATAGTGAGGCTTCAGCCAAGATTTTTAGCTTGTCTTGCTCCTTTTTTCTCCTTAAGGTCTTCCTCAACTTTGCCTTAAGCTTTCTCATCCTTATATTGCATATTTTGTTCCGGGTCATATAGTGGTAGGCCATGTGGCGAAGCATCTTCTTGTCTCTATTGGCTTTCTCAAGCAGCCCCTAAAGGTGTATATTGACCCTCTAAAGCCAAGTTTCCTCGTTATTCTCAATCTCTTGCTCAATGGAGGTCAAATTGACCTTTGCCTCCTTAGCCTTTTTCCGGTTCTCCTTGATCATTTGCAACTCCATGAGGACTTGATTGTCGGTCAATTGTTTGTTTTCTTGCTCTAGATATTTGATGACCCATTTAGCCCTCTCTAAATTGTCTGACAAGGCTTGTATCTCAGCCTCTTGTTCCTTAATGATCATGTCTTTGACAGTCTTTGGATCTTGAGCATCCAAGTCAATGACATCAACTCCTTGTGCCTCCTCATGATCAACAAGGACAAAATCTCTCTCTTGCCCATTAGTAGGATCCTTCTCATGCATATTTTCCTTGCCTTTACCTTTTCCCTTGTGTTGCTACCCAACCTGTACCTATTTAGCTGAAGAAGAAGGCAAAGCCCCTTCCACTCCTTGTGGAGATAGCATTTTCCTGTGGCATGAAGATGAAGGCGAGACCCCTTCCACACCTTGTGGAGATAATACTCACCTGGCAGCTACAAAAATTTTCCTAGTGCCCCTCTCATATGTCAGAAATACTGGCACTCCAACAGTTTCAGTTTCTTGGATGTTTTTATGTCCTGAAGGTCCACCTTCTTCATGAGGCACTGATGAAAAGACTTGAGGGCCTTTGAACATTTCATGAGAAATGAAAGTTTCCCATGGCATGTTGAGAAGGTTCAACTAATGTAAAACAATGATTCTAATCAGAGAGTAGTGGTAGATGCTAGTTAACTGCTGGGAATATGATTTATTCTTTGCAATGAGTGCCATCTTCTCAATGTTTCTGAACATGAAGTAGGGGATATTCATCATTCTCACCCTAGTGAAATGCATCAGCAGTCTAATGTGGTAGGCGTACAAGCAAGAGAACCTACCTTCACAAGTAAAGTACTTGATGATGATCTTCATCAATGGAGCAAACGTATCCTCCAAGAATTTAAAGGGGGATACTCTCTTGAGTTTGTTATGGCATTTAGCCTTGATGTAAGGCTCATAATACTCCCTGTCAATGTCCTGACCTTTGTTCCACTTCTCACCCACATTTGGAATACCTGTAGCTTCTGAAATGATAGCTGGTGACAAAGTGAATGTAACTCCAGCAAGGTTTACCTCATTTTTGTCCAAATGTGTCACAAACAACCTTGCTAATTCATGATGAGATTTAACGCTTTCCACCATTTCACAGAAGCTAAAACATGACTGATGTCTAAAATAAGAAATGGTAAAAGGGAAGGCTCGTAGCTCCCTCAAACTGGTGGGCTCCTCTCTAATATGTTTTCCTCCCTTATTAGGCTTCTTGCCATGTGTGTCTCTCTCCTTGGAACTGTCACTACAGGTTTCATCTTCCAATTCATACGCGTTGTCCCTCTCCATTGTTGTATAGTTGTTTCTTTTGTGGTGAATGAAGAGATAGGGTGAATGGATATAAGATGAGTATGTAGAGATTTTAATAGGAAAATAGGTGAGGGTGAACAGGATTGGGAATGGAATTTAGGGAGTGAGTAGGGTTAGTGAATAGTGTAGGGTTTTGGGAATAGTGTAGGGTTTGGGGATTGGTGAAAATTTTAGGGAATGATGTCTAGGGAATTATATATGGGGGAATGGGATTTAAAGAACAATAAATAGATGGTATAGGACAACAGTAAAGAGTGAGCTTTTCAAAGTATATGTGACAATTTAGTGACAATTAGGGTTTGATTTTTTGAGAAACGAAACAACCCAAGACTGATGCAACAATTATTTTCAGCAAGAATAATGGTGTTACTTACTTGCAATGGAGGAATTTGGGAGTTTTGAGGTGAATTGGAGCGATTTTGAACAATCTGGAGCTTAACTGCCAGGTGCGTAGCACACTCACCCAGGTGCGTAGCGCCAATTCAAAATTACACTGCAGGGAAAACCCAAGTGCGTAGCACCACTCCTATGTGTAGCGTCGGACTTTGGTGCATAGCGCCAGGCAGATTTCTCCACAAACACAGTGATTTCACTCCCTTTGCTCAATAACACTTCAAAATCGCGTTTTTTCTCATAGACCTCAACTCAAACAATGAAATAACTTAAGAGATGGATGATCTCTATATGGCTTGGCAACTTTTGATTTTTCATTCTTCAAAACCCACTTTATAATGTCTATTTGCTTTTTCAAATACTCTGTTTTTTTGGATGCTTGATCTTTTGCTTGAAATAGGTGAATTGATGCTTGATTTCTTTGACTTTTGCAGTGGCATGTACATGGAAATATCAGCAGGTGACCAGGAGTAGCATGAGACTATTAATTACATATGAGAAATAATAAAATTACATGAAATTTACAAATAAATACCAATGCTCTATTTTTACCTCAAACTGGTTTTGAGGTGAAAAATTTATTAAGTTAACAAATTATGAGATTAAAACTTTTCTAATGATTATTGTCATTCTCACATGTCTTCTGACCATTATTAACCAATGGTTACTGAAAAGTTGACCATGGTAAAACCCTAATACCTAATGAAACTGAAACCCTAAGACCTAAGACCAAATTGATGAAATGAACTAAAAATAAGCATGAATTATGGATTGAAAAGTATGAAAGGGGGTCAGTAGATATATTTCATGAGGGAAAAAACTGAAATTAACCCTACCATCAGTTGATCCATGACCTAATGGAATGCAACTCATCAGAATGGGACACCTAGTATGAAATGCAAAAGAGTAATTTTTATCACTGATGGCAGTGTGAAGACACTGACACTAACACTAACACTAACAGAAACAATGATGCTAATGAAAATACTTGAACAAGACTTGACTGGACCCCTACTAGCCATGACATGAATTTCATCAAACATGTCACAAATATGCATTCTACAGGTCTAACAACATATCTGAGCATAGGGATCTCATACTTATCTCAGAATCACTAAGAAGCATTGATTCCTTATCACATTAGCTACATTATCCTCTATTAGGTCATATATTCATTGTTCATTCATTTACAAATCAAAACATGATGAGAGCCATACATCATCACTATCATAACACATACTCATAACCAACATATAAACAACATAAATCATAAGGATACAACAACCATAAAATCCACATATAAACCAGTACATTCACACATGAAATACCTAGGAGAAGGAACTCTTATTAATGAATGCATAATCCAACCAAGTATGGGACTTCCACGTACCACCCAATCATAGATTGGCTGAACCAAATATTTCTTTCAGCCAGTCACCCCCTGTGCCATATTCCACGCATGAATGTGGGACTCATAACTAAAATCAACTAGGGCTTTCTGAGGCTACACCACCTCAACCTCATTAATAGAACCATGCTTTACTGCAATCCCCAGTGGATCACTAGGCCCTAAAAAATCATGGATTCCATCAGATTAATCCACCTACACCATGAGGAACTTTCCTATCTCGTAGTCTCTATGATTTATTGTACATCCTGCCATACAATGGTTGAGGATCCCTAGGCCTAATCAACACTCCATCCTCTAGGATTTACCGTATATCCTACCATTCACTGGTCAGGTATTCCTAGGCCTGATCGAGGGAACCCACCTCTAAGATTTACCATATACCACGCCATTCTTTGATCGAGGATTCCTAGGCCCACCAAGGTAACACAAAATATGGCTTTACCGCAACCCATATTTTGGTTCAAGGGTTACTAGGACAAGTCTTTACCACAATCCATAGTCTGATTCAGGGATCACTAGGATTTGTGTTCTTTCTTTCAGAGACCACCTCACTCAATTTTGAATCCATCCATCAATCCATCTCAACCAAAACATGAGATCCCATCACATCATGACTATCTCGAAATGGCAAGGCAATGTTGAAGAACATTGTCACACCTGGAAAAACCCATGCCAATGATAGTCAGAGGACCAAATACACACATGCATGTACCATGCATGCCAAATCTAGAAAGAAAATCACATATGAAAATTGATACCTACAAATAATCTCATTGTAGATGATTGATCCTACTCTTCCTTGCTTAATGCTCACTTTCCTTTTCCTTCTTTGCCTTTCTTAATCCAATGTTGAAGTGCTCCAAGAAAACTCTAAGTGCCCAAGAGTGTGAGAGAGAGAATAGAGAGAGAGCTCAAAAATTGAACTCACGAAAGGTACCAACTGATCCTCAAAAGCTTTTTTATTAATGAGGTCTCTATTTTCTTCATTTTCCATTATTTCCCTTCATTTTCCTCCTCACATGCAACCTATGACCTTTCACCTTCCTTTTCTACTAATTTCCATTATTTTCATAAATAAAATGCCAATTAATGCCTCATGCCTTTCCAAGGAATTTTCCATTGCCTTTTCCAATTTAGTTAGCCATAATAAACCAAATGAACACACACACTAGGATGTTATGCATAACACTCAACTTGGAATAAGTGTCCCATAACCTTGGTTATTATTTTGCCTTTATCAACTTTTATTACATGGAATTTTCACTAGGTTTGTTATAATAAATCTGTGCATATACTATTGATTATATCACGATGTCATGGTGGAAGTTTGAGAGGTCCACTTAGATATGCCATTAAACACTCCAAAATATTCAAATGAAAAGTGCATAATTTTTCTCATAATCTCCAAATGAAAATTGGATTATTTGTTTTATATGTAACACAATTGGTTAAAATAAACTCTTCAATATTAGAATTTATGTAATAAGGTTTTAACTTTTAAGACGATTTTACAATGGATAAATTTAACTCTTTGAAAGAGCACATCATGGGGAGGGTTTATAGGTGGGTTTAAAAATGGATAATTTAACTCTTTCAAAGACAACATCATAGTGGGAGGAGCTAGAGGAAGGTTAAAAGATACATGGATAAAAAAGGGCATATATTGGGTTGATACACACATTTTCATCTTAAATTGAAAGTAGCGATTTGTTTTGTTTCCCTTTTATTTTATATTCTCTTAAGTAGGCCTCTTTATGAGAAGGTAAAATAATAGATAAATGACAAAGTTATATTACTTTATGTAGGCTTATTCATGAAAATGTAGAAGAATTGATAGATAACAGAGCATTTTCTATAGGCTTCTTCATGAAAGGGTAGAAGAATATATAGATAACATAGAAATAATGCAACCACACAAAAGGTTAGATGAGATCGCCTTCATTGGAATCATGTTCAACTTAAAAGTAAGAAGTACATCTAATTTTACACACAAGTAAAACCCTAGCCATTTCTATTCATGTTTTTTAATTTACAAACAAAAATTACATGGTGTAGGTTGTTTGATTGGTGATTGTTTACCATGCTTTATATTGAATAAAATCTTGAAAAGGGTTTCTCTTAAGCTTTATGAGCTAGAATCATATTATAATTTGGTTCTTTATAACCATATGTATATTTGTTGTGATGTTATGTAAAATTTCTCAATGACATTATGTGCTCATTTCCACACTTCCATTCGATATTTCTATAAAAAAAAATATTTTAATTAAATTAAGAAATTGTTCTCCTAACCAAGGCTTTAAAATACAAACATTGTTTTTATATGTTTCAATCTCAGAGGGTCTAAGAATACTTTTCTGCAATGAACTTTCCATGGGTTAAACTAAATTTGAAATGTCCTCTATTATATAAACTATAAAGAAATCACAATCTATCTTTTTAAGGTGTATGACTGCAATTTCTTTTTTGAAAGAATGTTATACTTGACATTAACTCATTTATTAAAATCATGAAAAAAATTTATCGACTAATTTTTTTTATTGTGTATATTAATATAAAAAAATGAAGATTCAATGGTTATTCCAAGTGTGTTTGAGTATGCTTAGTTAATATGGGGATTGGATAGAGTAATAACTCATATGTGGCTCAGGATATTTATTCATATAAAGTTCTTTTTCGTATGGAATTTGTAAGAAATATATATAACAAATTTCCTTTAAAAATAGTGGAATCAAATCAAATAATTTATAAAACCAAAACCTTAGCTTTTCTATTCAAAGACATAATACTCACAACATTTCTATTAAGACTATTTTTAAGGATATTAATATATTAAAATTCAATAGTGTTATGTGTAGGAATTACTTTGCTTTCGTCCTTTTTCCATTGATGTTACTACATATTTATGTTAATTCGAAAAGAAAAAAAAAAAATCTACCCATACTTTTTACAAAGTCACTAAAGCCATATTAAAATCTATCCTATAATATGTAAATTAAATAGAAGTATCCCAACAATGTTTATCTAATAGATTAGTATATTAGAATAATTCTACTCAAATTACTTGTGTTAAAGTTCTTACTAAATTGTATTTCTATAATAAACTACTAAAAAATCAAGTTCAATATTTTTGTGGTATATGTTGACTATTGCATATTAAAATATCAAGACCTTATTTTTAGTTACCCAAAACATGTATATAAATTATTATTTTTAATTTTTTGTAAAAAATAGTTCTACTTTTTTAGTTTTTTCCATAAGTATATTGTATGGTTTGTGAATATTTATGTTGATGGTGCTCGACCCACCAACATTCAGGGGATCACCCTGGTACGAAATACCAACTAGAGTTCACATTGTTTGGTGTGGGAGTCCCATCCATTATGATGGTCTGGTTTCCATTATCTTAAATGTTTGCCTTAGCTCTTGCTTGTCAGCACAAGAGAGTGGTATGCTTTGCCTTCGAGTAGTGAGGTTCGTATGCCTGGTGATTAGTAATGTTACTTGTGGCAAGATTCTTTCACCGGAGAGAGAAAGGGTGGGAGTGAGTCCCAAGTCGGATGGGAGGAAACCCAACTCTGTTAGGAACACACAACACAACAGGATGTGCACAACTTTCAGAGGAGGAATCCACACGGATGCGACAGTCACAACACACAAGGGAAGATAGCACGTACAACACTCAGCGGGAAATCCACACGAGTGCGACGATCATTATAGCAAGTTCACGTGAAAGGTTTTGTCTGTTGTCCAGGAGGTAACCAATACGGGCAGGACAACGTTAAAAACTTATACAACACATTTTCATTAATATATATGAATTAGAACAGTTGAGTGAATCCAAGTGTTAAATACAAGTTAAAGAAACATGCATTACAAGTGTTCAAGACGAATCTCACAAATAGTTACAAAACATGTGTGAAAACATGCTAGCCTATTAGCAGGATTCTGAATCAAACAAAAGTTCCAAGACACATCGATACACCATACATCACTAACCCCATGGTCAAGGCATTGGAGTCACTACTTACTCCTCAAAGAAATGATTATAAACTCTCAAGGCTATGTGGGAGGAGCCAAGGTGATAAGTCCTTTTCATGTACAAATGAGGGGGTATTTATAGCCAAGGGTGAAATTGACCCTTGTGATTGTTCGACTTCCCTCATGACTATTTGACTTCCATGACCTTTCAACTTTACATGACTCTTCATATGACAAGTGGGTCTCTTGGACTTCCACGTTATATTACATTGATCAACAATATGGCCCACACTAGGGATGTGGACGACATGACTCATGACAAGACTCGACATGATAATGTTGGTACATTTGTGCTGCTATTGGCGTGCATATCAAGCTGTAGTGTTGCTGGGTGATGGATGTCCTCATGGTGTCTCATAGCTTCACCTCCGCATGGAAAGATGTGCAGAGTCTTCAATGGTCGTTGGGTTTGCTTGATGTTTCATTCACACATTGCTCCTTGCTTGTATGTTGGCATGCTTGACAGGTTCGTCCGTTCGCAAAAAGTGTATGTTCGTCTGTCTGTTTGTTCGCAAACAAATCTTTGCATGTTCATTCATTTGCGAACATGTCCTTTTGCTTGTACTCCCTTTTTCATCCCATCTGTTGTCACACCATGTTTGTTCTTTACCTGTATCTTCAGTCACTCATGATGAGACGACATCAAATCCATAAACCTCCTAGTCTACCACGATGCATGATTGTTTCGGATGCAGGTGACCGGGAGAGAAGAGAAGGTTACAAAACTGCGCGAAGCAAATTTTGAGCTGGGATGAGGGCTCTGGGCACTGCTGGTGAAAATTGTGCAGAAGTCATTGGGAGATGGTGATGGGCAACCTGGATCAACACTGACTATCTGCGGGATCCAGCTCAGCTGGAGGACAAATCTGCGTAATTTTTCAGAGGAGCAGTCCAGGCTACAGGAAGGTTGGGTAGGGAAAATCTATGGAATTTCTAGAGGGAGTGGGAAGCGGGCGCTTGGTAGAAAAAACTACACAATTCCTGGAGGGAAATGGCAGGAGGCTGCAGGATCTTTCTAGCAAAATATGTGCAATTTCTTGAGGGAGCTGGCAGCGGGCTGTTGGGTGTTGCTGGCGAGAAAAACTGCGTTGATGCTGGGAGGTTGACCTGTTGACCACCTCTACGCAGTTTCTAAGCTGAGCAGACTATTGGGCAACATAGGAATTTCTCATGAAATCTACGCAGTTTTATGGGTGAGCACCCGGTTGGCTGACTGCTGGGCTGGATGGGAAAACTATGCAATTTTCTGAGGGAGACAGGGACGGGCACTGGGTGTCTTTCTAGCCTGTCTACAAAAAAATTTCAGTCAGCAAAGTGGGCATGGTTTGCAGCCTATGTACAATTTTTATGGGAGGCGGTTCGGGGGTGACTGTCAGGTCAGACTCTCCAGTTGACCAGTAGGAGGGTTGATTGATCATCTTGCGGGTAGTGCAACTTGAAATGGCTTGTTGGTGCTTTTGTGTTGTTCTGGGTGAAAGTTGATAGAGTCGATTGTGGGGTGAATGTATGGTTGTTAGAGGGTAATCTGGTCGTTAGAACTTCAACAAAATGACTAAGTGTGTGAGCGAGTGAAAAGGTGTGTACGCGAACTTACAAAAACACACTTACATGACTTGATGATGAAACGACTCAAACCATCCAGACACACATGCTCAACATGACCGACTAAATGTGAAAGTCAACAAGTGCGATGCTTGTGATTGATCATTGGAGGACCGCGACGATGCTTACGCTACAATGCATACGACTATGTGTGTGAGTGTGACGAATGTTTACATAGTGAGTCATAGAATGTACACACGAAGTGGAGACCTTGTGTACGACCAAAACGTAATTGCAAGCGTGACATTGTTACCAACATGAAAAAAAAATCTGTTGAATGATCAAGAAAGGTGGGTGCAAAGACTCACACGAGCTCACGGGGTGAACCCGAGTGCATGCAAAAGTCAAGTAAAACTCCCAAAGGAGGCTCTGAAATTGGATGCAGGCCAAAATTTTGGAGGGTGTTGCAGCTACTACAACACTTGGCAACACATTGGTAGAACTCCAAATTCTCTGTTTTGGTTCATTTAAAGCACATGGCCTTGGTCTTTCAGGGAGTATTGAATCATTGTGCGGGTTACTTTGGCTTCCTCACTTACCCCATGGACAGACATGGTTCATCATTTTCCAACTTAGTCAAACACAACAAAATTTTAGCTTGATCATAGTGTTTTGAAATCGGGAAGGGTAGTTTGGCTCGCGAGTTGAATATTTTCAGAGTATAAGTTTTCATCTCTAGTGTTGCTACGCTACTAGTAGGCCTAGATAGTACCTCGACAAAGTTACACAGGAACACATGCATTTCTCCACTGCCAGTGAGCCTGGTGAGTACCCCGGTGGAGTTGCATGCTCCACCCCTCTATGCAGGAAGCCTTTCTCTTCCTTTTCCTTTGTATTTTTTAAGAGGACTGTGCATAGGTGCCCATTAATTCTTTGGGGCAGAAGAGGGATCCGGACTTATTGAGAGAAGGAGAGTTTGTTCCTTTAGAGAATCATGTAAGACCTCTAACATAGGTTTGCTCATTTAGATTTCCCCTTCTCCATTTTACTAATTGGATGAGCTTGAACACACAAAGAAGAAGGATAATTACAAGCACGGGTTTCCCAGTGTGGACACAGGTTCATGGTTGGACCAAATCTACCCTTGTAGACAGCTCGTATTTTCCATCAAGACTTCATTGACCGAAGGTTACAACCAAGCATAGAGAAGATGGACACAAGACTAGCCAAGTGCTGTAGTGTCACAAGTTTCTTCATATCTCAGCCACATACTCATTCAAAAGCCATAACTCAGTAGATGGCAGCACTTATTTCGGGAAAACAAAAATAGCAAGGTATCAAGAAAACCAAACAAAACGAAAAAAAATAGTAATCAAAGCAAACAAAGTGAAAAAAACAAGAAGTAAGCAGACTATGTACATGGCGTGTGGTGCGGCCCAACCTACTAAAAGTAGTGTTTGAGATCTTGGACGTTGACAGGAATGTTGTCAACCCTCACATCAAGCGATTGCAGACAGTATGTGTGTGGGACAAGCTTCTCATGGACTGTGTACGGACCAATCCACAGGGACTGGAACTTCGTATGCTTGCCTTTTTCTTCATGGGATTTATCCCATTTCAATACCAAGTCACCAACACCAAAGTTAGCTTTCCCTGCAGAATTCTTATCGAACCATCTCTTGATACAGTTTTAGTGGAGTGTAAATTTTTCTTTTGCTTTCATCCTTTCTTCCAGAAGCTTGCGAAGTGTATCCATCCTACACTAGGATAGCTAGCAAGGCTTGCCTTGGGATTCTTGAGATAGCTGAAGTGCAGGCAAGTAGATATTGGGTGGTAGGATGGCCTCTTTACCATAAACCAAGAAGTACAGTGAGGGATTCAGAGAGGGTTTGGGTGTTACACAGTCAACCCATAATGCATTCGTCAGGGCGGAATTCTAGTTGTGTTGCTCAAAGTAAACAGTCTTTTTTATTATGTGGATAAGGTTTTTCTTCGTGGATTCTGTGAGGCCTGTTTCCCTGCGGGCAGTAGTTGGATGAGTGTTTTAGCACATTACCATTTTGTAATGAAAAATCATAAAGTTTCAAATACGAAAAGTATGTTGCATAATAAAAAACAAGTGATACTGAAACACCAAAGCGTGAGATGATGTTATGTTGGAGGAATTCGATGACCTTCTAGTCGTTGACTTGCTTGAGTGGAACTGAATCTGTCCAGCATGTGAGGTAACCAGTTTCTGTTAGAATGTAGTAGTGTTTTTTTTACAAATGTGGGAAAATTTCCTCAATGATTTCCAGGACCCATTGTTGGAATGTTTCGGTCACTACAACAGGGTACAGTGGGGTTGATGGCCTTCGTGTTTTGACGGCACATCGCTAATAGGCTAGGCACTTGTAGGCGTAAGCTTGTTCATCCTTGAATAATGTGGGCCAGTAGAAACCAACTCGCATAAATTTGTCTGCAGTGGTGTTTCCCGCAAAGTGACCCCCAACGGGTCCATCATGCAAATCTTGTAGTACCTTCACTGGTTCATGTGCCTCTAGGCACCTAAAAAAAACTCTATTGATGTGCTTCCTGTAAAGCACTACGTGCACTGACTGATATGCTAAAGCTTTGAGGTGTAAGGTCCTCTACTGTTGATGGAAAAGTGAGAGGGTACAGTGTCGTGCTCAATGTACTGGCACACATTTTCGTACCATGAGTTTCCATCTTCAATGGGTGTTGCTCACACTACATCATAAATTTCAACTTCGTACTCCCAACCGGCGACATCTTCTTCCTCCTCCTGCGCATATATTGCTTCAGTTGCGAGTCTATAGAGCCCATGGCCTTTAACCGTGTGAACTGACTTGATGTCAAGATCATATTATTGCAATCTTGTCATCTAGTTCGCACGTTGTTAACCCAGTTCTTGTTGTATAAGTAGTATGTGGACCGCTGGGTGAGGTACGTAGACTATGCAGTGGTTCTTCAGCAAGTAGGGTTTGAAGTTTTTCATCACCTTATAAACTACATATGCTTGTTTGTCAACAGTGGGGTATTTGAGCTCGGGTCCCTGCATGCTTGCACAAATGAAGGAGATGGGACGTTCATTGTTCATCTCATCCTTCTAAGTGAGTACTACAGAGATTGAATTATCGGAGGCGAAGGTGTATAGTAGGAAGTCTTTTTTGAAGTTTGGGTTGTAGAGTGCAGGTGCTTCTGGAATAGCCTACTTGATATGGGTGAATGCATACTTTTCCCCTTGCCCTAGTTGTAGACTGCATCCTTCTTGGTCATGTCCTGCATGGGTTTGGCTATCTGCGCATAATCCGAGATGAACTTTCGAAGGAAGTGTTAGGGTCCTATAATAATAGGATTCATAATTTTGAATTGACTATGATTATTCTTGTAATATTGTACATACTTTTTCTTTCTGAAAAATGTTTTCCCTTAATAAGAACAAAAAATGTAAAGAGGGTTAAGTCCTAGAAGAATAATCAAAGGACCAAAAGAAAGAAAAAGATCAAAAAGATATAATATATCAAACCTAAAAAGAGATCAGAATAGATCATGAAAGTGTGCAAATTCAAATTCCACTACTTTTCACTTTCTTTGCAAAATAAGGTTGTGTGCATCTTGTCAAAAATGCCACAATCCATGATGGTCAAATAGTTTAATCTTGATTCATTCATTCTTTAAATTTCATGTTGATAGATAGAGAATAAAGATCTAGCCAAACTATTTAATCTTGGAAAATCAGTAGTTAAGTAGAGAATAATAATGAGCTCGTCAGTTTAATCTGATACATTGGAAGTTATAAGGTTAGAATTAGATAGTTTGCTTATCAAAGAAAAAGAAATAAAGGGTCAGCAAGCTCAAATGCACCAATAAATGAAGAAAAAATGCTAGGATAAATAAAGGGTAGGTAAAAGAAGTTTTGGAATGAACAGGGTTGCTAGCTCAAATGCACCTTCATCATACTTGATCCTATGTTTCATGTTAAGGAAGAATTATCAAAGACAAAGGACATTCACTAAAGCTTATTCACTAATTTCCCCTCATTTCATTAAACCCCTACATGTCTAGTTTATTAATTACCCTTTCATTATCCCTTCATTACCTTTCATTCCCTAATTATTTTTCCTTCTTCATTCCTAAGCACCATTTCCTTTTCATTTCCCATTGTAAAAATATCCCCTCCCCTTCATTTCCATTTCCCCCTTATTTCATCCCATTTCCCCTTCCCAAAACCCCTTTCCCTAGTATGCAACCCATTCCCATCGCAAATAATATTTTTCCCCTTATTAAATTCCCCTTTTCCCTTAAAAACCCACTAAACTCCTTTATCCTAAGTTATTTCCTAACCTTTAGTCTTGGTTTATGTATTTAACCCCCACGTTATAATTCCCTGACCCTCACTAAACCTTTGAATACATTAAACCCACCAGATTATTTATCCCTGGGCCCCACCAACCACACTACGACTCAGTCCTTGCAACTCCATCACACGATAGCCCTCCGATATCCCACCTCCAGATCTGACGGCCCATATCCATATCGCGCGCTCCCATCTTCCGACAGTTAAAATCCCGAAAGCACGTGAGATTCGCAGTCTTGGCTTATCACTATTTCGCTACATGGCAGCACCATGTTGTATCGCGTGCTCTTGAAAAATACTGCCCTCCACCCAAAAGAGGTGTGATATTGCATAAAACCACCTCCCCACATAAAATGAAACCACCCACTGTTCATTTATTAATCCCCCACCCAAATTTAACCACTCTTGGTTAAAAACCAAAAAAATCCCTCTTTTCACTCTTTTCACTCATTTCCGTTGCAAATAACTCTGTTAACCAACTCCAATGCTCGGGATCCCTGCTCAACCATTTTCTACCCACTTGCAACCTGAAGACCCTGCTGACTCCAAATTGAAGCAGCACTCAGACAATTGAAGCCTCAGAGACCTATGTTGCTACCAAAGAACCCTGTCTGCACACTTAATCGCCATTTTTCTAGGTATTCTTGAAAGAACCAGAACGACCATGTAATTAAGCTCTGCACACTTTTTATATAAGGTTAATTAATTAAATTAATTAAAAAACCTTGCCAAACTGAAGAAACCCACTGTGCATCTGAAGAAACCCTTTTCTGTAGACTGTATTCACCCTTCCCACTCTTCCAGAGCTTCTAACCTTACTCCTAAAAGCCAGAGAAAGAGTAATTCAATAGGATAAACCAAATTATGGCTTCCCAAAGCATTTTCAATGAGAAACCCCTCACTTGGACATTGATCACCTCTCATTGGCTGATAGGGATTTCCATATCAAAAACACATCCACCTCTAACCATCTATTAAAACTCCACTACTGGAGTAAAGATAAATTCTTTATCCAGAATGATGACATTCATCTATGGGAATCAAATTTGCCCAAATGCTTGTTCCCACATGTATACCTGTTCCCAGAAATCATCCGTTTCTGCCAATCTTGCTATATCCCAAGTCAAAGAGCCATAGTCTCTCCTGACCAACAAATTTTATTCACCATTACTGCACACTCAATAAATCAAATGCTACAGGTCCAGCCAAGACCAAATGAAACCCCATTTTCCATTGAAAACCTACTTGAACTTTACATAAAGCTGGACCTTCCCAAGAGGGATCAAATCTTTCAGACTTTCATCTGAGAAGAGTCTCATACTCCTACATATAGTCCTCCATACTCTGCCACCATTTTCTTTGAGAGGGAAGACAAATTGTAACCATGATGTCTTGTATCCTTGCGTATACTACTGATGAATTTGCAGATGAACATGTACTTGTTTTCCTCTCTATTTTTTGCCCAGGCAAGCCTCTAGCTATAATTTTCAATTTTGCCCAGTTCTTGGCAAACAAAATCCATGATCAATTTATCAGACTTCCAAATTAAAGAGTATTCAAATACTCTTTAGTATTGTTCCACATGTTCCTATATTTCCAGTCAAACAAGTTTCGAGTCAGCATCCAAAAATTGGACACTAAGGGTCAACCAAGATTTGGCATCTTTTGGACACCATTGATCCAAAAATATTCCATTGTTTTTAGTTATAAGGATTTCATTGATTCCTTTGTTCATCCAGTTGTAAATATGTTAACCAGTAGCAATCAACCCAGAATTAGTGATGAGATAAAAAGAGTTTTGCAATTGTCTAAAAATAGTAGAGTATGACACTGGTAACTATACCAGGACCACACTGAAATTAGGATATATGGATGTCAGCTCACTCCCTACAAGCTGCTTAGATATCTCCCCATGAGAATATTTTCATTAGGATATTTCAGGCATATCATAAACTCAGATGATGTCAATTTTCTGTTAGTTAGGAATAAAACACAGTTCAAGATCAAAAACCAGTTGGGCCCTTTTATTTGTAATAATAGGGAAGCTATACAAGAAGCAGAGAAAATTTTACAGCAAATGAAGTTCAACAGTTTCAAGTGGTAGTATGACCCTAATGGACTCATAAACAAATTAAGGCTCAAATTCAAATTAAGCCCTTTTATGCCTGAGTTCAGGCCAGACATTGAAAAATATGCCAGCCAGTCAGAGTGGTTGGAAAATACCTTAATAAATGTGGAAAATTAGATGGATACTAGTTCCTTTCTGTATATTACAACCCTATAGGAACAAATGGGTATTAGTCCCATTCTACAGACTCTAGCCATGTAGGAAAGAAATGTAAAAAGAACCAGGGAAGAAGGTTCTAGCTCTAAAATGGATACTACAGATGACAGATTTGAAATCATGTACAGGAAGAAGCCCAAGCTTAATCTTGTAAGTGAGCAAGAAGAGACCACTGAGATAATTGAAAACATTGATACTGACATAGTGGTTAAAAAGAATACAGCTCCAACATTTTCAGAGGAAACCCATCAACCTTCCACCTCAAATACACAGATTATTGAAAAACAACTTAGTATTGAGGACTCTTCATCCAGCAAACCAGTGGATAAAGAGAAAGATATAAAAGAGAAGTATATATAAATCAAGTTGAGGAATGAGGAATTGAAGGTTGAAACATATGCCCAGTACTTCAAACAGACTCCTAGCAATCAAAAGAGGTTGATATCAGCATTTGACATTAAAACTGGTAAAATGCAAATGACCTTTTTTCAGCCTACAATCTAGCAGCCTAAAACATCAGCAAATTATAGGAAGACAAATTTTGAAGTTGTGGCCAGGGATGTTCACCCTATTGATCAAATTGAATTTCATAAGCAGGTAGTTGAAATGATTTACTTGACAATGACAAACAAAGCAATAACCGTGCAGAAACTTCAAAGTTCTCTAGACAACATCACATCATAGTTTAAGCTAGAAAAGGCATCCTCACAAGCCAAGGAAAACAAAATCAAGTCACTTGAGGACTTGGTGATTGAGATTGGATATAATCCAAATGACATCAAGGCAATAGAAAAGCTCATAAAGAAGAAAAATGAAGACATTGCTACTTTGAAGAAACAACTAAATTTGTCTCCTTCTGAACATCCATAGACCAAGGAGGTCCTAGAGAGCCAAACCCAATAGGATGAAATGGTGGATCTCATTCTTCAACTAAATTCTCAATCTAAAGAAATGGAGAATGAATTGGACAATTTAATACAGCTGAAACAGGCCAGCATTAAGACAGCTACTTCCACTGCTATTCCTACAGTTACTACTACAGTTCCTTCAACTTTGGCAGCTTCATTGGCCCCAACAGCTCCAGTAGCTACAACACTTCCAACTGCGTCAGCAACTACATCAGCAACAGGTTCAACAACAACAACAATTCATCCTAGTGATGAAGCAAGTAAACTATTCAAATCCATGGAGGACATGTCCATTCAGACCACTGAAATAAATAAACTTAAAGAATAGATAAAAATTCTAGAGGGTGAAAAGTAACTGGGTCAAATCATGCATAAAAATGAAGTACAAAATTCAAACAGGTTGACTGAGAGGATAAAGAACTTAGAAAAGGAATTCACATTGAAGGAGCCACTTGCCCAAGCAAAAGAGTAGCTATGGGCCAATATCATTGACTCTATCAATGATATGTGGCCATCTATACAAGTTATATTTGAACAAAATGATTTAGTCAAAGAGGCTGGTGAAGCAGTTGAAAGGGTTAAAGCTGAACTTAGAAATATTCCAGAAGAAGCCTCAACAATAATCCAATTCCTTAACTCAAAGAATAAATATGAATTGCAAGAGCTTGGCATAGCTGACAGAATTGGCACTATACTAGAGGTGAAGAAGGTAATCACCAAGAGGAACTTGTTGATGCAGCTTGAGGACAAATTCCAAACCATGGAGCTAGCTATAGGCAGGTTCATGGTAAAATTTGATGCTTTGAGGTAGAAAGGTCTACCTAATCCATTGGCAATAAATGAGAGGTTAATGCCACATGAAGACAATGATAGGAGAATCAGAGAAGTGGCAAAGGAGAAAGCCAATAATTCTTCTATGAAAGGGATGCCTACAGGAAAGCTTCTTTACCAGACTTTTGAGAACCTCTTTTACCTCCAACATGTGGTAAAACATCTTTGTAAACAAGCACACCTTTGCAAAATACACAGAAGCTGATGAAGTCTACATAAGAATGGTAAATATTAAATTACCAGATACAGAGACTTGGGAAAAATTAAATGATTTACGATGAAAATGCAAGGTAAACAGTGGATACAGAGCATTGAAAGAAAAGCGGCAGATCAACTAAGTCAAAGAGTATCATATGAAACAGTATCAGTCAAAAGGAAAAATAAAATAATATTCAGCATGGAAGACAAACAACAAAAGATAAAAAGCAGCGTAATATCAAAGAAGAACCAATTGCAAACAATCAAAGAGGAACGTCTTGCATCAGTTACATATCTGTCTCTATCTTCTTGCTCGAAGATATTTCTTTTTCCTTGAATAATTCCTAAATCAGTTTAGGATATTTTGTAGTAATGTTTTGTATAAATACTTCATAATTCGAAGTATTAAGTGTGGATTGCTAAACATTTCTATAGTTGTATTGATCTAAAACCTAAGGGTTTATTGTACCACATTTCAAGTCAGTAGACTGGACTGAGTAATAAAGGCATTGCATTATAGGATTCATGTGTTGGGCCACTTCATTGAAGTATTTTTTGTTTTTCAAATTGTTATCTTCTTAAGTGTTTCACATACTTGCATGTTATCTAAATTGAATGAAATAACTAGAATATTATTACAGAATTTGTTTAAGTACACTTTGTCTTGAACAGTTATTCATTTTAATGTTTTCTTCTGATATCCAGAGTAGGGAATCCTTCATTTCTCCCTAGTTTCGATTGAACTCTATCATTTCCCTCATTATCCCGTTTGAGGAATCCTTAACTACTCCTTGACCCCGATTGAAAACCACTTCACCATTCGGCCTAAATGATCTGAATTTACTCAGCTACCTTGCCATGTGAACATTGTCTTTAGAACTTTATTTAGTCATGTTTTCTTGACACTTGACCCCATAGCCCAATGGTAAAAGACATCCCTCTATCCATCTAAGTCAGTGATTCCACCACCAATTCAAAATCAACACCCAATCAAGCTTAAATAACTAGCCTAAAATCAATTGACTCAACAAAGTTAAATCATAAAGAGAGTGCCCTCTTTGAGCATTAGGAAGGCTAGATCCTGATCTCAAAAGTAGGTTTGTGGTTACCTCTAATATTTCTTTTGACACAAGATAACAACCCTAGGGAAATTTTAGAGTGATAACATAGTGGTGACCACACTGGGGAAAATCCTCAGTCTAATAAACCTTAAAGGAAATCTTAAATCTTGTCTTTGCACCTTAAGGTCATTTTAGGTTTGTTAAAAAGTTTTGCTTAAAAATTAAAATTCTGGCTTCCAAAAGAACACATTATACAGGGCACATCCAAATCCAAACCCTGCTATAATAGTTGATGATCCTGACAGAATTTTAAGAAAACCAAAAAAGGTAGAAAGCCAAGGAAGTATTAGTCAGTTAGTTAAAGAAAATTCACTTCCTAAAGAGTTATCAAGTTTAGAGGATATTCAATTTGATTTTCCATTTGAGCTTTCTTTGTTTCGTACCAAATATGAAAATTCAATTCATGATATTATAATAGACCCCAATTTTATTCAATTTATTGAATCAAAGAAGGTTCCTATACATCTTGATTTAGATAAACATGTTTTGGATACTTTTGACAAACTAGAAGCTTTAACCTCAACTTTGATAAGGCATATAGACGAGGCCTATCTTCAACAATCAGTTGAATTAGATGCCCTAACTACTACTACCCTTGAAATTTCTACGGAGTCTTCAAAAACTGTAAATATAGCTTTATTTACTACCACCTCACCTATAATGTCCACCACAGTTCATTCCCCAAACCATTCATACCTCAACTTCCTCTCCAATCGAACATCTCAAGTTCATTTAGTTCATCTACAGCCATTTCAAGTTCTTCTTCACGCACCACTACTTCACCCCCCAGTCAAACCAAAGCCTTAGCCATGGCAGACAGATATGCACCTTTGGTCTTACCAGCTCAATTACATGCCATGCCCCAAGAATACCAGAGTAAAATATTTCTGTTTGATGTTGCTGGTCAGTCTACTGCTCAACAACATGTAAGTAAAATGACTGATTATTTTGAGTTACATGAAATTGATGAGTCTTATGTGCAAATGAGACTATTTGCCCAAAACTAGCAGGAGACATCAAAAAATGGTTTAAAGGTTTACTTGCTAATCATATTTCTGATTTAGTTGATTTCCATATATTTTTTATCAATAGATGGGAAAGAAAGAAAAACCCTTTACAAATATTGTCTGAATATGAAAACATTAGAAGAGCCCCTAATGAATATGTTTGAGATTATTGTACTTGGTTCAAGAATATCTATTATGCAATCCCTGCAAATATCAAACCTCCACCAGACTTGGGGCTAATCAAATTTCTTGATGGTTTTGACACTAATATGTCTTACCAATTAAGAGAAAGAAACCCTGAAACATTGGAACAGATGCAAAGTAATGTTGTTAGTGTAGAAGCCAACCTATTAGCTAAAAAAGCTAGGATGAGAAATGAAAAAAGAGTAACCATTAAGGAAGAACCATCCACATCAGATAGAAAAATAGATACTTTGGAAAAAACCATGGAAACAATGATGGATAGATTAGAAATTATGGAAAGAAAACCACAATGGCATAATCAAGAACAAGGTCCTCAAATAAGAAATCCAAACTTTAGGAAGAATCCCAACACTGGTAAATCCATAGAAGGGCAACCTGATCAACAGATTAGACTTCCTTCCCAAGAAAACTATGTTGACAGTTCTTACCTAAATGAAGAAGAGGAAGACACTCAAATTAACTTAATAGGAACAAATGATGGTAATACTATTTTTCTTACCCAAGAAGAACAAGAAGTATGCATGTTACAACAATTACAGTTAGAATCTGGAGAGTCCTTTGATTATAAACAAGGTTATGAATTTTCCATTAATGAAGTTCACAAGCAATATAAACTTAGGACTAAGAAAAATATAGAAGCCCCTACTAATAAAATTGTCCAAACTCAAACCAAGAAAACAGTAGGAGCTCCTACAACCAAAGTGCTATGAATTCTCTCTAGAGAAGCCCAAAAAACTTCCATTCCAAACATTGCATCCAGTCCAAAAATTGTGGAAATTACATATATTGTTGTTAAAACATCAGCTGATCCTAAAACATCTTGCTACTGTGAAAACTTCAAAATATGTCCCAAGACCAACTTATACTCAAGCTTCAAATGTTGTTAAAGTTTCAACTGCTTCCCAAACTATTCCAAATCAAAAAATTAAAAACAATAAAACAGTTGAGACCCAAACAAAAACTGAATCACCAACTGAAGACAAGAAAGAAAAGGCCACACAAACTCCAATTGCTAAGGAGGAAAACATTCAGTTAGGAAAAACACAGACTCCATTTAATATCCAAATTGAAATTGCAAAATTGAAAATATCAGTTCCTTTAACAGAATTGATAAAAACTGACTCCTACAAATCCCAAATCACTGAAACACCGAATATAGATGAAGGAGAAGATTGTTAATCTAAATCATGACCAACCATAATTAATATTTGTTCCTGAGCTAAATGCAAACATGAACAAAGTGGTGTTCCTCCATTCTACATTAGCTTGACTATTCATGATCAAATCTTGCATAATGCTATGTTAGATTCAGGAGCATCTCACAATTTAATGCCTAAAGCCATTATGGAAATGTTGGATTTAGATATAACCATACCATATAAAGATCTTTTCTCTTTTGATTCTAGTAAAGTTAAATTCCTAAGCCTAATAAAAGACTTGTGTGTCACCTTATTTCAATACCCAGGTAAGAGTATTGTCATGGATATTGTAGTTGCTAATATCCCTCCAAAGTATGGAATGTTATTATCTCGCTCATGGGGAGAAAAATTGTAGGGATATCTACAATTAGACATGTCATATGCCACAATTTCAGTATTTGTGTAGCCCAAAATCTTTACAGAGAAACTTTAATGAAGTACATGGTAAGTAGTTCAGAAAAACCATGGAATTACCCTATATACTCCATGCATTCGGATATGGACTCATTTATCTTGTATAATTCAGACAATGGCAAAATGAAATCACAGTTGTAGAAGAAAAATACAAAGTACCTGATAGTGAAAACATAACACATGAGTCTCTATGAAATTTAGATTTTGATGGCTCTGTAAATAGATTGGGAGCAGGTGCAGGAGTTTGGATTCATAACATGGAAAATAATCATTCTAAAGGTCATGCCTTTATATTAAATTTTAAATGCACAAACAACATGGCGTAGTATGAGTTTCTATCATGGGAGACTTAGAATTGATCATAAAACAAATTAAAGGAGAGTATTCTGTGAATAATCCTAGACTTAGCCAATACAGAGAAACTATTCTAGATCTTATTAAGGAACTTCTTGAAATTGATTTTGCTGCTATTCCTAGGCAACAAAAGATGCAAGCTCACAATTTGGCTACTTTTTCTAGCACTTGCAGATTACATTTTTGGCCCAACCACCAGTGCACTGTAGAAGTAATACACAGATCTGTTATACCTGATAATATGAAATATTGGCAGATTTTTTCACAAGATTCTCAAATCTACGATTTCATGAATGCTGAGGGAGAATTCCAAAACTGTAACATAGATATTGATTGTATAGTAGATAACATCATAAATAGTGAGATAGATATAAATGCTTTAGATGTAAATAAACCCACTAAATTCACTAAAGTAGAAATAGATAACTTAGAAAAAGTAGAAATAGAAGAAATAATCAATGATGATTATGAGATTTTAAACCCTAAAAATAACTTTTTTCTCAAGGGATTAGTCCCATTAGAAGATTTTTTTTATTCAAATTATGTAGCTAGAAAACCAAAAATGGAGCCTTTAAGATCAGACATAGAAGATTGTAACATAGGAACAGAAGAAAAACCTAAGCTTATTAAAATATCCAAAGCATTACCTCCAGCTGAAAAGTTGAAATACATAAGTCTGTTTAAATAATTTCAAGATGTCTTTGCCTGAAGTTATGAAAACCTCAAATCTTATGACACCAACATTATCCAACATAAAATACCTATCAAAGAAGATCAAAAACCCTTCAAACAAAAGCTTAGGAGAATTAATCCAGCTCTTATGCCATTAATTGAAAAAGAAGTAAAAAGGATGTATGATGCACAAAACATATCACCAATTAGATATTCAAATTGGGTCTCTAATTTAGTCACCACAAGAAAGAAAACAGGGGAAATCATAATTTGTGTTGATTTCAGAAACTTGAACAAAGTATCACTGAAGGATAATTATCCCCTCCCTAAAATGGACCATATTCTACAGAGGGTAGTAGGATCATCTAGAATCTCATTACTCGATGGGTTTTCTGGATACAACCAAATTTTAGTTCAACCGGAGGATCAAGCAAAGACTGCATTTACCACTCCCTGGGGGACTTTCATGTATTTGAAAATTCCTTTCGGATTGATGAATGCAAGGGCTACCTTTCAAAGAGCTATGGACATAGCTTTTTGCAAAAGAAATCCATGACTTCTTAGTTGTTTACCAAGATGATATCAAAGTGTTTTCCAAATCAGATAATAAACATCTATATCATTTGAGAAGAGTTCTTATTAGATGTATAAAATTTGGCATATCCTTAAATCCTAAAAAATCACTTTTTGGACTAGAATAAGGTAAACTCTTAGGACACACAATTTCAAAAGAGGGCATTAGAATATATCTAGCTAGAATAGAGGCAATCCTAAACATCATCCACCCTATAAACATTAAAGAATTACAATCATTCTTAGGTAAAATATTTTTTCTTAGAAGATTCATTTCTAACTTAGTAGAACTAACGACAGAATTGAATAACATGTTAAAGAAAGATTCAACACTTAAGTGGACACTAGAGGCTAAGCAGTCTTTTGAGGCAATCAAAGAAGCACTTACTAAAACACCTGTCCTCGTAAGTCCTAATTTCAAAAAATATTTTATATTTGTTTCTTTTACTTCAGAACATACTATTGCAGCAATCTTGTTGCAAAAGAATAATCAAGGTTATGAGCAGCCTATTGCATTTTTCAGCAAATCTTTGAGAGATGCTACACTAAAGTACAACATAATGGAAAAACAAGCACTTTCTTTAGTAAAGGCTATTAAAGATTTCAGAGTGTACATTTTATACTCACACATCATTGCATATGTTCCAAATTCAGTAGTAAAGGACATTTTAACACAGAATGGGCCTGAAGGAAAGAGAGGTAAATGGATTTCCACTATTTTGGAATATGACATTGAAATAAAGCCTACAAAACTTATCAAAGGCAGAGGTTTAGTGTTACACAAAATATTGTCACCATGAATATTTGCAGTCATTATGGGTCTATCATCATTCATATTGTCCTCCTTAGCAAGTCTCAAACCTCAGCTCTTCATGTCAAGCTTTGAAAATGAGAGAAAGACCTTAAAAATCAATCAATCTCTGGTTTTGCACTTTCTCTCACTGTTACCTGCGGTCCCCACCCATTATTCATGTTACTTGCGGGCCTACCCACTCTATCTCTAAAGGAGTGGGTGCGGATCCCTGTGAAAGTAAAAAAGGCGCAAGTTGATTCTTAAAAACTCACTTGTGGTTAATTCTATATGATTCTAGAAGGAATCTTGACATGGATGGTTCGCTCTTAGGTGGTTCATGCATCCCAAAACTAAAGGAGCTAATCCCTTGATGAGAGGAGCTTATCCCTTTGAAGGAGGGCTTTATCCCTTTGAAGGTGGACCTAGTAACTTCCATCCATTGCACTATAAATTAAGGCATTGGGCTGGTTGCTAGGGAGGTTAGAAGCTAAACATTTTTTAGGGTAAATGCTGTTGGAATTAATACTTCCTAGTTAAGCTTGAGAGGAGAGATTACATACCTTTTGGCTTCATTTGGAAGAGAGTGAAACTTGTCAAAGTAGAGGAGATTCTTTCTGGACCCTGGGAGGAGCTTGTACAGCATCAAGGCACTGAGGTTGTAAAGTTCTTCTTTGATTAAAGTTAATACAATTGGATTCATTTTTCTCAACAAATTGTCTTATGTGATTTGTTTCATGAATTATTTGATCATCATGATAAGTATGCTTTATTATATTGGCTTTTTAGGTGCTATTTAATGTGTGTGCTTGTTTGTGTTTGCAGATTCTTTACAAGGAAGCTCATTTGGATCAACGGAACATGGCTTCTACAAACTTGCACTGGACCCAAGGTAGGCCTAAAACACTTGTTTGCCTTTATCTATAAATTGCATATTTAGAGAAAGATAGAATTTGTTTGGTTTTCTTGTCGCTAGATATCATTAGATACTAGGGAGGCCGGTCTTGTCCACAAGAACGACTTATCTGACCGACAAAATGGTGACTCCACTGGGGACTTGAATTTTTGATTTTTCCTTTGCTTTTACTTTGACTTGAGAAACTGTGTTTTTGTTTCTTTTTTTGGCTTGATGTGTGTGGGATTGGGTAGGTTTAGTAGATCTTGAATTATTTTTTGTTTTTCATACTTTTGGGAGAGGACCACACCCTCTGCTTGTAACACAGTGCGGACCTATCCGCACTTTTTCTTTACACACAGAGCGGTACCGCACCTGTGTGAACTGCGGGCCTGCGGACCCTGTCAAAATTTTGAAAAACTTAAGACTTTCTCTTTTAGTCAGCTTAGGATTTGTTAATGTGTTTTTAGCCTCTACCCAGATCTGCACATGACTTGTTAGGAACTTTTCTTAGGTTAATTCCATTGGCATTAGGGTTTTAGGTGAAATTCCTAGAAGTTTTGGTTGCCGGGCTTGATTTTCATTTTGGTCTTGTAGTAACTCAGAGCTTAGAAGCCTTAGAAACCTCAGATCACCTTGGTTTTTTACTGGCCTTCTTGTGAGTCTAACCATTTTGTAAAATCTGCCTTTGTTGAAGAATCCATCTTATTTTTCTCTTTGCGAAACTTCGAAAGGACTTTTGTTGAAAGTTCTGGATTTCATTTTTAGAAAAGAAAACAAAAATTGGTTTTTTTTTATTGATTTTTGATTCTGGAAAAATTGGTCCTTAGTTTTCGTATAGCTAAGTAAAACATGCTTGAAAAGAAATCTTGTAAGCTTTTACTTCAAATAGTTTTTTAGAATTTATAGATCTCAAGATTAGATTTTTCCATAGTTTTGAGTGTTTTATAAAAATAAAAATAAATCTCGTTTGGAAAAGTTTGTTTTTGTAGTATTTGAGTGTTTGAAAGAAAAGGGAAATTTTTGTGAGCATAACTAGTTGTCTCGTTTTTGAGTGTATTGGAAAAGGCAAAAATCTCTTCTTTTGATTTGATTGTTAAGGAAAGATTTGTTTTTACAAGCATTTGCATTCTCAACTCTTTCCTAGCTAGAAATTCATTGAAGGGAAAAGATTGCTTATCATCTTAAGTGCATTTTTTTAGTGATTTGGAGTCGAGTCTTCACACCATAAGTTTCATCTCCGCACCTTTTGACTTAAGAAAAAACCAATAAAAATAACGCTTAAAGTAAAATCTATCTAGTAATCTTTTTATTTCTAGGGCTCTATATCACCAACATAGCTTAGGCTAGTATCTTGGAGTAGGGAGTAATTAACTCTCCAAGATAGTAAAACAAACAAGTAGTTGTATCTAGTGGTAGGAGATAAATTCCAATTGTTATATCTATGCTCTAGGAAAGCTCCTCTTAAAGGAGAAGCACGAGATCATATCTGAACCAGTGTGGGAATCAATCCTTCCTCGTTTGGAACAATAGAAGATATTCACGTATTAAAAATGGTAAACCTCGGATTGACCATTGTCAAGGAGCCTGGGGTCACTTATTGGTAAACCTTGGATTATGTCAAGGAGCCTTCAAGGGGATTGAGCTTGTTACTCTGCCCTTGCATGCCTATCGGATCGTAGACTGTTCCCCGGGGATATTTGTTTCCGTTGGTAACCTTAGTGACCATATCCTATAGGATTCTTTCCTAAGGTGACAGTGGAGGGAATATCCCACTGTACTTGGAGCAGACATCGGCTAGACTCACTTGGATTTTCTGGGGGGTTCTCTTCACTCAAGACGGTTTAGTGGAGAAACTTGTGCTAGTCTATTCATTAAGCAGGTTGCCGGGGTAACTGTTCCAACCGCTATTTCTGTATTGAATTCTGTGACATTGGATTTCATCACCAACTAGTGCTTTCAGTACGGAAAGTTACTGTTTGTGTGTGGTTTGACCTCCTAGATTCTTTAGGCGTGTGATTCAAAATTGTTTGGTTCTTTAGAGGCTTTAGGTAGTTTTCATTGAGATTTTTCTTTGTTTGCATGTGAAGTAGTTAAAATATTTAATCGTGGCTGAATTAACGAGGAAGTCCCGTAGACTTTGGGGCCAACCTCCTGAGTTTTCATCGAGCCAACTTGAAGGGCTTCAAGCCCTTGTAACTCCTAGTGACAGTAGAGTTGGGTCACCTGAAGAAGGAGAGTCTTCTTTAGTGGTACATCCTGATTATCAAGCTCTAGTAATAGATTATAATCCACAATCTATTTCATTTTTCGAAGTTACTAGTAGTTTTTCTTTTACTAGTGATTTAGTTGAGGAACCTGAAACTAAACCTGCTGCTACTCCAACATCAGGACTTACCTCTCCAACTTCTAGTGGTCTTGGTTCACCCAGGGTAGAAAGAGTAATTACCCAAAATCTTCCTTCTGGACTTATTGCTATTGAAGAACTTGTTACTCCGAAAGAAAGTATCCTTATCCCTGAAAAATCAACCAGTTATATAACTTAGGGAGCCTGAATCGATCTTTTACAGTCCACCTAGGAGCAACGCTTGGTATCTTTCATTGACCAATTTTTTGGAAAACCCGGGACTAAGTTTTTCACCACCTTGCATTCCTTTTCACCCAACACCTAGGGGTTATTATCCTCCGTTAAATATGTCAAGACAGTCGTCCGTGTTTTCTCAATCTCCAGAAACCTTTTTATACGGTGGTCCTTCTATTCCCTCTAGGTATCAGTCACTTACTGATACTTTTTCCGGAGCATCTCCTCAACCTATTGAACAAGGGTTATTAACTGGTAATACCAGAACTAAGCCATTCAGTAGAAGATATTATTATGATGTCAGGTACTATTCCTAATCTGCAACCTCAAGGTGGCTAGTTACCACCTGGGGGGCAGCCTCAAAGTCCTCAATTATCGCCTGGGGGACAACCTCAAGGTACCCAATTTCCACCTAGGGGGCAACCTCAAGGACAGTACATACCTACGGGATAGTACATTCCTCAAGGTCAACCCCAGACTCAGTATGTACCTCAACGTCAACCCCAGTATCAATATGTACCTCAAGGTCAACCCCAGTATCAATATCTAGTATCGAGCCCATATATATATATGTGTGTGTGTGTGTGTGTGTGTATAAACAATTATACATATAAATTTAATATATAGATAACCCCCACACACACACAGATATGTGTGTGTGTGTTAGTTACAGACAAACGGTACGATGAACGACATGTTTTTTAAACAAGAATCGGGAGGCCATAATTCTTAAAAGAAGAATTGAGGAGGACCACAAGACAGTTTACACTAAGTTATTCTATGCTTAATCAAAAATCAGTTGTGAGAGAAAGTAAAAATCAAAACATAAAAACAAATATTCAATCAATACATTAATTGGAAAATCATGGCACCAAAATTGCCATCAAATGATAGTTTTTTCATATTTTCACGTGCAACGAACTACCCACCTCATGTTTGAGTAAAAAGAACGCATTTTATGCTAGCAAGGCATGAAATGACATCCATTCAGGTTCTTTTTGCTGGCAAGGCATGAAATGACATTCATTGAGGTTTAGGTTCATGCACATTACACTCCACTATTTTTTATTTTTGCTCATCGAGCCCATCATCCATGGGACATTCAAAATATAGATAAGTTCAAAATGCAGATAATTACAGTGTGCAGAGATGAATTTATGGTAAACAAAAATTCAAATGAATACCCAAAAGTGGCGTTGACAGTGACAAACAAGGGGAACCACGCTAGGTACTCTGCTTCCAAACCCCTATAATTGACTAAATCTAGAAAATACACATGTTATGTGCTTTGTTGATTGAAATTATTCAACAATTAAACAAGCAATGAACATTCCAGCATTTCAATAGTAAGGTGAAGAGATGAAGTGCAAGCATTAAATAGAGATGAAAACGATGATAAATATGTTTGGTGTTGTGCAAGTTTAAATGAGTACTGATAGTTATACTTAGCGAAATTGGTAGTCGTATCCAGCTAAATCAAAAGTCATTGGATAGAGTATTTGACTAGGCATTATTAGTGATTTATAGCTAGTAAAAAATCATGATATGTAAAAATTAAAAAGTTCAGAGGTCAATTTAGACTTTTTCTTAATTCAATTAAAATTGAAAGTAAAATATGTGATAGGTTAATGAATTCCATCCTAGAAAAAGTTTGTCCAGTTTTCTCAGTGTTTCACCATTGAAACTTTTTATCAATAAGTAACCAAATTTAAAAATTTAAATTCTTTTGAAAATTGCAATCTTGCACAATTGATTTTTGAAAACTGGAACCCCACACCATCGATCTGGAGATTTTTCATAGTTAATGTGTAAATTATAATGTTATTTTCCATGTGTAGATACATATTCCTGGTTTGTTGTGACTTTTTATCTCAAATTTTAACTTATTTTTGAAAAATAACACAACATTTATGACATTTTTTTTTTTAAACTTGGCAGATCATTCTTTTTTCATTATAAAATAAATAAGCAAGTTACAACCATATAGATCTTGGTTAGGTTGTCTCAACTTGCCCATCGGGAAACCAAGTTTGTTGACCACCTAACTGCATTATAAGCCATCCAGTAGCAAAAAATACTTAGTCTATCTATCCAAGCTATATAAACTTGATTGTCATGTCCACAACCATATTCTCTCTCTCTCTCTCTCTCTCTCTCTCTCTCTCTCTCTATATATATATATATATATATATATATATATATGTATGTATGTATGTATGTATGTATGTATATATATATATATATATATATATATATATATATATGTATGTATATATATATATATATATGTGTGTGTGTGTGTGTGTGTGTGTGTGCATGTGTGTGTGTGTGTATGTATATATGTATGTATATATATACATACATATATACATATATATACATACATATACATACATACATATATACATACTGGTGGACTCCAGTATTGTAGCAATAATGCTACAACTCCTGGGGCTTCCTATCTCTAATTTTATCAACCCAGTAGTTCGTACAAACTTGGAAGCGACGGTGCTGTATGCAAAAGTACTAGCTCTTGTCGCAGCAGTCACTTGGTCAGCTGGCACAAGTCCGCTAGGGCTCAAGCCAACTTCTATATGCTCTTAGAAGAAGCTTTCTAAATGATGGACGAAGGCTATCTCAAAGGAAATTAATCTACTTTGCAAAAATGAACTGAAAGCCAACCAAAACATGGAAACCCTAGTAAACCCTAATCTGACTAGCTTAATGTCTATGATGCAATGGTGGGAGTGCAAGTGTCTAAGAATGATGCCATTACTACTAGTGATATGAAATGCATGCACTTAAACTACTTCCATTGAAAAGAACATTGTTTATGTATTTTTGCTTAAGTGGTTGGAGTGATTATGATTTTGTTTCTTATTAGGGTTTGGTTGTGCAGAGGTGGTGCAAAGGGAGAGAAAGCTTGGGAAAGGTCAGGAGGGCTAGGAGAGGTCCCAGGGGATCCCTAGCATCAGTCCACAGAAGTCCACAACATTCAGGTGCTCGGCAACCGAGTTTGCAGGCTTCTACAGGATGTCTGCAGGGGATCCTACAGGAAACTCAGGAATTCTACAGGAAGTCTGCTAACTTCTACAGGATGTTCTATCGTGGGAGTTTTGGGTGATGGTGAAGTGATGGAGCGGTATGGGTGGATAGGTAAGATGGAGATGGAGCTTGTGATGGCTCAGGGGCAGAGAAATAAGATGGAGAAAGAGTGCACGAAGTTGGTTGGTGGATAGAAGGATGGAAGCAACGAAAGGTCAAGAAAATGGAGCTACGTGGGCAATGGAAGAGTTGGAAGGTAAACGAGCTGGACAGAGGTCGAGTAGGTGGCTTTAGGCGTGGTTAAGAAGAAGAAGAAGGAAATGGAATGATACTGAGCAGTGTAAATAAAACAAATTGCTTATGTCTTGCAACAAAAACGAGAATCCATTAACCTGTGCTACATGTGCTATTAAACCAATGAACAGCAATGTAAATCGTGAAGAGAAGTCGTGCCTGGAGTTGGAATGAAGAAGTATGGATCAATATCAGTGTGCATGGATGGATCTATAATTAAAATGACTGTGTTGCAGCTTGCATAAAAGAAAAAAAAAGACTGCGTTTTTTTGGTGGTTGGTACAGACTGCACCCCAATCTCTAAACAGAGATGGCAGTGAAGGCACTATCAACCTTTTCTTGGAGCTCCAATGAATTAAATCCTCCTATTCTAATCTAAGCAACTGAAAGCGATTTAACCATAAGCTAATCCTACTCAATCTCATTAAAGAAATCAAATCAGCAGACTGTGTTCTTGAAATGCATGTCAAAACAAAGAAACAAAGTGCTGAAAAGAAAGGCAAATAACACTACAAAGAAGAGGAGGTCTATTGCTCTCAGGTTGGGCCCTAACCTGAGAGCTATAGCTCCCTTAAAAGCTCAGAATTAGATCCAAATCTGCTTGCCTTTATTCATAATCAAGAGTCTAATGTCATGCCAAAACTGGCTTACAAAAACAAACACCGAGCTGTAGCTCGTGCTCAGAAATTACAATATTAGTTCAAAAGTTCAAAAAGCTCCTAATAAAGGCTACGGCCTTCATATTTATACACAATGAAGATCAAGCTGGCTTCCTCCATTCGTGGAGCTTGGCTGTCCAACTGAAAGTCAAACTGCTGATCCTGTAGAATCCGTTGGCTACCTTTAAGCTCGGTGGGGAGAGCTGTTGGAGCCCGGAGTTAAGGTGAAAATCACGAGGAAGGTCATCAAGACTGTGGACAACCTCCCTATGAACCCGCAATGTCACCTTTGTTGTCTCCTTGTCTCCATTTGCATGGTCTTTTGCTCTCTTTAATGCCAAAAACCTGAAATCATCATGTATTAGCCACATAGATATAATGCCTGCCCTTCTTCCTACAAATAACACGAATATACTAAGAAATGAATGCATAAGTGATAAAAGATGAATGGTTGAGCAAGGTAAGTAGGCCAAATGAGCCCAAATTGTACCAAAAATTGGGGCTCATCATCACCCCCCAGCTAAAATATTTGCTCATCCTTGAGCAACTTAGTCCAAATCTTCATCCTTCATTGCTTTTACTACTTCCCTTACATCCCAAGCCTCTGTGGTAGTGTCCTCCTTGCTGATATGAAACCTAGCTTTCCTGTTCACCTCTTCCCATTGTTCACTGTCATCCTCCTCTGTGTTGCCTTCAGTCAACCCTAGCAGTAGTGGTGGGCTGAGTTTAAGGCCAATCCAGCTGGCCTGGAGACTTTGCATGGATTTCTTGTAAAGGTCTACCCTTACCAAAGCTTCCCTCATCCGAGTTTGGGTATGGTACTCTCAGATTTTCAAACTGTGTGCCAAGGTATTCCATCTGCGTGTGCATGCTTGGGCAGCACTTTCTCCTAACAGTCTTTCCATGTCTTCAAAATGAGCTATGGCTTGGGCCTGTTGGTCCATAAATCTCAAGGAAGTTGTGGGATCAGTAGACAACCGTTGGTGTGCTGAGATGAGTGCAACCGGATCCTCTGGTTCTGCTCGAATGAATAGTGGCTCGCTCAATTCTCGGTTCATGACCGATTTTGCTTCAGCTGCTCTTTGATCCTCATGGTTCAACCACGAAGCGAACGCCATCAATTGCATATCACCCAAGGCAATATTGGGATCCCAGGAGACTTCATTAGGCAAAGCCAAATTGTGGAGGTAGAACTCTGCTAATTTGGCTTTGTCTTCTGACGAACTAGTACTGCACAATTCAGAAAATTGCTGTGGGTTTTGGATCTGAGAAATACCTCTTTGTGCCAAGGTATTTATTTGGAACTGCAGCCATTGATCTTTTAAGTACAAACCATAGGATTTTGCAGGTTGTCTGCACTGTATTGCCTCCATGGCCCAGCTGGCCATGCAGGCCAATTGTGCTTCCTTTTTCTGCAGCTGTTCTTTTAGAGCTTGCACTTCAATTTGTGCTTGCTGTTCTGCTTCCTGTAGAAGTGTCATTGGCTCCTCAAGACCGGTGGTCAGCTCCTTTTTGCCTTGTTGTTCTTCTGTGGTGTCTTTGGAGGATGTACCTACCCCTGCCCTTAGCTCCTGTAGCTGCAATCTCAGCTTCTGGTTTTCTTCCTGTAGAAGCACACGTTGGAAATTAGCCACATGTTTAGCCATGGCGAATTCACTCCTGACCTCCTTGAGTTGCTCTTGTAAGGGACCTATGTCTGCCACACCCTTTGACTTGGCGATCTGCATCCATGTGTGGGTACGGACTCTTTCTTCCTCCAATGCAAAAAATAGGGGTACAGTAAATTTCTGTGGTATGATTTTGCCCGCCTCTAAAAAGGTGTAGTATGAACTCAGACTAGGCTGAGGGCTGGGCTCTGGTATATGTACTCCTTCTGCCTCTTTAGGTGGCTCTACCTCACCCTCCCTTGGTGGTGATGAGGATCCTTCTCCTTCCCTCTTCTCCGTTTCCTGTAACCGGGCCAGAGTGTCCTGTAGAACATTTTCAGCCTCCTGTAGCCGAGCTTTTTCAGTCAACAGGTCTAACCTTTCTTGCCACGTATTTTTCTTTGGACTCCCCTTCTCATAGGTGACTGTTATCCTTGAGGGGGACTTTTCCTTGGGAGAAGCAGGGGTATCTTCGATGACAATCGGGCTGTTGGACGGAGGCTGTGGCTTGCCCGTCTTTATCCTAACACTTCTTCGAGCTTTAAAGTATAGAGGGGTCTCCCTCTTTCTCTTTTCTTTTGGCTTAGGTGGCGTGTTGAGGCCAGCTAGTACAGCTACTGCCTCCCTTGCTAGAATGTCCGCCTTCTTCTCCTTGGGTTTCACCTTTTCAGGGCTTCCTGTAGAAGACCTTGTTTTAGCCAATTTCGGGCTTCCTGTAGAAGCCCCTGTTTTGGTAATTTTCGGGCTTCCTATAGAAGCCCCTTTTTCAATGATTTTTGGGCTTCCTGTAGAAGCCTGTTTCTGCTTTCCTGTAGACACAGGTGTCGCCACCTTGGCTTGCTTTGCTGCATGGGTTTTGCTTTTTGGTTGGGTTGCGGGTGCTGATGAGGTACTTGGGCTGATGTGGACCTTCTCAGCTTTGTCCGTTCTGCTCTGCAACCTTTTCTCTCTCGCTGACAAAATGGGTGTGTCACCTTTTTCCTCAGCATCCTTTTTCTCTTGCTTCCTCCTTTGTTCTTTCTTCTGCACTGTGGTCGGGGTCTTCTGGCCTGTTTCTTTCTTTTCCGCGGCCACTGCTTCTTTTTCCTCACTGCTGGAGGAACCCGTTTCTTCAATCAACATCCTTATGTCTCCATCTCTTGTCAAATTTCTGAATGATTCCCATGAGAGGGGAACCTTATATGCATGAAGCGCATCCTCCACAAGAAGTTTGATCAACCCATGGTGGGCTACCTGATCTGGTATGCCTTCTTTTAACTTTGTGGCACACTCAATTAGAGAATGTAGTAGGAAATAAGGAATGCTCAGTTTCTTTTCTACAGGAAGATCAATCCGGTGCCTCAATTCAGTGAGCAACCGAAAGTGATATGCGTACACGATGCTAAAACGGCCTTCACAGGTTATATACTTCATGATTTGCAGGCTAACTTCATTCCATGGTGGCAGCAAGCTGGTTCTTCGCACCCCATTTTTGTCCTCCGAGAATTCCTCCTCAGGTGGAAAGAATTCTTTCTTGGCCTGCTGGCTCAACTTCCTTTCTTCCTTATCCCATGGCAAACCCATTGGAAGTTCAGTAATTCGACTGATATATTGCGGGGTGAGCTTGAGGCTTAGGCCCCTGAAGTTCACTGTGGCCAGTGTCTTGGATTTCGGCCTCAGAGCCTGCAAAAATTCTTCTACCCCTTCATCGTCGTAACCCTGCAATTTGTCACAAAAAGATATCCATTGAACCCGTGTGAAGAGCTCCACCACCTCCTGGTTTTCCCTTAACTTGGTTGAATCAGTGGGTTCTCGTCTAATAAACCCACCCGGCATGATAAAACAGTTTCCTTAACCAGAGGTGGTGATTGTGGAAGAAATTTGGTCTACTGAGACAGAGCGTAGGATTACGCTTCTGTCATGCACATAATCCACAAAACTTATCCCTGAGGAACTTAACACAGTTTAATTACCCTGACATCCTGTAGAATGACAATATAGGCACAGCAGACAACAATTTCACCACTTTTCTATGACCAGACTGTGGACGACGATTCTGCCACCTTTAAAAACCAGTTGCATGAAGAGTTCAGGGTTACCTTTTTAATCTGCCACCTTTTTACGTGAGGCACCCGCCTTCCTGTAGAAACTACGTTCCTGTAGAAACAGCGTTCCTGTAGAAGCAGCGCGCGATTTTCGGGAAAGACTGCAGTTGGTCTGCGCTCTGGGTGTGCTTCACAAGCGTTCTGATAGCCAAAGGCTCGGCGTATCGAACTGCAGAAAGATCAGGATAGCCACTCGAGTTCAAAACGGTGGTTGATAAATGCATGAGGGCAATCTAGCCGATTAGATTTTGAATCGGAGGAATCCATGGCGCGGGGGTGAGCTGTCCCCGCCGGACCGTTGGGCAACGTCATCCCATCATTTGCCTGCGAGTTCCCTTACTGCCGCATCAATTCCCGCAGATCTGCCGCCGCCTCTTCTGTTAAACTCGTTTTTTCCCGACGGGATTGCTCTCACGTGCGTGCTGCCCATTCTTTTTGTCATGGCCGCCACCCAAACATCCAACTAGACCATTAACTGGCCGACGTGGCCGGCCAAATGGCCATACGGCCGCTCAACCCATTCACCTTTACACTTTGCAATCAATTCAAAGTAAAATTCATGCAATCTGATGGAAGGAAGGGTCGAGACACTTACCTGCGCGGCTGCACACGATGTTTCGGTTTTTTGGACGCTGATGAGTGGATTTACCTGCTGCTGGCGAACTTACACAAGCCCGGAGGTCCATGCTTACAGGCTGCCGACGATGGATTGGATGCTTTAGTTGCATGCGCCCGCGTTTCATTGCATATGGCCGGCGATGTGAATGGTATCCACTCTAGCGGGTTTAACTGTTACAGGACTCCCGCGGGATGTCTTGTAACAGTTCTTCCTCCTTGGGTGCATGCTGCACGACGAAGGATCTGGCCTCACGATCACGCTCCCGGAGCTTCTGGATGACTGGGATGAATATGGTGTGAGATCTCCAGCGTTTTTTCATTTAAAATTTTATTTTTCTTGAGAACTCATCGATCTGCTTTGCTGGTGCAGGTAACTTCGTTGCATGTCGACAAGGATGGCAGGACGAGGTGACAACAATGTGCAAGGGAGATAACAATAGCTTGCATGCGTCCAAACCGATCCTTAGTCGTTAGATCTTCTCATAACATGGATTCTGGACCATCCTGGGCTTCTACAGGAAGTTTCCTGTAGAAATACAGAGCTTCCTGTAGAAAGGTTGCGTTTCCTGTAGAGAGTCTGCACCTTCCTGTAGAAAATCTGCATCTTCCTGTAGAAAATCTGCGTCTTCCTGTAGAAGACTCAAGCTGTAATAAAATTGCACATACCTTGGAGAAAATGAGTATTCTTGGAGGAGGTGCTGGTGAGGTCTCCTGACAGCATGATAAGGATCCTGAGCTCTGAGTTGAGAGGCTTCCTCTCCTCCATAGAACACCTGCAACCTGCATGCAATTTTACATAATGAATCTGTTGACCTTGTTTTTTTTTTTTTTTTTTTTTTTTTTTTTTTTTTTCTTTTTTCTCTTTTTTTTGAAAGATAACAGGGGTGCCTCATTGAGGTTTTCACCCTTTCCATCTGCCTTAAGCGCCTCAAAGAGGTTTTCACTCAAGGATCTTTTTCCAATCTCTTTTTTTTTTTTAAAGACAATAGGGGCGCCTCAATGAGGTTTTCACCCCTACCACCTGCCTTGGGCGCCTCAGAAAGGTTTTCACCCAAGGATCTTTATTATTTTTTTTTATTTTTTTTTTTTATTTTTTTTTTTAGATTCTTCAGGGTATGCCCAAAGCAGAGGCAAACCCTTCTCTATGACCAACACTGCCTTCTCCATAGTTTTGATGAACTCTTGTCTTGAGAGAGGCTTCCTGTAGATCTTCAATCGATGCCCATTGACAAGCATGGGGATGGCTTCCTCATCAATGGTCCGAATAAGAACAGATCCATTGTCATGACATTTTTCCACTGAATATGGCCCTAGCCATCTGGTTCTCAGCTTCCCCTTGAAATCTTTGTATCTGGAGTCATACAACAAAGCCCAATCTCCCGGCTGAAATTGCTTGTCATGGAGATGTTGGTCATGCCACACCTTTCTCTAAAGTTGAACCACTTCTGAGTGAAGGAGGGCCTGCATTCGGTGCTCATCCAGTCCATTCAGCTGTAATAACCTTTCTTGTTGTGCATGGCTGAGATCTAGGTCCAGCTGAGCTGCCATCCTCAACGTGTTGTATTCAAATTCAATGGACAGCAAAGCTTTCTTCCCATAGACCAGCTCATAAGGTGTGAAGCCGGTGGTGGTCTTCCAAGTGGTGTTGTAAGCCCATGTGGCTTCAACCAGGCGATCTGCCCAGTCCTTTCTGCTGCTGCTCACCACCTTAGTCAAGATCCCTTCTAATGCTCTATTGGTGACTTCCACCTGCCCATTTGCTTGAGGGTGATAGGGGGTGGAAGTCCTATGCTTGATCTTGTGATGAGCTAGTAGATCTTCAACCAGGTTGGAGGTGAACTGGCTCCCTTGATCGGTGACCAGCTCTCTTGGATAGCCAAACTTATAGAAGATGTTTTCTCTTAGGAACTCGGCCACCTTTTCTTCTGTTGCTGCTTTGATTGCTTTGGTCTCTGCCCACTTTGTCAGGTAGTCAATGCACACAATGATGTAATACCTTTGCCTCGAAGGAGGGTTGATTGGGCCCACAAAGTCCATACCCCACTTCTCAAATGGCTCAAGAGTCACCTGAGGTTGGAGAGGCATCTCATCCCTTTGGGTCGGTTTCCCCATTCTTTGGCATTGGTCACACTGGCTGACATATCTTCTGACATCTTGATGAAGTGTGGGCCAATAGTAGCCTGCCTGCAGGATTTTGAAGGCAGTTCTCTTTGCTGCAAAATGTCCTCCACAAGGCCCATCATGACAGGTGAGGAGGATATCAAAGACTTCCTCCTCCCTTACACAATGCCTTAAGATCTGATCGGGGCCAAGCTTGAACAGATTGCCCCCGATCCAAGTAAATGAGGCACTTTTTCTGATGATTCTGCTCTTCTCTCTTGAAGATAGGTGCGAAGGGAACTGTGCTGAAACAATGTAGTTTGCTATATCAGAAAACCATGGAGAGAGTACTGAAATAGCAAACAGATGTTCATCGGGCATCTGGTCATCCACTGTTCCATCCTCATCTGCAGACAAATCCAATCTAGATAAAAAGTCAGCAACAACATTTTCTCTACCTGGTTTGTCAACAATGGTCAAATCAAACTGCTGCAATAAAAGTAACCATCTAATAATACGAGCATTCACATCTGGTTTATTCATTAAATATCTAATTGCAACATGGTCTGTATGTACAAAGGTTTGATAGCCAGTAATATAATGTCGGAACTTGTTCAGTGCATGGACCACAGCCAAGAATTCTTTCTCGGTTACAGTGTAATTCAGCTCAGCTTTGGACAAGTTTTTGCTAACAAAGTAAATGGCATATGGGAGTTTTTGCTCAACTTGTCCTAAAGCTGCACCTATGGCTTTGTTCGAGGCATCAGTGTGGATGTGGAAAGGTAGGGCCCAGTTTGGACCTCTCAGGATTGGGGCTGACACCAACTTGTCCTTCAATTCATTCAAAGCCCTCTGACAATCGTCAGTCCATTTAAACTCCACATCTTTTGCCAACAGGCCAAACAATGGCGAGGCTAGCTTGCTGAAGTCTTTAATGAATCTCCGGTAATATCCTGCTAATCCCAAGAAACTCTGAACATCCCTTACCTTTTGAGGAGGTGGAACCTTCTTGATGAGAGCAATTTTGTTAGGATCCACCTGTAACCCTTGGCAAGAAATGGTATGGCATAGCACGGTCCCTTCAGTCATTAGGAATTCACATTTTTCAGGACTAAGGGACAAGTTCATCTCAATGCATTTGGTTAGGACTTTTCCCAGATTGGACAATGCTTCCTGGAAGTTGGCCCCATAAGGAGTAAAGTCATCCATATAGATTTCCACTGCATCATGGACCAGCTCCGAGAAGATGCTTAAGACAGCTCTCTGGAAGGTAGCAGGAGCATTGCATAGCCCAAAGGGAAGGACTCGGTAGGCAAAGGTGCCCCAAGGACAAGTGAAGGTGGTCTTATCTTGGTCTTCCAGGCTGATTTGGATTTGGTTGTACCCGCTAAACCCATCCAGGAAAGAGAAGAACTTCTTTCCTGCCAGTCCATCCAACACTTGATCTATGAAAGGTAGAGGGAAATGGTCTTTCTTGGTAGCTTTGTTCAGTTCTCAGTAGTCCACACAGATTCTCAATTTCCCATTTTTCTTGGGAACCAACACCAGAGGGGACACCCATTCACTATCTGAGATGGGGTAGATGAATCCGGCATCCAACAGTTTTTGCAATTCTTCCTTGACAATGTCCTTAAGGGCTGGATTCATTCTCCTCTGGGGTTGCCTAACCGGCTTACAATCCTCTTTGATGTATATGTGATGGGTACAGACCGAAGGATGGACTCCTTTCATCTCCTTATAGCTCCAAGCAAAAGCATCTAGGTGACTGGCCAACAGGCTACACAGCTCCTTTTCTTGGGAAGGAGATAGGGAGGAGCTGATCTTTAACGTTCTCTCAGGGCCGAACTCCACAGTCTTGACTCTGGGAGTGACAGGGTTGGTTGTACAAAGATCCACTAAGGTGCCAGCTTGGGCATCCTCCACCAATTTCTCTAAGGATAGTGCACTGGAAGGTGGATTTTGGATCAAGGTCTCGATCAAGTCATCCTCGGTTGGGGGGTCTCTTCTAGTGGTATCTAGGGTGCACAGAGGTGCTGAGTACACCTCGTCTTCCTCTCCTTCCTCCAACCAGAGTGGTAAGTCATGCTCTAAGGAGGGTTGGGCAGGAGGGTATAGGACTAGCTGCTTGGACATAGGACCATTTTTGATGGTCATATTTCCTGCACGGCAACTTATGTAAGCATCTGCAGTGGCTAACCAAGGCCTTCCCAAAATGAGAGGATATCCAGTAAGCTTTTCCTTGGGTTGCAGAACCAAGAAATCTGCAGGGTATTCCCAAGAGTCAATAGAGACCAAGACATCCTCCACAATCCCTTCGGGAGTCACAGTGGAGCGATCTGCTAATTGCAGTACTATCGAGGTCTTCCTCAAGGAACCCTGAAGATTGAGTTTGAGCATGATATCCCTGGTCATCACATTAATGGCAGCCCCCAGATCAATCAAGGTGTGTGGTATGATGGTGCCATTGATGTGGACATCTACTACAGGACTTCCAGGATCTAGGTACTTTGGGCAGATGACTTGTCCTAACATAAGGTCAGACAGTTGTCCTATGACATTGATGGTTGAAGCATCTTTCTTCCGCCTGCCTGGGTGTTTGAAACACTTTTCCTTAACTAGTTTGTTGTATATTGGCACATCCTTGATGGCTTGGAGAAGTGGTATTTTTACACACAACTGCTTGAGCTCACCCAGAAGCTCATCCTCCTCTGGGTTGGGTTGTGTGGTGGCTATTAGTCTCTCAGGAAAGGGTGGAATAGCCTTTGGTTCACTTTCCTGTTTATCTTCCTCATCCTCTGGGGGAGGAGGTTGGCGATCTGGTAGAGTCTTTCCAGATCGAAGATTGATCTCCTGGATCTCCACAGCATAGGTAGGGCATGAGGTTTCCCCAGTGTATACCTGCTGGGCCTGTCTATTGTTGGGGTTTGGGTTCGGTTGAGCAGGCATTTGAGGTTGCCTTGGAGGAGCAGGAGGTAATGGCTGAGGTTGAACTGGTGGTGGAGGCAAAATGGCGGGAGGAGTATTGTACTGGGGCCTCCACCCCGACTGAGGTGCATTCCACTGAGGCTGTGGCTGGGCATGTGAATGATATGAATGAGAAGTAGGTTGAGTAGGGTACTGAGGTGGATAAGACCATGGAGGAGGCATGGACCAGGAAGGATGAGCAAGGGGACCCCAGGAAGTCATAGGAGTCGATTGGTTGGGGCTGTAATAAGCTTGAGGTGCCCCTTGCATCCCCTGCTGGTAAGTTCTAGGTCCTTGTGGCCTCCTTTGGTTGAGGTAATAGAGAGGTTCAGTGGGAGCTTCTGTCCCTTGGTACATGGCTTTAAACCCAGGTAAGGTTGGACACTGATTTGTGGGATGGTCCTCCTCACAAACGAAACATACTTCAATCGAATGCAATGGGCATTCGTTCTTAGGGTGTCTCCTTGTGCACCTAGGGCAGAAGACAGCCAAGGCTCTCTCAGCTTCTTCTTTCTTTTGCTGGATCCTGAATGTGTCCAGCTGCATGGCAATGGTCTGTCTCACCTCACTCTTAAGATCTTCTAATTGATTTGCAAGCTCATGTTTGGAGAAAGGGACACTAGTTGAGAGGAGGCTTCCTCTACCTCGTTTCCGTGCTGCCCTGGAGTGGTTTCTAAACACAGTCTTGATGTCCTCATAAGGCAGTTGGTAAATGTCCCCCCCAGCTAACATGTGAAGGGTATCTAAGAGGTCTTCAGGGACTCCTCGGAGCAGGACCAACTTGAGGGATTCAGGGTCAAGTGTGCACCTGGCCTGCTTATAGCTAAGTTGGAACCTCTCCTCATAATCCTCTAAGGACTCATCATTTCCCATGGTCATCCGAAAGATTTCTCCCTTGGTTTCCTTGGACCTACAGTAATCCCTGTACTTGGTATTGAAAGCTTGCTGCATCTGAGCCCAAGTGGTGATACTATTCCCAGGTAAGCCCATGAACCAGCGTAATGCTGCATCCTTAAGAGTTGAAGGGAAGAGTTTCAGCTTTTGCTCATCTTCAGTATAGTCATAGGTTCTACAAAGGACAACAAACTCAAACAGGAAGGTATCAGGATCTTCAGTAGTCAGTCCATGGAAGTGAGGTAAGGCGGAGGGGCTAATGTTCTTCATTTTCATCTCTCCATTGGTCTCTCGGATGGGGAAGGCACCTTCTATTCTCTCATCTTCTCTTCTATTGTCAGCCATAGCTTCATATGGGATGGTTTCTAATTCTTCTTCTACTATAGGATCTTTGTATATCTCAGGAGGTTCACCTATAGGTTCTTCTGGATCACTGTCACCGAAGAAGAGAGAAGGGTGACTCAGTGATGTGGTGGGGGTGTTGGGTAAGAATTTGCCTGTTTTATCTCGATTCCTACGAGGCATGAAATGGAAAGACTTTTTTTTTATTGCTTTTGTTTTTTTGTGGTACCTGCAAAACTGAAACAGATTGATCTACAACTAACTATAAAGATGCAGAATTAAACTGAAAGCAGGAAAGAACTAATCTACTTTGCTCAAATGAAATTGCAGGAATGGAAATGCTAGTCTACGCTTGCAGAATTGAAACACTAATCTACGCTTGCAGAAATGAAATGCTAGTCTATGAAAGCAGGAAATGCTAATCTATGAAAGTAGGAAATGCTAATCTATGAAAGCAGGAAATGTCTATGCTACTTTTGCAGAATGGAAATGAAATAAACTACTTAGCAGAAGGCAAGAGTAAGAAAATAGAAGAAAAGCAACAATTACTAATACTCTGACGTGTCCCCGGCAATGGCGCCAAAAAGATGGTGGACTCCAGTATTGTAGCAATAATGCTACAACTCCTGGGGCTTCCTATCTCTAATTTTATCAACCCGGTAGTTCGTACAAACTTGGAAGCGACGGTGCTGTATGCACAAGTACTAGCTCTTGTCGCAGCTGTCACTTGGTCAGCTGGCACAAGTCCGCTAGGGCTCAAGCCAACTTCTATATGCTCTTAGAAGAAGCTTTCTAAATGATGGACGAAGGCTATCTCAAAGGAAATTAATCTACTTTGCAAAAATGAACTGAAAGCCAACCAAAACATGGAAACCCTAGTAAACCCTAATCTGACTAGCTTAATCTCTATGATGCAATGGTGGGAGTGCAAGTGTCTAAGAATGATGCCATTACTGCTAGTGATATGAAATGCATGCACTTAAACTACTTCCATTGAAAAGAACATTGTTTATGTATTTTTGCTTAAGTGGTTGGAGTGATTATGATTTTGTTTCTTATTAGGGTTTGGCTGTGCAGAGGTGGTGCGAAGGGAGAGAAAGCTTGGGAAAGGTCAGGAGGGCTAGGAGAGGTCCCAGGGGATCCCTAGCATCAGTCCACAGAAGTCCACAACGTTCAGGTGCTCGGCAACCGAGTTTGCAGGCTTCTACAGGATGTCTGCAGGGGATCCTACAGGAAACTCAGGAATTCTACAGGAAGTCTGCTAACTTCTACAGGATGTTCTATCGTGGGAGTTTTGGGTGATGGTGAAGTGATGGAGCGGTATGGGTGGATAGGTAAGATGGAGATGGAGCTTGTGATGGCTCAGGGGCAGAGAAATAAGATGGAGAAAGAGTGCACGAAGTTGGTTGGTGGATAGAAGGATGGAAGCAACGAAAGGTCAAGAAAATGGAGCTACGTGGGCAATGGAAGAGTTGGAAGGTAAACGAGCTGGACAGAGGTCGAGTAGGTGGCTTTAGGCGTGATTAAGAAGAAGAAGAAGGAAATGGAATGATACTGAGCAGTGTAAATAAAACAAATTGCTTATGTCTTGCAACAAAAACGAGAATCCATTAACCTGTGCTACCTGTGCTATTAAACCAATGAACAGCAATGTAAATCGTGAAGAGAAGTCGTGCCTGGAGTTGGAATGAAGAAGTATGGCTCAAGATCAGAGTGCATGGATGGATCTATAATTAAAATGACTGTGTTGCAGCTTGCATAAAAGAAAAAAAAGACTACGTTTTTTTGGTGGTTGGTACAAACTGCACCCCAATCTCTAAACAGAGATGGCAGTGAAGGCACTATCAACCTTTTCTAAGAGCTCCAATGAATTACAATCCTCCTATTCTAATCTAAGCAACTGAAAGCGATTTAACCATAAGCTAATCCTACTCAATCTCATTAAAGAAATCAAATCAGCAGACTGTGTTCTTGAAATGCATGTCAAAACAAAGAAACAAAGTGCTGAAAAGAAAGGCAAATAACACTACAAAGAAGAGGAGGTCTATTGCTCTCAGGTTGGGCCCTAACCTGAGAGCTATAGCTCCCTTAAAAGCTCAGAATTAGATCCAAATCTGCTTGCCTTTATTCATAATCAAGAGTCTAATGTCATGCCAAAACTGGCTTACAAAAACAAACACCGAGCTGTAGCTCGTGCTCAGAAATTACAATATTAGTTCAAAAGTTCAAAAAGCTCCTATCAAAGGCTACGGCCTTCATATTTATACACAATGAAGATCAAGCTGGCTTCCTCCATTCGTGGAGCTTGGCTGTCCAACTGAAAGTCAAACTGTTGATCCTGTAGAATCCTTTGGCTGCCTTTAAGCTCGGTGGGGAGAGCTGTTGGAGCTCGGAGTTAAGGTGAAAATCACGAGGAAGGTCATCAAGACTGTGGACAACCTCCCTATGAACCTGCAATGTCACCTTTGTTGTCTCCTTGTCTCCATTTGCATGGTATTTTGCTCTCTTTAATGCCAAAAACCTGAAATCATCATGTATTAGCCACATAGATATAATGCCTGCCCTTCTTCCTACAAATAACACAAATATACTAAGAAATGAATGCATAAGTGATAAAAGATGAATGGTTGAGCAAGGTAAGTAGGCCAAATGAGCCCAAATTGTACCAAAAATTGGGGCTCATCACATACATACATACATACATATATATATATATAGATATAGATATAGATATATATGACTGAAAACTGTAAATTAAAAGGTATCTACATGAAAACTAATCAAAAAAATACTAAGAATCAACATTTTATTCCTCCTTCTCGGCGAATGTCGATGTAACCGGGGCCAGATCTTTTGCACTGGAGCCTGGCATCTTAGTCAGCACGAACAAGCATGGGAAATGTTTCTCTATACAGTCTAAGCAGCCATCCTATTTCTGAAATTAGAATTCCAATTTTTTGAAAGTCCTGTTTGTAATTTGGAAAGTCCTAGACAACAATCGTCCACATTTGTTCCATGGCCTTGCCCAAGAGGCATTTCATAAGACAATACAAGATATAAGGGCTGGTTGTATTGCGTCTCTCGGCCTTTGGTGTGTCCCAGATCCAGAATCAGGCTCTTCCAATCCTCTACGTCAGCTTCCTCCACACTCGCTTGGAAATTTATATCTTCCTCCCATTCTGCTATGAGCCATTTAATTTCCCCTCTTGTGTCATCCGTATAAGTAGTCGTCGCTTCGTGGATCAAGTTGGCCACGGGCTTTCTACCATGACATTTGTCTGTAGTACTCAACTCGGCCTTACTCCCCAGCGATCTCTTCCCTCGACCATTGGTTGTCGTTGCCTCAATACCCCTGTACCTTCCCGCCAACTTCAAACATTGGTCAAAGACTAACCTTTGTGCTTTTCTCAACCAAGGAAAGTCACCTCTTAGCTAACCTGTTACGGGAACAAGAAACCATAATTTCTGAAACGTTAATTTTTTATATTTTCATCATCCAAACATTCTGCCAATGTAACAAGTCTGCCACTCATGATTTATGCGCATAGCCCCTGAATGTAAGAAGCCTCCACCCGAGACTGCCAAGACGCCCCTACATGACCCCTGCCTTACGCATGTTATGACCGTGGTCTTGGAAGCGAGGTACATGGCCACCCACCGAGCTTGTAGTCCATAGGCCAAGCGTACAGGAACCACGCCTCTCATCTCCTTTTCCCCTCGTTGGTTGCCTCTACCCCCATTCCCTCTAGCTTCACCTCTGCCTAACTTGACTATGGTCCTCCTGACAACCCAACATATGAACCCCAGCCCCCACGAGACATCCTGCCTACAACTTGCTAACCACCCCCTTCCCTAAGGCCAGTAGAATTTGGCCAGGCTAGCGTTCCAAACATGCCAATTCCCCAAATTCAGAAGACCCCATCCCACGACAGCCTCCCCCCGACTAACGCTCCTTAGGGGATTAACGTCAGAGCATTCCGGGAACCAAAGTGATCTTAACACAAAGACAATAGTAGCTTTCCTACCCTTGACCCTCGGGTTTGCCACGTAGACAATAAACAGGAATTCACTCAGGCAGACTCCCACGCGACCCAACCCAATAATCCCCATACGAGAGAGCAGAATGTCGAAATGGAGAGACTCTCGTGCAAAGCCCATGGACCTGGGATTATTCCCGCAGACCTCCTCCTCCAAGCTAATCCCACCACCCCAATTTCTCTCCGCCACAAACATCGTGCCCCCATGCAAGCCCCAATTAACAGACTAGACGTAGTGAAGCATAATGTATTATAGGTAGAGCCAGTTAACATACCCGATAACTTGCGTTTGGAGTTGTCGTATCACCTCACCTTCCCGACGCCACTGCTCTAATTTCCTCGTAATCACCTATGTTCTTACACCCTCCAAATTTGTATCCCTCTCTGCAATCAGTAAACTCAATCGCATGCAATTGCCACTTTCCCTTGTCCTACTTGCCTTGAGCATGCCGATGACAACCGCACCCTACGCTTCAAGCATGTGGGAGGCGATGGCACCATCACTTGTTGTCTTTTTCATTATGACAGTCTTAATGGCTCTGTCCGCCAGGTCACACTCAAATCAGGGGTAACATTTATGACATTTTAAAAGAGTCCCTTGACAAAAAAAAATCTCATGACATTTTATCTCAATTTTTAACTTTTTTTTGAAAAATAACCCAATATTAATTGTATTTTAAAAGTCTCCTAAGAAGCTTTTTGTCGTGACTTTTTATCTCAATTTGTAACTTACCTTTTGAAAAATAACACGACATTTATGACATTTTAAAAGAGTCTCCTGAAAAGTTTTTTAATATTTTTTTATAATAGGAAATGGCTTATCACCTTTATGTTACATGAACTTTGTAATTGAATAAATAAAGGAAGAATAACTATCTTTTGAACTTGCTTAAACCATTTTGATGTTTTGAATTTTGTAATTAAAGGAATTTTAAAGAGAAGTGTTTTTTTTTTTTTTTTTTTATGGTTTAATATTTTTTAAATAATAAATGAGACATATTATTATAAACTAGCTTAGATCCATCTTAACTTTGGATCTATGAAGCGCTGATAGGGATCAAATTTCTTGAGGTACAATTTTTTTCTCAATTTTACATTGCAAGTGGTGATGCTACTTTGGCAGCCTTGTGATAGCTATCTCCATTGGGGGTGAAGTGTGAGGGCACGTGCAAGGCCACACGTTGCTTGAACGGAGGTATGGGTTATTTAGATATATATTTTTAATTTATATTTTCTTTCCTGTAATTGTTTATATAAAATAAATTGCCACAACATACAATGGAGAAATGGTAAGATGAATGGCATGTTTTTCAAATAACGTTTAGACATACATTTTTTATTACACTTTTTTTTGTATAGGTTTTATGGCATCAATATTAATTTGTTCCTTGGTATTTACTCAACTATGGAACGACAAAGGCAACAAGGCATGAAACTCTGCCTCGAGAGATGAAAATATAGAGGGAGACCCCATCATAATTCTTCTTCATTGTTCATTTGTTTTGCAATTATGTTGACAATGCGTCACCCGATAGATTAAGTAGGTAGTGCCTAGTCAAGCCGAAAGTGTTGATCGATGAAGATAAGGATAGTAGGGACAGACCTAATCATTAATTACATTTTACATGTCCCTATTGTTGTGTAAGTATAATTTCTTCGCCAGGATTTGAACTCCCTTCCTTAGCACAAATATGGCCTTTGTTGCTTCAGATCTTTTCAAATCTCACACCAACTTGTCCTTTTCACCACATGTTTTAGCTGGTGCTAGCCAATCCTGCCAAACTAGCAAGTTGGAAACTCCCATTTCATATGGCATCAGTGACATAATCGTCCACACAGAAACTTCAATATAAAAAAAATAATAATAATAATAAAAATAAAAATAAAAATAAAACCCCCCAACCCCCAAGGACCCCAACCTCTCCTTTATAATAAAACAAATATACCATTAAAAATGAAAATAAAATATCCATTGGGTGTCACTTAGCTATTGAGCAAACAAAAATCAACAATAATCTCAATGACATAACTTATGTGTCGGTATCCCCTTGCTTGTTGGGTAGTCCAAGGGTAATGGACAAGATAATTTTTTTCCCCATAATCTATGGACAATTATCAAATTCTTTAATAACATATTTCCCTCCAAGCATCTCAAGAGGATACCTAGGCCTAATTGTATTAGAATAAATTAAGAATTGACCCTGTTAGGTTCCCATAATCTCAAAATAAAAATCCAAGCATTTAACAATGTAAATTTTGAAACGGGAACTATAAAATCAAAACGAAAACTCTAGCGAAAAAACCCAAAAACAACATGAAAAACAACAGGAAAACAAGAAGTGTTGATACTGGAATAACAGTTATTTTTTTATCACGATAATTTTTCAACATTTTTTAAAATGGTAGTGAAAGGCAATAAAAGTCACTTTTTTGTGCGAAAAACACCCTGAAAATAAAAGATCAATAATGTAAACACGAAAATAGGATTGGTCCAAAAATAAAATAAAACAAAATAATCAACAAATATTTAAAAAAACAAACAAAACAAAACCAAAAAACAAAAATTTAAACGCTGTAAAAAACAAATACAAACAAAAACACAAAAAGTTAAAAAAAATAATAATAAAAAGTAAATAAAAATATGTATTAAAATATAAAAATAAAAAAACAACTAAATTAAAATATATATTAAAACATAAAATTAAATTAAATTAAATTAAAAATATGACAAAAGAAAAAACAAATATTAAAAATAATAATAATAATAATAACCAAACAGAGATTATTTTTATGAGCAAAGACAATAGGAAGAGCTCTGCAACTCAAACCCTAATGGCGGCAAGAAGGTGAAAACCTAGGGGCAACGCGAAGGAAGGGTGGAAGACTGTCAACAGCCCAGTCCTGTAGGAACTGACAGAGGCCAAAGCAACAAAGGTATGACAGAAGATGTCAGGAGGGGAGAGATCCCCTCCTACCAGGATACAGTGGTAGGAGACAGACAGAGTAGCCAGGAGACAGAGGAATGGAAGAACACGGGCCCGGTGCTAGGACCTTCCTGGCAAATAGGCCGCAGAGGAAAGTGCCTACCATGTATAGCAAAGAAACCCAGATATGTGATCCCAGCGAACAAACTAGAAGAGTACAGAAGCTATATGAGGGATCACGCCCTTATCTGCAAGTTCGTAGGAGTCTGGCCATCGGAAAGAGACCTCACCAAGTGGATCCAGCAAAAATGGCAGCCCCAAGGCCACATCGAGCTCAAGCTGGGAGCGAAAGGCTTCTTTACGGTAATCTTCTTTAACCTGCAAGATAGAGAAAAGGTATTTGAAAATGGTTTGTATTTCTATTATAATGTCGGTCTGTTCATGCGTTTCTGGGAAGAATGCTACAACCCTGACAAAGAAACCTTTCTGGCTGCGCCTGTCTGGGTCCGCTTATTCGGGCTCCCCATAGACTTCTGGGACCCGGACATCTTGGAGGGGATAGGAAACTCAATAGGAAGCTTCGTGAAAATAGCAAAAACTACAAAGAAAGGTAGATACACCTCGTATGCCAGGATCTGTGTTTACATGAACCTAGCAAACCCCATCCCCGACACAATAGAGCTTGAATATCATGAAGATGTTTGGCAGCAGAACATAGATTATGAACACATCCCGTTTAGGTGCCGCAGGTGCCATACCCACGGCCACCTGGCAAAGGAATGTCCGATAACCAGGGAGGAAGAAGAAAGTAGAAGGCCCCTGCAAAAAAAGAAAGAGCCAGACCAGGAGGAATTCCAAGAGGTGAGAAGCAAAAGGAAAGCCAACAAGGAAACCCCCCAGAAAGATAGGAAAGGAAAACAATCCGCCCCAGTGAATCCAAACAGTTTTGCAATACTGCAGGTAGAGGAAGACGAGGAAGATCAACCCATGGAAAATCAGGAGGATAAAGGCTCGGACAGCAGTGAGAGCCACGAAAGAAACCAAACTAAAAGGAAAGCCCCGAGCGAGCCACCGGAAAAAGATAAGGATCTAGATGAACAAACTGAACAGATGGAGACAGACCAGGAGACCAGTAAGGAAGACCTAAGTCAGGAAGAGGAAGTATTGAGAGGTTTATTCCGGAAGAACAAAAGAGGCTGTATGCGGAAACCTTCCAATAATATAAAGCCAAACTTGAAAAAGGCAAAGCATCACCAGAAGAATACCAAGAGACTCAAAAGGAAAGCAGACCAGATCAGAATGGACAAGGTAAATGGGGGAAAAAAAGAGGAAGAAAAAACCTTAAGGATTCCATCCAACTCATGGGAGAAATGTTAGTCAATACAGGGAGAGTGGTCCCGCTATCAGCGGTATTTCAAAACCTACCCCAAGTTAACCAATGATTTTGACATCGTGGAATATCAGAGGCTTAAATAGCAAAGGAAAAAAGAGACATCTGGCAACAAGACTCAAAAAAGACAAACCACAGATTATGCTACTTCAAGAAACTAAAATCCCGGGTCAGAAAATGGAGGAAATTCTCAATAAAATAAAACCGAGATACGAACAAGTAACTATAGATGCCAAAGGGAGTGCAGGAGGGATAGCAATTCTCTGGAATCCAGCAGAAGTCCTTACCGACTGGTGGATAGGAATGCCAAGAATCCTCACAGGGAGATTTAGACTAATAGGACAAAGTGAATGGGTGGTAATCTCGGCTGTCTATGGACCCCACACCTGTGCAGACAGAGACCTGTTTCTCACACAGCTGACAAAGATTAGAGATATGCACCAGGAGCAGAGATGGATCCTGGCAGGCGATTTCAACTTAATCACATCTAGAGAAGAGAAAAGAAGTGGAATAAACAGAGAAGACCCGGAGATGGAAAGATTCAGAGACGTGTAGACAGAACTAAGGGTGGTTGATATCCCAACCATAAACGGGAAATTCACCTGGAATAACAGAAGAGGTGGTTCCAAACAGATCGCTTCAAGACTGGACAGATTCCTCATTTCAGAGCACATAGTCGGGCTGGATATCTTCTATGAAGCCTCTATCCTACCCTCAATAGGGTCGGACCATTGGCCAATAAAGCTCGAAATAGCCTTAAATGATCAGAACAAAAAGAGACCCTTCTGGTTCGAGTCCTTTTGGCTTCGTGCCCCTGATTTCCTAGACAAAGTAAGAGGCTGGTGGCAGGATAGCAAAAGCGGAAAGGAAGGCCGCAGTAAAATGCACTCTTTTCAGCTAAGACTCAAAGAAATCAAGAGAAAAATCAAGAAGTGGAACAGGGAAGAATTCGGCAACATCCAGTAGGAGCAAGGCAAACTCTAGTCCAGATTGGAAAGAATCCAGCAGCAAATCATCTCGGATGGACGAAATAAAGAACTGGCTGAGGAGGAAGGTAGAGTAATCACTCAATTGGAGGAAAGGCGAAAACAGGAAGAAATCCTGTGGAAGCAGAAATCCCAGGTCCAATGGCTAAAAGAGGGAGACAAAAACTCCAAATTCTTCCATAAAGCTATGCTGAACCATCGCCAACACAACAGAATCTTCTCCTTGAAAGACAAGGAGGGAAACAGAGTGACACAGCAGGATGAAATAGAACAACTCTTGGTGGAGCACTTCAAAGGCATTCTCTCTGAACCAAATGTCAACCGATCCGAGGACATAGACAAAATTTGCCACCATATTCCTATGAAAGTCTCCAGAGATCAAAACCTGGCCCTTCTCAGGGTAATCACCAAGGAGGAACTTGAAGAGACAATCAACAAAATGCCAAAAAATAAGGCCTCGGGCCCCGACGGCTTCACCATTGAATTCTATCAGGCGACTTGGAGCTTCATGGGGAATGATCTGCTAGACCTTGTGGAGGAATCCAGGTGTTCCAAGCGCATGCACCAGGGCTTGAACACCACCTTCTTGGCTCTAATCCCGAAGAATGGCTGCTCGGATGAACCGCAGGGGTTCAGGCCCATTTCCCTATGTAATGTTGTCTACAAAATCCTTGCAACTGTCATGGTAAACAGGCTCAAGCCGATCCTGCCGGATCTCATTGCCCCGGAGCAAACTGGCTTTGTCAAAGGACGGCAGATCACCAATGGCATCATAGTGGCTCAGGAAGTGATCCACTCCCTGAAAAGCTCCCGCGCCCCAGGCATGCTTATCAAACTTGATCTGGCCAAGGCGTTTGATCGCCTTAGCTGGAAATATCTGGCAGGCATCCTTAAAGCCTATGGATTTGACCAAAGATGGATAAATTGGATCCTGTCTATGGTTGGCACCCCAGTCATGTCAATTCTGTTAAACGGCACCCCCTCTGAAGCCTTCACTCCCTCCCGCGGGCTAAGGCAGGGAGACCCCCTGTCTCCCTTCCTCTTCATCCTAGCCGCAGAAGGCCTAGGCAGATTGGTAAAGGCTCAAGTCTCCAGGGATCAGATAAAGGGCCTCCGAATCTGCGGGGAGGACATCCCGGTCTCGCACCAGCAATTCGTAGACGATGTGATGCTATATGGTCAAGCCACACTGAAGGAGGCCCAAAGAATTATCAAAACCTTATCCCAATTCAGCAAAGCCTCTGGAATGGAGATTAACAAGGACAAATCGGAAGTGTTTTTCTTCAATACCTCGCTAGCTGCCCAAAGATTCCTGGCACGCACTCTAGGCTTTAACAGGGGAACCTTCCCGTCAAAATACCTGGGTATTATGCTGCATGAGCATCAATTCCGGTCGGCCAACTGGGAACTTCTAATAAAAAAAGTCCAAAATAAAATGGAGAACTGGACCCATCGCTCGTTGAATGCCCCAAGTAGGATAATCCTCTTGAAAGCAGTTTTGCAGGCCATCCCTAACTACCAGCTCTCATGCCAAGCTATCCCTAAGACAGCAAGCCAAAAGCTGGTTACCTTGTTCAAAAACTTCCTCTGGCAGGGGACCAGCAAAACAAGAAAGTGGGCCCTAATCTCATGGGAGTGGCTTAGCTGGCTCTCCAAAGATGGCGGTTTAGGGCTTCGTGACCCCTTCGTCCTCAACCAAGTCATGGGCGCGAAACTCTGGTGGAGGTGGATTCAGGGTGGCCCTGACCTGTGGAAGGTGATATGGGAAAGAAAATACGATGCGGCAGGGGAAACCGAAGAAAGACTGAGAAGTACGACAGAGACCAGAGGATCTGCAATCTAGAACCTGGCGAGAGGCAGCAAAGACCTGATAAGGGATAACAGTTTTTGGGAAATTCGAGCAGGGGACAAAGCCAGATTCTGGGAGGAATCTTGGCAGCAACGCGAACGACTCATACAAAAAGACAACCTCCATGCCATCCTTGCCTTCTCGTCCCAGGCTGGGGCATTAACAGTTGGCAATTTCTGGAAGCCAGACGAGGAAGGATACTGGCGCAATTGGAAACAAAAAGAGGATTGGGAAGGAGCACCAGAAACTGACAGATGGCAAGAGTATTATACAGAGATGGCATCTCAGAAAATAGCAAGGAAAACAGGGTCTGACATTCTCAGATGGGGTAAATGAATTCAAGGAAATTTCTCAATAGCAGAAGCCTACTACCACAAAGTCAATCAAAATCAACAGCCGGAAACAAATCAATGGAAAAACCTTTGGAAAACCAAGCACTGGCCTAAAGTCTCTTTTTTCATTTGGACTATACTTCATGGCAGAGCGCTTACCTGGGACCAGATTCGGAGGAAGGGAAGCCAAGGCCCATCCCGTTGTGCCCTCTGCAACGCCCAAGAGGAAACCATGGAACATTTGATGAACCGCTGCTCAGTCAGCAACTCCCTGTGGGAATGCCACCTCAAATTGTTTGAGCGCCATCACAGAAATCATCAAAACATCGTAAATACCATAGTAAATTGGCCGAGAAATCCTTACCAGAATCCAGTGGTCAATCGCGCTTGGCTCCTTTCCGCCGGGTTCCTGCTCTGGAATATCTGGAAAGCACGGAATGGGGCAATCTTCAAGGTAGAACCCCGAACCCCCACAGCAATCTAGGAACAAACCATTAGAAACATTCGTGAAACAATCCTAACAGAAAGCTGGAAGGACGAAGACTGGCAGGCACCGATAACGGAGGAGGCAATCCTGAAAAGACTAGAGGTCAGCCAGAGTATGGTAAATGGGGGTGTTTCACGAAAAGAACAGACCAAAGAAGTGGCCGAAAGCAACCAGTACCGACACCCCCCACAGGGATTCATAAAGCTTAATTTTGATGGCGCTGCAAAACACAACCCAGGAGAGGCTGGCATTGGGGGAGTCTTCAGAGACGCCGGGGGCAACGCTCTGAGAACTTTCGTGATGGACTGTGGGGAAGCCTCAAATAATGAAGCCGAGCTGCACGCCCTGAAATGGGGCCTGGAAATTTCTCTGCGGGTCAATTTCAAGCGACTCCAAATCGAGGGAGACTCGAAGTTGGTGATCGACATGGTTAGGAAGCTCCAGCAGCAACAACCAGCGAAAAAATCAGCAAAAGCTGGCAAACAGCTTGGCTTGTAGGAGAAATTGGGAAACTCCTACACATAATAGATTACCTCATTCCGACTCACACCAGGCGTTCAGGCAACAAGCCGGCGGATTGGCTTGCGAATTGGGGCTGTCGGAATCGGGACAAAGAAATCGACAGTGAAGGTCTGCCTCAACTGCTCCCGGAGGAGAATTCTCGACTTCAACAATTGCTTGACGTCGATAAAGGTGGTAAAGGCACGATCGAGACGGACGGTCAGGATCAGGTGGCACGCAGCGGAGGCGGAGAAAATTCGCAACAGATGGGAACGGACAGCACATCCGTGGGAACAGGCAGAAGTGAAAGGAATGAACAAATCGAGCAGGTGACGGGGCAAGGCAGGTCTGGTCGAGGGGACGGAGAAGACGTGCGAACTGAATCATCATTAAGGAAGGATCTGGAGCCAGCTCCGGAATTCAGGATAATTGATAGAGGAAGGACGACAGGTGGCATCAGGAGTACAGGAAGGTTACGGCAAGAGCAGCCGGGAGGATATTGGAGTAATGACGCATAAAGCGGGTAGGTCAAGTCATGCCACTTCCCGAGATAGGGAGGCTGGAATGTCAGACAGAAAATTAAACGGCCAAGTGGAGGCCCGGTTGACAGGACAACGAGTTAATAACACCCATATGCCCGAGGAAACAGATGGAAGGCTCATTCAGTTTGGTAAGAACGATGAAAAAAAGCGGAAAGGCACCTGCTCGACTCTGCGACCAGCCCTCCTCCTCGGCTCCTGCAAGAAAAGGTGGTATGTTTCCTATCGTCTTCGTCCTTCAGACATTATGTTAGCTCGTAACTCCGTTATCTTTGCCTGCCCAGAAATGTTCTGGCCTTGTGCGCAGAATCCCAGTTGCAGAGATGAAAATAGCCCTCCGGGCACTCTTTTGTTTCTCTTATCCTCCTCCCGAGCAGGGAAAGATCTGCTTAATGTTAGTTCTGGGTCCTATTCTGAGAGTCAGGCTGCGTGGGGGGCTTTGACGGGTCTTGCCATGCTCTAGGAGGGTCCTCTACCATGGCCTCTACCATGACTGCCCTTCTATTCTGCTGGCTAGGCCTGAAAGGTTTCGCCAATTCGTCTGGTGGGGGTTTCTCCGGGCTTCTGTGAGAGGGTGGTGGGTCTTAAGCCGCCGCGCCTGGAATGTTGTTGCTATAAGGGCCCAGGCATTCAACCATGCTGAGAATGCCGCTACAAACGATCAGGCCTCGATAGTGCTCCATCTCATTAGCACTGACTGGTGGTTTTCTGCTGTGACAGGTCGAAAAGCTCCCACAATTTCCAAGCCCCAGGTCCGTGGTAAGATGGCTCCAAGGAAGGTCAATTCGGCAAAGAAACGGGAAGATGGCACCAGTAGCCATTCGAACAAAAGAGGCAGGAAGCCCGACTCTGAAAAGCTCCTTCACTTGATAGACGGGTACATGACCGGCATCTCTCCCGAGGTCCGTTCCCAAATCCATGGGTGGGAGCGCGAGCTGCGAGAAATCAGCGCGAACCAAGAGATCCCCCATGAGGACTGGGAAGTGATCACGGACCCAGGCACCTCAAGAGGCAGGAACACGCTGTTCAATAAAACGCTCCAATTTTACTGGATCATGAAACACGTGGTTGGTCGGGCTATGGAGGTAAACCAGGTTGTCCGTGAAGAGGAGGATGAGGAGCACAAACAGGCAGAGGAGCTCCTCAAAAGCCAACTGACGGAAGAATCGGCCAACATAAAGAACATTCTCCTGAAAGAAATTGCGGCTGTCCAAGTCCAGGCAGCCAGGAACCATCTGCTGCTAAAGGACATGGAACAATTGGTGCTGGAACTCAAATGGGCCATAGAGCAGAAGATTCTGAAGCCGGGTGCTAGCGCCTCAAAGCCTGCCCCGGTCAACTTGTCAGACGAGGATTAGCTGCGTTGTGTCTTCTTTTGTTTATTATGTTGATGAATCCGAACTGTATCTGGGTGTCGAGTTATGTTCATGTCGTTAGCTTAGACAATAATAGGCAAAACAATGGTTATGACAGGAAGAAGGAACAAAACATTTTTAAATTTTGGTCAGGTTTTAAGGCCGAAAGGTGGCGGTCTGGTTTCCTGCGGGCAAACCTGCCACCTGAACTCTAGTATGTTGTAATTTTGTTTGTCATCTGGAATGAAGAATGCCTAACTTTACAAAAAAAAGTAATAAAAACCAAACATAAAAGATGTAAAAAAACACAAAAGTAACACATAAAAAAATTAAAATTAAAAAATAAAAACAAAAAAAAGGTTTATATATATATATATCATTTTGGGATTCAACTACGTTAAGTAAGTCATTCATCTATGACCGTTTCCATGAGAGATAGTTGTAACTGACTAATTTCTAATGATTTTTTAATAGTTCACTTAGCACTCATTATATTGAGTGATGCTCACAGGGGTGAAGAAGTGGGATTGGAACTAGTGAAATGAATCACTTAGCGTCAACATCACTTCTGGGGCTTGCACCCGGTAACCAGGACTTTCCGAGAGGTCACCCATCCCAGGTCGCCTCTAGCTCAAGCGCGCTTAACTATGGAGTTTTACCACAATCAAGCCCACTTAATTTTTAAAAAAATACATATATATTTAAAGATTAACCCAAAATAAATAAATAAAATATAAAAAACAATATAAGATAATTTTAAAAAAATTAAAATAAATTAAAAACTCATTAAAATAAACATACAATACATCATAATAATATTAAAAACCTACCCAAAAAAATAAATAAAAATAAAACATTACCAATAGAAACATTAAAATTTGAGAAGAAATTCAAAAACTTAAGAAAATAACATTAAAAATATGATTAAATTAAAAGAAAAAATATTCCAAATTAAATATAATAAAAACTTAAATTATATATAAAACACATTTAAAAAAAAAATTAAACAACATAAAAAAATAAACAATTAAAAAAAAATGATAAAATAAAAAAACTATTAAAAACTACAACAACAAAATACGGCCAAGGCGGGGTCTAGCATCTGGGGTGGGCAACGTGCATGGTTACAACCATGCAGCCCCGCCCACCCTAGCAGTCAAATGGGCCCAGGGTACGGGAAGCCTGACCACGCAGTCCTACCCCTCACCCCGCCCACCCTAGCAGCCAAATGGGCCCAGGGTACGGGAAGCCTGACCACGCAGTCCTACCCCTCACCCCGCCCATCCCAGCAGCCAAACAAGCCTAGGGCAGGGGAGGCCCGACCACTCAGCCCTGCCCACCCGGGTGGTCAGAGGGACCCAGGGCGAGGGGAGGCCCAATTCTGATAATATTTTTAAATATTAATTTTTTTATTTGTTTAAACTTTTTTATATAATTATATTTTTTTAATTGCTTTTTTTTATATTTTTAATATATTTTTTTTATTTTTTTTAATTGTTTTAAGGACAAGATGTGGGATGTTAAGGAGCTGGAGGGTATAAGGAAGCTAAGGTACTATAAGGAGGTGATCAATCCCACCCTCAATAACCAGAAGTATATCTCTATGTTGACTAGAACTAAGAAGAAAATGAACATTGTTAGGATTATAACTAACTCTCATGAGCTTCGGAGTGAGACCGGGCGGCAGTCTATTGTCAAGGCTCCCTAGGACGATAGAATTTGTAAAATTTGTGATACTAGGAAGGTGGAAGATGAAAAGCACTTCCTTTTAGACTGTCTGAATCTTACGCACATCTGCTCTCAATTCGCTATCATAAGCCACACCTCAAATCTTCTTGACTTATTAAGTCAACGCAACTATAGCGATCTTGGAACCCTTCTTTCCCTAAAAAAAACAAACTAACAAGGGAGAGAACAAAGAGAAGGGATCCACGAGTTGTGTAACTTCCATCCATTGTCCCTATTAAGAGTTTTTTTCCTATTTTCAATTTCAATGGCTTCTCTTAATTTTCGATGATGGAAATAATCAACCCTCACGAGGACCTTAGAATCCTCTAAGCAAATATGGTGCTTCGTTAATTCAGCATGTTCAGCTAGAGCAGATGAGCGGGTCCTATAATGCTTAAGGTCTGTCGCATGCTCCTGAATCCTTTGTGAAATGGAACGACCAATCTCACCTATGTAGGGGGTTCCACATGAACATGGGATTAAATAAACACCTTTCGAGCATTTGTGATCAATAGGTCTTTGACAGATCTTAAAGAGCTACGAATGGTTTTAAAAGGTCTAAAGGTGGAGCCAATCTTTTGTTTTTTAAGAAATCTAGCAATTTTGTCAGTCGTCTCTTGGATAAAGGGAAGTTGTACATTAGAGTCCAGCCTAACCTCTTTTTTAGAATTAGGTCCCCGACTAGCTTTTAAAAAGGCTCTGAAACGTTGAAACTTGCTATAACCATTCTTCTTGAAGACATTGAAGAGATGGTTTTTCTCATCCATCAAATGGTTTTCATCCGAAACCTAAATAGCCCTAGTAGCTAGAGTATTGAGAACACCTAGTTTTTGGGCTGGAAAGTGATGAGAATTAACAAGAAGATACTGCTCACTATGGGTTTTCTTATAAAACACCTAGTGGGAGAAAGAACCATTATCCTTTCTTGAAATGAGAAGATCAAGAAAGGGTAAGCTTCCATTAACCTCACATTCCATGGTGAATTTAATGGAATCAGATTAGTTATTAAGATGTTCAAAGAAAGAAGCTAGCTTTTCCCTACCATGGGGCCATAAGTTGAAGGTATCATCAACGAATCTTTAGAAGATAAAGCTCTAGATTCAAAGTCTTCCATAAAGAGGTTGGAAACCATAGGAGAGAGGGGAGAACCCATCGCTACTATGCATGTTTGCTCATACAATTCACCATCAAAACTAAAGAAGGTCAAGGTAAGGCAAATCTCAACGAACTTAGTAGAATCAGGATTCGTAATGAAATTGATAACTTCAATAGCTTCTTTAATCGGGATGTTCGTGTAAAGAGAAACTATATCAAAACTTACCATAAAATCATCAGGATCAAATTCAATTTCTTTCAACTCATTAACAAAAGAGAAAGAATCTTTAACAAAGGAACTAGACTTACCTACTAAGGGTTTAAGCTTCTTAGCTAAATACTTAGCGAGGAGATAAGTAGGCCCACCTATGGTATTGACAATAGGTCTAAGAGGGGCCCCTTCCTTATGAATCTTAGGAAGCCCATAGATCCTAGGCGTGAGAGGGTTACTTTCTATAAGCTTGTGACTAATTGAGCTTACAGAATTATTAGATTTAATAGCCTCCGCAACAGCCTTAGAAACCTTTTTAATGGGGTTCTTATTAAGTTTTCTATAGCTTCCACTATTGCAAAGGTGATCTAACATTTTATTCTTGTAATCATCTTTGTCCAAGATCACCACCCCTCCCCCTTTATCAGCTTTAAGAACAACAACCTTAGGGTTATTGTTTAAAGATTTCAGGGCTTCGAACTCCGCCTTGCTAATATTGCTTTTAGGCGGCCTAGCATTTCTCAAAATCACAAAACAATCTTGCCTAATGACATTTTTTATGTGATCTGGCAATTCCTTGATTCCAGATTCAATAGAGCAAATGATCTCCTCAATAGGAATCTTACGAGGGGCTAGAGAAAAATTCAACCCCTTTCCAAGAAGACTATAAACTGGGGATCAAACAAAAACTTGGAAAGATTAAAAATAAAGAGAAAGTTATATTATTATAATTATAATTATAATTATTATTATTATTATTATTATAAATTTTTTTTTTTTATAAAAGAAAGGTTTATCAGAATTATTAATATTAATAGGAACACGTAGGCTATTAGAATTATCAAAATTAAAGTCAATAGAGTCAGCATCATTAAATGAATCACAACTTACAATATGCCTTTTTATCATTGACGTTATTCTTATTGAATGTATTTTTATATTATGGTATCCATCCTTAACATCCCAATTAATATAATTATTGAATGTATTTTTATATTATGGTATCCATCCTTAACATCCCAATTAATATAATTAGTTGAGGAAGACAAATTAAAAGCGGATCCAACAGAAGGGGGGTTTCAAGGTTGAAGAAGAAGACAGAGAAGGGTGGCCGCCGGATTATTGAAGGAGCATACTATAAGGGTCGTGAAAAACAATCGGAGAATTGAACAGATCATCACAACCGCGGAGCTGAAATAGGGGAGGGAGGAGAAGAGATGGCAGGTGACGAACGACCGCCATCGCACTCCAGAGACGCCAGCGGAGCAATAAGACTCACGCATTCCGCAGCACCGCTGGAATTAACCCACGAATTTGACATCCACGCCGGAAGACAGATTGAATTTAGAGGGATCTGCATCAACACATCGTTCAACCAACCATCATGACTTGTCCATTATCAACGCTAATGCCACTCCCGCGACTTAAATCCCGTGAATCATAACTATTGTATGCTGGCTCCCATTTCTTCCATACCTGGTCGATTTTTTTATTTTGGCGCAATAAAACAAAAAAAAAAAATTATTATAAAAAAAATATTGGACAGAAAAACAAAAAAGAAAAATTTTATGTTTTTTTTAATTGTTAATTTTTTTTAATATATATATATATATATTACAAAAAAATTGATCTTAGTGTCAAAATCTTTGTTGTAATATTGATTTTTCTAGTTTTTTACATGTCAAAATTATATTGAGCTCAAGAGGCTTCTCTCCAAGCTTTTTCAGCATAGGAATAAAATCTTAAATCAAACTAAATAATTCCTTTCTTTAGATCGGATAGACCAAAATTTGGTCTCAATGGACGTTAACCACCACCATCATCATCATATATATATATATATATAATGTTGTTTTTTCAATTTAATTTTTTCAATGTTTTTTATAAATAGTTTCAATTTTTTTTTAATGTTTTTTTTTTATAAATAGTTTCAAATGTTTTGTTAATGCTTTTATTATTTTTAATTTGTATCTTTTTTTTTTTAAGATTTAATGGCATTTTCTAAGTTTTTTTTTTTAATTGTATGTTTTATTTTTATTTTATTTTTATTTAAAAGTGTATCTGAAACTCTCTTTTTTTTTTAAAAAAAACTTCAAATTTTATTACTTTTTGATATAAAATTCATAAAAATATCATAAATTTTTCTATTTTAAAAAAAAAAATCAATTTTGTCATAATAATTTTTTTATTTAACATGTCATTTTTAGCAAAAAGATATGCAAAATGTATATTTTGTGTCGAGTGTTAAAAATTAATATTTTTTCATGACAATTATTTTATGTGTACTGAAGTATTAATTAACCATATATAAATATATAAAAAATCCTAACCTCAAAATATTAATGCTACTTATTTCTTTTTTATTTTGCAAAAAAAAAAAAATCATTATAAAAAAACATTGCAAAGAAAAACAAAAATCACATGTTTAGAAAACTCTTGAAAAACAAACATGTTAGGACGAAAAACAAGAAGAAGAATAAAAGAACTTAAAAAACAGTTAAATAGTCAACATCTAAAAAGAAAATTGTGCATACTTAAGACAAGAAAATTTGAAGTGTCAAAAATATGCCTCAAAAAAAAAAAAAAAATTGTTGATGTTTTTCAAATTCCGCATGAAAATCACTAACATTAAAAAAAATTATCCACAATTAATACATTAGACAATTTAAAGTGTTAAAAATATATCCTATAAAAGAAGTGGTTGATGTTGCATAACACTTTTCAAAATCAAGATGAAAATCACCAACGTTTTAATAAAAATGTCATATTTGATACATAAAAAAAATTAAAAGTGTCAAAAATGTGTTTCAAAAAAAAAAATGTATTTTAAATCAACACTTTTCAAAATCGGTTGATTTTTGCTACCTCAAAAAAACAGGTAATCGGTACAGTTCTTGTTTCAAAATTTACATTGTTATTTGTCTTTTTGTATGCTAATACCATCATGGACAATTATAAGCGAAATTATAATTTAGTAAAGGAAGATGGGAGCCTCTGCATAAATTGTATCAGAATAATTGAAGCCTCTTAGGTTCCCATGATCTAAAAAAGTATCCCCACATTGTTTTTTCTTATTGTCACATAAAAGTATTCGACCATAACCTTTTCATGTATATTTGCAATAAACAACTCCAAGACTGGAAGGATCGTATGCATGTTGTGCATTGATATCAATAATAAGCACAATTAAAAAGAGGCCACGGTGACATTAAATACATCATCAATTTGGCATCCATATGATCCCTCATCTATTCATTGGATTTCAATGGTAATGGTAATTTTATTTTTTTTGAGACACTAGTCCCCTTATAATTGTAAGTACTATTATTTGAGACACTATGTCAAATAGTGTTATTATCTGTCAAATGTGTTTATGTTGCTAATCTATCCTCTTACACTTCAGGAAGGTGAGTTTTTATTCAATATTTACACTGAAGGTGTCCCTCTATGGGGTTGGGTTAGGCAGATATCCTTGGAATTATTGTAATCAAAATCCTTCGTAGCATCCTTCAGGGCCTTCATAAGGGTGCATACCCAAATCAACATGGCTCTTGCTGCAACAGTCATATCGTCGAGAAGAGAAGCGTTAGACATGGGAAAACCAATGAGACCTGTAATCATCGTTTGGAAACTCAAAAGTGCCTCCAACCTCCCTTGGGAAATCTCTACTTGGTCAATGTTTTGTCTAGCTCTTTGAAGTTATCATCTGAATTGCGTTGACAACAATAATGTGAAAACTAATCCTTTTATGTCTTCACAATTTTCTCTTCCCAACATGACAACATAAAGAAACCAACAATTTCCTCAATACTCAAAGAATTAAATAAGAGATTGTATTAATTTTGTGGTTATTTAGCTATTTACCCGCATAGTTTTCCATCAATCATCTTATGTTGGGCATAACCAAATGTTGCAATGAGAAATTTCCATCGACAAATAAGCAACCACTAAAGTAGAATTGCTCTTAGTAATAGATATTTTTCATATTTTTTTCAAATAATCTTTTGTCTAATATTTATTCTATCAAGAATAAAAATAAAAAATTATATCTAGTATTTTAATTTTTCAATATAATTTTCCCAGATCTTATATTCCATAAATGTATCTTTGCATTTTAAAAATAATTACTAGTTTTAGTTACTATAGACTTCTCCATCCATACCACTCTTTCTCTAAACAACAACTCTTTCTCTAGACCATGAACCATTATATTATACCATATACGGTCAGTCAAAGTCGTGAACCACGTAACATGCAACTCTTTCTCCAGACAAGGAACCATTATATTATAACATAGACGGTCAGTCAAAGGTCTTGAACTAACATTTATTGTCCCGCTCTCACCTTATATGTTTTGGGTTGTGCCGTGTGGTGAATGAGCAATACCTACTTCAAGCGCATGCGCATGCTATTTGATTACGTTACCCCCAAATAGCGAGTATACGTCGGGGTCGTAAACTTTTTGAAGGTTGGATAACAATGTTACAAATTCCAATTTCACCATACCCGCTTTGGTCAAACATGAACTCTCAAAAAACTGAAGAAGCTTTAGGGGCGAAACTCGTTTCCTTAAATTATTTAAGTGATTTTAAGAAACATTAAACAATAGAAAAGGTCAGTCCCAAGAAATATATATATATGTGGGAGAGAGATACACTTGTTATTTTTAAGGCAGTCGGGGCAGTCGGGATGGTAAATGAGTCACGCCGATAGTAATATAGCTTTTTCTAAAGCTATATTATTTATTCATTGTGGTTTGTTTATTTGGGAAGACCTAATTTAAAGCGATTTATAATAGTTAATTTTATTTTTTATTATTATATATAAATATAATTTTTTTTAATAACTTGTAACATAACATGAAATTTATATGAAAGAGAGATGGATTTAGGTTAAATAGTGAGAAAGTAGAGTTTTTTTAATTAGATTGCTTGCAAAGTTATGTACAATCTTCTTTCGATTTCCAAAAAGAGATAGGGGATTTTCCAAAAAGAGATAGGGGATTTTTTTGGATGAGGATAAAATTGAATTGTGTACTTATTAAGCTTAGAGACTTTTTTTTTGGTCTTTGCTTTATTGTTATTTATATTTAAGGCAATGAAACTTTAATCTTAACATTAAAGATTGCTTTAAATATTATTTTAAATTTTATATCCATCCAGTCAAGTTTGTGGAGGACGTTTTATTGCTTGAGGCCTTTTTTCTCCATTACATGAGCAATAAAAGCATTGTTCATCCAATAAAATTTAGTAAGCCTAAAAATCTTAGTATCCCTAGTTCAGGAGAAACGTAGGTCTAGAATCCACCCTTCAAATTTTTCTTGAATTTGTTCATTAGGCATTTTTTTCCTTTTCTCCTTGATTCAATCTTCCATTTAGTTATTGCTAGGAAAAATTATAGGGGCTAATATTCGCAAATGGGCTAATTTTCAATGTTTTTTCCAAAAAAAAAATTCACAATTTTCCATTTTTTTTTAAATGGCTCGCCCAAATTTGATAGGATAAAATTATTTTAGCTTAAAAATCGCCAAAATTGTGTAGAGATTATATAAAAACCTTAGAAATTGGAATGTTTTTAAAAAAAAATAACCAAACATTTTACAATGTTCATAACAGGGACTAGTAAGATTCACCAAGGGTTATAAACTTTAAGAAAATTTTCCATCCCTAAAATTTTCCCTGGATATTAGAGTGGAAATACATAGTTAACGTTTGGGCTTATTTATCAACCATGGTGATGTAGCAAGGAGCTTGTTAAGGATGGATGTTTTAGGTGTTGGTTCTACACCTACTAGACATATTTTTTTCCATTGTCCTTGTCCCTAGCCCTATTCCAACTTGTCATCTTCAAAACGTAGATATAGATATGATAAAAAAATTAAACAAATGACGTGAAATAGAGGTAGCAAATGGCAATAACTTCCAAGCACAAATGGAGACTAGGAATGTAATGAAGTAGCTTCGAACAAGGGGGGCCAAAAATCCATAGGAAAGAGAAATATTGATGCCCTCGAGATGATCGCTTACTACAATTCCAAATTCCCCTCTTAGGTTTCCCTAGTTGAAGAAGATCTCAATAACCAATATGGAACAAAATTAAACATTGAAGAATTGTATTGGTAAATAGAATACTAACCAAGAAATTCAAAATTATGATGTAGAAGGTAGTAGCACCATCATAACCTTCTTCGTGCTAACCATAATGCCTTTCACGTGATATTATAGTTCTATGTTTATTGACCTTGACGTTCGCCCGAAGTACCTCCTCATTCCTTCCTTTCATGATGGTTATTATCGTAACCATAACCTAGCATTTGAGCTTAGTATGTCATAGAGACAAGCTAGAATGATCATCACATCCCCTACTTTACACCTCGACCTCCTTGAATGTTAAAATTTGTATCTATCTTGACATGCCTATGACCATTTCAAATGTGGGGGGTGTCATTGTTCTAGCCCCTTCCACCCTATCCAGATTCCCATTATGTTCATTATTCAATTGGGATCATATCTCTCTAAGCTGGATGAGGTTGGAAATATTCCAATTCCATAGCTTACACATTGTCATTTGGTTAATTCTTTCATTTTCCATTCATTCAACCAAGGCATTAGCTTTGTGACAAACATGCAAGAGAATGATCACTAAGATATTTTTAGAGAGATCAGAAACTTACCATAAGCTTGTTGATAGCCTCAAGTTATTAGATACTTGACCATGTTTATTGCCATGGATGATTCGATTAAGTGATGTGATAAGAAATTGTGAGTCCCCTTCAATGATGAGAAAATTAAAGCCTGAGCCCATCAACGATTATGTTCATTTCCAAATCCCTACTAACTCTACCCTATTGTTGGTGTTATTACCTACCAATAGTGAGGAGGGAGACAAGATGTTTTATGAGGAATATCTATAGACTCCTCTTTCCCCTATGGGTCTACATTACCATCAGAGGCTCCATCAAAATTGATTTTCATGAAATGTAAAAGAGGTTTGTCCCAAATCTCTATAGAATTAAGTTTGGCCTTGAGGTTGATTCGATTCAAATTGTGAGAACATTGTTCTAGCTTCCAACTAGAGAATATCAATCTTTCTCTTCCTTATGGATTTTTATATTCCTCTACCCATATTATCACATTAATAGATTCCTAAATATTTGCTTGAATCATATTCCATATCTTCTCCCTATTATGTGTTTGTTGTTTGAACAATCAGTTCTTATGCTCCTTCCAATTGAACCAAAGTAGGAAGCTCAAAATAATGTCCCATATTATATTAAGGATTTGGTTTCTGAAAGACTTTGATCTCTAGGTGTCCAAGGTTTGAATATTATCATCTCTTCTATGGTAGTATTGTTAAAAGAGAGTTTCCCCTTTATCCCAAAGAGTTTGTGTTTATGAACATTGGTTGAAGAGATGCTCTAGTACTTCTCCTTCTGTTGGACATAAAGTAATAGGAAGGGACTCCATGGCCTTTTCTAACTATTTTCCCTAGGTCATGGTTTTTTATTTAGCCACCAACAATAGGAGTGCTAACATTTTAGGCCATAATTTGGGTTCCAAACTATTTTCTAGATGCTTTGTTTGTGTAGGTTGTCATGTTTAGCCTTAGTGGCATATGCATGTTTAACCTTGAAATTCCCATCTCACTATTGCCCCTTTAAATAATGTCTCAGTATGTTTCACGAGTGATCATTTTCAAACATAATTGTTCATCAAAGAGTTTGCTTCCATCATTGTCCAATTCAACATACCATCTGCTACTTGGTGTCCATGTTTCATAGGAGTATGGTTAGAGATCTGTGATTTTTTCCCACTATTTATGCCTCGTGTTCCAACCCATAGATGAAAGGGAAGTTTTAGCGTGAAGAAATTTATCTCGCTTACCTAAAATTATCTCTTGTTTCCATGCATTCTCCTAGAAAAGAGCTAAAGTACCATCTTAAATCCTCAAAAATAGTGGTGCTAAACTAATGCTTGATTAATCCATATTAAGGAGCCATGGCACTCCCCTTCCATTATGATGAGTTCCTTCTTGGGGATGATGCCTACACATTTCTCCTTCCGAATTCTTTCCCATGGCTCATTTTCCCCTTTCACCTAGTGCCACCATGTCTTTGTTTTCAAGGCTCTACCGATTACTAGGAGACCTTTGGTACATAAGCCACCTACTTTCTTAGCTAAACACACTTTCTTCTAGGCCACCTACACCCATTTCCATTGTGTTTTTGGGCACTCCAATAAAAATTCCCACTAGATGGATTGGATGGCTTAGATGATATTTGGTAGAGTTTTTATAATTGAAAAAATATACAGAGGTAGAAACTAAAAAACATATTTGATTAGCAATATTATACCTAGAAGAGTGAGAAATGTAAATATCTAATTGCTTAGCTTGGCCTTGAGCTTTTGCATAGGTGCTCCCAAGTACATAAGGGGTAGATAACACCTTTGAAAGATTAGGATTATTAAAAGATTTATTTGAACGGGCAAAGTAGCATTAAAAAATAAGAACAAGGATTTGTTTTTGTTAATCAAGGCTCATGAATCCTTCATCAATTTTTTATAATGAGCTTGAAGGAATCGGCTTCGTGGACCATCGAAGACCCCATGAGAAGGGTATCATTAACTAATTGAAGATGAGATAAGGGATTAGAGCAAGAGTTTGGGTGGGCTTTAATTATCGTTAATATTATCAGATAATAAAGTAGTCATTATACATATTCCCAACACTTCCCCCATTAAGGTATAAAGGAAGTGGGAGAGGGGATCCTGCTATTTAATACCTTGTGATCGAATGGAAGTAGGAGAAGGAGATCTATTGACCAAATTAGAGAAAAATGTTGTGGCAACCAAATTACATATCTAAGAGTGATCTATAAAGTTTTGTGGATATTCCATTTGAATATTTTATCACAACAAATCTTATACAACTCAAAAAAATCTTTTATTATTCATATTTATTTCCTTATATGCCATATTTATTATCACTATCTTATTGCTAAAATTTATAAAATAATTGAAATACGAAAAATGAAAGAAGAAGCAAATGAACACACCATCCACACATATGACCACGAGATGTATCCAAAAAACCTAATGCTGGAGAAAACATACCTAGAAAGTGAGGCCTTTGCTTTACTCTCTTTTCTTTAGTTGTGAAAAAAACAAATGCAAAGAAAAGGGCACTCGCTATGGATTTTTCTATGGCATTATAACCTAAATGGTCACTATAAAATCTTGTTACTCCCAGTTATACTCCCAATTCCCACACCTAGATGCTTTTCTTTCCCATGGAACAAGCAAAATTCTAAAAGAACATAACCCCCTCTCTTTCTAGAAGCCTAATATTTAACATAGCATGATAATCATATAAAGTTAAGGCCTTTTTCATGCCTCAATCCCCAAGTAATTTTAGGCTTTGGACTTTCTAGAATCTTGTTGAAAGTCCACATGTGGTTAGATCCCCACATGAGTGATGGGGGCTAACATGACATCCACTATATAATATAGTTGTCAACAAGGCAAAACAACTTGCGAGAGACATAACTTCCATATACCAATTCCAGTTGAGGTGATTTCTAGACCATTGGATAGGTCATAGTGTTTTGAACAATGTTGATGGAGCGAAAGATATGATCATAAAGTTTTAACCCTAAAAATTATTGTTTGATTCCTCAAAATGGCTCTTAAAGGTTTAAAATCCCATATTTCCAAATTTGGACTTGCCACTCAAATGGGGCTTGAAAGCCAATTCCTACAATTTTCCTCCCAAAAAGTACCAAGACAGATGATAAATTCTACAATGTTCCATTTTGGATCAACGGGATTCAATCTTGGTAGAAATCAAAGGAATTCATCATTTGTTGAAGTATTTCCTAGTTGAGACAGTGACATGCCTTAAACATGTTGAGCTTAATAAATTTTCCCAAGGATTTGGTAATTTTCATAGAGTGGATATTCTCATGAGAAATAATGATTTAATCCAAGGTTTTCCTTCCCTTTACAAAGTTCTTGTGTTCTCGGGAAATGATCTTGTTCATAACTGAATTAATCTTATTAGCTACAACTTTCGTAATTACTTTGTATATAACATTACAACAAAACTATTTTGAAACTTATGTGTTGTGTTAGCTTCTTTATCCTTGGGAATCTGAGTAAATAAGGTCAAGGTAAAAGCTTGCAAAATCTTTCTCAAAGTTTTGGATTCTTCAACAACTTCCCAAACCTGTCTACCTATTATTAAGCAATAAGATTGGAAGACATTTGTGATGAATCAATCCAATCTTGTCAATTCTCTTGTTGTTATTTCTTTCAATGTTTACTTGAATTTCTCTTGGGAGATGGTTTGAATCAAACTTAACTTTTTATCTTGCAAAATAAGTTTAATTATCCAACTTGTAATTAATTTAATGGTTGTTGAATGATCCTCCAAGGGTTGCATTGGGAGATGGATGAAGTGGTACATCAACTCCTACTCTATGTCATCATACTTCTCAAGTTTTCCTTGTATATTTGAGGGTAGAAACATGGTTTTAATTCCTTCTGTTAAGCATCAAGTTGTGTCAGAACCTTGTGTTTTTATTCACTTATTTTAACCATTGGATCCTTGATTTGAATTTCCATAGCTTTTCTCCTCACTTCTCCCTACTATTAATCTATTTATGGAGATGTGTTTCTCAAGCTATCTTCCTATGTATACACTTATTGAATTATAGTGATTTATAGTTTCTCCATATCTTTTTCCAGTTGTAAATTCACTTCAAAAATGTTGTCGAATAATCTTTATTCCAAACTTTGATTATATGTTTGATAAACTTAATCTTTTGCCAAAATTGATACATTTTCGACCCTTGAATACTAGCTCCTCTAGTCCATGACGATGAGATGTTCTGCATAAAATCAAGATGGTCAAATTATAACTTCTTAAACCTAAATGGTTTTCACCTAGGGATGTAATTAATTTCCAAAGATAAACTAATGGTATATGTTTTTAGCTTGATAAGTGGACAATTTATGCCAATATATAGTTCCTAGGCTGACGAAGAGATTATGAAACATGAATATGTCTAATCTAATTGTTATATGTCGAGCACCCCCACATTTATTATTTTAGGCATGGTAGACATTTGGTGGGATTTGTCAACTGGTTGAGGAAAATCTCACTTGTTGTAAAAGTAGTTTCATAAAAACAACACAACAAATATGGTTAAGCACAAAACAAAATATAACTTACACAGTTGAAAATGAATAAATCAACATGCAAGTATACAAGAAAAACATTAAAAAAAAATTGGGAAGCAAAAAAATTATTTGATAATCAATGGAGTAAGGCTTTAATGGTCTTAAAAGGATACATAAAAGGGAATTGGGTTAAGCAATGTAATCCTTCTTCAATCCCCTTGAGGAGGGTCCTTATTGTTCCGTTTGTTGGTTCTCTCTCTCTCTCCAAGTCAAGAAGTCCACAAGCTTCTTCAATGGTGAAAAGCTTGTCATGTGATAATGTCAATATCTACAATTGTTTGAGAGTTAGAAGAACCCTTAGCAAAAATTGGATAGAACAACACTAATTTTCTTCTCTTACCAAATGTTGATCCATAACCATGTATTTATAAGTTTTTTTTGCAACCTCATAAAACTAGTTCCTAACATGAATGGAGTTGAATCCCATTGAGAATTCCTACGTAGAAAGGGACCTTTTGAGGTACAAAAGGACCCTCTACTAATGTTACTGAGCTCTAAACCAACTTGGTTCAAGTTTTAACTTCAATTGTCATGGGATGTGGGCATTTATTGTGTCAAAAGTTGGTAAGATTTCACTTATTTACGAATTCGCATGACTATCAAAGGAACAATTGTGTGGATCACACAAAATTCTCATTGTAATTTTGCATGGACGGGTCAAAACCCAATTTTCTATAATGTTTTCAATATTTCTTATTTGTTTATTTAATTGTCATGGGTAGCTTATATCCTACTATGGTAATGGCATTCGTGATAATCACATGTGTCACGCTATGAAGGTGATAATTGTTGTAAAATGTAACTAGGTTCGGTCTTCATAATGACATGTAATTATGATATTTGTAAATGATGAAATAAAGAGAATAAAACTATTATTGTAATGCCTTGATTCATGGGTTTCATGAGCAAGAGGTTTATTTTAGATGGCTCCCATTGAGAGCCTTAGGATTTGTCAAAGAGTCAATGTCATGTATAAAAAGATATCAAATGTAACCTGGGAAATAACCCTCCAATGACAAGCATATAGTCCTCTTCCTATGTTGAACTGCAAGATGAAATAATGTCTTATGTTGTCTCACTCAAGAAGATACACATATTAAAAGTATCATGTCGGCTTATTAATATTCACCAACAACTATAAATAGGAAACCTTAGCTTATTCCTAAAACGTTGAATATCAGAAATCCTCCTCTGAAGTTTTCGGATGACTGTAACTGAAGAAGAAGTTTGGATTACCAGTGATACGCATAACCATTTCAGTGATTCAGTGAAGGCTACAATTCAATAATCAGTAAGGGCATTCATATCCCTCTGAGTTCCAGGTCACAGTAACAGCAAAGGAGTAACAAATTTAGATGAAGAAGAAGGGACAACAATGAAGAGATGAAGGGAAAGTAAAGGGTTGATATCAGTCAACAGAACTCAGACCTCCCTCTCTGTATTTTGGATAGGCAATGATACATGAAATAACAATTTGAATGGCAATGTGTTGAAGGGAAATCAGATGCAGCAAGACTAAAGCTCAAATCACAGTGGCAGTAATTTATGACGTGAATATAATCATTGTATAGATGCTACTATGTAGTACCTCTATATTAGTGATACATCAAAAACAATAAAGTATTTTTGATGACATGACAAGTCATTGTCATGAGAAGAGATAATCTTAGTTTATGCTATGAAGAAGGTAAAAGTGGAAGAGAAGACGAGAAGATGGAAAAAGGATGTGTATCTTGGTCTTGGAGAGACTACTAGGTCAAGGGTCTTGGTCTTGGTATTAATCAATTGGAATCTATTTAAGAAAAATTTGTGCGGGTTTTCCTCTCAAAGAGTTAAAGGTTTTGGCCCTAGCTCATAGCCTACATTCTGTGTCTCTTGTGTATTTATGTTCATGCATTAGTTATTGTTTGATGAAGAAGAAAACTAATAATCTAACATGTAGAAGATCCTAATCTAATAAAGTAAAAAGCATTCACAAGCAGTCACTGATGCAAGAGAAATCACATAATGCTTATGCCCTAGATTTATCATCAATAACAAATCCCATTGCTTGTTTGCATGTCTACCAAATATGGTTACTCTATTATTTATTTGGATGCCATACTACCATTGTCTAGTTTGTGTTTTCCTCCTTTCTTTACCCTTATATGTTTCATGTTAAAATTCTTTCCTAAGATCTAATGTTATTATTGAAGTGTTGATCCTAGAACCATCATCATGTCTAGAAAATACTCTTTCAATGTAGGGTTTAGAGGGTTGTAAGCATTAGTAATATGCCCTTGATATTGGAATCGTAAAATAGCATAACTTGCTAAGACAAGTCTAGTGATTTTTATTGTGACTTGTAAGATTTAGCTAGAAGCCCAAAGAATCACAAGTCCCCTTGATGTTATGCCAACTTCTACTATTATAACCTCTCATTCTTTCCAATATTTCATTGTAATGGTTATCATAGCATTTATATCACATTTACTTTCCTACAACATACCAATTCTTAATTTTTACGTATTAATCATTTTCTTCGAGAGGTGATGCTTAGACGAGGTATTTGGACTTCTAATATTAAATGATAAAACCTTCATTTTACACATTAGGTTGAGAGGAGAAATAATATTTCAATAATCCTATTGATTTTCCCAATTCATTAGCAAAGCTCTTGCTTCCTCTAACTTTTGTTTTGTTGTTTTCCTTGTTTTTTTTTTACCTCCAACCCCATTTTTTTATGTTTTAAGAGGGGAAGCCTAGATAACTAACCCTCCTAAGAGTTGTGGCTTTAGAGGGTGTTGTGGCTTTAGAGGGTGTTGCCAAACTTTATCTTCACTTTATTATATCACATAGGAGGTACTGAGTTGAGGTTTTGGTAGGTTAATTAAGATTTTTTATTCATGTGAGGTTATGAATGTTGGAAGATCTATCTCCTATAGTGCATTCCCACCCCCTATGTCCTATTTTATATTAACTTTTGTGCTCATATATTGTGGTCCAATAGATTATTCCTTTAACATCAGAGTAATTGTTTGTTGTTATGTTTTCATGGGATTTTCGTCTTCTTGCAATGTACTATTCTTAGAGTTTTATTAATCATTTCCTTTTGATGGTACCTACTCATTTGGTCCCTTCCCCTTATCGGATGACAAAATTTGAAAGCTATTGGAGTTTTTGTTTTAAGTTGAAGTAACATAGTCACCAGGTTTCCTTTTGGATTTCTGTTTGCTAGGATATTTTGTGAACCCTTCCTTGTTTGTTTCCTCTCTAGCCTTTGTTATAGAAACATCTACATTTCATGGATAGTTTCCAGACAAGTGGCTATGTTTATGACATTTTCAACATCTAAATGGTGTGCATTTCTAATCTAGGGTCTAGATCCATTCATTGTCTTGGAAACTTATAATTATAGAGTTTATTAGAGCTTCTAAAACATTCATATATACACAAATTCTAGAATAGGAAGTAAGTTTTTCATATTTAGTGACCTCTAAGATTTTGACAAAGGACCCAGGGGTGTTACCAATGCCTTCAATTTATTCTTTTTCATAGAAATCCAAAGGTAAGGAGTACATAAGCATCCATGTTAATGCCTATGTGAGGTCTTCTTTATCACGAGAAAATATTTCTAATCAATAATGCAAGTGTAGTATCACTAATTTGATAAATATGGTCCCTCCTAAAATACTTTATCTTTGTCCTTGATATAAGTAAAAATGGTCATAAAGAAACCTTTAGATCCTAATTTCAGATCCACTTGACCTTCGAGTCCATCTAGATTTACCCTAGGCTATTAGTGCCTTTAGAGGACCAAATTCCAATGAATTTGTCTATAACCATGTTATCTTTCATGTATTGAATATTGTAACCAATGTTAGAGGAGGTACTCTCATACTTTGGATTGTCTTCAGTTTTGGCTAAACACCTATTTTGTAGCATGTCTCCTAAGAATTTCTTTTATAAAATTTGCTTAAGATATGTGTTCTCCTCCATTATTTCTTTTACTTTCCCCTCCCCCATTTTAGAATCCATTATGATCGAGATCATTGACCTTGAAACTACATCTTTAGAATATTTACAAGCATAATTCATCTATGTATACTCCACCACTGGTCATTGGAATGACACTAGAATGATCACTTGCATCACTTTAACTCATGAATCAATCAATGAATGACCTTGTTACCTAACCCTAATTTCCTTCCTGCCTCTCATCATGTGATTCCTATACCTAGAGAACTTATCTAAAATTTAATATGAATTTCCTATTTCAACAATACATATAGATAATTTTCTATTTCCCCATTTGCTTCTACTAGAGATCAGTGGACAGAGGCCTTTTTCAATTGCTAATAAAAAAATAAAATTTAATATGTATGTTTGAAGTGACAGAGTTAGTAATGATTGGTTTCTTTGATAATGACTTGATGTAATGATATAATGACAGTGTACACAAATTTGTCAAGCGGTATGAACTTTGCGATAAGTTTGGAAGGGTCTTTGGAATAGTTTTGGCATAACTTCTAAGTATTGGATTATTATGTTGATGTTTGAAATCACCTTTGATCAAAGCATTTCCACAAGGAGGCCTGTAATTATGATGCAAAATTAATTTACATAATTTACCAAAGATTTTTATTTGATTTTAGAGCATGCTTAGAACAACACACTATGTTTGCATTGCTCAACAAATTCGAGATATTCACATGGCTAAAGATTAGAGTTTACCTCAATTCACTAATAACATCAAGTTCAAAAATGTAATATTTAAGCGAAAATCATACCAAGGTGTTTATGCTTTGTTTTTTTGTGGTGATATCATTATGCATGTGCCGAAGTTCTAAATGTATGAATAAGTTGCATATTCCAAGATAATGTTGAATCGTGATTGCTCATGAGTCATCATTGCAACAAGTTATAGTCTTCAAGGTTGAAATTCATCGCTATTCATTGAAAATGAATACTTATGCACTCAATCAAGGTTCAATTTACTTTAAGTGATGTGATTTGAGATAACAAATCATATGTCAAGGCTTCCAAATTCACCAATATAAGTCCTCCCACCATATATCTATTGTTGGTCAATCTATCTCAACCTCCTTTTGAACATTTTAATGGATAGAAAACATATAACTTGGTTAAACCAATCCTTTTTTATTCATAGACCACCCCCAGAAAACCTACCTTGATTTTCTTTGGTGTGTCCTTCCCCTAGATTCAAGGGTATGCTAGTTAATATAGTGTCATATCTCGAAATTGTCTTTACTCTTGTCCACCAAAACCACCCAGAAACCACATCATTTTCAGCTGGACATGTAATGCCATTTGAAAAGGAAAAATATTGGAATTTTCAACTCCTTGGAACATATGGCCATGGGAACCCAATTGAATAATGTTGATGGGGAAAAACTCAAGATCCATGAGTATCATTAGTGACACATACCTCCCTCCACTCGCGTGATCATAATACACACATTGCTCTTCTCCAAGTGCACATTTGAGTCAACACTATGTGATCTTGTGGGATGAATCTCATGCTCATTGCAATTCACTTCCCATAGTTTGGAATTGATTCATTTCATACATTGCCTATTGTGCTTGTGAAAAAATATGTATTCTTAGCAATGTCGTAAACACAATTGAAATTTTTTATAGTTGTATGTATATTAGACACATTTTGTAGTAGTTATATTATTGTAGGCCATTAGAAAATTTATGGGGAACCTAGTGACACATTCCCAAATAATTTTAATATAAGATTTTAGTCCTTGACTACGTGATGATTTGATAGGAATTGATATTCATGGAAACTCCTCATTACATTGCTCCCCTTAGCTCATCCTCCTCATTCCTCATGAAGGCTTTTGAGGCCTTGGGTGCATTTCCTTAATGAGTAATTTTTATGTGGATTTCATTCAATATGTATGAAAACCATTGCAATCCCCATAACCATACACAATTTGGAATTTTAGTCCAAGGCCATTACAAATGGATGAGGATGAGATCAATGAGTTCATGAAGAGCTCCTACTTCAGAGATGATAATTCATCTCCTCATGGATCTAAAATATCATGTAACATGTTGCAATTAGGGGTAAGATCTATAACAAAATTGATGCAATTAGCAAAATGCAAGGGGTGAGTTCTAATTGTCTAGACTTGAAATGTTAACATGGTAGATTTGAATCTTGCTCCAAATTCGACTCCAATACTTCGATAATATTTTGAAGGAAAAAATATGTTTATCAAATGTCGTCATACTACTATGCTAAAAAGGACAAAACCTCCTTCCATATCTATGTAACATATCCATGTATAATTCCTTTCAACATTTGTATTAACTTATTATGGAGACACACTAGTTAACTTAAGCATCCTTTTTTTTCGTAAGTTCGGCATTGGTGAAGCTACATTATCATCATGTCCAATAATAACACCCAAATAGGGCAGGGATTTGAACTGTGACTTAACATCTAGGAGTGACTTAACAATGCACCCGATCACCATCTATCCAAGGCCCCATGGACTAGTTAACTTAAGCATTTTAATATTAAAAATAATAACAAAAAAAGTGTAAGTATTGATAATTGTGCATAGAGGTTGTGCATTCTCATGACAGTTTTGTTTTTGACACCATTTCCATCCATTTTTCCTCTTTTCATCATTTCTATCAACTCAAATAAACAGTAAAATTATAGATTTTGACATGGTAAGGTACTCATATTTCTTATTTTTCATATGTATTAATGTGCCTTATTATTAAGTTAAATATTGTAATAGCTACGGAATTAACATGATTCTGCAGTTGTTTCATGATTCTGCAACTATCTCCATGGTTTGTCGGATTCCAGTACGCCAACCAAGCAAAGAAGCACATGGGAAGATGGGGATTGATCTCCTCATGGATCTCCTCCTATTCGCCCAAGCCAAATCATCAAGGAAATTTCCCAGTATCACAGTCAAAGAAGCAGGTCAACATGTGGATAAATAGAGCAGCGAGAGTTCAAATAGATCATGACTCTTCGATTTGCTTTCCAAATAGCAAATCATCAAGAAACGTTAAATTCTCTGTTATAAGATTAGCATTTAGATTAGGATTGTTTTAAGTTTTTAAGGCATGAAAGTCTCAATCTGTTGAGCACGAATGCTATATATATATATATATATATATATATATAGATCTTTGTAAACAGAAAATAGGACACACAGACATATATGTAATCTTTAATTGACAGTTTGAAGTTTCATAACTTTGTTCCTTTTTAATTGAAGAATAATTCTCATCAATATCATGCGCATTTAACTGTTGAATTAAAATAGTAAAACCTGTTGTTTTGTGGAGGTCCCCTGCAGACAGTCGAGGTTCATTCTTTTATTATTCAGTTTAGTTCATTTCATTTTTGTTATTTCCATAATTGCATTATCGTAGTTTCAATTTCTTTGTAATTACTTGTTTACAGTCTTTCATTTGTTGTCTGTCAATTTCGAATTATTTGTATGCTTTCTAAAATAGGACTATGTATAAGAAAATATGTTTGTTTAGATCGCATTCTTTATGCTTTTGTTTTTATTATTTCAAGTAAGGTTGTTAATTGTAGTGCGTAGACCTTAACATAGATTGCTTTATAATTTTTTGAATAGAATTGATTCTTTGTAGAGCAGAAATAATTGTATTTCTAGAACATAAGTAGTTTAGGTAGTTATGTTTTTATCACCTTGCATAGTAATTCTTTTGAAACTAACAATATTCAGTTAAAGAGGATCATGATAGCTTGTCTTACTTTCCTTTTCAGAAGTTGATTGTAGGAATTTAATTGTAAATCTTCAAGTTTTCATTAGGAACATAGGAATAAAGAAATCATTAAAACAACCACAATCATTATCTTAATAAACTCAAAAAGGCTTCTAGCATATATAGTGCACTTGCACTTCACAAGTTTACCAACTTCGGTCGATAATTTATGTAAGCAATTTAAGAACATTGAATTGAATAAATATTATGGTGTCGTTGTCGGGGAAGTGTAAATAGAAGTCTTGACTTCTTTAAAAAAAAACATGATGTGCATAGGGAAAGAGACTCTAGGAGTATATTTGTAGGTAGAGGAAAGAGCTTAATTCCAACAACATCACTTACTCCACCACGACCTTGTAGTGCCACACCACCCTTACAAACTTGAATTCCATCCATAGTATGCCAACATAGACTTCCTAAGGTATTAATATCTGAAATCCAACCTAGAGATTCACCAACTTCATCAACATAAGTTGTAATTGAAGAAGATCCCATAACCCCAACAACAGGAATAATTTTCCTTTCTTGAACTGGAGAACAACTTCTATCTCAAGAGTTGGAAGTTCCTACAGAAGAAGATGAAGATGAAACCTACTTCAAACAATTGATAGAAGAAATAGAGGAACTAGAGGAGATTGAAAACCCAATCTTAGAACCAGAATCAGAACCTTATATTAGCTTTGAAGAATCTACAATGGTTGGAGAAGGGGAAGGAAAGGTACATAATTTGAATGGTAAACAACCTAGGATTGGAGGGGGAAGAGGAGTTGGAATAGGAGGTGGAAGAGATGGAGGAAGAGGAAGAGGAGAGAATATAAATCCAGAATCTTTTGGATTTCTAATCTTCGATGAAGATACAACTGTAACAATGAAAAATATCTCACCCTCTATCCTTCCAAAATTTCATGGATTAAGAAGTGAAGATCCTAAGACATTTCCCTTTGAATTTGAAGTCTTGTGTAGATCATATGATTATCTACACGATGCTTAAAAGTTGAAATTATTCCCTGCAACCCTTAAAGATGTAGCATTAAAATGGTTTATGGGTTTAGGAATAAACTCCACAAGAACATGGGAACAAATGAAAATTGCATTCTTAGATAAATATAAGGATTATTGTATGCCCCATAACATTAAAGATGAAGTCTTTAAAATGACACAAAAAGAAGATGAAAATATTGAAGATTTCGTTGAAAGATTTCCTTACAATTTAAAAAGGGCAAAAATGAATAATCTAGATGAGGAAACTTTCAAAGCTCTCTTATTGAAATCAATTAGAGATGAATGGATTGATCTTTTCAATCTAATGGGTAAGGGAGACATTTCTCAGTTATCACTAGGAGAAACTTGTGATTTGTGCATACACATTTCAAGAGGCAAAGCAAGAACCAGGAAAAATCCAATAGATCCTCTTCTATCAAGGATTAATAAATTTGCAGCTAGGACAGTAAGTAGAGCAGAATTAGGAAATTTGCTTGATAACTTTGGAACATGTATTTTAGGGAGTCTTGGTGAACAAATTGACACCCTTAAAATGCAAAACAAGCAAAAAGTTGAAAATGTTGCATTGTCCATTTTTTGTCCTAAGTGCATAAAGAAACATGCCTTAAGAGAATGTCATGTTGATTTAAAAAGTATAGAAACTTGTGTTATTTGTGCGGAAAATCATGATACAAAAGAATGTCCCTCAATACCAGGTCTTAAGGCTGCTTATCAAGCAGAAGGAGTACCAAATTAGGTAGACCATCTTTGTTTTATTGCTAAAATACCTTGGCAGAATCCACAACCAAATACAACTCAAGGTTTTAATCCTCAACCATTTGCATAATCTTCGCAAAGTAATTGGACGACCTCAATGCCTTGGCAATCTTGGCCACAACCTTGGTCACAAGGATGGAAAAATCCTTATGGAAAATTCCCTCAATATCCTCAATTTCCACAATTTCAACAATCATATCCTACTTTTCCTCCACAATATTATCCTCAGTCTGTTCAACAAACTCAACCTCACAATGTGAATCGACCACTTTCATTACCATTTCCTCAAAGACCAAATCAATTGCCTGCCCAACCACTTCCAAATCGAAATAATAATAAAAATTCACAGCCTGTTTACATTATGGAAGGAAAAAATTTCAAACCTACATCATAACTCCACTAGATCTAAATAATGTTCAACTTAGATCTGGTAGAATATTAGAAAATAAGTCTCCTTCAGTTCTTATTCAAGAAAGTGAAAAAGAAAAAAATCCCTGAAGAGGAAAAGTCTCTTAATAATAAAAAAGAAGAAGCTCAAAAACAAGTTACTCCAACACATTCAAATAATTCAACTCCTATTATGGAACAACCTTCAGTATCTGTTTCAAAACCACCCTTCCTAGAAATATTAAAAATTGATGAAGGCGTAGAGAAACAAATTTTATTGCCTAATTACGACATGTTAGATGAACTGAAGAATGTTTGCATAAAGATTCCTTTGCTTCAAGCCATTAAAGAAATATCAATTTCCGCAAAAAAAATTAGGGACTTAAGCATAAAAATACCTAGAAGAAAGAGAAAATAAATCAAAAGAATCTAACTTGTTGGAAAATTTGCAGATATCATGATGGGTAAAACAACAATTCGAAAATATCTTGATCCAGGAAGTCCCATTGTGAAAACACACATCAATGTTGTAGAGACCCCAAATACATTCATTGATCTAAGAGCAGCCATAAATGTCATGAGAAAATAGTCTATGAATCAATTAAAACTTTCTAATATTCAATATACACCTACACTATTACAATTGGCAGATAGATCTGTAATCAAACATGATGGTGTATAGGAAGACATGTATGTATCCTTAGATTCTTGGGAATACCCTGTTGATTTTATGATTTTAACACCCAAGAATAACTTAGGAGGACATCGATTGATTCTAAGAAGACCATGGCTAGCTACAGTCGATGCTTTCATGAGTTGTAGATCTGGTGATATGTTCATTTCTGATGGGAGTACAATAAAGAAATTCACACTGTATCCAACAGAAAAAACAACAATAGAGGTTGAAAATGAAGAATGGATAGATGATGGCTTCGATATAAGACCAATCTTTGCTACTTCACAATTACATGAAGAAGATCAAATTTTAAATTTAATGTAAAATAATGAATCTTCATGATATTGTGAATCTAGTCAGAGTTTTCAAGAGCAATGCAATATTGAATATTTATCATCTAATCAACTATCCTTGCACTCTATGGAAAAAATTTGCAATTCTACAATTGAAATATTTTTAAGAAAAAATTGAATATCAACAATAATTTGGAAGAATTTCAAAAGAAAGAATTAATCAAGATGTTACAAGAACATTCATCTGCATATGCATGGGAATATACTGACATGAAAGGAATTGATCCTAATACTTGTAAACATCATATCTACATTGAAGAAAATGCCAAACCAGTTCGACAACCTCAAAGAAGAATGAATCCAAATTTAAGGGAAATTGTTAAGGAAGAGCTACAAAAATTATTGAATGTCAATTTTATCTATCCTATATTAGACAGTCAGTGGGTTTCACCCTTAGTAATTGTCCCTAAAAATAATGGAAAATGGAGAGTGTGTATTGACTATAGGGAATTGAATAAAGCCACTTTAAAAGATCACTTTCCACTTCCTTTCATAGATCAAGTTTTAGATACATTGGAAAGAAAGAAATATTTTTCATTTTTAGATGGTTTTAGTGGGTATAACCAAATCCAAGCAGTCTCGGAAGACCAAGATAAAACCACCTTTACCTGCCCATGGGGAACTTATGCTTACCGAGTACTTCCCTTTGTATTATGTAATGCTCCTGCAACATTCCAAAGAGCAGTATTAGGCTTTTTTCTGATCTAATTCATGATTGTGTGGAAGTATATATGGACAATTTTACAATTTATGGAAATTCTTTTGAAGAAGCTCTTAAAATTTTGGAAAAAGATCTCATTAGATGTAAAGAGGCAAATCTCTCATTAAGCCATGAAAAATGTTTTATGATGTTTATTGAGGGAATTGTTCTAGGACACCATATTTCAGGAAATGGAATTAGAGTAGACACATCTAAAGTAGAAGTTATTTCCAAATTATCAATTCCAACCTGTCAATGAGATGTTAGAAGTTTTCTTGGATTCACTGGTTATTATAGAATATTTATAGAAAACTTTACAAAAAATTGCATTTTCTGTATTCAAGCTTCTGTGATCCATAATGAATTAAACAAATTCTTTCGATAGAATTCACATGAGAGAATTTTTTTGGTCAACGCGTTTCGAACCAACAAGTGTGGTTCATCATCTGGACCATATGAAGAGGCAGACCATGGCAAAGGCTTAAATAGAGAGCAATGTAGAGACATAATTTCAAGTAACGACTATATTTGAACAATAATGTTTAAATTATAATAGTAATTGATTAATATATTAAAAACAAATATTATTAAGTAACAGATATATTAAACGGCTAGTTTTTGAAAAAATATTTAAATAATGATATTATTTCATTAATTTATTAAAAATATTAATAGGTAACGGCTATATTAAACAGCTAGTTTTTGAAAAATAATATTTAAACTGTGATATTAGTTTATTAATTTATTAAAAACAAATATTAATAAGTAACTGCTATATTAAACAACTAGTTTTTGAGAAATAATATTTAAAATAAACAAATAATCAAAGCCAAACTTTAAAGGAGGGGAGTCAAAAATTATAAAAATGAGTGAAGACCCTAATTGAGACAAGATCATTTGATAAATAAAATAACCAATGGAAATAAAATAAAATAAATGAAATTAAAAATAATTAATGGAAAAATAATTTCCATCACTCTGGTCGGCACCACAGTAAATGAATCTTATGCAGCTAGCCAAGCCTTTCCTTTCTCTACCCAACCTCTGGATAGGGGACTCAAATACCTGGGATTCTGGCTCAAACCCACCACACAAAAGATCGCGGACTGGGCTTGGCTGGTAACAAAGGTTGAGAAAAGGATCACATGCTGGAGCTTTCGTTATCTGTCCAGGGCAGGCAGATTAACTTTGATCAAATCAGTATTGGAGGCTACTCCAGTTTTTTGGATGGCGCTCGCTTGGATTCCCCGGAACATTTTATCAAAGCTTCAGAGGCTCTGTAACAGATATCTTTGGGCCGGAAAACAAGAAAAACGCACCTTTGCTTGGGTAGGGTGGAACACGATTGCTCTCCCAAAGAAATGGGGTGGGTGGGGGCTAAAGGATCTCCCCACTTTTGCATGTGCTTTGGCGGCCAAGATGGGATGGGCTCTGATGACTACACATAGCCTATGGACTTCCATTGTATATCACAAATACATTTGGCCCCAAGATCCCATGGATTGGCTCAGACAGCCCATTTGGAACAAAGTTGGAATCTCTTCAATATGGAAGGCTCTTCTTCATGCCCTTCCACTCATCAGGGATAACATTGTTTGGAGAATCAAAAGTGGGGATAGAGCTCGTATTGGGCTTGACCCTTGGAGCGGCTGTGGAGGTCGACACCTGCTCCCACAGGATTTGGTGGATCACCTATCATCTCAGGGCACAAAGACTATTGCGCAGATTGCAGACCCGAACCAATCTGACATCTTTCACTAGGCCTGGCAGTCTGCTATTCAATTAAATATACCTCTGAGGTGGCACACAATCTGGCAAGATTATTGTGCGGCCTTGACGGAATCTCATGTTAGGATAACTGAGGGTCCAGATGAACTGATCTGGTTTCAGGCGGACAGTGGGATATACTCTCCGAAGGAAGGTTACTCGAATCTTATCATACAAAAGAAGCCTGAGGTACTAGACAGATGGTGGCAATATATATGGAAACTCTCGGCCTCTCCTCGCTCAAAATTATTTACATGCTGTGTTCTTCGGAATAGAGTACCCACGGGCGATTTTCTTATGCGTAGAGCTCTCTACGGTCCGACCAGATGTGCCCTTTGCAAGGCTGAGTCCGAATCCACTGTGCATCTATTTCTGAAGTGCACTTCTGTACAGCAGGTTTGGAGCAATATAAAACCATTCATCAATTACGTCGGGGAATGGAATGGGCCCGATGCCATCATCGCTTGGAATGACTGGGATAATCGACACAAGGGCAAAAAAGAGGCAAACCTCCCTATAATTGTAAATTAGATTATCTAGAAAGTTAGGAACCATGTGATCTTTGACGAACAGACCCCTGTCTGGCCGCTCACTGAAGCCAGCATCATCTCTGCTTTCAAGGAACTGCCTGAGCCGCCTCCCCCAAAGACTCGTCGTCCAAATCCCCCTCCCATCATTGATCAGAGCACCCCCTGGGCATTCTTCGATGGTGCTGCAAATGCCCAAAGCTGTGGGGGTGGTTTCATCCTGCACAAAAACTCAAATCACGCCTATCATATCAAAGCTGGTCTGGGGGCTGGCACTAACAATTTCGCAGAGCTTTTTGCCTTACGCCATCTCCTTCATTTTGCTCTAAGTCATCAGTGCACTAGTATCAACATTTTTGGGGATTCACAGATTATTATAAACTGGTTCAATGAGATCGCAACATGTCACTTGCACACTCTCAGAGTCATTTTTGATGAAGTTCGGCAGCTCAAAGAGGCTTTTAATCATATCACTGTTGCTCACATTTACAGGGAACATAATATGGAGGCTGACAAATTGTCCAAGGAGGCCACGCTGATGGACCGTGGAACATGGGAGATCACTGAAATTTTGGATCAGCATGAACGGAAATTTTATCATCGGCCATATATAGACCCGGGTTATCCTACAGCGGGTCTACCCAACAACTAATATATTGACTCGGCAGCAGCACTACAGCTTATGTATAGTTTTTTCTTTATATTTTTTATCACACTGAAGGTTGCTGACAGGCAACAAATCACTTGATAAGACAAACAGAGCACAAAAAGTTTATATCAGACATGAATCTATGTAATTTTTGTAATTTTGTACAGATCCACAGCGATCATGGCATATGCTACAGCATCTACATATGTAATCTTTTCATATATTAATGAAAACTTTACGGATTTTTCCAGAGGAAAAAATTAATGGAAAAATAAATAAAATAAAACAAAAATATACACAAGTCAAAATATATATATATATATATATAAATAAAATAAAAATAAAAATAAATAAATAAATAAAAACATATACATATACATACATACCTATATATATATATATATATATATATATATACAAAGAAAAAATAATCAATAAATAAAACGTGGTCAACAATAAAATATGGGGCTCAAGCCCATTAAACAAATAACAAAAATACTAAAAGGAGTTAAGAACGAATAAGATGATAAAAAATAAATAAATAAAACCACGAAGGATCAAGAAAATAAACTCTAATGAAGAATGAATCAACAACAAATACTATAAAAAGGATCAAGAAAATAAACTCTAATGAAGAATGAATCAACAACAAATACTATAAATCCCAAAAAGAAGCCTAAAAAACTAGGAGGATAAGGCAGGGACCCAACTTCTACTAATATTCCAACCATCATCTCTATTCAAATTATTGGGTCTTTTTCAATTTCTAGGGCCTCCCTCAATTTACGATGATGGAAATGACTAACCTTAGCAACAACTTAGGCCTCCTCAATGCAGATGTGATGCTTAGATTTATCCGCATGCTCCGTCAAAGCAGAGGAGCGGGTCCTGCCATGCTTGATGTCAGTAGCATGCTCACGAATCCTTTGATTAATCGAGCTACCAGTGTCACCAATGTAGGGAGTCCCACAAGAGCATGGGATAACGTAAAAACCCTTCATATTCTTGGGGTACACTGGGTCTTTTACAAATCTAAGGGAGCTTCGGATGGTATTCAAAGGACGAAAGGTTGAAGCCACCTTATGCTTCCTTAGAATCCTTGCAATATTGTCAATGGTCCCTTGGATAAAAGGAAGATGAACACCAAAAAATCAATCCTTGGTATCTTTCTAAGCACTAGGACCTTTTTCAGCTCTGAGGAAAGCCTTAGTACATTGGTGTCTACTATACCCATTATTAAATAAAACACTTAGGAGATTTTCTTTCTCTTCCTTGAGAGGGTTCTCATCAATAACTCTTAAAGCTCTAGTCTCTAAGGTGTCAAGAACACCAAGCTTTTGAGTTGGGAAATGATGAAAATTAGCATGAAGATATTGTTCCATATGAGTTTTCTTACGATATACCTGATGAGATAAAGAGCCATCATCATTCCTTGAGAGGAGGACGTCAAGGAAGGGAAGACTACCATTACATTCAAATTCCATGATGAACTTTATAGAACTAGATTGATTGTTAAGATGGAGGAAAAACAGTTCCAACTTGTCTTTACCATGGGACCAAATGACACAAGTGTCATCCATAAACCTCTTCCACAACTTAGGTAGAAGACAAGAAGAGGCTAAGGCCTTTAATTCAAAATCCTCCATGAATAGATTAGCTATCACAGGGAATAGCGGGCAACCCATGGCGACACCGCAAGTTTGCTCATAGAATTCCCCATCGAATGAAAATAAAGTAGAAGTAAGACAAATACCAACTAAATAAGTCGTATCAGGATATGTGATGCGCTTGATGACTTCGATGGCCTCGTTGATAGGGATATTAGCGTAGAGAGAGACCACATCGAAGCTCACAAGCTTGTCATATGGATCAATATTGAAACTCTTTAACTCATTAACAAACGATGCAGAGTCCTTGACGAAGGATTTTGTATGGCCAACAAGGGGCTTAAGCTTTTGGGCTAAATATTTAGCAAGAAGATAAGTTGGCCCTCCTATCATGTTGACAATGGGTCTCAGAGGAGTTCCTTCCTTATGAATCTTTGACAGACCATAGATTATGGGGGTAAGAGGGCAACTATCAATAAGCTTATGATTGAATGAGCTGACTAAGCTACTAGCCTTTATAGCAAGAGCCACACTTTTGGAAATCTTCTTTAGAGGATCCTTGTTGAGTTTCTTGTAGCTCCCACTATTATGGAGGTGGTCCAACATCTTTCGACGGTAATCATCTTTATCAAGAATAACCACAACACCACCTTTGTGTAGAAAATAATACTAAGAGGGGGGGGTGAATCAGTATTATCAAATTCTTTTTCAACTTATATAAAGATTAGCAGATCTGACTAATGAAACTTGTGTATACCTTCCTGACTTATAATTTAATTTATGCTTCAGATATTGATCATTAATATGTGTGTCAGATCCATATAACAGTAAGCAGGAACATAAAAGTAGAACAGACAATCACATAAAGGAACACAAGATATAAGGTGGAAACCCAATGTGGGTGAAAACCACCTGTTGCAATATGTCTCTATCTTCTTTCAATTAGAAACTTCTTTTTACAATGATTTTGTACTGGTGCAATCTTATACCAGTACACAGGCTTCAACCTGCAGAAGGCTACACCTTCTGTCGTTCTCTAGACTCTTCTGGAAGGGAGCTACAACCCCCTTAGCTCTTGTACTAGCTGAGGTACTAGTACGTAGGTGCTGACCTACAAAAGACTTCTCTTTTCTTCCAAGGATCACATTTCATAAATTTTCAAACTGGATCCATGAATATCAATCAAACATCAAATAGATCTACAATCAACCATCTTCCTTGTACAAATACTGAATCAATAACTTCTCAGAACACAGTACCAGTAACCAGACACCAATTCAGAACCCTGAACACTGCAGTAATAGACAAAAGCAGCTAAAACATATATCAAGGAAAAGTCTGCAACTTCACCAATAGAAACCTACGTACATCCGCAGTATTTATTTCTTTAACCTGCGGGTATCCGCACCTCCAGCGTGTCGAACCTGAGGGTATCCGCACCTGCACTGTGTCGAGCCTGCGGGTATCTGCGCCTGTGCTGTGTCGAGCCTGCGGGTATCCGCGCCTGCGCTGTGTCAAACCTGCGGGTATCCACACCTGTGTTGTGTCGAGCCTATGGGTATCCGCGCCTACGTTGTGTCACACCTGCGGGTATAGATAATTTATCACACTTCATTTATACCCAAATTATCAGATTTACAGATCTGATCATGCGCCAAAGAGATCTCGACCCATCAATAGATACGTCTTGTAATGCTCAGGTTTCTCCTTGATTCAGGTCCAGCTATAACTCACCAACTGATCACCAGTATTTCAGATCTTGCTCATCTCAAGATATTCAACACATTAGTTGCCCCAGCCAAATGATCTCCTTTCCTTTTTATAGTCTAGGCCTTACTCAAACCATGGTCCAAAACCATAGAGATCCAATACTAGGGACCCAAAACCTGGGTTCAATACTTTAGATGCAAAAACCACGGACCAAAACCATAGGATCAAAAATGTCAGACTAAATACCATGGACCAACCATAAGATTTCCCACGTGTGCGCTTTTCTCTGCATGAAAGTGCGTGTACTTTACGTCCGCACTTTTTGTTCGGAGCCCCTGCATACATGTCTGCAGCTTTTGTTCAGCGCACCTGCGTATGTCCGCGGATTTGTGAACAAGAACCTGCGGGTATCTTATTTTCTACTATTTTGAGAGCCTGAACTTGTGATCTACACTTTGAGTGAGTTGCCATCAAGGACAACACTTATGTCATCGAGCCAAACCTGTGTCATAATTCCAAAAATCTCCCCCTTTAGACTTGATGGCAACCCAAAGTCACTCAAAGTCTTTTCTCCCCCTTTGACATCAAGGGCAAAGGGTTATGCTCCCCCTGAGTACATGCTGAAATCTTTGTTGTGCTGTCTAAGCTCCCCCTGACATATAGGCAAGATCTACAAGAAGATGTTCTACAAAAGAAATATGACTTTATACATCATAACTGTCCTTCCTATCACCAAAGACTCATACATACAACTCCCAACCAAGTGGGGATACATGATATAATAAGCATATTACATTATCCATCCCAGGCATAGTGGGGCACCAAGATAGGTCGTTACATGACCTTGACAAAAGAAAAACAAAATATCAGCAGCATCTACCAATCATTATTCAGATCAGTATCCATGATCTCCTTCTGGACATGCTCCTCCTGAAATCAACACAACTAAAGAATTGAACCAAGATCTTCTATGATAATGCCAATAATGCATTATTAGAATAATATATGCTCCCGCTGAACCTGTGCCAGATTGTCTCTGAGAAACCATATCGAACTCTTCTCATCCTTGCTTTTCTTCAAGTCGACTTTACCCACATAAGCCAGCGTATGTACACGTATACCCCATATGAAACTCGCGTACAACCAACAATCTCTGAAAACAGACAAGATTCAACAAAAATATGATGCATCAATTACCCCCAGCTTTTGTCTGAGGTATTCAAAAGTCTCCCTGGGCAGTGGTTTGGTGAGAATATCAGCAACTTGTTCCTTAGAGGGAACATACTCCAATTTGACCTTTTGTTCAAGCACTTGTTTTCGGAGAAAATGATACTTTATCGGTATGTGCTTAGTCTTTGAATGTATGACATGATTCTTTGAATTATTGATTGCACTTGTATTATCATAGAAAATGGAGATAGGTGGAGTACAAGTGATTTGAAGATCTTGCAATGTTTGCATCATCCAAAGGAGTTGTGTGCAGCAAGATGCAGTAGCTGCATATTCTGCTTCAGCTATAGATAATGCAATAGAGCTTTGTTTCTTGCTGAACCAAGATACTAATCTAGGACCCATGAAGAATGCACCACCACTAGTGCTTTTCCTGTCATCCACGCTTCCTGCCCAATCCGCATCAGTCTATGCATGAAGTGTGAGATCTGTACCTCTAGGATACCATAAGCCATAGTTTTGAGTTCCTTGAAGATACTTGAAGATTCTTTTAACTGCCTGAAGATGAGTTTCCTTTGGACTTGCCTGAAACCTTCCAACTATTCCCACTGCATGCATAATGTCTGGTCAGGTACCTGTTAGATAGAGCAGACTACCAATCATGGATCTATAGGTTGGTTGATGTACAGCTGCCGATTCATCATTTGCGCTGAGACTGCATCCTGCCACCATAGGGGTACATACTGGTTTCGAATCCTCCATCCCATATTTCTTCAAGATCTGCTTGATATATTTGGTTTGTGATAGAAAAATGCCATCTTTTTTTTGTTGGACTTGTAAACCAAGAAAATATGTGAGCTCACCAAGCATGGACATTTCAAACTCTTTCTGCATCACCAAGGCAAAATTTTGACTCATGTCTTCTTCATTGCTACCAAAGATGATATCATCAACATACCCAACAAGTATCAGCAACTTATCATTGTCAATTTTTATATAGATTTCTATCAGTTGATCCTTTTATAAAACCTTGTTGATGGAGGTACTTATCCAACCGATAATACCACACCCTTGGAGCTTGTTTAAGGCCATAGAGAGCCTTTTTGAGTCTGCATACAAGTTTTGGATCATTTTCAAGAATAAACCCAGCTGGTTGTTCAATATATACTTCTTCATTTAAGTCTCCATTCAGAAAGGCAGATTTTACGTCCATCTGAAATACTTTGAACTTCTGAAAGCTAGAGAGAGCAAGGAACATTCTTATGGCCTCAAGTCTGGCAACTGGAGCAAAAGTTTCTTCAAAGTCTATTCCTTCTTGTTGTGCATATCCTTTACAAACAAGCCTTGCCTTGTTTCTAACCACATCCCCATTTTCATTCAACTTATTTTTGAAAATCCATTTTGTCCCTATGACATTCTTATCTTTTGGTCTAGGAACCAACTCCCAAGTGTTATTATTTTCAATCTGCTCGAGTTCTTCTTCCATGGCCTTGACCCAACATTCATCTTTTACAAGCCTCTCTTACGTTCTGCGGTTCAGTGGAGGAGAGCAACGCTAGATAGCTTGAAGCTTCTGAAATGGTTCTTCTTGTTTATACACCTGCCTCTTTATGCCCCAAAATTTGAGATTCTGGATGATTCTTCTGAACGTATCTGGATGGAGTCTTTTCTTCTATCCTTATCTGTTCTTTTGGAGCCTCATGGGTTTCTTCTTCATCATGAATCTGATTTGATGTTGATGGATAGTCTTCGCCATCTTCGAAATCTTCAGATTTTACCTGCCTAGGAGTGTTTCCTTCTTCATCAGCCACTACATCAATACTTTCAACAATTTTACCAAGTCTTTTATTGTAACATTTGTAATATTTGTTGTGGGGAGAGTAGCCAAGTAAAATGCCTTCATCTGCTCTAGGTTCAAACTTGCCAAGATTTTCATCAGTCCTTTTAATGTAGCATTTGCTTCCAAAAATTTTGAAGTATTTTACCGTGGGAGTCTTACCGTACCAAAGTTCATGAGGAGTCTGAGTGTTGTTTACCCGGACATTTGTCTTGTTGAGAATAGTAACAGCGGCAAAGGCAGCTTCACCCCAGAAAGTTGCGGGAGTTCCAGACTCATCAAGCATAGCACGAGCCATTTGTTGAACCGTTCTATTCATCCTTTCCACAACACCATTTTGTTGAGGAATCCTTGCAACAGAAAATTCCCTTCTTATTCCATGTTCTTCACAAAAATCGAAAAATTCATCTGAGGTAAATTCCCCTCCTCGATCAGATCTGAGGCATTTGATTCTACGATCTGATTCGTTTTCAACCAAGGCTTTGAATGACTTGAACTTTTCGAAAGCTTCATCTTTATACTTCATGAGTCCTATCCAACACATCCTTGAAAAGTATTTAATGAACAATATGAAATACTCTTCTCCTCGAGGTGATCTCTTCCTAGTTGGACCACATATATCGGTGTGAACAAGTTCAAGTGGCCTGCTAGATGATCCTTCCTTATCAGGGAAATTAGTTCTAGTTTGCTTACCAAATTGACATGATTTGCATATTGTATTGTCTGGAATTCTGATGTCAGGAAGATCACGAACTGGCTGATATTTGCATGCTTTCCTTATCTGAGAGAAGCTAAGATGCCCCAGTCTTATGTGTCATAGCCAGTGTTCATCATTCTTGCTTAAATAGCATTGTTGTTATTCTCCCTTGAGTACGTATAAGTTATTTGGAGTTCTTATGTCTCTGATCACTGCCTTTCCTGTATCAAGCTCACGAACAATACATCCATTTGATCAAAATATTACCTCAATTCCTTGATCACACATCTAACTAACACTTAATAGATTATGCTTTAAGCCATCAACATACATAACATTACCAGCCTTGACCTTTTCTTTCAAACGAACAGAGCCTTTACCTTTTATGAATGCAGGGGTGTCATTTCCAAATGAGACCTTCTTTTCCTTTTCTAAGGCACTATATGACTAAAGTTTTTCTTTATTACCTGTCATATGTTTCGAGCACCCACTGTCGATGTACCATTGATTTTCCTGTCCTTCCACATATAGGGCTATCCCACATCTTTCCGGTTGTGTTTCTTTCTTTTTCCATGTTTTGGAATTCAATGAGGCTTGCTCCTTCTGAGTTGTTTGCCGAAACCTGCTTCTGCATTCAGAATCCTCATGACCGAAGTTGTTATATATAGAACATTCTATTTAATTTTCAAGAGCAAAGAATTTATTGTAGGTCCTTTTCATGATTCCTATCATACTCCTTTGTTTTTGAGCTTCCCTAGTCATGATGGTCTTGTAGGCAACACATTGAGCAGCTTTATGACCAAAGTTATGACAAGAGAAACATTGGCCATTGAAGAAATTCCTGCAGTTATCAAATCTACCAACCATATGATTGTAGTTTCCATTCATTCTTGAGCCAATATGAGAATGATTTACCTGTGGTCGGTTGAGGCTTCTGTTCATCCTTGACGTAGATTGCCCCTAATTTACTTGATAATCTTTGATCATTCTTGAAGCAAATTGTCCCCGGTTTACCTGGTGATCTGCATTATGCTTTTGTTGTCGATTGTCAACTTGTTCACTCCTCCTTGCTGCATCAAGATAACTTTTGGAGGTGGATGGCTTCTGCGCTTGCTTCTGATCTTGAGATGCTTCTTCGGAATATCCGAGACCAGTCTTGATTAGAGGAGAACGCTGCACTTTGATAATCTCATCTAGAGTTTCAGATCCTTTAGCAAATCTGAGATTAAGAGTTTTTGTTTCCTCAATTTCTTTTCTAAGTCCCACAATTTCACATTCTAACTCTTCATTGTGTTTATCTTTTTCAGCAAGTTGGAATGTTAGAGTATCTATAATCATTTTCTTTTGCTCTATAGAAACTTTAAGTTTAGAAATTTCTTCATAAAAACCTTCTTCATTTATAGCATCCAAGAAATCATCATCTTCAAAAGCCATCAAAAGTCTATCATCATTACCTTGTTCATCTCCATCACTATTTGACAATCCATCATTGTCTTCATGCATGTAATAGCTCTTCTTATTTACATTCTGTTTTCTGTTCCATCTAACAGGTTCCTTACCTTTGTCTAGTTTATCTTTATGAGGACATTTTGCAGCGTAATGACCGACTCTACCACAAGCAAAGCATTTGAAAGGCAGCTTACCTCTGAATCTTCCAATTCCCCGTTGAAGGTTCTTGACAAAATTTGATTCTTCCTCTTCTTCTGACATATGTCCTGGATCATAGTAATCTCCTTTTCTTGAAGCCTTGAAAGCAGCTTCTCTCCTGTCTGATGGTCCTCTTTTTCTCATTTCGTAAGCAGTTAGAATTTCGTGCAGCTATGACATGGTAAGGCTCTGTAGATTCTGATTTTCTTCTATGGCAGAGACTTTTGAATCAAACTTAGGAGACAAAGATCTTAGAACCTTTTCAACCAAAACAACTTCTTTTATTTCTTCACCCAAGTTTTTCATACAATTTACGATCTCATCTATACGTAGGAAATAGCTAGCCACACTTTCATCATTATGCATTCTGAGACTTTCATATTGAATTCTAAGAGTTTGTAATTTTGCTCGTTTTACCTGTTCATCTCCTTCATAGCTCAGAATGATCTTGTCCCATATTTCTTTTGCGCTTTTGAGCTGCATAACCTTGACGAATTCTGATGGAGATAGACTTCCTAATAAAGTATTGACAGCTTTTGAATTTGTTTCATATTGCTTTTTACCAGTTGCATCTGTAGGAGTTGTTGATGGAAATGTGTATCCTGTTTCCACAATATCCCAAACTTTTGTACCAAGAGATTGAAGATAGGTAGTGATTCTTACCTTCCAATAGATGAAGTTGCTCCCATAAAAAATTGTTGGCCTGATAGATGCTTCCTTTTCGTAGTTGCTCATGATGATAGATCTTCCTTCAAGCGATCAAGCTTTTCCTTAAGGACCTGCTCTGATACCAATTGTAGAAAATAATACTGAGGGAGGGGGTGTGAATCAATATTATCAAATTCTTTTTCAACTTATATAAATATTAGCAGATCTGACTAATGAAAATTGTGTATACCTTCCTGACTTATAATTTAATTTATTCTTCAGATATTGATCATTAATCTGTGTGTCAGATCCATATAACAGTAAGCAGGAACAGAAAAGTAGAACAGACAATCACATAAAGGAACACAAGATATAAGGTGGAAACCCAATGTGGGTGAAAACCACCTATTGCAATATGTCTCTATCTTCTTTCAATTAGAAACTTCTTTTTACAATGATTTTGTACTGGTGCAGTCTTATACCAGTACGCAGGCTTCAACCTGTAGAAGGCTACACCTTCTCTCGTTCTCTAGACTCTTCTGGAAGGGAGCTACAACCCCCTTATCTCTTGTACTAGCTGAGGTACTAGTACGTAGGTGCTGACCTACAGAAGACTTCTCTTTTCTTCCAGGGACCACGTTTCATAAATTTTCAAACTGGATCCATGAATATCAATCAAACATCAAATAGATCTGCAATCAACCAACTTCCTTGTACAAATACTGAATCAATAACTTCTTAGAACACAGTACCAGTAACCAAACACTAATTCAGAACCCTGAACACTGCAGTAATAGACAAAAGCAGCTAAAACATATTTCAAGGAAAAGTCTGCAACTTCACCAATAGAAACCTGCGTACATCCGCGGTATTTAGTTCTTTAACCTACGGGTATCCGCACCTCCAGTGTGTCAAACCTGCGGGTATCCGCACCTGCGCTGTGTCAAACCTATGGGTATCCGCGCCTGCGTTGTGTCGAGCCTATGGGTATCCGCGCCTGTGTTGTGTCGAGCCTGCGGGTATCCGCGCCTGCGCTCTGTCACACCTGCAGGTATAGATAATTTATCAAACTTCCCTTATACCTAGATTATCAGATTTACAGATCTGATCATGCGCCAAAGAGATCTCGACCCATCAGTAGATCCGTCTTGTAATGCTCAGGTTTCTCCTTGATTCAGGTCTAGCTATAACTCACCAACCAATCACCAGTATTTCAGATCTTGTTCATCTCAAGACATTCAACACATTAGTTCCCCCAGCCAAATGATCTCCTTTCCTTTTTGTAGTCTAGGCCTTACTCAAACCATGGTCCAAAACCATAGAGATCCAATACTAGGGACCCAAAACCTGGGTTCAATACTTTAGATGCAGAAACCACAGACCAAAACCATAAGATCAAAAATGTCGGACTAAATACCATGGACCAACCATAAGATTTCCCACGTGCGCGCTTTTCTCTTGCACGAAAGTGCGTGTACTTTACGTCCGCATTTTTTGTTCAGAGCACCTGCATACATGTCCGCAGCTTTTGTTCGGTGCACCTGCGTATGTCCGCGGATTTGTGAACAGGAACCTGCAGGTATCTTATTTTCTACTATTTTGAGAGCCTGAACTTGTGATCTACACTTTGAATGAGTTGCCATCAAGGACAACACTTATGTCATCGAGCCAAACCTGTGTCATAATGCCAACACTTTGTCGGCTTTGAGAACAATAATATTCTTATTATCGTTTAATGATTTGAGAGCATCAAACTCAGGTTTTTTGATGTTATACTTGGGGGACTTTGCCTTTCTAAGGACAACCGCACAGTCTTAACGAATGATATCTTTAGTGACGTCCGGTAAGTCTCTAATACCATATTCAATGTCACAGATGATATCGTCAACTGGGATCTTTCTAGGAGCAAGAGAAAATTTTAAACCTTTCTCCAAAAGGCTAAAGACAACGAGATCGATAGAAAAGCTAGAGAGATTGACAACCCTATTACTAGAAGTGGAAAGAAAATTAGAACAACCAATATTATCCAAACTTAGAGTCTTATTACCAATCCTATTATTATTACAATTATCAAATTGAAAACAGAGTCACTAACCTCATTATTATTATTAAGCCCATTGATATTATTATTATTATCCAAACATAAATTATTATTGCTATTCTTAATATTATTATTCCTATGTGAGGTGAAAATACAATCACTATTATTATTATTATTATTATTATTATTATTATTATTCAATTGAATATTATTATTAATAGAACCACTTCCACCATTATTGAAACCAACAAAAACCAAAGAAAAATTAACAAACAAGGAACCTGAGGGAAACATATAGATATATGTTTCTGTTTTTATTTATTTATTTTTATTTTATTTTATTTATTTATTTATTTATTTATTTATTTATATTTATTTTGACTTGTGTATATTTTTGTTTTATTTTATTTATTTTTCCATTAATTATTTTTAATTTATTTTATTTTATTTCCATTAGTTATCTTATTTGTCAATTGATCTTGTCTCTATTAGGGTCTTCAATCGTTTTTATAATTTTTGACTCCCCTCCTTTAAAGTTAGACTTTGATTATTTATTTATTTTGAATATTATTTCTCAAAAACTAGTTGTTTAATATAGCAGTTACTTATTAATATTTGGTTTTAATAAATTAATTTAAATATTATTTTTCAAAAAACTAGCTGTTTAATATAGGCATTACATATTAATATTTTAATAAACTAATATCAGTATTTAAATATTATTTTTCAAGAACTAGTAATATTTGGTTTTAATAAATTAATTTAAATATTATTTTTCAAAAACTAGACGTTTAATATAGTCGTTACTTAATAATATTTGTTTTTAATATATTAATAAATTAATATTATAATTTAAACGTTATTGTTCAAATATAGTCGTTACTTGAAATTATGTCTCTATTTAAACCTTTGCCATGGTCTGCCTCTTCATCTGACCCTGATGATGAACCACACTTGTTGGTTCGAAACGCGTCGACCAAAAAATTCTCTCATGTGATTTCTACCGAAAGACTTTCTTTAAAAATTCCATCTCCGCTTTTCAAGCTACTCATAAAAGACTGTGAATTCAATTGGAATTCTGATTGCCAAAAGGCCTTTGAGTCATTAAAAGAAAAAATCTTTGAAGCACCCATTCTTAGAGGACAAAATTGGAAATTACCTTTTCATATTTCGACTAATGCTTCAAATACAACTTTAGGAGCTATACTAGGACAAAAATATTTAACTCCATATGCCATTTATTACACTAGTAAAAATTTGATTCCTGTAGAGTTAAATTATACTTTCATAGAAAATGAATTTTTAGTTGTTGTTCATGCCATCAATAAATTCAGACATTATATTATTGGCTATGAAACTTTTGTACATATTGATCATTCTGTAATTAGGTGCTTAATAAATAAATCAATCACTAATGGCAGAATCACTAGACAGTTATTGTTGCTACAAGAGTTTAACATTACTATTTTGGATCGACCTGGAAAACAAAACAAAATTGCTGAATTTTTATCAAGGATTCAAAATGATAACAATGACATGCATGTAGAAGATAATTTTCCTGATGAATATCTTTTTGCAGTATCTACTAAATCTCCATGGTTTGCAGATATTGCTAACTATTTGGCTACAGGAAAATTACCATCATACTTGTCTCCTCGAGAAAAAAGGAAGGCAATTCAAATTAGTGCATGTTATTCATGGATAAATGAAGAATTGTATAAAACATGTCCAGATCCAATCATTCAAAGGTGTGTAAGAGAAGATGAAGTACCAGAGATATTGAAAGCTTATCATGATGAGCCATGTGGAGGACACTTCGCTGACAAAAGAACTTCTTACAAAGTCCTTCTCTTAGGATACTATTGGGCTTCCATTTTTAAGGATGCCAGAGAGTATGTTAAGAGATGTGATAGTTGTCAAAGGGTGGGGAAACTTGTTCCTTCTAATGAGATGCCTCTACAACCTCAAGTACTTATTGAGCCTTTTCAAAAATGGGCTCTAAATTTTGTTGGTCCAATATATTAGGTCCCTATAATATTAGTGATCCCCCCATTACTATTGTCGTTGTATCCCTTATTATTATTATTGTGCCCCTATTATCCTCATATTGTTATTATTGTGCCCCATAGAATCCCTCTATTGTTATTTTTTTGCCTTTATATTCCTATTGTTAGGTCGGCTTGGTTATATTGTGACCCCGTAGACTCATATATATAGAAAGGAGGTTTTGTCATTTGAATTATCTAGGAATTGTTCATTTATGTAACGTAAAGGAGGTTGCCCCCTCGAAGAGCCTTATTTCTAAGGCATTGATCTATCTTTTCTATCTTTTTGTGACCTGGTTTCATAACATTTGTTATCAGAGCTTTAGATTCTAGGGTTTCTTTGCTCCAAATAGGTCATTGTGCCATTTTCGTTATAGCTTTTTTTCTGCAACGTTTCAGACACTAAAAAAAAACCCATTTGGGCCGAAATAGTTCTGAACTTCAGATCCAAATTTCAGAGCTTTTCTCACTATATTTACGGAGATATGATCTAAGGAAGTTGGCGTTTTTGCAAACTCCCGAATTACATTCCAAACAGGTGACCTGGGGAAAATCGTCATAACTTTTGTTTTGAGCATCAGATTGAAATCTCGTAAGAAGTTTCAGAAAGAGGATGGCCTCTAGTTTTCTTTGTATCAGTTTCAGGTACTAAGGTCGAAACAGTGACACGTGGCACGTTGTACAAGTTCACTCTACTGAACTAGTATATAATCAGTCACCGTGGGAGATTTGGCATAACTCTTCCTTGGAGAATCCAATTTTGATCAAACTGGTGGCATTGGAAAGAGGACACATAGGGATACTGCAAGTCACGATTGCAAAACTGGGAGATCCAAAATTACATAGGTACATCAGATTCAATATCGAGCTCCTACAAGTGAAAAAAAGGTGTGTATTTTTTAAATTTTTGCATAAGCTTGGTTTGAAAAATTAGTTTGAAGGAATTCAAAGGGCATAGTGAATCATTATTATCAGTAATTGATTCCCTGAAGAAAGAAAATGGAAACACCTAGTAAGCAACCTGAAAGCTCTAGCATGAATCATGGAGAAGAGGAAGAAATGCAACATGATATATCAATATTATGAAACTAAGTGCAACAAATTTCACTCGCACAAAAGGTAACAGAAAATAAGATGGATGGTTTAAAGAAAGAAATAGAAGATAAGATGGATGGTATAAAGAAAGCCATAGAAGCTAAGATGAATGACTTGAAAGCTAAGATGGACGGCATGGAAACTAATATGGACGGCGTGGAAGCTAAGATGGATTGCATGGATGCTAAGATGGAAGCTAAGATGCATGGCATGGACGATAAGATGGAAGAATTGAAGATAAATTTGAATAAGTTGCTACAAGAAATGGTCACTAGTGGTGAAAGGGTAGTAAAGGAAACTCATGATGAGAACAAAATAAATGTTAATCATGATTTCATAGACTCTAATGCTGGATTGAAGACCCACCATGTTCCAAAAATCGATATGAGGAAGTTTGATGGCAAGGATCCCAGAACATGGATACTATAGATGGAGTAATTTTTCGATCTCCATAATGGTACGTATTGCAACTTTATATTTGGAACCAAATCAGTTTGTATGGTATCGATGGCTTTGCTCTCGTAAACAAATTGTCACTTGGGCAATTTTTACAGAATAAATGATATCACATTATGAGGATACAAAAAGCAACACTTTTTTTAGCCAACTCATAAATCTCAAACAAAATGGTTCAATGATGGATCACATTGAGGACTTCCAAAAAATTGAACATAAGGGTAAAAGATATTCCAAAGGAGCATAGGATTGATGTGTTCATAGGGACTTTAAAGGATAATATCAAACATGAGGTTTGCCTTTGGGAACCTGATTCATTGGAGAAGGCATTCATGTTAGCAAGAAAAATGGAAAGCAAAATGATGGCAACTAGGAAGCCTACCACTCACAACTATAAAGATAGAAGTGTTGTTGCCCCTAGCCTTCCACAACCTACAAGGCTGACACCACAATAATTGGAAGAAAAAATAGCAAAAGGGCTTTGTTACAGTTGTGATAGAAAATACACTAAAGGTCATAAGTGTGCTGAGAAGACATTATTCTACATAGATTGTGAAGAGGAGGAAGAAAAGGAACAAGAAATGTCAAAAGAAGAGGATATACTCTAGGAACAAACCCTAAATAATGAAGAAATGAATCCAACCATATCTTGTAATGCATTGGCTGGAATTACCACTCCTCAAACTATCAAGATAGAAGTACATATCAAGAAGAAAAAGGTAATATTGTTGATTGATTCGGGAAGTACCCATAATTTTATTCATTGTAAGATAGCAAAGGAATTGAATTGCTTCTTACATCCAGCACCAGAGTGTCAAGTGATGGTTGCAAGTGGAGGAACCATAAATTGCTCGAGAAAGTGCCATAATATCAAGTAATCCATGGGAGAATATGTATTGAATAGCCCAATGCTTTCCATTCCAATGGGTGGTGTTGATGTTGTACTAGGAGTCCAATGGCTACAATCGTTGGGTACAATAACTTTTAATTTTCAAGAACTTTTCATGAAATTTTCTGCAGAAGGAAAGGAAGTTGAATTAAGGGGTATTGCTAGGAAACCGGGAAAGATAATCAGCTCTAGCGGTATGACAAAGCTTCTAAAGAAGGAACAACGAGGTGTAATTGCACAATTATGTTCGCTAGAGGTTCCCACATCGAAATTATCTATTTCTCCGTATCTCCAAAAAGCCTTGGACAATCATTCCAAGGTATTTGAGACTCCCAAAGGTCTCCCACCTATTCGTTGATCATGATTATGCTATTCATTTGATTCCAGGAATTGTTCCTCCAAACACCAGGCCGTATAGATATCCCTATGCCCAAAAGAGTGAAATTGAGCGTATGGTTGCAGAAATGCTAGAGGCTGGTATAATTCAACCTAGTCAAAGTTCTTTCTCTGCTCCAGTAGTATTAGTTCACAAGAAGGATGGATCATGGCGCATGTGTCCAGATTATAGGGAGCTCAACAAGCTCACTATTAAAGATAAATTTCCCATTCCTGTCATTGATGAATTATTGGATGAATTGCATGGATCAGTTTACTTCACCAAGTTGTATCTTTGTTTAGGATATCATCAAATCAGAATGAAGACTGAAGACATTCCAAAAATAGCATTTAGAACTCATGAGGGTCATTATGAATTTTTGGTCATGCCTTTTGGCCTTACTAATGCACCTTCTACATTTCAAGGTTTGATGAATTCCATTTTCAAACCCTTCCTTAGAAAATTTGTGTTAGTATTTTTTGATGATATACTAATCTACATCAATTCTTGGAAGGATCATGTCCAACATGTTGACATGGTGCTCAAACTATTGGAGGAGAAACAATTATATGCAAAAATCTCCAAATGTTTCTTTGGAGTAAAAGAGGTGAAATATCTGGATCATATTGTATCTCATGAAGGTGTTAAGGTAGACCCTAGCAAAATTAAAACCATTAAGGAATGGAAAATCCCCACATCCATAAAGCATCTATGAGGATTTCTCGGGTTGATAGGGTATTATCGCAAGTTTGTTAAGAATTATGGGAGAATAGCAGCACCTCTAACAACATTATTGAAGAAATATGCATTTTCTGTTGGAAATAATACTGAGAGTGGGGGTGAATCAGTATTATCAAGTCAAATATTCCTTTCTCAAAATCAAATGATATACGCTACTTCAGTTAATTAAACCCACGTATATACGTAACTTTGCAGAAGGAAACCAGCGTATACAAGGCAATCTTTTAATTTACTTTATCTTTCTGATGTTGATTGTTAATCTGTGCTTTCAGAATCAATTAACCAGTAACTAGAAACAGTAAAACAGAGCAGAAAAACAATCGCACACAAGAACACAAGATATAAGGTGGAAACCCAATGTGGGTGAAAACCACCTGCTGCAATTCGTCTCTATCTTTCTTTAAATTAGAAACTTCATTTACAATGTACTAGTGCAGTCCTTTACCAGTACGCAGGCTGCAACCTGCAGAGAGCTACAACCCTCTCTCGTTCTCCAGCTTCTCCTGGAAAGGAGCTACAACCCCCTTAGCTCTTGCACTAGCCAAGATACTAGTATGTAGGAACTGGCCTACAGAAGGTTACAACCTTCTCTTTCCTTCAAGGACCACGTTTCATAAATTTTCAGACTGGATCCACAAATAACATCAATCAAACATCAAGAATTTCTGCATCAACCAATCACCATTTCACCAATCAAAACTAGATCCAAATAAACACTTCTCTGACGACTGTACCCAGATCACAGTAACAGTAACCACACACCAAATCTGAACCCAGAACACTGCAGCAATAAACAGAAGCAGCTAGATCACAACTCAAAATATATACGCTACTTCAATAACCTGAAACCTGCGTGCATACGCTTCTGCGTATGGAACAACCTGCGTATACGCTGTTTTCATTCACTGAACCAGCGTGTATACGCGCCTTCGCTTCACTGAACCTGCGTACAGATCTATAAAGGATAATTCACTCTTTCAGATATTCAAACACTAATTAACCCAGATTATCAGATCTATAGATCAAGCAAGCGCCACATATAACAGATCAAAATTATACAAAGATACTATCATTCAAGCTTAAAGATTATGATCCATCAATAGAACTTATCCTTCTCTTTTGCGCTCAGGTTCCTCCTTCATTCAGATCCAGATCTGCATCATAACCCAATTACCAGTATTCCAGATCTAGCACTTTATCAAATATTCAATAATAATTCAGATGATCTTTTGCCACCTGGTCTCCTTCATCTTTTATAGTTTTAGACCTTCCACAATACCACAGTCCAAAACCATAATAAATCAATACCACGAACCCAATACTTGGGATCAACACTTCTGACGAGGTACCATGGTCCAAAACCATAGGTTCAAATACCAAGGACTAACTACCACGGACCAAAGGTAAGTTCTCCAACATATACGCGCTTTTCCTTGCATGAAAGTGTGTGTATACGCATACGCGCCTTTGAAATGTCTAACCCGTGTGTATACGCGTCTTCGTCTAGATGAACCTGCGTATATGTCTTTTCCTTCATTCTGAAAGCCTGAACTGAGATCTGTTACCAAAGAGAGTTGCCATCAAGGACAACACCTGTGCCATAGCTCCAAACCTGTGCCATAATGCCAACAATCTCCCCCTTTGGACTTGATGGCAACCCAAAATCCTCAAAGTCATTCTCCCCCTTTGTCATCAAGGGCAAAGGGTTGTGCTCCCCCTGAGTACATGCTGAAATTTCTGCCTTGCTGTGCTGACCATGCTCCCCCTGACTGTAGGCAAGATCTGCAAAAGATGTTCTTCAAGAAGAACCATGACTTATACATCATAAAAGACCTTCCTATCACCAAAAGACTCAATACATACATCCATCACCCAACCAAGTGGGGATCATCCACCCAACCAAGTGGGGATACATCAGAAATTTACATATGACAACCAAGTTCATTACATGTTCATCCCAGGCATAGTGGGGAAACCAAAATAGGTCGTTACATGACCTTGACACCATAAAAGAGATACCACAAAAGAGATACATGACATAGAGATGAAATATCTAGAACAAGACTTATGAAAGTCACCAATAACTAATAGCAGCAGCATCTGTCCATCAACATTCAGATCAGCAACCAAGATTTCCTTCTATTCTCCCTCTGCCTCTGTTCCACCTGAAACCACACAACAGCTGTGATCTAGAACCAAAAGCTTCTAAGATAATGCCAACAATGCGTTATTAGAAGATTATCTACTCCCCCTGAACCTGTGCCGGATGGTCTCTGTCATACCCATATCAAAATATCTTCAACCAGAGCCTGTCCCTACTGATATCCATCAAACCTCCATATACGCGACTGTCTCTGCACAAACCGCATATGTACGCGAATCCTACTTAGGCAACTCGCATACACCCATTTTTCTCTGAAACAGACAAGATTTAACAACAAGATTGTTACAGGGAAAAGTGTCTATGCAGAACTGCTAATCCCACTAAGGTGTGGTAGCTACCTTAGAAACAAACAAAGTAAAACTACTTTCGTTTTCCTTTATGAAAGATAGATGAGAGAAGAATAAAGGAGACCAACCTCTGTCTTGTGCTTGGTTCCTTGCTCGATTCCTCTCTCTTTTGATAGTCCTTTGCTACTTGCTTCCTTGTATACCCAGCTTTACAGAGTACCTGTAGAATCAAAGCAGCATAACACTATACGAGAACATGGATCTATTATCATAAACAATCTAGGATCAGATGTAAATTAACCATACAAATGCATAAAACATAAATCACACAAGAGTATGGAGGAAAACTTGAATAGCTTTATTGATAATCAAGAAAGATCCAAGAGAGTTACAACCAGTTGTTCTGACCCAGCATCATCCTCTCAGCAAGTGAGCCCTTTTTCACCTCATGCAAAGCTTAGATCACCCAACACTATGATGTTGCCTCAAGAAACCAACAGCAATTCCTTACAAGATGCAAAATTCCAGCCTCTGGATCTCTGGGATGAGGGATCCATATATAGATGTCTGTAAGGGAGATGAGTCAGCTTGTGTTTTGATTAGTGTCTTCCCTCTGATAGTTCTTGTCTTCCCTCTTATAGTTCTTGCTTCCACTTGGAGATTGATGATCTCTTACTCATCCTTGGTCGAATTCAGAGAGGCAAGTGTCACAGGAGAAGTTTCTGGAAGATTCCATGCTTCTCCACCTCACGGATTGACACTGCCATTTGTCTCTTCTCGCCCATCGCACCCCATAGAAGGGCTTTTTGAAATGCAACACACCCACTGAGTGTACTTAGGTGAGATGCAACGCACTTTGCCTATGGAGCAGGTGAAATGATCCTGTTTTGACTAGTTCTGAGTAGTTTTTCATGGAGAACTTCTGGGAGAAGTTGTAATGAGTTGACCTTGTTCCTTTAGGGGTTGGAACAACACTTTTAGGGACTTAGGAGCCCTTGGTTTATGGACATTTAATTCTTGGGGTTGTAGTGCCCAAAAATGTCTATAACAGTTGCCCCCTAAAGCATGAGGTCGTTAATCTTTTTTGATGTCGGGTGAAATGCTTTATCATGAGGATCCGAAGTTCATTCAAGCTGGGAGGAGACCTGTAATAAGATACAATACAATACATTATCTTCATAATATTTTCATGATCTAGTTGAGGCGAGCATTCCCATGCTTAGTTTTATAAATTCATTTTCATGTACATAGGACAGACAATCGCCTGAGTGTAGACTGATGATTTTGGTAGAGCCATCATCCCTTTGATTGGATGATTATATGGGCACCAACGATGTACATTTGATGTCTTTATTTTCCTGAATATATATCGCAGCCCGAATGTATGAAACTAGATCCGAGGTCTTCAATCTCTTCCGATCTTCACTCAAAGTACAAGTCGATCCATGTGAGAGATGTTCTGGAGTCGAACATGGAAAGACATCGCCTGATTACCAGCCAATGATGTAAGTTGTTAACAGGTGCGAGAGGAATCACCGATAATGATAATGACCCTCAAGTTACTGCAGTACAATTCACGTGGTGTGAATAAAGGACTTGGCGTCGAACACCACGCAAAATCTTTCGGTCGAAGGTCATTGATGTAAACCTGTCGCCGGAAGTGAGAAACTTGCCATTGAGGCATGCAAGCTTCAAAGTACTGAAAGGGGTGTCCCTAGATCGACTTCTTGGATAATGAGCTGATATCGACAAGAAGCGATCCATCATAGGAGGGCCTTAATGAGTCCCACATCAATGACACGGAATGGAGCAAATGATTTTAATGGAGATGAAAACGGTCTGGTGATATAAGGTTCAGGGTGGCGGTCATGAAAGAATGGAGTGTAAATGTATCGCAGCAGGTGAGACACAGGCGAATTCTCTGAGCGACTTCTCTTGAACATATCGGCGACACTGAAATGATGGATTGGTATCATTAACCCCAAATGTGGATGGTGTGATGCGATCATGGTGATGTGACCGGTGAATGAAACAACCCAACCCGACTTGGATGCGGAGTGAAAGTGTCATGTTCAAGAGCGACTTGCTACCAACAAAGTTTCTTCAAGTTTTCTTCCCAATTTTTCCCCAGTCATTGCTGACCAGTACCTCTTTATTTTTGTCAAGCTTGAGGAGGATAACATATTCTTGTTCTATAATTTGTCCTTCGGGCAAACCCATCGCTATGTTTTAACGAGCCTTGCGATAGTGAAACTCGTTCTTGTCTGCTATGGACAAGTTTGTCGCTATTAGGTTTTAACGAGTTTAACGACAAAGATAACTCGGTCCTTTTCAATTTTAGAGAGTCTGAAAAGGGACGTAAAGTAAACTCCAAAAAACCCTTTTTCATCATCTAATCCCTTAAGTCCGAAAAAGTATAAAACAATACAGAAGGGATGAATTTTCGATACTTTTAACAAGCCGAATAAAACAAGCACTCGATCTTTTTGTGTAATAATCCCTCAGGTCCAAAAAGATTAAAATCTAAAGAAGGGATAGCACTTCCGGTCCCTTTAACGAGCTGGAGAGGCCAATAGCTCGGCAATCTTTTCATATTTTACTAGTCAGTTGAAAAGAGCTTAAAGGAGACTCGTCTTTGAGGAATGAGTGATAAATTTGGGTAGCAGCTGATTCCAGGTAAGGTTTGGAATTTCCCAATCACAGCAATGTTACAAGGATGGCTAACAGGATCACTCTTCGTAGCTGTTCCTCAAAAGGGGTAAACAATCAAATGGAGGTGAATGATCGGCCAATACAGAGTGGAGGTGATGATGAGAACACGACCAAGGCTTTAAAGGCTGAAGTACTACATTCACGACGGTTATTTACCAGAAATTGGTTCATTTTTTATTGAGCTTAAATGCTGGGGGAAACATTTGCTCATTGCTTATGTTTATTTTTTAACGAGCATGAAGTCCGCGTTAAAACTGCTTGATAAATCCAGTCGTATAATAAGGATGTCTCGTATATAAAAACGACAATTTTTCAAATCTTTGCCCCACATCCTTTCTTTATGCAAGTTAGGAAACGACCAATCCTACGAGTTTAAAGGGTTAGAGGACCTACAAATTTAAAAAATAAATGGTCGCTCTTCGCTTGCACGCCAAAAGGTTTGCATGCCCCTAGGTATAAAATAGAGTTTCAAGGTCACCTCTCAATCTACCGAAAAAATATTTGTTTCATCGGGAAAGGTTTACCTCTTTCAGGTTACCAAAGATTGTTCTATCTGCACCGCAAACAAAACACTTCTTCGGCGGTGCCTATCGAAATAGACAAAGGCGAGTGGTGCAGACGCCTCCACCCACATAACTTTGACAAGGGAATATTATTCCAGTCTAACCCCCTTTTCCAATCACGGACGGGAGTGTCAGACTAGTCATATATCTCTCGCGGAAACCTAGTCTATACCTGAAGTTTTCCTACCAAAGCAAACCAGGGTGCATGCCCCCTGGGTTTCAGTCATGTCTTATGAATCACTCGCGCTCATCAGCTGGACGGACTGGGGATTGATGAGACATTCCTTGCGTGAAAAGACCATTTAGGGATGGTATATGACTATTTTCCATGTGTGAACCGAGAAATGAAAGCTGGTCTACAAGCTTGACCACTCTTCCTTCGTGCGGAAAACACATTACTCTAAAGAGTGATGAGACAATGGCTCCCATGCAATAAAGATAGTCTCACCCAAGGAGTAGATTATAATTCAGGGGTCCTTGGACTACCATTACGTTCATTTGAACAATTTTCCTTCTCAATGTTATGGGCACATTGGGAAGGATCCCTAATGGTCGACTGGTTCCTTTGTCGAAGCCTATTATATTTCTCATCTCAGGCAAAAGCGATGGCGAACCAAGTGCTTTCCAAGCAGTCAAGGAAAGGATACTCACAGAAGCCCCTTCATCTATGATGGTACCGGCCATAACCATTATATATACTTGAGCAATGATTCGGAATGGTACACTAGCCGATAAATGGGGTCTGCCTAGCTGATTCCAGTCGAAGGAAACAACTAGGTTGCTTGGAGGTGGGACCGAATAGACGGCCGGGTACGACTCTGACAAACTTCCTTCCTGTAGTAAAGGAATGGGTAAATTGCCCCCATGTTCATCGGAGTCTGTGTTTACGAAAATAATTTGGACGGTGTCATCCTTGTTCTCTTCGGTGACTATATCAATTGAAGGTGGAACCTCTGAAGGCAAGACCGGGTCAACTTCCGCCTCGACCTTTTGACTTTCGTCTGGTATGGGTTCAGATAGTTTATCTTCAATGATATATGCTTCGGCCGACCACCTGGGTGGGCCAGCCGGATTTTCAACCAGTGACGGACTCGGCAAGAGTTTCTTATATCAAGGAGGAAGTCGTAACGGTGAAACCAGACGATCATCCAAAACTCTTTTAGCCTCGTCTAAGAAGGGACAACGGTGGATGGCGTGATCACCTTCACACAGTTTACAAGGAAATTTGCACTTTCCTTTTTGTCCAGGGGCTTCACTTTCACTAGTCGACGGTGTGGTTTCAACATGATCATCAGAGGCTGACGACACCGGGTTGTGCAAACGAGGGGACCAATCCCTTAAGATCCGAGGGATGCAGGGACAATCTCTGTGATAGTGGTCTCCTTTGCAAATGACACATGGCGATTTAGGCCTGGTCGGTGCAGTGTGTGGATTTTCGCTAGACGACGCTTGGTTGCCCCTTTTCGCCTTTGGCTCCTTCTTCTTCTTCTTTTCCTTCTTCTTCTCAGGTACTTGATTTTTGGCTTTACCAGCCTCATCAAGCCAAGAGGAAGGAGGAGAGGAAGAATTGGACGAAGTAGAGGGTTGGGGGGTAACTCTGGAATTGTCTAGTTGCTAACTCGATTGTTCAGGAATTGCGGTTTTCTAAACGACGGAGGTTGAGAAAAGCCATATAGGCAAACCAATCGTCAATCTTGGAAGTGACAATGTGGCCATGTGCGGTGCACCAACATCTCCCCAACAGGAGAAGGGATTAGGATTTCCTCCAAGGGGAACTCCTTGGTTGGTGGACTCCATTCTCTCAACCTAAGACCAACGTAGGAAAGGTGGTGATTATTCCGTTTAAAATAAATTTTAGACGCTTTGACACAACTTGTTTTTTCAAATTTTAAGAGTCGAGAAAAAACAAAAGATGACTCTAGTCGCCTTCGATTTTTAATGAGCCTGAAGTGACAAGTGCTCAGATGGACCTTTTCCATTAAGGAGTCTGAAAAGGAATGAAAGGGACTACTCTGGAAATCTAGGTAGAGGAATTACCAAACCAATCGCAAAACTGCAGAATACTTTTTATGGTACGGCAGTCAATCTTCTCGAATGTTGTGTTCAGTGCATTGCAATCGATAGGGCGGTAGACACGGCTTCCTATGGATAAAGGATTAAGCCTATTGTGGTCTCCCAAAATATACTCGAGGGTATGTGGAAGTACAAGTCCGTACTGGCACTTATCGTCTCAAAGTGGAGGAATCACCCAACCAACAATGAAAACAACAGTTACCAGGCTTTACGACGCTGGAATACGTCTCTAGCCTAGACTTCTAGATGTTGTGCGTTAGGTTCCAAAGCGTTGTTCAATTCATTAAATTTATTTTATAGTTGATCTTGCTTAAGAAAATTGCCTTTCATGTTCACCGCGTGATGTAGATGTACAATTCCTAAAATTCAATCTAAGATGATAAACAATCGTTTTATCTTCTTTGTGCAAAGAAAATCCTAGCTACTAAGGAAAGAGAGACAGTATTCTTTCAGCAAAGAGCATAGAGCACACACTATATGCACTGTCTTAAATCAGACCAATCAAACAGTCTAAATGCAAATGCACATGCATGTATTTGTTTTCAGCCTTCTTAATATGTGAATGATAAAAGAAAGCTAATGCGCAAATTTGAATTATTTTCAAAGCGACAATTACTAACAAGTTTCTTTTCAAAATCAAAATGAAAACAATGACAACACTTTGTGATTTGGAAATGAAAACCTGCTTTTGACACTTGAAAAACTATTAATTCAAATCAAATACAATAGTTACAGGGTAATCGACTATCAAGAACAATCAGATTCTCTTCTATGACTGAAAACGACACTTGCGACACTTTCAAATCAAGAAACGACAGTACAATTACGTTACTTTTTTGCAAAGGAGAACTGAAAATGACTCAACAAATACACAAAAACATTTACAGTTCTTTGCACAATGGAGGCAGAATAACAGCAAGGAAAGGGGTTGTCTAGTCAATTTAATGTCTTAAATTGCTCTACATAAATTATCAATCCGGGTATCGTAAACTGATGAAGTGTGGTGCACCATATGTGCTTAGTTAACCTTTTTCTTACTTCGTTGTTTTATAGATTTTATTTTGTTTTGGGGTTTTATTTTTGTTGGTTTCCTAAAGTGTCTAATGCAAATGGAAATCCTATTCTAAGGTCTTAAGAATACTTTTAAAGGACAAGTATGGATAGAGATTTCAAGACAAGGCCTATGTCCCTAATGGTAACTTCCAAAACTTAGCACTTCAAAAGATCTTAAAACATGTTATTGATGGAATTAGTACTTAAACAAAAGTGTAAATATGCAACTACTTCAATCAAAATAGAATGCAATAACTAATCAATGAGCTAGTGACTATGAAACTCAGTATCCTTGCTGTTGTATAAAAAGAAAACTGAAGAAAGTAAAAACCGAACTTAAAGCAACTCAAAGACTGAAAGCAAAGCAACTAATTCACACTACTTCAACTCTTCTGATCCTTCACCCTTCAGCTCAATCTACCTTATGGGAAGCAATCATGAACAAGTTAAGCAATATGATATCTAAATTGCATAAAGGAAACTAATCACACTACTTCCACTCTTCTGATCCTTTACCCTTCAGCTCAATCTACCTTATGGGAAGCAATCATGAACAAGTTAAGCAATATGATATCTAAATTGCATAAAGGAAACTAATCACACTACTTCAACTCTTCTGATCCTTTACCCTTCAGCTCAATCTACCTTATGGGAAGCAATCATGAACAAGTTAAGCAATATGATATCTAAATTGCATAAAGGAAACTAATCACACTACTTCAACTCTTCTGATCCTTTACCTTTCAACTCAATCTACCTTTTGGGAAGCAATCATGAACAAGTTGAGTAATATGATATCTAAATTGCATAAAAGTAAATGGACAAAACAAAACTGAAAGAAATAACAATGCTGGAATTAGAACTCAAAAAAATAAATCAGCAGAAGGACAAGATGATTCCATCATGTCATTAGTCATTAAAAAGCTATGTGCATTATTAACCTACAATCAAAATAGAATGCAACAACCAAACAATGAGCTAGTGACTATGAGACCCAGAATCCTTGCTGCTTCAGCAGAAGGACAAGATGATTCTATCATGTCATTAGTCATTAAAAGGCTATGTGCATCACTAATCTACAATCAAAATAGAATGCAACAACCAAACAATGAGCTAGTGACTATGAGACCCAGTATCCTTGCTGCTTCAGCAGAAGGACAAGATGATTCTATCATGTCATTAGTCATTAAAAGGCTATGTGCATCACTAATCTACAATCAACCGGTTGAACACACTTGCATGAATTAAAATTGCATGAATGAAAAATCTAATCTATCAAACTTGAAAGCAATCAAATAACATAATGAAATCAAAGCAATATTTACAAAATGAAATCTACTCTACCTTACATTCTAATATGCTCCATGACATCTACTTCACATTTCCTTCCATGTTGAGAACATCAAAGCTTTATTCAAATTCTTCAAAAGTACAAAGTACAACAAAGTTCTCCAAAGCTTTCAAAAGCCATCAAGGAAGAACTACAAACTTAAGAACTAGGGACTAAAAGACTAGCAAATGAAGGAGAGAGATCTCCTATTTATACAAAAAGATGAGAGCCATCTCATTAATGATAGTCCATGAATCTCTCCCTCTACCTCTAGAGTCCTAATCAAAATTGGAACTGATAAGACACATGTCTTTTTAGAGTTACAATACAATTAGGAGATGTGACACATATCCTCATGATCCCATGATTCTTTCCAACCAAATTCGGATTTGGCCTTAGAGTGCCACATAAGGGTCTTCTAGAAACCTCTTTTCAACCTACACATGTCAACAATCTCAACCCATTTGTTAGGTATAAGCATATGCACATTATTTTCTAATGTTTAACCACAAATTCACTTAAAAGGCTTAGAAATAATAAAGATTGGAAAAACATAAAGGTGGCCCAATGATAATGAAAGTGGGATGAATGTGGTAACATAGTAGTGAATTGGAGGTGATATAATGGACATAATAGTGAAAGTGTAATGGAAATGAATGACATTTTCAAGACTCAACATACCCCCCAACTGAAGTTATTGCATGTCCTCATGCAATATATATTACATTAACTCTTTTGATCCTTGAGATTTGGCTTAACTTTGCATGATATCATTTGATAACTTCATATTTCTGCAAAGTGTTTCACTTGAATTGCAACATGGTTGGTTCTTGTGTTACAACCATTTTTTTTATTGTTGCCTTCTATTTTGATCTTTGAACTTTGCATAATGATATTTTGATTATTGTTGCAAAGTATATCTTTATTGGATTGCATTATGGTTGGTTCTTGTGTGACAACCATGATTTTGTTTGTATCCAATTTATCCTTTAAGCACTTTTTCAAAAGCCATTGTATGCTCATAATAGAAATGTAATAATTAATATATGTTGGAAGTATGTGGGCTCCTGAATATGATATGGACATGGCAATATATGAATATGAATGTATTCCCCCCCCCCCCAACTGATGGTATTGGCAATTTTATGAAATGAGGAAGAGAAATGTTTTTCCAACAATTATCATTCTAGCTTTTTATGGAATTCTATGGTCAAAAGTTAGAAAATGACGTACCTTCACTTACCCTTTGGAATGGATGAGTTGTATGTGTGGTGGCTGAAAAATTCTGATCATATTCTTCTTCAAGTGGCTGAACAAGAGGAGTCATGGATAGAGAGATAAGATGACTTTTTATTGTTTCTACTAAAACTTGCTGAATCTGCTCCAAAATGCTGAAAATAATAGTCTTCACGTCTTCAAAACTCATTGGCACAATTCCTACTATGTGAAAAGATGTTCTGATGTTGAACATAGTAGGAAATTGTTGGCTTAGTGGCCATTAATGGATGCCACTAGTCAACACGATAATTCTCACCATTAATGACAATGAAAGTCAAGATGCCCAAACACATCTTGCTAGGTACGAATGAATTTGCTGATGTCGAGCCACCTAGAAGATCTAACGAACAAGGGACATTAATGTATTCCCATTGTTGTCAGCATGAGGACTTGCCATTGAGGCATGCAAGCCTCAAGGTGTTTTTTACAAAGGACTATGGACTAAATAATTTGCATTGAAGCATGGCTTATTTGCGGAATGAAAATGACAGGAAATAGAAGATGAAAATGGAAGATGGCAATGGAGAATAGAAATGGAAATGGGCAATAAGCATGTGAATGAGCTTCTTTCTTTTATTTGTGGGTTATGAATGGACAAAAAGAGATAGAAAGTGTATGTGAATGTAAATGAAAAATATGGGGTGAAATGAGGTGAATGGTTTATTATGAAGTATGGATGTGATGGATGAATGTGATGGAGACAATAGTATCTGAAATTTTTTCAAGTGTTTGGATCTGATTTTGCATCAACATATTTCTCTTTGTTGCTGATCATCCTTTTATGAAACAAATTGGTCTCTTAGAGATACACCATTCTCTTGTAGTCGTTTGTCCTTCCTCCTGGAACCTGCAAAAAAACTAATACTTCTTCTGCAATGGAATGTAAGATTATCAAAAGAGAGAGGTGATCAATCTCTCTAGTTAGGATATTTACACACAAAACAAAGAATTTGTATTAATGAAACAAGTTCTCAAAGGAAAAATCAAAAGAATTTATACCTGATCTGGAATTAGTGCCTCAAGTTGATGTTACTTCTTTTCAGCAATTTATTTCATTATTTTCCATTTCAAACTCAAATGATGGATTTCTCATTGTGTAGATCTTGTTGAGATCTTTCCAATGGTACTTAAATCATCAAAATTTGATTTTGCATGAGAAAGATAGGCTGATTTGAACAATGAGGTTTTTCTGGCTGCGGAATTAGAGAACAGCTGCGGAATTGGACTTTAGCTGCGGAATGTGCACAGTTCTGTAGCTAAAAATCTTGGATACAAAGTTAGCCATTCATTTTTCATCATCAATCCAAAATTAATCAATACCTTCAGAAAAGTGAGCAAATAACTTATTCATTTCATTGATTCAAAATTATTATTTTTTTCTTGACATGCAGCGACTTAGTGTGGCGACTCAGTGTGGCGACTTTGTGATAACACTCAACTTGACTTCCCTTTGACCGGGGTCTTTTTCATCAAATTTGACCGAATGAATAGGACACCATCCATGTACTGACATTCCCCCAACTACCCATGTGGCTTGTTTTGCTTGATGACACCTGCAACCTAGAGTTTAACAAAACAGCTGCGGAAAGTTGAGCCAGCTGCGGAAAGTGGCTGGAACAGTCAACCATCAATTTTGAATTTTTTTTTTATTGTCTGCATTTAGGAACTCTGTGAATGGAGCAAAACAATTTTATTGATGGACTTATAATTTGACAAACAGCCTATAACCATGATCATAACTATTTGGCCCTTTCATAGACTTAGGCCCTTCCGGTTCTGCCCTTAATAACCGACCCATCCTTTCCTCTGTTTAAAATTCAATCTGGAATTCAACTGCGTGTGATGGTTTAACAGAGGTAAGATGACTATGTTGCAAGGTTTATGGAAGAATAATGACTGAAAATGGAAGATGGATAGGAGTACGGGAGTGTTCAGGAGCTGTAAGCAGAAACGGAGGATGAACAGCCGAGATGAATTCACAAAATGAAATGGAGACATATGCGAACAAGGTGCATCTTTAACACAATGGTATGGTAGGGAAGTGGAGTTGGAATTTTTGAACTGAACGGCTATGTGAGAAACGTTTACACGTTTATGAAATGGTTGCACAAAGTACGGTGGAGAGGAGCCGTATGAGTTTTAAACACCTCTTTGTTGCTGGTCGTGAAACTGAAACACAATCACACGTTGCATGGGACTGTTAGTTATTAAACACATGTAATTAAGCTCGAATAACAGCACATGCGATTCCTATTTGGATTTCTCTTCCTCAGGCACGCGGAATTGAATCACACATCAAACTATCAGTGAATTAACTCAAAATCCATTTTTCTTCATGTGGCGGCAAAAAAGAGGCTCCAAAGAACCGAGAATTTCTCCCAGACTGCCATAAATTTCTTCAAATGGTTTCTGGGTTATCTAATTAACTCAGCTGGTGAAAAAACCCATGTTTTCGTTTTTCGAAATTCGTCTCTGTTTGGGAAAATCGAGCGTTTTAAATTTGAAGTTTTTCTGCTGTTTACGTTTTTCTGAGTTATCAGTTCTGCATTCGGCCTGTAAAATTTTGGAATTAGTGGTTGGATGATACGAATTTGTGCATTCTTATACATGTCAAGCTTTCCACCACAATTTTCACCTTTTCACAACAATGAAAAGAAGAGTGAATCCTCAAAAAGAGTTCGAGTACTTGCCTGTTAAGCCTCTGTTGTTTACGCATTTTTCTGAGTTTTTCTTTCAATGTATTTACTAATCTTTTCTGACAAAGGTTGATAATCCTCCTCTATGGATTGCTCGGGGGATGGATAGACTTCTTGAATGGTTCTTTTGCCTTTTTCTTTCTTCTGTTTCTTATTTTTAGCTCTATCTTCTCCTTCTTTTTGGACAGTTTCTTGAATTTCTATTGCAGGGGAGTCTTGGATTGTAATGTTCTTTTCTTTCTTCCTAGTTTTCCTTGGAATTTCTGGTGAACTGCTTCCAGAGGCCTCAGACGGCTCTTGGAAGTGGTTTCTTGTCAAGAATTGCTCCCAAGTATCCTTAGTTTTCTTCAACTGGTCCTTAATAAGTATTTTTATGAATCCATGATGGTAGAGATGAGGTTCAATGTTGCCTACGTGTTTTTGAACTGTAAAACTCATCTTTTTCAAACTCAATAGCAGAAAATGAGGCAAATTGAGAGTGTGACCCTCTGTTTCTAATTGATAATGTAGCTATCCAAAGGTGAAATCAACTCAGAAATCTGCCACTAAATGATGAATGCCTCCTACATGAATCAACCTCCAAAAATGCACGATTCGGTCCTCAAACAAGGAGCTCAATCCACCTTAACAATAATAAATTTCAGCCTCTAAAAAGAAATGTCGAGGCTCCTTGATGGAGTTATCATGGATTCTTCAAATTTGCATTCACCTCCTCGTTGTTACCTAATCATTTTAACATTCGATCCCTTTTTTTTTCTCACATATACAGTGCATTTTTTATGTTGCAGGTTTATTTCAGGCCAAAGCTTGAACAGGGAGGCAGATTTTCTTGTTGAAGCCACAATGAAAAGCTAGGATTGTTTTTCTCTTTTCTTTTTCTCTGAAATTGTAAAATTTTATAAAAAAAATTAATGATTTTTAATTTCAGGCAGCAAATACTTCAAGAAAAACATGTTAAAAACAGGATTTTGACTGAGGTCTTAGGCTGGTTTTTCATTGATCTGAGCTAGGTGACTAGGATAGGATCCATGTCGGGACGATTCTGGAGATGCCCATGTGGTCAGTTTTTTCATTGGACGCTTGTAACCTGCTAAACCTTGAAACAGCTGCGGAATTCTTAACTAGCTGCGGAATCAGGGCAGTTTCCGCAGCTAAGTTGCAATACCTTATTAGAACAGGATACAGTGTTTTGAATACCACTACAAACCATAACGAGACAATTTTGGACAATTTGAACCTATCAAAACAGTTGAGTTTCATTTTTCATATTTTTTTTTTATTGAACCAATTGAAATGATGAAGTTTATTTTGTCTCCTCTTTTTTTTTTCTTTTCTTTTTTTTTACATAACAATCCTTTTTCTGATCCTCCAGATCACACAAAGTGCAGGAGGAGAGCATACTCAAGAATTGTTAATTTTTTTTTAGATGTAAGAAATAAGGTCTCCTAATTACACTTCCCCGGCAACGGCGCCAAAAATGTCTAGTCAATTTAATGTCTTAAATTGCTCTACATAAATTATCAATCCGGGTATCGTAAACTAATGAAGTGTGGTGCACCATATGTGCTTAGTTAACCTTTTTCTTACTTCGTTGTTTTATAGATTTTATTTTGTTTTGGGGTTTTGTTTTTGTTGGTTTCCTAAAGTGTCTAATGCAAATGGAAATCATATTCTAAGGTCTTAAGAATACTTTTAAAGGACAAGTATGGATAGAGATTTCAAGACAAGGCCTATGTCCCTAATGGTAACTTCCAAAACTTAGCACTTCAAAAAATCTTAAAACATGTTATTGATGGAATTAGTACTTAAACAAAAGTGTAAATATGCAACTACTTCAATCAAAATAGAATGCAATAACCAATCAATGGGCTAGTGACTATGAAACCCAGTATCCTTGCTGCTGTATAAAAAGAAAACTGAAGAAAGTAAAAATTGAACTTAAAGCAACTCAAAGACTGAAAGCAAAGCAACTAATTCACACTACTTCAACTCTTCTGATCCTTTACCCTTCAGCTCAATCTACCTTATAGGAAGCAATCATGAACAAGTTAAGCAATATGATATCTAAATTGCATAAAGGAAACTAATCACACTACTTCAACTCTTCTGATCATTTACCATTCAGCTCAATCTACCTTATGGGAAGCAATCATGAACAAGTTAAGCAATATGATATCTAAATTGCATAAAGGAAACTAATCACACTACTTCAACTCTTCTGATCCTTTACCCTTCAGCTCAATCTACCTTATGGGAAGCAATCATGAACAAGTTGAGTAATATGATATCTAAATTGCATAAAAGTAAATGAACAAAACAAAACTGAAAGAAATAACAATGTTGGAATTAGAACTCAAAAAAATAAATCAGCAGAAGGACAAGATGATTCCATCATGTCATTAGTTATTAAAAAGCTAGGTGCATTATTAACCTACAATCAAAATAGAATGCAACAACCAAACAATGAGCTAGTGACTATGAGACCCAGAATCCTTGCTGCTTCAGCAGAAGGACAAGATGATTCTATCATGTCATTAGTCATTAAAAGGCTATGTGCATCACTAATCTACAATCAAAATAGAATGCAACAACCAAACAATGAGCTAGTGACTATGAGACCCAGTATCCTTGCTGCTTTAGCAGAAGGACAAGATGATTCTATCATGTCATTAGTCATTAAAAGGCTATGTGCATCACTAATCTACAATCAACCGGTTGAACACACTTGCATGAATTAAAATTGCATGAATGAAAAATCTAATCTATCAAACTTGAAAGCAATCAAATAACATAATGAAATCAAAGCAAAATTGAACACACTTGCATGAATTAAAATTGCATGAATGAAAAATCTAATCTATCAAACTTGAAAGCAATCAAATAACATAATGAAATCAAAGCAATATTTACAAAATGAAATCTACTCTACCTTACATTCTAATATGCTCCATGATATCTACTTCACATTTCCTTCCATGTTGAGAACATCAAAGCTTTATTCAAATTCTTCAAAAGTACAAAGTACAACAAAGTTCTCCAAAGCTTTCAAAAGCCATCAAGGAAGAACTACAAACTTAAGAACTAGGGACTAAAAGACTAACAAATGAAGGAGAGAGATCTCCTATTTATACAAAAAGATGAGAGCCATCTCATTAATGATAGTCCATGAATCTCTCCCTCTACCTCTAGAGTCCTAATCAAAATAGGAACTGATAAGACACATGTCTTTTTATATTTACAATACAATTAGGAGATGTGACACATATCCTCATGATCCCATGATTCTTTCCAACCAAATTCGAATTTGGCCTTAGAGTGCCACATAAGGGTCTTCTAGAAGCCTCCTTTCAACCTACACATGTCAACAATCTCAACCATTTGTTAGGTATAAGCATATGCACATTATTTTCTAATGTTTAACCACAAATTCACTTAAAAGGCTTAGAAATAATAAAGATTGGAAAAACATAAAGGTGGCCCAATGATAATGAAAGTGGGATGAATGTGGTAACATAGTAGTGAAATGGAGGTGATATAATGGACATAATAGTGAAAGTGTAATGGAAATGAATGACATTTTCAAGACTCAACAGGAGTTTCAAACAGAGGTGTACTGACTACAGGCAGCAAAATTCTTGAATAGATCTGAAAAGAGTGAACAGAAACCAAAATTCAGAAACAATGCCTAGTCTGATCAGTGCACATGTAACACAGTGAATTTGAAATGCAGCTCACCTACTACACTCGGGAAGTGCGCTGAATTTGAGATTCACAGAACAGACAGTGCGCTGGACCAGAAACGAGACTTTGCTTAGGTCCCGGGTCACAGTTTAAAGTTCAGTTCAGGGATTTTGGCCGAGCAAGTGGTAATCAGTAGATCAACAACAGGGGTAGATCTAAGGAAGTTACCAGAGCCACCACAAGGGAAATTAGAGAGTTTGTAAATCAGTTGTTTAATTCATAAACAAAACCCGGAGATTGACTGAAGCGGCATTTATCTACTTAGCATTTGCATAGCAAATGTAGTTCGAAAGCTACCTGGCTCAACTTCAGGCTCCGTCTGTAAGTTTATAAAGTAAACAAATGTGGATAGACAAACAACCTAGTCGCTCCCCAGCGAAGTCGCCATTTTGTTACAGGGAAAAGTGTCTATGCAGAACTGCTAATCCCACTAAGGTGTGGTAACTACCTTAGAAACAAACAAAGTAAAACTACTTTCGTTTTCCTTTATAAAAGATAGATGAGAGAAGAATAAAGGAGACCAACCTCTGTCTTGCGCTTGGTTCCTTACTCGATTCCTCTCTCTTCTGGTAGTCCTTTGCTACTTGCTTCCTTGTATACCCAGCTTTACAGAGTACCTGTAGAATCAAAGCAGCATAACACTATACAAGAACATGGATCTATTATCATAAACAATCTAGGATCAGATGTAAATTGACCATACAAATGCATAAAACATAAATCACACAAGAGTATGGAGGAAAACTTGAATAGCTTTATTGATAATCAAGAAAGAGCCAAGAGAGTTACAACTAGTTGTTGTGACCCAGCATCATCCTCTCAGCAAGTGAGCCCTTCTTCACCTCATGCAAAGCTTAGATCACCCAACACTATGATGTTGCCTCAAGAAACCAACAGCAATTCCTTACAAGATGCAAAATTCCAACCTCTGGATCTCTGGGATGAGGGATCCATATATAGATGTCTGTAAGGGAGATGAGTCAGCTTGTGATTTGATTAGTGTCTTCCCTCTGATAGTTCTTACTTCCACTTGGAGATTGATGATCTCTTACTCATCCTTGGTCGAATTCAGAGAGGCAAGTGTCACAGGAGAAGTTTCTGGAAGATTCCATGCTTCTCCACCTCGCGGATTGACATTGTCATTTGTCTCTTCTCGCCCATCGCACCCCATAGAAGGGCTTTTTGAAATGCAACACACCCACTGAGTGTACTTAGGTGAGATGCAATGCACTTTGTCTACGGAGCAGGTGAAATTATCTTGTTTTGACCAGTTCTGAGTAGTTTTTCATGGAGAACTTCTGGGAGAAGCTGTAATCAGTTGACCTTGTTCCTTTAGGGGTTGGAACAACACTTTTAGGGACTTAGAAGCCCTTGGTTTATGGACATTTTATGCTTGGGGTTGTAGTGCCCAAAAATGTCTATAACAAAGATGATGCATCAACTACTCCCAGCTTCTGTCTGAGGTATTCAAATGTCTCCCTGGGAAGTGGTTTGGTGAGAATATCAGCAACTTGTTCCTTAGAAGGAACATACTCCAATTTGACCTTTTGTTCCAACACTTGTTCCCGGAGAAAGTGATACTTGATCGGTATGTGCTTGGTCTTTGAATGCATGACTGGGTTCTTTGAAATGTTGATTGCACTTGTATTATCACATAAGATGGAGATATGTGGTGTACAAGTGATTTGAAAGTCCTGCAAGGTTTGCATCATTCAAAGAAGTTGAGTGCAACAAAATGCGGCAGCTACATATTCCACTTCAGCTGTAGATAAAGCAATCGAACTCTACTTCTTGCTGAACCAAGATACTAATCTGGAACCCATAAAGAATGCACCACCACTTGTGCTCTTCCTATCATCCACGCTTCCGGCCCAATCTGCATCTGTATAAGCATGAAGTGTGAGATCTGTATCTCTAGGATACCATAAGCCATAGTTTTGAGTTCCTTGAAGGTACTTGAAGATTCTCTTTACTACCTGAAGATGAGTTTCCTTTGGATTTTCCTGAAATCTCCCAACTATTCCCACTACATGCATGATGTCTGGTCAGGTACCTGTCAAATAAAGTAGACTTCCAATCATAGATCTGTAGGTTGGTTGATGCACTGCTGCTGATTCATCATTTGCACTGAGGCTGCATCCTATGACTATGGGGGTACATACTAGTTTTGCATTTTCCATGCCATATTTCTTCAAAATCTGCTTGAGATACTTGGTTTGAGACAAGAAGATCCCGCCTTCATTTTGTTGGATTTGCAATTCAAGGAAATATTTCAGTTCTCCAAGCAAAGACATTTCGAATTCTTTCTGCATCACCAAGGCAAAGCTTTGACTCATAGCTTCTTCATTGCTGTCAAAGATAATATCATCTACATACACAACAAGTATTAGCAATTTGTCATTTTCAATTTTTATATAAAGATTGCTATCTGTTGATCCCTTTGAGAAACCTTGTTGATGAAGATATTTGTCCAAATGGTAGTACCAAGCCCTTGGAGCCTGTTTAAGACCATATAGAGCCTTTTTTTAGTCTGCATACAAGATTTGGATCATTCCCAAGGATGAAACCATCTGGTTGTTCAATGTACACTTCTTCTTCTAAGTCTCCATTCAGGAAGACTGATTTCACGTCCATTTGAAATACTTTGAATTTCTAAAAGCTTAAGAGAGCAAGGAACATTCGGATGGCCTCAAGTCTAGCAACGGGAGAAAAAGTTTCTTCAAATTCTATTCCTTCTTGTTGAGCATATCCTTTACAAACAAGTCTGGCCTTGTTTCTAATTACTTCCCCAATTTCATTCAACTTATTTTTGAAGATCCATTTTGTCCCTATGACATTCTTATCTTTTGGTCTAGGAACCAACTCCCAAGTGTTGTTCTTTTCGATCTGCTCAAGTTCTTCATCCATTGCCTTGACCCAGCATTCATATTTGCATGCCTCTCTTACATTTTTTGGTTCAGTAGAGGAGAGCAATGCCAAATAGCTTGAGGCTTTTGCAATTGTTCTTCTTGTTTGTACACCTGCCTCTTTCTGCCCCAAAATCTGAGATTCTGATGATTCTTCTGAACGTACCTGGATGGAGTCTTCTCTTCTATCCTTATCTATTCCTCTGGTGCCTCTTGAGGTTCTTCTTCATCATCAGTCTGATTTGGAGAGTAGTCTTCATCCTCTTCGATATTTCATAATTTACTTGCCTAGGAATGTATCCTTTTTCATCAACCACTACATCAATGTTGTCAACAATTCTTCCAAGTCTTTTATTGTAACACTTATATGCTTTGTTTTGGGGAGAATAACCAACGAGAATGTCTTCATCTGCTCTAGGTTCAAGTTTGCCAAGTTGTTCATCATTATTCTTAATATAGCATTTGCTTCCAAAAATTTTGAAATGCTTTACCAAAGGAGTCTCACCATACCAGAGCTCATGAGGATTTTGAGTGTTGTTCACTCAGACATTTGTTTTGTTGAGAATAACAACCGCAGCAAATGCAGCTTCACCCAGAAGGTTTCAGGAGTTCCAGACTCATCAAGCATAGAACGAGCCATTTGTTAGACCATTCTGTTCATCCTTTCCACCACTCCATTTTGTTGAGGAGTCCTAGCTGAAAAGAATTCCCTTCTTATTCCATGTTCTTCATAGAAATCGAAAAATTCATTTGAGGTAAACTCCCCACCTCTGTCGGATCTGAGGCACTTAATTTTGTGATCTGATTCGTTTTTAGCCAAGGCTTTGAAGGATTTGAATTTTTCGAATGCTTCGTCTTTGTGCTTCATAAGTCCTAACCAAACCATCCTGGAGAAGTCATCAATGAATAATATAAAGTATTATTCTCCTCGAGGTGACCTTGTCCTAAATGGACCACATACATCTGTATGGACTAGCTCAAGAGGCCTACTAGCTGATCCTTCCTTCTCAGGGAAGTTGGTTCTGTTTTGCTTACCAAACTGACATGATTTGCATATTGTGTTGTCTGGAATTTTGATATCTGGAATACCACGAACTGCCTGGTATTTGCATGCTTTCCTTATTTGTGAAAAGCTTAGATGCCCCAACCTCCGGTGCCATAACTAGTGTTCATCATCCTTGCTCAAATAGCATTGTTGTTTTCCTTCTTCAAATATGTATAAGTTATTTGGAGTTCTTCTGCCTTTGATCATTGTTTTTCCTATATCAAAATCACAAACACTACATCCATTTGATCGAAATATTACCTTGGTTCCTTGATCGCACGTCTGATTGACACTCAGAAGATTATTTTTCAAGCCATCAACATACAAAACATTTCCTGCTTTGACCTTTTCTTTCAACTGGGCAGTGCCTTTTCCTTTTATGACTGCAGGGGTATCATTTCCAAAAGAATCTTTCTTTCCCTTTTCTAAAACACTATATGATTCAAGCTTTTCTTTATCACCTGTCATATGCTTCGAACATCTGCTGTCGATGTACCATTGATTTTCTTGTTCTTCTGCATATAAAGCTATCCCACATCTTTCTCGTTGCGGTTCCTTCATTTTCCATGTTCTGGCACTTGAGGTTTGTTCCTTCTGAGTTGTCTTCCAAAACCTACTCCTGCATTCAGAATCTTCATGACCGAAGTTATTACAATTAGAACATTCAATTTCATTTTCAAGGGTCGAAAAGTTGTTATAGGTTCTTTTCGTGATTCCAATCATACTTCTTTGTTTTTGAGCTTCTCTAGTCATGATTATCTTATGGGCAACACATTGAGCTGCTTTGTGGCCAAAGTTATGGCAAGAGAAACATTGGCCATTGAAGAAACTCCTCCGATTATCAAATCTACCTGCCAAATGATTGTAGTTTCTATTGTCATCCATTCTTAAGGTAAATTGAGAAGATTTTACCTGTGGCTGGTTGTAGCTTTTTTTCATCCTTAAGGTGGATTGCCCCTGATTTACCTAGTAGTCTTTGTTTATTCTTGATGTAATTCGTCCCTAATTTACCTGGTGATCTCCATTTGGCTTTTGCTCATTCCTCCATGCTGCATCGAGATAACTCTTTGAGGTGGATGCTTGAGATGCTTCGCCATTATACCCCAGACCAGTCTTGATTAGTGGAGAACGCTATACATTGATAATCTTATCCAGAGTTTCAGATCCTTTAACAAATTTAAGATTAAGAGCATTTTTTTCTCAATTTCTTTTCTAAGGCCAACAATTTCACATTCTAACTTCTCAAGAAATTTTTCTTTTTCATCAAGTTGGAATTGCAGAGTATCAATGATCACATTCTTTTCTTCTAAACATGTTTTGAGTCTAGAAATCTCTTCATAAAAGCCATCCACATCTATAGCATCCATGTAATCATCATCTTCAAAGGCCATTAAAAGTTTATAGTTAATACCTCGTTCATCTTCATCACTATTTGAAAGACCATCACTATCTTCATGAGTGTAGTAACTTTTCTTAGTTACATTCTGTTTCTTGTTCCATCTAATAGGTTCCTTCCCTTTGTCATTTTTATCCTTATGAGGACATTTGGCAGCATAGTGACCGACTCTCCCACAAGCAAAGCATTTGAAAGGTAACTTACCTCGGAATCGTCCAGCACCCCGTTGAAGATTTCTGACAAAATTTGATTCTTCTTCTTCTTCTGACACGTGTCCTGACTCATAGTACTCTCCTTTGCCTGAAGCCTTGAAGGCAGCTTCTCTCATGTCTGATGGACCTCCTTTTCTCATTTCATAAGCAGTTAGAATTCCATGCAACTGTGACATTTTAAGGTTTTGTAGATTCTCTTTTTCTTCTATTGCAGAAACTTTAGATTCAAACCTAGGGGACAAAGATCTTAGAACTTTTTCAACCACAACAGCCTCTTTTATTTCTTCACCCAAGTTTTTCATACAATTAACAATATCATCTACACAAAGAAAATAGTTAGCCACACTTTCATCATTGTACATTCTGAGATTTTCATACTGAATTCTGAGGGTTTGAAGTTTTGCTCGTTTTACCTGATCATCTCCTTCATAGCTTAGTACAATCTTGTCCCATATTTCTTTTGCGGATTTAAACTGCATAACCTTGACAAATTTTGATTGAGATAGGCATCCTAATAGAGTATTGACCACCTTTGCATTTGTTTCATATTTCTTCTTCTCAGCCGGATCTGTAGGAGTTGCTGATGGAAAAGTATACCCTGTTTCTATGATATCCCAGACTTCTGTACCAAGAGATTGAAGATAAGCAGTAACTCTTACCTTCCAATATACGAAGTTTGTCCCATCAAAAATCGATGGCCTGATTGATGCTTCCCTCTCGTAGTTGCTCATGATGAAAGATCTTCCTTCAAGCGATCAAGCTTCTTCTGAAGAACCTGCTCTGATACCAATTGTTGGAAATAATACTGAGAGGGGGGGTGAATCAGTATTATCAAGTCAAATATTCCTTTTTCAAAATCAAATGATATACGCTACTTCAGTTAATTAAACCCGCATATATACGCAACTTTGCAGAAGGAAACCAGCATATACAAGGCAATCTTTTAATTTACTTTATCTTTCTAATGTTGATTGTTAATCTATGCTTTCAGAATCAATTAACCAGTAACCAGAAACAGTAAAACAGAGCAAAAAGACAATCGCACACAAGAACACAAGATATAAGGTGGAAACACAATGTGGGTGAAAACCACCTGCTGCAATTCGTCTCTATCTTTCTTTAAATTAGAAACTTCATTTACAATGTACTGGTGCAGTCCTTTACCAGTACGCAGGTTGCAACCTGCAGAGAGCTACAACCCTCTCTCGTTCTCCAGCTTCTCCTGGAAGGGAGCTACAACCCCCTTAGCTCTTGCACTAGCCAAGATACTAGTGCGTAGGTGCTGGCCTACAGAGGGCTACAACCTTCTCTTTCTTTCAGGGACCACGTTTCATAAATTTTCAGACTGTATCCACAAATAACATCAATCAAACATCAAGAATTTTTGCATCAACCAATCACCTTTTCACCAATAAAAATTGGATCAAAATAAACACTTCTCTGACGACTGTACCCAGATCACAGTAACAGTAACCACACACCAAATCTGAACCCAGAACACTGCAGCAATAAACAAAAGCAGCTAGATCACAACTCAAAATGTATACGCTACTTCAATAACCTGAAACCTGCGTGCATACGCTTCTGCGTATGGAACAACCTGCGTATACGTCGTTTTCATTCACTGAACCGACGTGTATACGCGCCTTCGGTTTACTGAACCTGTGTACAGATCTATAAAGGATAATTCACTCTTTCAGATATTCAAACACTAATTAACCCAGATTATCAGATCTATAGATCAAGAAAGCGCCACATATAACATATCAAAATTATACAAAGATACTATCATTCAAGCTTAAATATTATGATCCATCAATAGAACTTATCCTTCTCTTTTTCGCTCAGGTTCCTCCTTCATTCAGATCCAGATCTGCATCATAACCCAATTACCAGTATTCCAGATCTATCACTTTATCAGATATTCAATAATAATTCATATGATCTTTTGCCACATGATCTCCTTCCTCTTTTATATTTTTAGGCCTTCCACAATACCACGGTCCAAAACCATAATAAACCAATACCACGAACCCAATACTTGGGATCAACACTTCTGACGAGGTACCATGGTCCAAAACCATAGGTTCAAATACCAAGGACTTACTACCACAGACCAAAGGTAAGTTCTCCAACATATACACGCTTTTCCTTGCATGAAAGTGTGTGTATACGCATACACGCCTTTGAAACGTCTAACCCACTTCTATACGCATCTTCGTCTAGATGAACCTGCGTATATGTCTTTTCCTTCATTCTGAAAGCCTGAACTGAGATCTGTTACCAAAGAGAGTTGCCATCAAGGACAAAACCTGTGCCATAGCTCCAAACCTGTGCCATAATGCCAACATTTTCATGGACTCCAGAAACAATGAAGGCCTTTGAACATCTTAAAGAGGCAATGTGCCAAGCACCAGTCTTAGCTACACGGACTTCACAAAAACCTTTATTGTGGAATGTGATGCCTCAGGAAATGGAATCGGTGTTGTTTTAATGCAAGAAGAAAGACCCATTGCTTTCAAAAGTCGTCCAATCAAAGGAAAGTATTTACACAAAGCTATTTATGAGAAGGAAATGTTGGCAATACTACATGCACTTAAGAAATGGCAACCCTACCTAATGGGAAGACACTTCAAGGTAAAAACAAATCATGATAGTCTTAAATACTTTTTAGAACAAATATTATCTTCAAAAGAGCAACAAAAATGGGTCACAAAGATGTTGGTTATGACTTTGAAATCATCTATAAAAAAGGGAAGCAAAACGTTGTGGCAAATGCGCTCTCAATAAAGGATGAGGATGTGGAAGCATTTCTTTGCGCCATTTCTATTATCCAACCAGATTGGATAAACAAAGCAAGGGATGAATGGAAGAATGATGAGGAAGTGTGGGCACTCATTCAAAAGATACAACAAGATCTCAATACATCTGATACATTTATTTGGAAAAATGATTTGTTATGGTACAAGGATCGGGTATACCTATGTAAGAATTCCCAACTCAAACAAAAATTCTTAGAGAATTGCACACCTCTCCCTTAGAGGGCACTCAGGATTTCTAAAAACCTACCACAGGGTTAGGAAGGATTTTTTTGGGATGGCCTTAAATCAGATATTCAAAAGTTTGTGGCAGAATGTTTGGTTTGCCAACAAAATAAAGTTGAAACAATTAAGACTCCAGGACTATTACAACCTTTATCCATTCCAATCCAGTGTTGGGAGGCGGTTTCAATGGATTTTATCATAGGTTTACCCAAGTCCGAAGGAAAGAGTGTTATCATGGTGGTAGTGGACAGACTTACCAAGTATGCACACTTTTGTGCATTATCTCATCCATTTAAAGCGAGTACAGTTTCTATTGCATTTATGGAAACAATTCAAAAGCTACATGGAAACCCAAAGATTATTGTAAGTGACAGAGATCCCATTTTCACTAGAAATTTTTGGAAAAATTTATTTTCTTGTCTTGGTACTCAGTTAGCTCATAGCTCATCTTATCATCCTCAATCTGATGGGCAAACTGAGATAGTAAACAAATGTTTGTAAGGATATCTTTGTTGCTTTGTATCTGATAAACAGACACAATGGGTTAAATGGTTGCCTTTGGCTGGATGGTGGTATAACACTTCCTTCCATACTGCAACAAAAATGACCCCATTTATGGCACTTTATGGATATCATCCACCATCCAACACATCATATTTAAGAGAAAATTCTAAGGTTCAAGCAGTGGAAGATCACATCGAGCATCAGCAACAAGTTCTCCAACTCTTAAAGGATAACCTCACCTTGGCATAGAACATAATGAAATAGCAAGCAGATCAACATCACAATGAAAGAAGTTTTGATGTAGGTGATTGGGTATTCCTACGGCTACAGCCATATAAACAAATGCCCCTCAAGCAAGCTAAGAAGGATAACAAATTATCACCAAAGTATTATGGCCTGTACAAGGTGTTGCAAAAGATAGGTACTATGGCATACAAATTGGAGTTTCCTACAGCTTCTCGAGTGCACCCAGTTTTCCATGTTTCATGCTTAAAGAAGGTTATAGTGACAAGCTTCCAATTCAGACAATATTGCCAAAACTTGATGAGGAAGGAAAAATCATATTGGAACCTGAAGCAGTCAAAGAAATAAGAACTCGACAGCTACGAAATAGATCAATTTCAGAGTATCTCATCAAGTGGAAGAACTTACCCGTTGAAGATTCCACATGAGAGGATGAGAATTTTATACAGAAGCATCCAAAACTACTCAAGCGTTGAGGACAACACTTTTTTGAAGGAGAGGGGCATGTTAGATCCCTATAATATTAGTGATCCCCCCATTACTATTGTCGTTGTATCCCTTATTGTTATTATTATGCCCCTATTATCCCCATATTGTTATTATTGTGCCCCATAGAATCCCTCTATTGTTACTTTTTGTGCCTTTATATTCTTATTGTTAGGTCGGCTTGGTTATATTGTGACCCCGTAGACTCCTATATATAGAAACGAGGTTTTGTCATTTGAATCATCTAAGACTTGTTCATTTGTGTAATGTAAAGGAGGTTTCCCCCTCAAAGAGGCTTATTTCTAAGGCATTGATCTATATTTTCTATCTTTTTGTGAGCTGGTTTCATAACACAATCAATCCATTTTCGAGACAAAAAAAATACATTCTTGTTTGCATTGATTATGTTACAAAATGAGTAGAAGCTAAAGCACTTCTTTTTGCTACTGAAAAAGTTGTAGTTTCATTTCTTTTTTAGGATATCTTTACTCGTTTTGGTGTTCCAAGAGAAATTGTAACAGATCAAGGTACTCAATTTACATTCAAGTTGGTACAGAAAATAATGGAGGAATACAAAATCAAATATCGAAAGTCTACTGCATATCATTATCAAGCAAATGGACATATTCCACCAATAAAGTCATTGAAGCAATTCTCACTAAAATTGTGCATCTGCATAGAAGATATTGAGCAGAAAAGATTCCAGAAGCTTTATGGGCATACAGTACCGCATGGAGAAACACTATGGGACATACTCCTTATGAGCTTATCTATGGAAAACAAGTCTTGTTTCCTATTGAGTTTCAAGTTAAAACTTTCAAGACAACAATCAAATTGGGTCATGATATTTCAGAAGCACAAAAACAAAGAATGGAGCAACTAAATGAACTTGATGAGATAATACAAGATGCAATCGGAAGAACCAATCTAGTTCAACAATAGAGATCTAGATGGCATGACAAGTATATCAAAGAGAGAAAATTCCAACCAGGAGATTGGGCATTACTATTTGATTCAAAATTTAAAGATTTCCAAGGGAAATTTCAAACTCATTGGCTTGGACCTTATGAGATTGAAACAGTCTTTGACAATGGTGCATGCAGGATCATAACTATTGATGAAGAAAGGATCACTTTTCTTGTGAATGGTCATCAACTGAGAATCTATCATAAGCCATTAACCAAGGAAGAATTTATCAAATATTTGCAAGATAATACAGATTTAAAGTTGGTGAAGAAGAATTTTCCTTCTTCTCCAACTTGATCTCCAAAAATCTTTTTCTTTCTGAAAATAAATAAATAAATAATATATATATATATATATATATATATATATATATATATATATATATATATATATATATTTAAAAACTAACAATGGTTGGCATGTTTATAAAGAAAATCTAAGGTGAAAATCAATTTTTGACACCATAGGTTTTATTCACATCTATTCTAAACCCATTTTCTTTATGTCCCACTCTTTTCTTTTTCAAAATAAAATAGCTACAAAATTATTGAGTTTTTGCAACTCTAACAGATTTCTGCAGCCAATTTGACAAAGATTTCTGATGGAATAATTGAAAGAGTGACTGACTCCCTTCACTGCAAGGCGCTTGAAGACAATACAAAGGACAGCAACCAAAGCTTAGAAAACAATAATTCAAATGTATGCAATTCTTTAATTTTATAATAGGGACCAAAAACGTTAATCGTATGAATTATATAGACATCATACTACCAAATTCAAAATCATCATTATTAAGAGTTGATAGTATTGTGTCAAATTGGGTCTAATCCGCCATTCACTCCTCATCATTATACCTACACTCCAACCCACATCCCAATTTTATTGATCTGATCGCCCAAATCATGCTCATTCATGCTCTTAACGGTTAGATTATATCGCACTTCTCCATACCCTTACCACTTACACTCCCATCATTCACACTCTCGTCCTCATTACTTGAAACCCTCATATCTTGTCAAACAAACAATCTTGAGACAAAGCTTCTCAGCCATGGGAGTTATAGTCAGAACATAACCATCATGAATAAAATGTTTAGAAGGATATCCACAGACAAGGGAATTGTTGCAGAAAGCGTAGTGGCTAGAGTTTGTGGAGAAATTTGACAGTTTCCACAAGGAAGTAACCAAGTCCTTCGCCAAAGCCTTTGATGGGGCGAAAGTCGAGATAGGTGACATAAAATTTAGAGTGACAAAATCCTTTGTTGCCAAAGCTACTAGATTTCCTCAAATTGGAGAAAATGGTTTAGGAACAGAGGTATTGAGAGATAATACTAGAATGTTTTTCTAGAGACCCTAGCATGGACACCCCCAGTTTCAAGAAGGGCATTCTGAGCATAGCATTGAAAAATAAGTGGAGAAATTTACTTCTGATAATACAAAAATTTGTTGCTTGCTAAGGGAGGTTTGGATGCATTTTTTCTATCATATTTGACTGCTGATGAATTTTATTGAGGATAATGAAATAAACCTTCCATATTTCTTACTTAATAGTCTAAGAAAGATGTCAGGGAATGTTCAAAGGAAAATTATGTTTGTAGAGTATATCATGTATCACCATGGTCTTATTAAAATCCTTGTTGAATTTCATTTTTAAAATATGGGTGATAATTGGGAAAGCTTTTTAGTGAGGAACCATTTTAAGGAAGATAACCAAGAACAGCCAAGCAGCAGCAAAGCCAAAAGAGGGAGAAAAAGAAAAATTGAAGAACTAGAGGGACAAGAATAACAAAGCAACAATGAGGCTAAGAGAGGGAGAAAAAGAAAAAAATGAAGGACCAGTAGAACAAGGACAACATCAGTCATAGGAGTAGTTAGAGGATGACATTCCTCCAAGGATAATTTTAGGGGCGAATGTTCGCCCTTTGGCGAAATTAAGGGGTTTTAAATTTTTAGTGGGAGAATATTTTGTATCATAGTACATTTTTACAAATCACCTCAAATAGCCCACCTTATTTTAAGGGAGAGGGTAAAAAAGGTAAATTTAGCCCTTGAAATTAGGACTTACAACCTTCCATTCGCCCATTTTCAAGAATAGGTTTTATTTAAGTGAATCCTATGGGCCAAATACCATATTTATAAAAGAGGTATGGTAAATTAATAAAAATATAAATAAATGAGAGATATGGTAAATAAATAAAACATTTTTTATATTTACTCCATAAGTCACCTTATATACATGTAAGGGTGTAAACAAATAAAAATATAAGTAAAGTGGAGGTATGGTAATTAAATAAAACGTCTTTTTATACTTACTCAAAAGGTATGGTAAATAAATAAAAATATAAATAAACTAGACGTATCGTAAATAAATAAAACCTCTTTTTACATTTAATCCATAACCCTCCTTCTATTTATGAAAAATATAAGTAAAGTGGAGGTATGGTAATTAAATAAAATGTCTTTTTATACTTACTCAAAAGGTATGGTAAATAAATAAAAATATAAATAAACTAGACGTATCGTAAATAAATAAAACCTCTTTTTACATTTAGTCCATAACCCTCGTTCTATTTATGAAGGCTCAAGAAAGAGGTTTTATTTAAGTGAATCCTATGCGCCAAATACCATATTTGTAAAAGAGGTATGGTAAATTAATAAAAATATAAATAAACGAGATGTATGGTAAACAAATAAAACATTTTTTTATATTTACTCTATAAGTCACCTTATATTTACGAACACTCAAAAAATGGGTTATATTTAGGTGAAACCTATGGCCAAAATACTATGGGACAAATACCATGGACTAGATTGTTATTAATACCATGCAAAAAACCATTATTAACCCTAATATTAGAATTAATAAAAATAAAAATGGCACATGGTATTGACCCATGGTATTCACCAAAATGGCACATGGTATTGACCCATGGTATTCACCTGGAATGTAGCCTATTTAAATGGGGGAATTAAACTAGCATGTAGCCTATGCTAAGATTCACTAGGACTTTACAAAGTTTTATTATTTAGTGAAAGAATCGCAAAGATCTTACAAGATTTTATAATTGAGTAAAATATTCGCCATGCCTCGTGAGAGATTCGCCAAAAAATTGTATATACATATTATATTATTGATAAAATCGCCTTCCATTTTTCCTATATACCATTGAAATTCGCCCATTTATTATATTTATAAATTTAGGGGGGGTTCTTAAAATTTTCCCTGCATTCCTCTTGCAGAAATTTTAGAGAATAAGAACAAGAAAGATGTTAGAAGAAAGAAAGCCAGCCAAAAGACAGAGAGCACACCCAAAACAGAGAAGCCTAGGATAGAAAGAAATAAAGAAAAAATTCAAATGCCTCCTGTGACAAGCTTAAGAAGAAGTACCAAACTCAATCCAACAACAAAAGAACGACCTTAAAAAATTATGGAGCATATCGACTTAGAAGTAGAGGAAGATTCAAGGGTTTCTCCACCAAATTTTATCACACCTCCTAAGAGTCCAGGTCGAAGAACACTTGAAATTGATCCTGTACGGCATGAGATTTATAATTATATTGAGTCTCTGGAGAAAAGAGATGCAGCAAAAACATCAACTTCAAATAAAAAAGAAGTCTAGTTTCGTAAACCACAAGAAGCTCCAGTAATAAATGTTTTTAAACAAAAAATTTCGAGCTGCAGACACAAAACATGTACATTCAAAAGGAGAATCAAACCCTAAAGGCATAAAGTGAAATCAAAATGGCTAAGAGTGACAATCTCCTTTTACACCTAATTCTGTGGTATAAGAAAAACAAGAAGCTGAAGCACAAAAACAGAACTCTAAAAAGGTAAGTCATAAACCTGAAGTACAAGATTCTCATGAAAAAGCCAAGGATCGCAGTGGATGGAAAGAAAGGGAAAAAGATGAATTTGGATGTACTTGCAAAGGTTTCAAAGAAATGCAGTAATTAAATGAGAGACATCAGTTTTTTGTTTTGCACGACGACATGCAAAGGCTTCAGCATGGGGGAATGTAGAGTCTCGTGACTATTTTGTTTTTGACACCATTTCCATCCAATTTTCCTCTTTTCATCATTGCTATCAACTCAAATAAATATTAAAATTATAGATTTTGACATGGTAAGGTACTCAGATGTCGTATTTTTCCTATTTATTAATGTGCCTCATTATTAAGTTAAAGATTGTAATAGTTACGGAATTAACACGATTCTGCAGTTATTTCATGATTCCGCAACTATCGCCATGGTTTGTGGGATTCCAATACGCCAGCCAAGCAAAGAAGCACATGGACAGATGGGGATTGATCTCCTCCTATTCGCCTAAGCCAAATCATCAAGGAAATTTCCCAGTGGCGCAGTCAAAGAAGCAGGTCAACAGGTGGATAAACAGAGCAACGAGAGTTAAAATAGATCACGACTCTCCGATTTGCTTTCGAAATAGGAAATTGTCGAAAAACATTAAATTCTTTGTTATAATATTAGGATTTATTTAATTGTTTAATTCATGAAAGTCTCAATCTGTTGAGCACGAATGCTATATATATAACTCTATCAACAGAAAGCAAGACACACAAACATATATGTAATATTTAATTGACAGTTTGAAGTTTCATAACTCTGTTCCTTTTTAATTGAAGAAGAATTCTCATTGATATCATGCGCAGTCAACTGTTGAATTAAAATCGTAAAACTTCTTGTTTTGTGGAGGGCCCCTGCAGACAATCGAGGTTCATTCTTTTATTATTCAGTTCAATTCATTTCGTTTTTGTTATTTCCAGAATTGCATTATCGTAGTTTCGTTTTATTTGTAATTACTTGTTTACAGTCTTTCATTTGCTGTCTGTCGATTTTGAATCATTTGTATGCTTTCTAAAATAGGACTATGTACATAATCCTCTTCTTTTCATAAGAAAATATGTTTGTTTAGGTCACATTCTTTTTGCTTTTGTTTTTATTATTTCAAGTAAGATTGTTAATTGCAATGCATAGATCTTAACATAGATTGCTTTACAAATTTTTGAATAGAAGTGATTCTTTGTAGAGAAAGAATAATTGTCTTTCTAGAACGTAAGTAGTTTAAGTAGTTATGTTTTTATCACCTTGCATGGTAATTCTTTTGAAACTAACAATAGTCAGTTAAAGAGGATCATGATAGCTTGTCTTACTTTCCTTTTCAGAAGTTGATTGTGGGAATTTAATTGTAAATCTTTAGTTTTCATTAGGAACATAGGAATAAAGAAAATCCTTAAAACAACCACAATCATTATCTTAATAAACTCAAAAAGGCTTCTAGCATATATGGTGCACTTTCTCTTCACAAGTTTACCAACTCTGGTCAATAATTTATGTAAGCAATTTAAGAACATTGAATTGACTAGATAGAGGCAATGATCAAATTTAAAGAGTTAATTTTAATTTTAATTTTAATTACAAAATATATATATATCATGAAACCTTAATTCGATGAAAATTTGCAAACAAAAAGATAATTCAATTTCCAAAAACATATTAAATAAACACCTCATTAATAGAAACTAAATAAAATATTGATCTTCTTATCTTTTGGGACGCTAAAAATTACTCGAGCTTTAAGGTTAAAAAAATTTTAGGCTAGTATTTACCAATATGTACTTTTTTTTAAATACCTTCATGTCAATAACAGCTACATCATGATGTTATGAATCTCATAGTTTTTTAAAAATTGTGGATTATTTGTATGTTATTAGTCCCTGTCGCAGGCACGATTGGGACTATTGTAATCGATATGGCGATGTTAACATTAGTCTACCTGTTTGTTAGTCCTCCCCATCACGTATAAGAAAAGTTTTTAGGAGCAGATGGTTTCACTGTCTTATTTGGCCTCTTCCCGAGGCAAACCATATATTATGTGCATTTTTTTGGTCGTATATGTCCACAGTGTAGACTAATGCTAACGTTAATCTACAGTATTAAATGTTATGTTATTTTGGCAGCACTTATACTTGTTATACTTGTTTGGGTATTTCCCTTTGCCTCATAACCACCACCTGCACACCCATGCAAATTTAGTGTGCCACCTATAGTTCCAGTTACACCACCATGGAAATGTGCTTCATACTCCCATATCTGTGTTCGATGGCCTTCACTTTTCCTCTTCTTCTTCTTCAGGTGGATAATCAGTAACTTCACCATTTTGGCACTGCAAGGGATGAGAAGGGATCTTCAGTTCTCCATTGATGTAGGCAACTTCAGTTCTACTTTCATGGCGTCCCTCATTAACATCCTCATTGTGGGCTAATTGCCTGGCATAAGACCGGCTTCACAATTCTCTGTTATGTTGCATTTCGATGTCTTGGGCAACCTCATTTCTTCTTTCATGGTGACCCCGTATTTGCTTCCACACCTTATACAGGCCTGCCTCGTGTGGGCTCCTATAAGGAAATAATTCCTCTGTGATTTTTCCATCCCTGAGATGGGACTCAATGGTCCAAAATATAGACCTCATGTGCTTCATCATTTCATAGACTTGGCCATGGGATTCAGATTGAAGTGTTTCTTTGGCTCGCTTGTAGAACGTTCGCATATTAACTTGGCCTCTTACAGAGGACGTGAGGACCGCATTGGCAAAGCTGATTTCGTCCTCAGCAAACCATTTCTTGGTTGTATCCTTTGCATACTCGCTCGACATTTCTAGTCCATTCGATCTATGAGTTGTGTCCCCAAGGACCAAGGGCTATTTCAAATATGTCTAGGCCAACAACTATTCCATGTCAATCAGATTCAGTGCATGTCTCTAAGTCCAAATGTAGATAGGGGATTTGATTCCTTTAATCATCATATATATTTCCCTAGAAACAGAGCCTACATACTGACCAGTTTGATTTTTTCTTATAGAAATATTCCCATTTCTTCCTAATAGCTACTATTTCACCCAGATACAAAAAACAAGAGAAGCGAAGATATAGAAAAGGAGCAAGGAGCAGAGGTAGAAAAGGTAGGAGCAACACCAGTCGCCGAAGACCCAATAGAATCACTAGAAACATAGCTATATTGCAAACAAAGCTAGCAGATTGAAACTATTTGAGGGGAATAAATGAATTTGGAGGCAAGAAATAGAGAACCTTACCTCCAACTTTGTTTGGAATATGTTTTTGACAGCATGCCTTTACTGTCATGCCCCAGTGTTTTTCCCACTATCCATGTATGGTTTCTTTCACTGAAAAAATAAAAAAAGGCAACCAAAAGCTCATGGATATGATTTCACCAAAAGTAATGACAAATCCCATGCTTAGTTGCAGAGATAGGGACTCCATGCCGAAATGAATGCAGATGTGAATGAGGGTAAGGAGGGTAGAGTTTTGAGATGACCTGTGGTATGTTCCAATGCATGAAATGATGAGACACATGCCCCTCATGCTAGGTCCCATTGTGTTATGTGTCAAATTAATTTTGTTATGTCCACAATGGTGACTTACTAATAAAAATATGGTCAATTATAATGTATAAAGTTTGCATGGACTACACGTGCCTCACCACAAAATCAAAGGGGATGGAGAAAAGGGTTGGGTTGTCCACAAGGACTTGAAGAGATTGTTTCTATGACTCCTCATTTTCATGACTAGTTTAATGGTTAAGTTATGTTGTTTGGTTTTCTATTTTTTGCCTTGATATTCTTTAGAGGATTCAGCTTTCTAAGTTCTAGCCAATATTAACCAAAAGTTTGTAAAATTTATAGTTTTGAATCATAGTTGAGTTACAAATTTCTAAGAGGCTTTCTTTGCAACAACCTCAACTAAAGTGCAATTTAATATTTACTTCTCTCCGGTTACAGATAATCTTAGATGTAGGTGTTGATTTTAATATTTCCTATTGTTTGGGATTTTATCACTACAAATATTTATAACAACATTTATGCATTTGGATATTGAAAAGAAGGAAGCATATATCAGTAGAGTCTGTGCGGATTCTTCACATTAATAATCTCAAATTTATTGCTTTTTTTGTCAACTCTGTTTTAAGTGCTTTTGCCTAATTTTTTGATAGGAAAATCTATCCTCGAGCAGAAGCTTGCTTCTGATAAGATTTGGAAATGTTTAACTCATCTGGAATGTCTTTCTCACAGTAATTCAGATCATGCAATTTTTATGTAGTCTCTATGTGTTGTTTATGAATTTTAAAGACCTTTTTTTTTACACTAGGTCATATGATGAAGCACTCAGAGAGAGGACTTTCACATGTAGACATTCATGAACAGTTCTCATTCATTCATCAACTCAGCCAGGGTGGTGGATTGGGGAGAAAAACCTTCTTTAGTGCATGTCCAAATGGTGTGTTGTCTAGGAATGACTTAGCATATTCCCTTGCATTCTAGATACTTTGAGCGACAAAAGGTCCCTTTAATTTGACCATGATTTGGGTGATAGCTAGAGTTTGCAGAGTAGGTTTTGACTAGGCTTCTTAGTTGGAAGAGCTCTTTGATTGATACCAGCTATGTGCGTCTATCAGCAATGATCAGCTCCTTCTGACTATGATTGACTGGCATTGACTAGAACTTCATGATATGACTATTACAACATTGACTAGTGCATTTTCTTAATGCACTAACAAGAGCATCTTCATGATGCATTGCTAAGAGAAACTTCATGTTGCACCGGAAATAACTTCTAGGAATAATTGTTTCCATCCTAGTTGAGTAACGTGGTAGCTAAACTGATTAGCAAAGCCATTTAGCCCATTTGATTAACACAATTTTATGTATTTCATGGCTTTCACTTTACCTTGTTGTAGAGTTTGTCCTTTCCTTCTTTAATTCTTCAATTCTCCCTATGGGTTCATGCAATTCTCTCAGAACACAATGTAACTTATATGTTAGACTATACAAGCCTAGAGCAACTTGAAGTACTCTTGTGGAAGTTAGACTGTTTTTTTTCCCAAGGAAAAAATCGTAATTTCCACATTATAATATATTGAAAATTACATGTTGTAGCTACTACGTATAAATCATATGCTTGAAAAAAGGTGGTTCTATCGACCAGCTAGTATAATGTCATAACATAGCCAGATATTCATAAACTATAACAAAAAACTAAACAATATATAGATCTAATAAGCAAAAATATATAGCAGTAGTGTCAGTCAATAGCTGCTGAGGATCATGTTGTCTCATATGTTTTTTGGTGCTTCTCTATGAAAGGCATGTGATAAAACTGATAGACCTCATGTCCCTGTGGTTCCTGAATCATCCATTGGTCGATTGGTTGTTGTGCGGCTTCCTTGGAAAGACTGTCAGAAATCTAGTTCTTTTCCCTGTATGTAAATATGATGACCTACATTAAAATCAAAATGAGATTTTAAGTTTGTAATTTCATCCAGTAATCCTCTGAGTGTGTGCATATGACAATGAGACTGTGCATTGAACTAATTGATGACAATTTTGGAATCCCCAAAGATCTATAGTCCACTGCAGTGCTTTTCAAGAGCAAAAACAAGGAGAAGTCTAAGACTTTTGAGTTCGGCATAGTGGAAGTTAGATTGTTATGAATGAAGTTCTAGAGCATAATTTTTCCTGAAAGGTTTGTGACAACAATCTTGATGGATGTCAAGAGGGTGGTATTTCAGGTTTGTGACAACAATCTTGATGGATGGCAAGAGGGTGGTATTTCATTTTACATAAAGGAATTTTCTTCTACGAAAAACTAAAGCATGATGTATGAATAATGTACAACTGCATTGATTTCATGGTTTTATATGAACAGTGAAGTGAACATGACATGTGTGAGTAACAATGGAATCTACATTTTGGTTTTTCCTGTCATGTCTCCTGCTTTTATTGGACTATTACTTGCAATGTCCAATCTCTTCTTGTAAACTTCACAGTGTAGTTATATATATATATAAGAAGATGCATTGCTTAATTTGATTTTATCTATTATGTTGGTATAATTGTTTATTTACCTTTGCTCTGCCTGGTTTTACTTTTGTTTTCTAGAATAGAATTGCTTATTGGCTTTATGTCTTTAGTGTTGTCTGCACTATATACTTGTAAGAAACTTTCTGAAATAAAACTCCGGACGTCACAATTAAGGATGCATTTAAGTTATGAGTGATCCCCGGTATAACAAGTAGAACCCAAGAGGTCCTAAAAATATTTTACAGTCTAATGTTGTGGACATTTAAATTCGCTATAGCATTTGTTACCTCTATCACCGTAAGAGCCACCCACCAAGAAGCCAGTGCTAGGAAATACATGAACTTTTCTCTTTTTTAAAATTTGCTCAGAGTAAAAAAATTTGGTGAAATTGAAAACATATTTTAGGGATCTTTGTTCATTGGTTATACCATGTTCATAGGATTTTTTTTTTCTACTATGGCACATTGGACATACAATTTTTCATACACTGATTTTCGTTTTATTGCTCTTGAAATGGTTTGAATTTCTTATGGTTAATTTAAGTTTGAACTTATTATACAATTTGCATGGATTGTTAGCTATATGACGAAGGAGGGAGGGATTTTATGATGGCATACAATGATTTATATTACCCTTGCATGGAAATTTTGTACGAGTTTTATGAGGATGTAGCTTATGGCAATGAAATCTGAAGTACTATTATGGCAGAGCATCGATTTTTTTTAATCTCTTTGCTTGGCTGCAACTTCACTAACTTTTTGGTCTTTTAATTTACTTGAGCAAATTATATATTGAACCTGAGCTTCTAATTGCTCAAATTCATCCTAGAATTCATCATACAGGAAAAGGATGGGCTCCCAACATTTTCCATGGGTAAGATCGATGAAACGAGAAGGTGGAAAGTTGGTGAACGTGCTCATGCAATACGGCCTACTGGTGACTTGGGTAATCTTTATCCATTTATTGCTCATGTTTATGTGGCATTGATGATGGCACATGTAGAAAGCTTTACTGATTCATTTATTTATTGGTTATTTTTTGGAACATATGACAAATAGAATTTGTCTTACATTATTGTACTTTTTCAGGAAAAAAGAAACTATAGAATAGGGTTTCAAATTTCAATACGTGCATTGATGCATGGTTAAAGATTATAAGGCCTCTCTAAAAATTCATCGAGGCTTTTCTGTCTTGAGATTGTTGTTATGGGATTTTGCTTCCATTGACTTGTCATCTTGAGCTTCTTTCATGAATGCCATTTTCTGATCACGGGAAACTCATATTATTGTTTTTCTCTGTGATAACTATAAGTTGCTGAGCATTACTTAAATTGTGGTTATACATTAAGATCTTGAGGAAGAAGGGTCGTCTATACTCAGAGATTATTAATGAGAGTGTTGTTGAAGTGGTGTTTCCTTTATGGTTCACAATTTCTCAACAACAGCTCGACTGTGCAAAATTTTGTCCTACTGTTGATATAACAGTTACAGCAAATAGAAACTATGTATATGGAATCATCCTAAATTGGACTAAGAAAATACTAGAGTGGTTCTAGAATGATGCATGCCATATTTGATATAAAACTCCATGTGATACTTAGTGGAAGAAGATTTACACTCCCAACATCCAATGCAGTTTAGAGATTGTTTTTGGTGTTTATGGTTCATTACCAATTTGGTCAGTTTATCAATAAGGAGGGGGTATTTTCAATTGGAACTGCATAATTTCCGCTCAGTTGATGTGTTATATAGTATTATTATTCTGCTTCGATATTGAGACAATAAAAGAAAGATTTATATATCTACGAGCCACCAAAGTACCTACCTTGCCTGATAAACATTTCGCTTCACTAGGTTCCCCATGCTCTACAAGCAAAACAAGAATTCAAACAATCTTGGGATCTATTTGAATTTACTTCTCGAGTATAAACATGCGGTGATAGTTCATTCATAATTTTAGGGTTGGAATGATATAGTTATTATGAGCTTCTAAAAGCTTCATGAATGCAAATCTCAACAACTTCGTGAACAAATCTTTTTATACACTCGAGGCAGGGACTTACTGCCATACAACTTCCCTTGTTGTTTTTAATTTTTAATCTTGTGGTACACATAAACAAACATAACATAGACTATATATATTTCAAAGAGTTCTCGAACAATAGATTGCAAAATATTGAGCAAGTGTAGTATGTTATTATTAAATGGTTATTTTTTTTAAGAAACACTAAATAATTGGCACTAACGTGAATTAATAATGCGTACTTTTCTACGATAATGTAAATTTAATAATGAATTGCAATTTCACCATTTGACATTGGATTGAATGCCCTCGTTATTTAATCATATAAAAGTATAAACCAACATCACATTGAAAAAATAATTTCAAATCTCATGAAAACCTAGTAGTTAAAATAAGAGATTTGTATATAGTTTAATGATTTGTTATATATATAAAAGATAGAAGTAATGTTGTCTCTCCTCTATTATTTTTGATTGGAGAACTTTTGGTGTGGTGTTCTCATGCTAGTATGTTTTTTATATCAATATTCAAATGCTAGAACATTAATTGACACAATGTCAAAGAAGGCACTAAGGAAACTTTTAATAAGTATGAACTCAAATAAATGTGGCTATGTTATAATACAACTTGAGTGGGCATATTGGTTAAGAGCATGTGTTTCCTCCTAAGAGGTCACAAGTTCAAAACTAGAGGGGGTAGAGTATGTATGTCTTTGTTGACTTAGTAGTCAAATCGCTACACGGAGGTGGGTCCCTTGTCCCACAAACAAGGGGGTCTCATACATCAATTTGGTGTTTGGCTTGGATGTGACCTTAAAACTAGATAATAATAATAATAATAATACTCACCTATGATAATCCCCATATATGAGAGTAGAATGACCAGTAGGGTTTGAACTTAGTTCATCTTCACAGCAACAACTCCAAGTTGTTGCATAGCTCTATGAATTCACACGCACACACAAACAACTTTTTTTCGTAAATATTCATGCATAGGTAGGTATGATTTCTATTTATGAAGAGAGAGGATATTTACTACAACATCTTCAAAAACACATGACAATGAAGTGTCGAATGGATTATAAGACATTCAAACCAGTGTTTAGAGCCATATAATTAAAAGAATGGTTAATGGCTTAAAATATTTTAATTATTCATTAACTCTAGTAATTTGATAATGTATGTTATCACCTTAATTTTAAAGATCAAATATTATCTATAATGTATGCTATCACCTTAATTTCAAAACACAAATATTATAGATCGCTGACATAGTTGTATTAAAAGGACATACTACTTAACTTATGATGAGTTTCCACTACTAGGTGTTGGCTTCGAGGCTTAGACCCAGGTTCAAAGTTAGGTTGCGCTAACCAACAAAACCCTATATTACCGGCCCTTTCGGCAATGACCTGCGCAGGGTAGATCGCAGTCTCACCCGAGGTAATATGGGGGGATGCTAGAACCAAGTTTCTTCACCCAGAGGGGTATGAAGTGTGGTTGTAGGATTTCTTCTGATCTAGGGCTCAATCTGACCTTTGCGGCCCATTAACTTCATAAACACAATCGTAGAACAATTTCCTTACTTAATAGATTCATAAGCTACCTGTAACTACCTCTATATGTATTATTCAGCATAAATAATAGTATCCAAGTCTTCGCGATGAAATTATATGGAAGATATGCTACAACAAACAATATTCAAACATAAGTACATAAACTCTAAAACAAATACCATAACAAAGATATGCCTCCAAATCTTCTTTTATTACTTCAATTCTTTGATAATACAAACTTATGAACCTGCACACACAACTGCAAACTTACCAAGGTCTTTGCGCACACAACAGCAAGATCCTTCCCCTTCGCTTGAATACAAAAGATAAAAGACTCAAGACACAAGTATCATAACATCACATAGCATACTGCCTTAGACAAGCTAAGACATCCCTTTACATATTTTTTCCTATTACAATACCATGGTCCGAAAACCATGGGCGGAGCTCAAAACAATACAAAAACTAAGCGGCTTTAACCTTCCTAAAACCCCTTGACTCCTAATGACCTACGCATTGCGCGCTCCGTTCCCTAAAATGCAGAGGCTTTTACAAACTTAGTTAGAATTGGACCTAGGGGACCCCATCCCAACACTAGGTTCACGAGAGAACTTATCTAAACAGAAATGGAGAATGGAGAGAAAACATAACATGTATACCATAGTGCATTCCATAGCATTTCAATAGTGATCCACACAACTTTGATTGTTGCTTACAATTTGAGGTACCTAACATTCATGTAAGTGAGTATGGAGATGCTACTCTAGTACGATGTCAAATGCCTTTGGGTTTGTCCTATGTAGCACAATTGCCTTAGACTTAACATCGACACGTTTCAAGAAGCATAACACCATGTGAGGGAAGTAACAAATTAGAATGCAATAATTATTTTTCACTTTCAACCTTTTCTGGTTTGTCATTATCTAAATTTGTTGTAGCAATTGTTGTTGGAATTACAATTTTGGATAAATAAAATGGTTATCCTTAATGTAGAATCGGGTTCACCACCATCAAATACCTCTATTGCAACCACATTTTCCAATGCTAATATTCAATATATATGATTCCATCAATCCAAAATGTTTCATGCTTGATTTTAAGACAAAAATAATAATTTCTTTTCCTAATTTGATAAGCGAAAAAAGGGCCAATTCATCATGATTTTAGATATCTAGATGGTTTAAATATGGAAGGAGGAAGAAACATTGAAAATCGTTATTGTGCTGAGAGACACTCCACAACCCAACATGGATAGTGTTAAAAAAAAAAAAAAAAAAAAAAAAAAAAACTTATATTAAAAAATAAACAAATAGAGTCTAAGATAATTTTAAATTTATGTTTTTGAATTAGAATAAGAAATAAATAGAAAAAATTGTTGATTTAACCATACGTTTTTTTTTGTGGGGCAAAAGGATCCTTTTATTAATAAAAAAAGGTTACATATAGCTATAAGGTTGCCTACCAATAAGAAACAATCAGAAACTAATTATAATAATCATGACTGCATAGAAACTCCTTGAAGATTCAATATTTTAAGTGGGGGAAATGCATTTGGCATTGGCATGATTTTCCTTGAGTTAAGTAATTGTTCACCATCTTTTTGGATAAATGACTTATTACTCTTGCAACCTCATCTTTTGGATTATTTATCTTGCCTAGTAGTCACTTGGAAATCCTTCACTTGAACCCCAAGACGAGACAATGAAAAACTCGAGCCTAGTTGGTTTATTTCCTCACTTCGAAGATATTCTAACTTGATGATCTGGGATGTCCTTCACATCTTTTCCATGTCATTCTTTTGCAATGGAAATCAGTTGTCGTCCATATTGATCCATATCTTCTCGTAGGGATTCAACTTCAACTTTTTCTGAAAGGGAGATAAACATTTCTTCTAGTGTTGGATTTTGCGAGTGCTCGTAAAAATAATTTTTCACGTGCTTTGTAGGATTCAAGAGAGGGTTATGTGATTTTCCTTCTGTTGATTGCATTTGTGATTGAAAGTTGTCTTTCTTTGAAGAATTCTTTGGAGAGGAGGGATACTCAAGCCTATTTCCAGATCTGGAGATCTAGTTAGGATTTGAGATACCCTGTGTTGAAGAATGTAACTAGTGTCACTCTTCACAATTGTATTTGAGTCATGATGTATTATATTTATAAAAAGAAAGAAAAATAAATTGACTTATTAAAGCATGGGTTTCATGCTTGGGTCAATTGTTTTTCGATCAAAGCCTCCATTGAAGGCTTCTATGGTTTATGTCAAGTGTCCTTGTCCATGTCTTATTGTAAAGAACACTTCTTGGGATTTATTTGTCAAATAAGAAATTTATTTTATTAAAAAATAGGTCAATTAGGCCTCCTCCACCAAGTCGGCCTCAAACTGGACAAGTCGGCCTAATCTGGGTAGCATAATCACTATACAAAGGCAAAAACTCGACCTCATTTTTCCTCACTCCTAACAAGTTTGATCTGCAAATTTTGGGGCCATAAAAAGTGTGAATTTCAAGGAAGAATAAGAATAATAATGAAGGAAAAGGGTGTCCCTCACAAGCATAAGAAGTTGAAATTATTTCTCTTCTTCCCACACGTGTGAAGCGGTTGGAAGGGCCGAAATTATACAATTGTTGGGAAGGTTGAAATTATGAAGCTGCTAGTGAAGTTGGGGCTGAAATTTTTGGTTTGATGCTGGGTTGAAACTATTGGACAAGAACATACTATTGAAGTGAGCTAAAACATATTGGAAAGCTAACTTGGTCGAGGAGGAAGGTATGTTGGAATAGGGTCTTGGTCCATCTCATTTGAATTAATGAAGGAAGAGTTCGTGACTGGGTTTCTCCCCTATATAGGGGTTTTTCCTTGACTGTAAGCCTACATCTGGTTTTCTTGATCTTCGTGTTTTGATTTTGGTAATTTCTTAATGAAATAATAAAAAATAAGAACATAAGAAAGATTATAATAATAATCACAAGTAATTATCAACAAGAGAAAATATTTCTGCCTTTCTAATTTTCTAACATGGTACCATAGCTAAGGAGAAGAAGAAGGAAAAGGCAGGTCAAAGATCTATTAAGAAAAAGAGATCAAAGAAAGGTCATTAAGGAAAAGAGTCACATAAAGAGACAAGCCTACTATCTACAGGAACTATGAAAAACCCAGTGAAGGGAGAAAACAAATTAGAAGGAGCCTCCAACTACAGGGCCTGGAAAAAGAGGATAGACCTTATTCTCGAAAAATAAAAGTTTGGGATATCATTCAAGGAAAAACCAAGAATCCTACTAATGAATCAAGTGATGCAGAGAAATCAAAGTTTAGAGAAATTGAAATTATGGCTATGAACCTAATAATGGATGAAGTTACAGATAACCTAATTCCATACATATCTAACATAAATTTCACTCAAGAAATGTATGAGGCTCTCTCCAAGTTATTCACAATCAATAACATTCGTAAAATATCAAGCCTCAAGAATGAGCTAAGAACTGTTAAGATGACAAATGATGATATCGTTTCATCATATTTTATAAGGATATCTAGAATCATAGATGGACTCCAAGAAATATATGAAGTTTTCCCAGAAAAGGACCTTGTAATTACTGCCCTTCCATGACTACCAAAATCTTGGAGTGCCTTTGCATCAGGACTTAACAGTTGGAAGGATACTCCAACATTTGAACAAATGTGGAATGCATGTAGTCAAGAAGAAGCCAAAATATCATTAGCAAACAACAAGAGGGAGGAAGAAGAAAACACCTAAAATGCATATTCTTCTCATCACAAGAAGAAGGGAACCTTCAATAAGTTCAAAGGACCAAAGAAGAAAGTGGACATATCCAAGGTTGAATGTTACAACTATCACAACATCGGTCACTACAAAAACCATTGTCCAGAAAATCCAAGAAATAATAAAAGAGAGAGGGATCATGCGAATGTTGCTGATGAAGATCCACCTAAGAAGAACAAGACTGAAGAATAAGAAGTCAAGGAATCATACTACTAAGTCATCTCTCTCTCACATAACCCTCTTAGTCCTTTATCATTATTTTGAATTGTCTTCCTTTATGTTTTGATTTCTAGAAATTATAGGTCTAACATATATTGTTATAGCATTTTTCATTTTTATAAAGTTGTAGGTATCCCTCAATATTGGATTAAGAGGGAGCCCTCACCATTTTACCAAAGATAAGTATCTTACTCCTTTTCTTATCTTTTATGTTTGGTTTCCCCTCTCTTATCAAGATGAGTTTGTATTGTATGCTAATAACTTTTTCTTTATATTTTCCTTGGTTAGGAAATCCTGCTAAATACACAAAAGTTATGGAGGAGACTTCAAAAGATAAACTGGAGGCAAGAAAGAAGTTATGTTGCAAACGAATCCCTTCAAGAATTGATATCATACAAGCTTTGTTAAGAAACAACTCAAGGTATGTCTTAAACTATAAGCTTTGTTACAAAGTTCTCTTCATGCAAAAGGTACACTGATTCTTCTTTTAAATTTGATTTACAATATTGATATCGTTATGTCTAGGTTTTTGAATCATAGAGATTCATGTTAGTGTGATTAATCATTAGATTTAATATACCCTCATTATATTATCATTTCTATGGAACCTTAAAAAGTTTCATTATAAAACCCTAACCTAAGGGTGTATCAATACTGATTATGAAACCCTAGTCTACTTAGAGTTATTGATGAAATATAGAGTTCTTGTTCTTTTGATGTTTTGGTATGTTAAAAACCCTAGCCATTTAGGTTTTGTTGTTAATATCTATGCCATGTGTTGAAACCCTAGATCTTTAGGGTTTGCTGTTAATATCTATGCCATGTATTGAAACCCTAGATCTTTAGGGTTTGTGAACAAAGCCCTTGTAAGTAAATGAAACCCTAGGTGTATATTAATTCAATTGAAACCCTAGTCTAAATAAAATTGTTGTATACCTAATTTTGATATATTAATGTTTATGTTTGCCTAGTAGATATTGTTTTGATATGCTAGTCCATGATTATGAAATCTTAGATATGTATATCTGAGTTCACTAAACTAATTATTGATGCTCATAGTTTGTGGATTATAGGATTCATAACAAAACTTTAGTAGAAGATTGATATTCTATAAAATAATGATATTGTTTCTAATATGATTTAGTTTTGTTGATATAATCTAGGGTTTGCAACAAACCCTAGTAGAGTCTAACAAGTATATTATAATTGTTATTTGATTGAATAATTGATATCTAAGGAGTTGTGTCTCGAAGATGAAATCTGGGGTTTAGTAAAGTCTGAAAGTAATATTGAGGCCCTAGATATAATGAGACTGATATCTTGATTGAGTTGCTTTATGTTTTAATGATGTGGTCTAGGGTTTATGAAAATAAACTTGACAGAAGGTATGTGTCTCTTATCATCAACCTAACTAGGTTTAGGTATTTGATGTCTAAAGTATTTGATTATTTTGATGTCTCTATTATATTCGCATAACTTCAATGCTTCTATATATGTATTTGGTTGTACTTGTTATTAAATTTTTGCGGCTACACAATCTTCAAGATAATGAATATACATGTATGAACATGATGAAGAAATCTATAAGGATGATGATGATCAAGATGACCTTGATACCATAAAAAGGAACATAGCCATAAAAGACTCTTCAATGTTATAGAAAAAGGAAGTGGTTAATCTCCCTAATTGAGAGGGAGGGCATATTATGATGGTCATGATGGATATCTTGAAGAAGAAATCAGAGAATAAATGAAAGTACTACAATGTAGTGAGGATGTCTTGATGTTGCCAAAGAAATGAAAGAAGAAAAGTCACATATGAATAACTTGATATAAGTGGCATCAGGATGATTAAGGACCTCAAATTTTTATGTTTTTTTGATCATTTGTTGTTGATTTTGGTTTATACAGATAAATATCTCCACAAGAAGGATGAATACTCTGGAAGCATGCTTGGACAAATGGATATATCTAGTTTATTAGGGAGAGATGAAACATATAATGGTGGATGCTTGGGAGGACATATGGCCAACCTATGTGTGTTTGATATCTAGATCCCAAAGAGGGAACGCGGTGTTGGTCTTGGAGCTCTGACCTTGGATACACACATAGATACCTGGGTTGATGGTTAGTTAGTAAGCCCGATGGTACCTAGACTAGTTGAAAGCTTTAGTCCATCTTAGTCCCACTCAAATAGATAACCCTAGTTAGGTATCTAGTCTGAGGCACTGAGTGTGCTAGAACTCTTCGTAGTTCATTTTGGAGATCTTGCATGTACCTTTATATATAGGTAAATATGAATATCTCTCTAGTTACGAGGAAGTGTTGAAGAATGTAAATAGTGTTGGTATTCATAATTGTATTTGAGTCATGATGTATTGTATTTATCACAATAAACAAAAATAAATTATATTATTAAATAAATTGACTCATTAAAGCATGGGTTTCAATCTTGGGTCAATTGTTTTTAGGTCAAAGCCTCCATTGAAGGCTTCTAGGTTTTATGTCGAGTGTCCTTGTTCATTTCCGATTGTAAACAACCCTTATTGGGGTTTATTTGTCAGAAAAGAAATTTATTTTATTATAAAATAGGTCAATTAGGCCTCCTCCACTAAGTCGGCCTCAAACCGGACAAGTTGCCCTAAATTGGACAAGTCGGCCTAAACTAGACAACAGAATCACTATATAAAGGCAACAAATCGACCTCATTTGTCTCTCACTCACAAAAAGTTCGATTTGAAACTTATGGGGCTAGAAAAAGTGTGAATTTCAAGGAAGAAGAAGAACGAAGGAGAATGAGGTCTTTCAAAAGCATAAGAAGTCAAAATTCCCTCTCTTTTTCCCAAACGTGCGAAGCTACTGGAGGGGCTAAAATTATGCAGTTGTTGGGAAGGTCGAAATTATTAAGTTTTTGGTGAAGTTGGGGCCAATTTTTTTGGGTTTATGTTGTGTTGAAGTTGATAGACAAGAAAAGACTATTAAAGTGAGCTAAAACATATTGGAAGGTTGACTTAGTGGAGGAGGAAGGTTTGTTGGTATAGGGTCTTGGTCAATCTCATTTGAATTACTAAAGGAAGAGCTCTTGATTGGGTTTTTCCCCTCTAGAGGGGTTTTTTCCTGGTTGTGCGCGTACATCTGGTGTTCTTGATCTTCATGTTTTGATTTTGGTAATTGTTTGATGAACTGAGATAAAAGAAGAACATAAGAAAAATTATATTGATGATGATGATGATGATTAACATCCACTAATACCAATGTGGTCTATCAGACCTTAAGAAGGAGAATGTAATGGTAATTATTTGAAATCTTATTTCTTTTCTCAAAAAGAAGGGAAAGAAGCGCACCAAGATCACTCTAGTCGAGTTGACTAAGTAGGTCAAGAAGATTGGACGTGTGACAAATGTTAGAGAAATGAGAGCGGATGTGAGTAAGGTTCAGAAAATCTAAAAGAAATTTTTGTTCATCCTCCACTTTCTTAGTATCACAAAACTGACAAATTCTATCGTCCCAGGGATTCTTGGGAGTAGACCATCACCTGGTTTCACTCCGAATTTTATGAGAGTTAGTTCTAATCGTAGTGATGTTCATCTTTTTCTTCGAGCTAGTTAAAATAGAAAGATAATTTTGGTTCTCAAGGGTAGGGTTGATCACCCCCATATAATATTTTAGCTTCCTTTTATCCTCCAACTCTTTATCATCCCATAACTTATTCTTAAATTTGGAAGTGATAGTGTCTTTGACACTACCCTTGCTTTCCAAGATGATCTCCTCATATATCCCCTAGTGGTTGAGCCAAGACCGGGCATCCTTCTGCCACCCACACTAATAATAATCACATGTAATTATCAACAAGAGAAATTTTTTCTGCCTTTTTTATTTTCTAACACCCTAAGGAATCAATTTTTTTCTTCTTTTGGGGACTTTTCCTGAATCATCTTGCTCTTTCTAAGAAGTATGTGCTTAAGACGATTCCTTTGTATTCATCGGACAATCCCTAATAAGATGCCCATATTTATGATAATGTCTGCATCTAAAGGGGACATATTCATAATCTAGAGAATACTTCCAAACATTATCCCGATAATAAATATCTATGAAGATTAGAAGAGGCTAGGAGATCTTCATGTAAATAATATATTTTTTTTATAAATAAGTCTAAGATCTATTACTGTAACAAAATGATACAAGGAGGCTCTAGCCTCTACAGTTCTGAGCCAAGGTTCATGGCATAATGCAGCAAAAACAAAATTAAGACTGCCCAGAAGTGGGAAACCAGTCCAATCCAAAATAAATTTGTTGTCCGCGCAGGGGAAACCAGCATACAAACATGGGGCAAAATTCTATTGAATTCATACTAATTATTTTGCTCAAAAAATCAAAAGCAAACCCATAGACTTGGTTGTCAACAACCTGAAACCTGAAGACGCATGGTGAATTAGTTGTCATTTGGTGCTGACGGGTGTTCTTCAATAATTAGGCACCTGTAGGCGTCGGGGTCGTCCTCGTCTTTCGGCAGCGCGCTCGTGTCATCCTTCGCTAGAGGTTCTCGATTTTGCTCTGCTGCAGAAGGCTTGCCCTGAGCATTATCACTCTTCTCCATTGCGTGTGTGGGGCATCCTTCGTCGCTGGAAGGCTCCTCTTGAAAGGTAACTGTGATGGTAGCCTTTATGAGTGGTCGATTCAAAGACCAATGGTAAATGAATTGGGCAGAATGGTGGGATTGCTAAGAGCTGGAAGGGATATCAGTAACTGGTATGGAGGTTTGCACAGGCTGGGAGTGGACAACGCGAGTGTGGCCTCTGTCACTGTGAGTATCAGGATAATTTGACAAGGGGGAAGAGGAGTCCGAGACTGTTGAGGGCGGAGAACGGGGCAGTCTCCCTCTGCTGCTACCCCTCTTGCTACGCATTTGTTGGCGTAGTTGAGGCATGATGGCTTGGGGATGAAGAGACTGCCTGTGAGAGGTCGGCATTGAGCAGAGCTCTGAGGTAGAAGGCTCAGAAGGCTCAGAATCGAAAGTCAGGTTGCAGATCAAACTCTGAGAGTAATGGTTGCCCTTTCCAAAGTCTATGCAGCAGAGAATATTGCATCTCCTTCCCATTGCAGTGCGTGTGCTCGGCTCCACTGCAACCAGGGGGCACCTGCAACTCAGAGGCGAAGGAGTAAAAACAGAGGAAGTGGGTCGATTGTTGCCTAGGGGCTCCATGATGTAGAGCCGAGGCAGGATGGCGTTGGTGAATTGGTTCGAGTGCCGCAATGAATGGCATTTATTGCTGCTGTGAGACAATTTTATTGCTCCATGTGTGATCTTATGGGTGGCCATGTGGCTATGCCATTTGTCGTCCCGTGCCGCTGCCATCAGATCACTCTTTGTGTACACCCGCATCCGGGAATGTAAATAATATGTTAATAGTAACAAAATAAATATTTACTTTTAAAAAAATCAAGTCAACTTTAAAATAATTTTAAATTTTAAATTTTAAAATATAATTGAAAATAAGAAAATTTGTTAATTTGATTGCATGTTAATAAATAATAATAATAAAAGGAAAAAATGTTTAATGAATTAATTTATAATAAGAAAAATAATGAAAGCTCCTAGGAGGCAACTCAATTAGCAGTGGTCGTGAAAATGAAATATTGTGTGCAAAGAGGTTCGAGGTTCAAATCCCCTCAATTTACTTGTGTTTGCATAAGGGGCATACGTAGGCACCTAGAGGTTATAGTGGTAGTGGTTGGAATCAATCACGTGTCATGTGAGTATGAGACTATCTTAATTGTTGATTCCTCTAGATACAAAAAAATAAAAAATAAAAATAAATAAATAAAATAAAAATAAATAAATAATAATAATAATAATAATAATATAAAAAATAAAAAATAAAAAATAGGGAACATTTTTTCACAAGTACTAGGTTGTATATTCCATATGAGGAATACAAGTATACTATCATTGCTATCAACATCCATCGTGTCACTTGCAAGATTTGAACCTAGGTTGGGAGAATTCCATTCCTCCCTCCCAACCACCTGGGATAACCCCAATTGACAAGAAAAATTATTAATACTTTTTTATCAGTTGAAAATAAATAAAATATAATACTTGATTGCACAATCATGTATATACATATTTAGATTTAAAAATTAAAAAAAAAAAAAAAAAAAAAAAAAAAAAAAAAAAAAAAAAAAAAAAAAAACACACACAACACAATAATAATTGTATACCTATGCATATAACAACATTCAAAAAATATATTATTGCGCCAAGAGGCGCTCTCCATCCTAGTATGGTCTAGATGCATCTTAATTCTAGATCTATCAAGTGTCAAGAGAGATCAAATCTCTCAAGGTGTAAACCTTTCCTCAAGTTTTGCACTCAAAAAAGAGGTTTCACCTTAATAGATCCAAAATTAAAATGGATCTCGGTTAGTGGATCTAAGCTAGTGGAAAATTCATCTAAGTATGTTGTGATGTCCTATTATGCAAACATTTTGACTCGGCCAAATAAAAAATAAAAATAAAACTAGCCTAAATCCATCTTAACTCTGAATCTACCAAGTACCGAGGGGAATCAAATCTCTTGAGGTGCAAACCAATTTTAGAGTGAAAAGAGATTTGATCCCTCTCGATGTTTGGTAGATCTAGAGTTAAGATGGATCTAGGTTGGTTTAGCTATTAATTTTTATTAAAGCTATTATGCTATGTGTGCATAAATTGATTTATTAAGGTGTTGAAACCATTTAAATAGTGAGAGAACAACCCTTATATTTGTTGAGATTATCGATGTTATGCGACGTGGCTTGAGCTTGGAGTTTTATGGAAAAACCACTAATCAAATTTGAACCCAGTACTAAGTAAACAAGGTATAAATTTTAGAATTTTATTTTGGGTGGGAATAAAGCAGAGATAAATAACACTTAAAGCCCTAACAAAATCCTTCTCTTTGGAAAAAAGGGAAATTCATTGGAAATTCATGCCATTAAATAAACTACATTAACAAAGAACACCATAGGAAAAACCATGGGTTGTCAAAACTTGGAGTTTAAAAACTGTTAATGCTTACATGATATGACAACATCTCTTCTATACTAGGTTGGATAGTGTCTCTCAGCATAATTAAAATAAAATGACACACACACACACATATTGTATATCCATCTTAACTATGGATCTATCAAGCACCAAGAGGAATCAAATCTCTTGAGGTGCAAACCTTTCCTCAAATTTTGCACTAAAGAAAGACGTTTGCACCTTGAAAGATCCCTCTAGGTGCTTGATACATCTGTAATTAAGATGGATGTAGGCTAGTTAATAATACTTAACAGATTCATAAGCTACCTGTAACTATTTCTATATGTATTATTCAACATGAATAACAGTATCCAGGTCTTCGCGATGAAATTATATGGAAGATATGCTACAACAAACAATATTCAAACATAAGTACAAAAACTCTAAAACAAATAACAAAACACAGATATGCCTCCAAATCTTCTTTTATTACTTCAATTCTTCGATAATACAGACTTATGACCCTACGTACACAACTACAAACTTACCAAGGTCTCTGCACACACAGCAGCAGGATCCTTCCCCTTCGCTTGAATACAGAAGATAAAAGACTCAAGACACAAGTATCATAACATCACATAACATATTGCCTTAGACAAGCTAAGACATCCCTTTACATGTTTTTCCTATTACAATACCATGGTCCGAAAACCATGGGCAGAGCTCAAAACAATGCAAAAACTAGGGGGCTTTGAACTTCCTAAAACCCCTTAACTCCTAATGACCTACGCGCTCCATTCCTTAAAATGTGGAGGCTTTTACAAACTCAATCAGAATTGGACCTAAGGGACCCTGTCCCAACACTAGGTTCACGAGAGAACTTATCTAAGCAGAAATGGAGAATGGAGAGAAAACATAACATGTATACCATAGTGCATTCCATAGCATTTCAATATTGATCCACACAACTTTGGTTGTTGCTTACAATTTGAAGTACCTGACATTCATGCAAGTGAGTATGGAGATGCTACTCTAGTACGATGTCAGATGCCTTTGGGTTCGTCCTATTCAGCACAATTGCCTTAGACTTAACATCAAGAGGCTCCAAGAAGCATAACACCATGTGAGGGAAGTAACAAATGAGAATGCAATAATTATTTTTCACTTTCAACCTTTTCTGGTTTGTCATTATCTATATTTGTTGTAGCAATTGTTGTTGGAATTATAATTTTGGATTAATAAAACGGTTATCCTTAATGTAGAAACGGGTTCACCACCATCAAATACCTCTATTGCAACCACATTGTCCAATGCTAATATTCAATATATGTGATTCCATCAATCCAAAATGTTTCATGCTTGATTTTAGGACAAAAATAATAATTTCCTTTGGAGTTGTCTTTAAAGAGACTTTTTGGAAGCTTTTCCGGTGGGATTTTCCGGTCAAAATCCAGCAGCAATTTATTGAAATCGCAAGTTTGATAGCTAATTTCTGCACAATCAAAGTGTACCAGGGGTTTTTCAGGGTGTTGAATCCAAATATGCAGTTAAAAAACCATTTTAAATAATACAAATCAAGATTTAACCTCAATTTTTTCCGACGGATTCCGTCACTGGAATCTCCAAAAAGTTGCACTAAAGACAACTCCATTTCCTTTCCTATTATGATAAGTGGAAAAAAGGGCCAATTCATCTTGATTTTAGATATCTAAATGGTTTGAATATGGAAGGAGGAAGAAACATTGACAATCATTATTGTGCTGAGAGACACTCCACAACCCAACATGGATAGTGTTTGTATATATATATATATATATATATATATACTCAAATAGAGTTTAAGATAATATTAAATTTATGTTTTCGAATTAGAATAATAAATAAATAGAAAAAAATTATGATCTTACCATGTGTTTTCTTTGTGGGGCAAAAGGATCCTTTTATTAATAAAAAAAGGTTACATATAGCTAGAAAATTGCCTACCAATAATAAAGAATCAGAAACTAACTATAATAATCATGACTACATAGAAACTCCTTGAAGATTCAATATTTAAAGTGGGGGAATGCCTCTGGCATTGGCATGATTTTCCATGAGTTGAGTAATTGTTCACCATCTTCTTGGATAAATGACTTATAGCTCTTGCAACCTCATCTTTTGGATTATTTATCTTGCCTAGGAGTCACTTGGAAATCCTTCACTTGAACCCCAAGACGAGACAATGAAGAACTCGAGCCTAGTTGGTTTCTTTACTTGCTTCGAAGATATTCTAACTTGATGATTTGGGATGTCCTTCACATATTTTCAATGCCATTCTTTAGCAAGGTAAATCAGTTGTCGTCCATCTTGATCCATATCTTCTGGTAGGGCTTCAACTTCAACTTTTCCTGAAGGGGAGATAAACATTTCTTGTGGTGTTGGATTTTTCTAATGCTCGTCAAAATAATTTTTCACATGCTTTGTAGGATTCAAGAGAGGGTTATGTGATTTTCCTTCTGTTGATTGCATGTTTGATTGAATGTTGTCTTTCTTTGAAGACTTCTTTGGAGAGGAGGGAGTCTCAAGCCTATTTCCAGATCTGGGGATCTAGTTAGGATTTGAGGTACCCTGTGTTGAAGAATATAACTAGTGTCACTCTTCATAATTTTATTTGAGTCATGATGTATTATATTTATAAAAAGAAAGAAAAATAAATTGACTTATTAAAGCATGGGTTTCATGCTTGGGTCAATTGTTTTTAATTCAAAGCCTCCATTGAAGGCTTCTAGGGTTTATGTCAAGTGTCCTTGTCCATGTCATATTGTAAAGAACACTTCTTGGGATTTATTTGTCAAATAAGAAATTTATTCTATTATAAAATAGGTCAATTAGGCCTCCTCCACCAAGTCGGACTCAAACTGGACAAGTCGGCCTAATCTGGGCAGCCTAATCACTATATAAAGGCAGCAACTCGACCTCATTTTTCCGTCACTCACAACAAGTTTGATCTGCAACTTTTGGGGCCATAAAAAGTGTGACATAACGAAGGAAAAGGGTGCCTCTCACAAGCATAAGAAGTTGAAAGTATTTCTCTTCTTCCCCCACGTGTGAAGCGGTTGGAAGGGCCGAAATTCTACAATTGTTGGGAAGCTTGAAATTATGAAGTTGTTAGTGAAGTTGGGGCCGAAATTTTTGGGTTGATGCTGGGTTGAAACTATTGGACAAGAACATACTATTGAAGTGAGCTAAAACATATTGGAAGGCTAACTTGGTGGAGGAGGAAGGTATGTTGGTATAGGGTCTTGGTCCATCTCATTTGAATTAATGAAGGAAGAGTTCTTGACTGGGTTTTTCCACTATATAAGGGTTTTTCCTTGTCTGTCAGCCTACACCTTGTGTTCTTGATCTTCGTGTTTTGATTTTGGTAATTTCTTAATGGACTAGGAAAAAATAAGAACATAAGAAAGATTATAATAATAATCACAAGTAATTATCAACAAGAGAAAATATTTATGCCTTTCTAATTTTCTAACATGGTATCAGAGCTAAGGTGAAGAATAAGGAAAAAGGCAGGTCAAAGATCTATTAAGGAAAAAGAGATCAAAGAAAGGTCATTAAGGAAAAGAGTCGTATAAAGAGACTAGATTACTATCTACAGGAACTATGAAAAACCTAGTGAAGAGAGAAAACAAATTAGAAGGAGCCTCCAACTACAGAGCCTGGAAAAAGAGGATAGACCTTATTCTCGAAAAAACAAAGTTTTGGATCTCATTCAAGGAAAAACCAAGAATCCTACTAATGAATCAAGTGATGCAGAGAAAGAAAAGTTTAGAGAAATCGAAATTATGGATATGAACCTAATAGTGGATGGAGTTAAAATAACCTAATTCCATACATATCCAACACAAATTTCACTCAAGAAATGTATGAGGCTCTCTCCAAGTCATTCACAATCAATAACATTAGTCAAATATCAAACCTCAAGAATGAGCTAAGAACTGTTAAGATGGCAAATGATGATATCGTTTCATCATATTTTATAAGGATATCTAGAATCAGAGATGGACTCCAAGCAATAGATGAAGTTCTCCCAGAAAAGGAGCTTGTAATTACTGCCCTTCCATGACTATCAAAATCTTGGAGTGCCTTTGCATCAGGACTTAACAGTTGGAAGGATACTCCAACATTTGAACAAATGTGGAATGCATGTAGTCAAGAAGAAGCCAAAATATCATTAGTAAACAACAAGAAGGAGGAAGAAGAAAACACCTAAAATGCATATTCTTCTCATCACAAGAAGAAGGGATCCTTCAATAAGTTCAAAGGACCAAAGAAGAAAGTGGACTTATCCAAGGTTGAATGTTACAACTATCACAACATCGGTCACTACAAAAACCATTGTCCAGAAAATCCAAGAAATAATATAAGAGAGAGGGAACATGCGAATGTTGTTGATGAATATGCACCTAAGAAGAACAAGATCGAAGAATAAGAAGTCAAGGAATCATACTACTGAGTCATCTCTCTCTCACATAACCCTCTTATTCCTTTATCATTATTTTTAATTGTTTTCCTTTATGTTTTGATTTCTAGAAATGATAGGTCTAACATATATTGTTATAGCATTTTTCATGTTTATAAAGTTGTAGGTATCCCTCAATATTGGATTAAGAGGTAGCCCTCACCATTTTACCAAAGATAAGTATCTTACTCCTTTTCTTATCTTTTATGTTTGGTTTCCCTCTCTTATCAAGATGAGTTTGTATTGTATGCTAATAACTTTTTCTTTATATTTTCCTTGGTTAGGAAATTCTGCTAAATACACAAAAGTTATGGAGGAGACTTCAAAAGATAAACTTGAGGCATGGAAGAAGTTATGTTGTGAACGAATCCCTTCAAGAAATGATATCATACAAGTTTTGTTAAGAAACAACTTAAGGTATGTCTTAAACTATAAGCTTTGTTACAAAGTTCTCTTCATGCAAAAGGTATGATCATTCTTCTTCTAAATTTGATTTACAATACTCACATCGTTATGTCTAGGTTTTTGAATCATAGAGATTCTTGTTAGTGTGATTAATCATTAGATTGAATATACCCTTATTATATTATCATTCTTGTGGAACCCTAAAAAGGTTCACTATAAAACCCTAACCTAAGGGTGTATCAATATTGATTATGAAACCCTAGTCTACTTAGTGTTATTGATGGAATATAGAATTCTTGTTCTTTTGATGTTTTGGTATGATAAAATTCCTAGCCATTTAGTGTTTGTTGTTAATATATATGTCGTGTGTTGAAACACTAGATCTTTAGGGTTTGCTGTTAATATCTATGCCATGTATTGAAACCCTAGATCTTTAGGGTTTATGAACAAAGCCCTTGTAAGTAAATGAAACCCTAGGTGTATATTAATTCAATTGAAACCCTAGTCTAAATAAAATTGTTGTATACTTAATTTTGATATATTAATGTTTATGTTTACCTAGTAGATATTGTTGTGATATGCTAGTCCATGATTATGAAATCCTAGATATGTATATTTGAGTTCACTAAACTAATTATTGATGCTCATAGTTTGTGGATTATAGGATCCATAACAAAACATTAGTAGAAGATTGATATTCTATAAAATAATGATATTGTTTCTAATATGATTTAGTTTTGTTGATATAATTTAGGGTTTGCAACAAACCCTAATAGAGTCTAACATGTATAATATAATTGTTATTTGAATGAATAACTGATATCTAAGGAGTTGTGTCTCGAAGATGAAATCTAGGGTTTAGTAAAGTCTGAATGTAATATTGAGGCCCTAGATATAATGAGACTGATATCTTGATTGAGTTGCTTTAAGTTTTAATGATGTGGTGTAGGGTTTATGAAAATAACCTTGGCAAAAGGTATGTGTCTCTTATTATCAACCTAACTAGGTTTAGGTATTTGATGTCTAAAGTATTTGATGGTTTTGATGTTTCTATTATATTCGCATAACTTCGATGCTTCTATATATATATTTGGTTGTAATTTCTATTAAAGTTTTGTAGGTACACAATCTTCAAGATAATGAAGATGCTTGTATGAACATGATGAAGAAATATATAAGCATGATGATGATCAAGATGACCTCGATACCGTAAAAAGGAAGAGAGCCATAAAATACTCTTTGATGTTATAGAAAAAGGAAGTGGTTAATCTCCCCAGTTGAGAGGGAGGGCATATTATGATGGTCATGATGGATACCTTGAAGAAGAAATCAAAGAATAAATGAAAGTACTACAATGTATTGATGATGTCTTGATGTTTCCAAAGAAATGAAAGAAGAAAAGTCGCATATGAATAACTTGATATAAGTGGCATCAGGATGATTAAGGACCTCAAACTTTTATGTTTACTTGTATATGTATATTTGATAATTTGTTGTTGATTGGGGTTTATACAGATAAATCTCTCCACAAGAAGGATGAACACTCTTGAAGCATGCTTGGACAAATGGATATATCTATTTTATTAGGGACAAATGAAACATATAATGGTGGATGCTTAGGAGGACATATGGTCAGCCTATGTGTGTTGATGTCTAGATCCCGAAGAGGGAGCGCAACGTTGGTCTTGGAGCTCTGACCATGGTTAGTTAGTAAGCCTGATGATACCTAGACTAGTTGAAAGCTTTAGTCCATCTTAGTCCCACTCAATTAGATAACCCTAGTTAGGTATCTAGTCTGAGGCACTGAGTGTGCTAGAACTCTTCGTAGTTCATTTTGGAGATCTTCCATGTACCTTTATATTTAGGTAAATATGAATATCTCTCTAGTTAAGAGGAAGTGTTGAAGAATATAGCTACTGTTGGTATTCATAATTGTATTTGAGTCATGATGTATTGTATTTATCACAATAAAGAAAAATAAATTATATTATTAAATAAATTGACTCATTAAAGCATGGGTTTCAATCTTGGGTCAATTGTTTTTAGGTTAAAGCCTCCACTTAAGGCTTTTGGGGTTTATGTCAAGTGTCCTTGTTCATGTCATATTGTAAACAACCCTTCTTGGGATTTATTTGTCAAAAAAGAAATTTATTTTATTATAAAATAGGTCAATTAGGCCTCCTCCACCAAGACGGCCTCAAACTCGACAAGTCAGCCTAAACTAGACTATAGAATCATTATATAAAGTCAACAACTCGACCTCATTTGTCTCTCACCGACAACAAGTTCGATTTGAAACTTTTGGGGCTAGAAAAAGTGTGAATTTCAAGGAAGAAGAAGAATGAAGGAGAACAAGGTCTTTCACAAGCATAAGAAGTCAAAATTATCTCTCTTTTCCCACACGTGCAAAGCTACTGGAAGGGCCAAAATTTTACAGTTGTTGGGAAGGCCGAAATTATTAAGTTGTTGGTGAAGTTGGGGCCAATTTTTTTGGGTTGATGTTGGGTTGAAGTTGAACGACAAGAAAAGGCTATTGAAGTGAGCTAAAACATATTGGAAGGCTGACTTAGTGGAGGAGGAAGGTTTGTTGGTATAGGGTCTTGGTCAATCTCATTTGAATTACTGAAGGAAGAGCTCTTGACTAGGTTTTTCCCCTATAGAGGGGTTTTGCCCTGGTTGTGCACCTACATCTGTTGTTCTTGATCTTCATGTTTTGATTTTGGTAATTGCTTGATGAACTAAGATAAAAGAAGAACATAAGAAAAATTATAATGACGATGATGATGATGATGATGATTAGCATCCACTAATACCAATGTGTTCTATCAGACCTTAAGAAGGAGAATCTAATCGTGATTCTTTAGAATCTTACTTCTCTGCTCAAAAAGAAGGGAAAGAAGCGCACCAAGTTCACTATAGTCAGGTTGACTAAGTAGGTCAAGAAGATTGGACGTGTGACAGATGTTAGAGAAATGGGAGCGGATGTGAGTAAGGTTCGGAAAATCTAAAAGAAAGTGTTGTTCATCCTCCACTTTCTTAGTATGGCAAAGCTGACAAATTCTATCATCCCACGGAGTCTTGGGTGTAGACCATCACCCAATTTCACTCCAAATTTCATGAGAGTTAGTTCTAATCGTAGCGATGTTCATCTTTTTCTTCGAGCTAGTTAAAATAGAAAGATAATTTTGGTTCTCAAGGGAATGGTTGATCACCTCCTTATAATATTTTAGCTTCCTTTTATCCTCCAACTCTTTATCATCCCATAACTTATTCTTAAATTTGGAGGTGATAGTATCTTTGATACTATCCTTGCTTTCCAAGATGATCTCCTCATTTATCCCCCAGTGGTTGAGCCAAGACTGGGTATCCTTATGCCACCCACACTAACAATAATCACAAGTAATTATCAACAAGAGAATTTTTTTTTGCCTTTTTTATTTTCTAACACCCCGAGGAATCAAATTTATTCTTCTGTTGGGGACTTTTCCTGAATCATCTTGCTCTTTCTAAGAAGTATGTGCTTAAGACGATTCCTTGGTATTCATCGGACAATCCCTAATAAGATGCCCATATTTATGACAACATCTGCATCTAAAGGGGACATGTTCATAATCTAGAGAATACTTTTAAACATTATCCCAATAATAAATATCTATGAAGGTTAGAAGAGGCTAGGTGATCTTCATGTAAATAATATGTTAATAGTAACAATAAAAAAATTTACTTTTAAAAAAATCAAGTCAACTTTAAAATAATTTTAAATTTTAAATTGTAAATTATAATTGAAAATAAGAAAATTTGTTAATTTGATTGCATGTTAATAAATAATAACAATAAAAGGAAAAAATGTTTAATGAATTAGTTTATAATAAGAAAAATAATGAAAGCTCCGAGGAGGCAACTCAATTAGTAGTGGCCATAAAAATGAAGTCTTGTGTGCGAAGAGGTTCGAGGTTCAAATCCCCCCAATTTACTTGTGTTTGTGGAAGGGGCATATGTAGGCACCTAAAGGTTATAGTGGTAGTGGTTGGAATCGACCACGTGTCACGCGAGTATGAGACTAGCTTAGTTGTTGATTCCTCTAGATACAAATAAAAAATAAAAAAATAAGAAAAATAGTGACCATTTTTTCACAAGTACTACGTTGTATATTCCATATGAGGAATACAAGTATACTATCATTACTATCAACATCCATCATGTCACTTGCAAGATTTGAACCTAGATTGGGAGAATTCCATTCCTCCCTCCAAACCACCTGGGATAACCCCAATTGACAAGAAAAATAATTAATACTTTTTTATCAATTGAAAATAATTAAAATATAATACTTGATTGCAAAATCATGTATATACATATTTACAATTAAAAAAAACACACAACACTAATTGTATACATATGCATATAACAACATTTAAAAAATATATTATTGCGCCAAGAGGCACTCTCCATCCTAGTATGGTCTAGATCCATCTTAATTCGAGATCTATCAAGTGTCAAGAGAGATCAAATCTCTCAAGGTGCAAACCTTTCCTCAAGTTTTGCACTCAAAAAAGAGGTTTAACCTTGATAGATCCAGAATTAAAATGGATCTAGGTTAGTGGATCTAGGCTAGTGGAAAATTCATCTCAGTATGTTGTGATGTCCTATTATGTAAACATTTTGACTCGGTCAAATAAAAAATAAAAATAAAACTAGTCTAAATCCATCTTAACTCTGAATCTACCAGGTACCGAGGGGAATCAAATCTCTTGAGGTGCAAACCAATTTTAGAGTGAAAAGAGATTTGATCCCTCTCGATGTTTGGTAGATCTAGAGTTAAGATGGATCTAGGTTGGTTTAACTATTAATTTTTATTAAATCTATTATGATATGTGTGCATAAATTGATTTATTAAGGTGTTGAAACCATTTAAATAGTGAGAAAACAACCCTTATATTTGTTGAGATTATCGGTGGTACACAATGTGGCTTGAGCTTGGAGTTTTATGGAAAAACCACTAATCAAATTTGAACACAGTACTGAGTTAACAAGGTATAAATTTTAGAAAAAATATTTTTGGTGGGAATAGAGCAGAGATAAATAACACTTAAAGCCCTAACCAAATCCTTCTCTCTGGAAAAAGGGAAATTCATTGGAAATTTATGTCATTAAATAAACTACATTAGCGAAGAATACCATAGGAAAAACCATGGGTTGTCAAAACTTGGAGTTTGAAAATTGTTAATGCTTACATGATATGACAACATCTCTTCTATACTAGGTTGGGTGTCTCTCAGCATAATAAAAATAAAATGACACACACACATAATGCATATCCATCTTAACTTCGGATCTATCAAGCACCAAGAGGAATCAAATCTCTTGAGGTGAAAAACTTTCCTCAAATTTTGCACAAAAAAATAAGTTTGCACCTTGAAATATTTGATCCCTCTAGACACTTGATAGATCTGTAATTAAGATGGATCTAGGCTAGTTAATAATACTTCACAGATTCATAAGCTACCTATAACTACTTCTATATGTATTATTCAACATAAATAACAGTATCCAGGTCTTCGCGATGAAATTATACGGAAGATATGCTACAATGAACAATATTCAAACATAAGTACAAAAACTCTAAAACAAATAAAAAAACATAGATATGCCCCCAAATATTCTTTTATTACTTCAATTCTTTGATAATACAGACTTATGACCATGCGCACACAACTGCAAGCTTACCAAGGTCTCTGCGCACACAATAGTAGGATCCTTCCCCTTCACTTGAATATAGAATATAAAAGACTCGAGACACAAGTATCATAACATCACATAACATACTGCCTTAGACAAGCTAAGACATCCCTTTACATATTTTTTCCTATTACAATACCATGGTCTAAAAACCATGGGCGGAGCTCAAAACAATACAAAAACTAAGGGGCTTTGACCTTCCTAAAACCATTTGACTCCTAATGACCTACGCGCTGAGCACTCCGTTCTTTAAAATGCGGAGGCTTTTACAAACTCAGTCAAAATCGGACCTAGGGGACCCCATCCCAACACCAAGTTCACGAGAGAACTTATCTAAAAAGAAATGGAGAATGGAAAGAAAACATAACATGTATACCATAGTGCATTCCATAGCATTTCAATAGTGATCCACACAACTTTGGTTGTTGCTTACAATTTGAGGTACCTAACATTCATGTAAGTGAGTATGGAGAGTCTATTCTAGTACAATGTCAGATGCCTTTGGGTTCGTCCTATGTAGCACAATTGCCTTAGACTTAACATCGAGAGGCTCCAAGAAGCATAACACCATGTGAGGGAAGTAACAATTGAGCATGCAATAATTATTTTTCACTTTCAACCTTTTCTGGTTTGTCATTATTTAAATTTGTTGTAGCAATTGTTGTTGGAATTACAATTTTGGATTAATAAAATGGTTATCCTTAATGTAGAAACGGGTTCACCACCATCAAATACCTCTATTGCAACCACATTGTCCAATGCTAATATTCAATATATGTGATTCCATCAATCCAAAATGGTTCATGCTTGATTTTAGGACAAAAATAATAATTTCCTTTCCTATTATGATAAGCGGAAAAAAGGGCCAATTCATCATGATTTTAGATATCTAAATGGTTTGAATATGGAAGGAGGAAGTGTTGAAGCCCCGAAAATCGGGTCGACAACAAGGGGGATACCCACCCGGTCCGGACCTTGGTTGGCAGCTCCTTATCCGTTTGGTATAGCGGGTCCGACTGGGGATAATGGGACCAGTTTCCCAATCTAAGGGGTGTGTGTGTGTGTAGAGTTGGATGATGTTGCTGATCTAGGAGTACTTAAAGCTAATTTAATTCAAACTTCTAAACTAACTCTATGCTATTGTAATCTAATAGGAAACAACACATCTAATCTACGCTAACTCGGGGTGTATTTCTTCTATTATGCGATCTAAAGAGATTTCGAACAATAACTGGTAATAAAGATCATTCAGCTATCATAAGAATAGAAATCAATTAAGATAAACCACTCTGCATAAAAAGTTAAGCAAAACAGTTGTGAACAACATATCGCATAATAAGTTATTCATATATCAAACGCAAATAAATGACTCCACCATACAGAAGTGCCAAATGGTAACCCACACATTCATGCATTAACATATAAACAACTGAAACTGTATATCACTTTAAGAATATAAGTAGAAATGGTCAAGAGATAAAAGTACCATTTATGACTGGTTTCACTCATAAGCTTCAAGCAACAACGATTTATCTCTACTTGTTCTAACATCTACTAAGAGTACAGAAGTGCAACATCAGTAGCAGATATCAAATGCAAATATTGATAAATCTCGATCCAACCATTCATCAAAAACCCCCTCCGAGGGTGCAAAAGTGCATGTTCTGAGGACAAGTTTTTTGACAAATTTCTGGACCCTTCTCCAAATGCCTGAGAAGGGTTTAAATACTGCTAACTAATTAATCTTAATTACATAAATTTAGGACACGGTTTTAAATGACCGCCCTTCTACTAAAGCAAAATTATTTCTAAAAATTGAATCTAATTCCTAACCGTTTCTGTATTTGCTCCTTAGTGCTGTAAGCATGTAACATTCGCCTGGGAAGAGTCGGCTGGTCGTCTTCTCCTTTCGCTTGAGCTACGAAAATAGAAATAACAAGCGCTGGCACCACTTTTTGGCAAATTAGAAGATATTTTCGAAAATCTTCCTTCTGGCTTGGTGTATACACTGTGTGTATACTTGGTAATAACCCAAATTTCTCTCAAACTGATTCTGCTTTTGCTATTTCGGTTTCCGGCCTTGCGAATGACTGAATAAGTCAGGGACTTTGCTCTTTGAACAATTTTCTGTATTGAAAACTGCCTCCGTTCTTTGTTCCAGGCTTTTCTAGTGCGTTTTCCCTCTTTTGCGCCTTTTTCTTTTTGCTTTACTGGGCATAAGCTTCAGGATCTTTTGCAAACATGCTGCTTTTGTGCGCCTTTGATTCTGAGTTTTGGATGGCCTATTGACATCAGTATCTGTTAAGTGATACTCCGGAGTCTGTGGTCCTATTGCATTCGGCATCCGTTTGTGAAGGCATCTCTTCTCTGTTCTCCGAGCATCGACGCTTTCCCCTTTTCCTTAGATGTTTCCTGCACATTGCTTTATGTTATTTGCTGTCTTACAGTTTACGCAAAGGAAAAGAGTAAATGAAGAAAAGATTGACATGAAAGCTTTAAGCTCTAATGAATGCATAATCATGACACCCATAATGAACTGACTCTTCGAAAAACACAACGCAATCCTTCCTGGATACTTTGGCGTACAATCATTAAATTCCTTTAAGGTGCGCGCCCAACTTTTCGCCTTTAGACAGCTTTCCTTGAAGACTGTGCTGGGAAATTTTGCGATGGGTGATTTCTACGACTTACATCGCAGTATCAAGGATCGCGTCATTAAGATGTGTCATCGCAGAAATTGACGATCGCATTCATCGCAGATCGCAATATCGCAGATCGCATTCGCAGATCGCAAATCGCAGATCGCACTTAGTAATCAATCATTGTGTGTTGCTTATGCGATGTTGCGATATGCGACGTCGCGTATCGGCCGTCGGAGGTTCCTTAAGTTTTTCATTTGAGAGTGCTTCATGATATATGCGATGTGATGAATTTCGCGTCGCTTCTTCGCAACTTATTATGCGCATAGGAAAACGTTTTACTCTCTTCTCGCGATGCGATACAGCTTTTAGGGAGTCAAAACTACAAAAACTTTGATAAAATGTTTTTTTTTTTTTTTTTATTAAGGGTCCCCATTTGCTTGGTGTTATTGCTAATACCAAACAAAGAGGGGGGTTGTTGGTGGCCACAACAATGGCGATTCACTGTGAAGAACCAATTATCTCTGCTTTTCTATTGAATTTTCACTTCCAAAGCAGAAAAATTTTCATACGTCTAAATTTTGTTATGGGCAGATAGAGTACATTACGCCTTATCCTATCAATGATATTTTGTCTCAACCTTTTCATATTCCAATTGTTTGTTTTCCTCAGGCTTAGTCCTTGTATTCACACCAGATATTACTCGGTCTTTTAAAGATAAAATAAGGTCTTCTCTGCGTGCTGGCTTTTAAAATATGCTCATTTGTCGTAGGTAGAGCCTCTGCTGCCCGCAAGCGTCCATAGCCTCGACAAGGTTACCTGTTACCCAGCAATGATCCTTTATCCTGCTTAAGGTTATTTACAACTTTTCAGAGAAAACCCCTTTTGAGACTTTTTCCTTTTTTATTCTCTAAAGAACAATGTCTTGGTTTGGTGGCCAAATTATGACACAGTCATTCACTTGATTTACACTTTTGCTGAACAAGCTGGCTCGTGATGAGACCCCTTGTCTTTTGATTGCAACAATCTTGAGTCGTTGCCCTGTTTTGGTGGACAGTGTTGGCAAAGTCAGCAAGTTATAATATCTGTGATCATGATAAGTCGGCTCGTGATGAGACCTCTTATTCTTTGAGATACAGTGTTTTCTCGGATTGTTTCTCTGAATGCTGCGATTTCCTTTAGCAGGGAGGAAGTCATTGTTTTTTTCCTTAAGAAAGCTCTGGACGACAATAATAGAGTTTGAAAACAGCAGTTTTACAGAGAATATTTATTTTATTATTGATACCTTTCATTGTGCTGATATAAAACAATTTTTCCTTTTACCAGAGGTTGTTTTCATCAAAGTTTTTTGAAGTTGAGACTAGTATCATATCTAGGCTAAAGTTAACTCTACCTGTCAATAATAAAGATCAGATTTTTTGAAAATTTTTTGCTACTTATACAAGCGAAAAAGCTCAAAATCTTATAGAGAATTGGTGTCTTTTTCATGAACCCCTTTAGTAACCATCTACAACTGGTTTTGATTATAAGTAAGAGAAAAACAAATAAAAACTAAACTATCCTACAAAATAGAAGAGTGATCTTCTATGGAAAATATATTTTAAGGCTCTGTCCATTAACAGGCAAAGAATCCCTTCGACCTGATAAATCCTGCAACACAAACATTGATGGGCCTATGAATTCTACAATCTGAAAAGACCAAGCCACATCTTCTGAAATTTTGTATGTTTTCCCTTTTCTTCATGAGCCTTATCCCATTTCAAAACTAAATCTCCCATCTGAAAAAAAATTCTGGTCATTATGCTTGAGTCAAAAGAGGATTTTATCGGCGCTTGGTGATGAGCATGGGTTTTCTTAGCTTGTTCTCGTCGTTCTTCTAATTTAATTATTTCCATTTGTCTTAGTTGTATGGAGGAAGTAGATACCTCATCGATGTGTTGTACTAAAGACAAAGAGGGGATGACTAAGTGAGTTGGAAGAACCACTTCTTTCCCATAAACTAAATTAAAGGGAGAAGTGCCGATTGAAGCTTTCTTCGTTATCCTATCTGCCCATAAAGCATTCACCAAGGCTTTGTGCCAATTCTTTTGGTTCTGGTCAACTGTTCTTTTAATAATCTTGATCAGGTTTTTATTTGTTGATTCAGCCAATCCATTACCTTGCGGATAGTAGTTGGCCGAATATTTCAGCTTGAACCCTCTTTTAAGTGCAAACTCAGTCATTGTATTTCTAGAAAAGTATGAGGCATTATCAAACATTAAAGTCGTTGGCAATCCAAACCTAGTGATTATAAATTGATCTATGAATTCAATAATGTTTTCAGAATTAGTTGTCTTGAGAGGAACTGCTTCTACCCATTTAGTAAAATAATATGTTGCTGTGAGGATGTACCTATGCTGCTTAGAAGAGTGAGGAACGATCTCACCTATTATGTCCAAGCCCCACTGACTGAATGGTTGTTCGATGTTTACCGGCTGTAGTGGCATGGACGGTTTCTTTTGTCTCCCTGCAGCAGTCTGGCAGACTTGGCATTTCCTCACATAACTGTGTGAGTCTTTGAACAGCGTGGGCCAATAGTATCCTGCACGCAAGATTTTATGTGCAGTAGCATCTCCAGCATAGTGTCCGCCTGCTGGTCCATCGTGGAGTTCCTGCAAAACCTTTTCGGCTTCAGTTTTCTCAAGACACCTAAGGAGCACAGAATCATAATTCCTTTTAAACAGAACATCATTTATGAGCTGGTATTGTTTAGCTTTCAATCTCAGAGCTCTTTTCTTAGTGTGATCCAGGTGTGATGGAGCATACCCGTTCTTAAGATAATAAATGGTGTCAGCATATAATGATTCTACATCATTTAGGCTTACCTCATACGTTTGTACCTCTTCAGATGAATTCTCAGGAATTCGCGATGCTCCAGCCAGCATTTTGCAGAAGCCTTGACCTCTTATAATGTGCTGGTTTGATCTCAAGATCATATTCTTGTAAAGCGGTGATCCAATTTGCTCTCTTTTCACCCACCTCCTTCTGTATTAGAAGATTTCTTACTGCTGGAAACGGTACTATGACCTTAGTATGGGCTTTAAGTAAAAAAGGTCTGAAATATTTGATCGCTTTGAAAACAGCATATGCCTGTTTCTCCACGTCTGAATAGTTAAGTTCAGCACCTTGTAAATTCGAGCTAAAAAATGCGATTGGGGCTTCCGCTTTCTCTTGATTTGCTTGAGTTAGAATCGCGGCATATGATTTCTCTGAGGCAAATGTGTATAAGATAAAGGATTTTGAAAAATTCGGGGTTGCTAAAGATGGAGTGTTAATGATAGCTTGTTTGATCAGGTTGAATGCTTCATGCTCATCTTGACCCCATTTAAAATTTGAATTCTTTTTAATCATATTTTGCAAAGGAGAAACAATCCGTGAAAAATCTGGGACAAATCTCTTCACAAAATTGATTTGACCAAGGAAAGATTGCATGGCTTTTTTGTTATGAGGTATGGATATTTCGGAAATTTCTTTGATTCTGTCAGGCTCAATGTGAATACCAGATTTTGACACTATGAATCCTAGAAGTTTTCCTTCACTTAATGTGAAAAAAGATTTCTTTGGGTTAAGTGAAATCCCATACCTTAAGCATCGTTGAAAGATTTGTTTCAAGTCTTTGAGATGGTCGTTTCGCTTCTTGGAGTACACTGTTATATCATCCAGGTAAATCACTACAGATTTATTGACTAAACCCTTGAATGCGATGTCCATGGCTCTCTGAAATGTAGCGCCGGCATTGATCAAACCAAATGGCATCTTCCGATATGCGTATGTGCCCCATTTAGTTCGAAATGTGGTTTTTAACTGATCATCGGGATGATTGTATCCTGAAAATCCATCCAAAAAAGACATTAATTCTGAGCCTGCTACTGCCTGTAATATCTGCTCCATAGGTGGGAGGGGAAAATTTTCTTTTTGACAGGCTTTGTTGAGATTCTGAAAATTGATACAGATTCTAATATCTCCGTTTTTCTTTCTAACGGGTACCATATTGGAGACCCATTTGGAATGTCTGACGGGGAAAATTATTCTGGCTCTTAATAACTTATTTAGCTCAATTTTTATTTGATTTTCTAAATTGGGGTGATTTTTTCTGAGTTTCTGTTGGACAGGTTTTTCATTGTCAATCATAGGGGTAGTATGTTGAATGATAGAAGTGTCGTATGTCTTCAGCTCATCGTAATTCCAGGAAAAAACATTTTTGTATTGTCTCAAAAGACGGATATACGCTAATTTTTCTTCAGAGGCTAGGTCGTGGCCTAGATTAACGTTTTGTGGTTTATCATCGGTTCCTAGGTTCACTAATTCGTAGTTCAGAGTTGAACTGTAGAGCTTAGAATTGGCAGACCTTTTAAACCGACTTTTCAAATCATATAAGTCTTCTAACTTAACCACCGATTTAGGTATAGCATTATCAATGCTATGTTGTTGTATTTGTCGATCATGATGGTCTTCGTCAATTATTTGATTGGAGTAGGATCCTTCAGAAGTGAGGAAATTTACAATGTCAGGATCGTCATTGAATACTCTCCAGTTTGTAATGTTGTCAGGGATGGACGGTCTAAAGATTAATTCTATTGAGAATCTATCTGGACTAAAATCTTCAGAGGGAATAAGTCTAGAGGCCACGTTAGCTAACAGGTCTGCGCTCGCATTTTGGAGTCTTGGGATGGACGAAATATTGAATGCTATGAAATGTGCAGTCAGATCTTGTACTAAATATTGATAGTGTTTCAAATGACCTGATAGGCAATGTATGGTGTTACGTACCTGTTTAACGACAATCTCAAAATCTCCAAAGACTTGAAGGTACTTAACGTTCAACCCGATTGCTTTGTATAGGCCTTGCACCAAGGCCTCGTATTCCACTGTATTGTTTGTGCAATCGAATTCAAGTCTGCACGTAAGCATGGTCTTATTTCCTTCTGGGCTAATCAGGATGCATCCTGCTCCTGCTCCTTCGTTAGATTTAGATCCATCAAAATATAATTTCCAAAACAAAGATGTATTTACAGGTTTATCTAAAAAATTAACACACTTTGAATCATTAGTTTGGGAAAAAATTTCGACTTGGGACAAAACTGAATTTTCTAAGTAAGGTGAGGTATGAGCATTGAAATTGCCGAGGAAAGAATCTACCGAGTAATTGCCTATGATATTGCTGTTGTATGCTATTGCTTCATTTTCTCCCTCCAATTCCGTCACTATGTACTTCTGGTGTAACTCTCGTTCAACCTTTATTTGATTCGGTTTACCATTGTAGGGTAACCACATGTGCGACCAGTCGGTTGAGAAGTAGCCATGGAGTTTTTCGGACCAATCCCTGCTAAGAATCAAACCATAGAATTATGGGATATCAGCTACTAGAATGTCAATAACCTGACATACCTTCGGGTTAGACGAAAATCTTATGGTCACTTGATTAAGTTCACCAATCACTTCGACCTGAGATCGATCAAGCTGAACTATGCGCACTGCGGATTTTTGTGGTTGAACATTCAACTTGGCACATATTGATCTGGGTAAAATATTCGTTGAAGCACCAGAATCTACCAAACAATTGTGCACATTTTTATTGAAAATTTCATAAGTGAGAAGAAAAGGGGGAGTGTGAGACCTTGATCTTCCTCCAATCAAAGCGATGTCATTTGGATCAACCTTATTGATCGTGTTGGTTGGAGGTCTTCCCATGTTGTGGGAAGCTACAGCTGTAGGCAAAGATGTAGTAGGCACGGCATGTAATTCTTTCATCATTATCTTATGTTGATGTTTCAATTTGCTCAATTCATAAAGAGTGATATTAGCCCTAGTCTTTTTCATGTCATCAATAATATTGTACTCCATTTCATCCGACACAATCAGTGTTCTTGATGGAGGTGTTTGGTCTGATTGGACTGGGTTAGATTGAGTCACTTTAGCGGTATTTTTCTTTGTTGCGACTTTATCTTTTGCTGCAGGGCTTGCGCCCTTCTGCTTGGGGGTAGTTTGGGGAGGATCAAGTTGATTTTTGCTTCGTGTGCTAACTGGAAATGCTTCTTGATCTTCTTCTTGCGGGAGGATGAAATCCCACATTCCTTGTAGTTCCACAACTTCTTCGTCATCGGTCTGCCCTTCGGTGGTATTCTCTTCTTCTTCCTCTTCTTCGGATTCGACGTTTGAGATAGCGTTGGGTGGTTTCACATCCATTGAAGGACTTCTTTTAAAAGCTCTGTAGGGCTTTTTGGACGAAGTTTCTGCTACTTGTTTTTTTATGTCAATCATCTCATTGGACATGGTTTTTAACACTTTTTGCAATCCTTCCAAATTGAAAGGGTCTTTCGTTTGTTTCTTCCTGGGGTCTTCCTTGAAGGAGATTTTCTTAGATTTGTGTTCCTCTATCGCAGATCTTTTTTCCAGGGCTACTACGCGTTTCTCTACTGCTATCGCCTCTGTCAAGTTTTCAACTAAGGTTGTTTTATTTGCCCTATCCACGAAGAGTGCCAAATTTGATGGTAAGGCCATAATATACCATTCACACCTTACTTCTTCGCTGGGTTGGGAAGCAGCAAGAATTTTGTTGAGGATTTTATTGAACCGTAAATTGAAATCTTTGATGGGTTCTCTAGCCTCGGCTTTAAGATTGGATAGGTCATTGATTAACGTCGCCGTTGATCTGTCATCGCCAAACTTGGTAAGGAATTGACTTTGAAAAATGTCCCAACTTTTGATAGACCCGGAAGGTAATGAAAAGTACCATGACCCGACTGTTCCTTGCATTGTATAGGGAAAAAGCCGGACAACAGCATCCTCGTTGGTAACTCCGTTGAGATTGAAAGAAAGCATGAAATTATTAATATGCTCTTCAGCTAGCATGCCTGCTTCTCGATTGAATTTGGGTAGCCATTTCTCAGGATGGGCCGGTATTTGGCTCAGGGGTGGCGGCATTAAAACTGCCCCAGGATTGTTCCATGGAGACTGGGCCATCGCTGAGCTGCTAGCAAATGAAAGTGCAGAGGATGATCCCTGAGGCTGGGAAGATGAAGATACTATGATCTTTGATGATTGAAGAGGAGGGATTGTGGAAGATAGATGAGTGGTTTGGAATGAAGATGTGGGTGGCTGACTTCGCGGTGAGGGAGTTGAAATGGACGACGTAGATGAAAGAGTCTCACTATCAGACTCTGGTGGTGTTTTCCTTGCTCTTTTCCTGGTGTGGAGAGGGAATTCAGTTGGCTGGATGCCAAATTTTTCACTATTTAATCTGGTCAGGGGATGAGCAGGATTGTACTGCGAAGTCACGCTGCTTTGAGATTTATCAGACCTCTGTGAAAAAATAGAAAATCCCTAGAGTTTGTGAATCAGAGTTTGAACTTCAGGGGGTTCAATGGTAAATTGGTCTGAAATATTAGGGTATGTAGCAGCGATTGATACTCGAGCGACTTCTGACTCTGGATTTAAACGTACTGGGGAAGTCGGGGGAGTTGATGAGGGCAATTTACTCTCAGAATGGTATTTAGATTTTGATTTAGGTGCCATTCATAGTTCGGGCCCTCCTTCTAGTGCCAAATATGTTGAAGCCCCGAAAATCGGGTCGACAACAAGGGGGATACCCACCCGGTCCGGACCTTGGTTGGCAGCTCCTTATCCGTTTGGTATAGTGGGTCCGACTGGGGATAATGGGACCAGTTTCCCAATCTAAGGGGTGTGTGTGTGTGTAGAGTTGGATGATGTTGATCTAGGAGTACTTAAAGCTAATTTAATTCAAACTTCTAAACTAACTCTATGCTACTGTAATCTAATAGGAAGAAACACATCTAATCTACGCTAACCCGGGGTGTATTTCTTCTATTATGCGATCTAAAGAGATTTCGAACAATAACTGGTAATAAATATCATTCAGCTATCATAAGAATAGAAATCAATTAAGATAAACCACTCTGCATAAAAAGTTAAGCAAAACAGTTGTGAACAACATATCGCATAATAAGTTATTCATATATCAAACACAAATAAATGACTCCACCGTACAGAAGTGCCAAATGGTAACCCACACATTCATGCATTAACATATAAACAACTAAAACTGTATATCACTTTAAGAATATAAGCAGAAATGGTCAAGAGATAAAAGTACCATTTATGACTGGTTCCACTCATAAGCTTCAAGCAACAATGATTTATCTCTACTTGTTCTAACATCTACTAAGAGTACAGAAGTGCAACATCAGTAGCAGATATCAAATGCAAATATTGATAAATCTCGATCCAACCACTCATCAAAAACCCCCTCCGAGGGTGCAAAAGTGCATGTTCTGAGGACAAGTTTTTTAACAAATTTCTGGACCCTTCTCCAAATGCCTGAGAAGAGTTTAAATACTGCTAACTAATTAATCTTAATTACATAAATTTAGGACACGGTTTTAAATGACCTCCCTTCTACTAAAGCAAAATTATTTCTAAAAATTGAATCTAATTCCTAACTGTTTCTGTATTTGCTCCTTAGTGTTGTAAGCATGTAACATTCGCTTGGGAAGAGTCGGCTGGTCGTCTTCTCCTTTCGCTTGAGCTATGAAAATAGAAATAACAAGCGTTGGCACCACTTTTTGGCAAATTAGAAGATATTTTCGAAAATCTTCCTTCTGGCTTGGTGTATACACTGTGTGTATACTTGGTAATAACCCAAATTTCTCTCAAACTGATTCTGCTTTTGCTATTTCGGTTTCCGGCCTTGCGAATGATTGAATAAGTCAGGGACTTTTCTCTTTGAACAATTTTCTGTATTGAAAACTGCCTTCGTTCTTTGTTCCGGGCTTTTCTGGTGCGTTTTCCCTCTTTTGCGCCTTTTTCTTTTTGCTTTACCGGGCATAAGCTTCAGGATCTTTTGCAAACATGTTGCTTTTGTGCGCCTTTGATTCTGAGTTTTGGATGGCCTATTGACATCAGTATCTGTTAAATGATACTCTGGAGTCTTTGGTCCTGTTGCATACGGCATCCGTTTGTGAAGGCATCTCTTCTCTGTTCTCCGAGCATCGACGCTTTCCCCTTTTCCTTAGATGTTTCCTGCACATTGCTTTATGTTATTTGTTGTCTTACAGTTTACGCAAAGGAAAAGAGTAAATGAAGAAAAGATTGACATGAAAGCTTTAAGCTCTAATGAATGCATAATCATGACACCCATAATGAACTGACTCTTCGAAAAACACAACGCAATCCTTCCTAGATACTTTGGCGTACAATCATTGAATTCCTTTAAGGCGTGCGCCCAACTTTTGGCCTATAGACAGCTTTCCTTGAATACTGTGCTGGGGAAATTTTGCGATGGGTGATTTCTGCGACTTGCATCGCAGTATCAAGGATCGCGTCATCAAGATGTGTCATCGCAGAAATTGACGATCGCATTCATTGCAGATCGCAATATCGCAGATCGCATTCGCTGATCGCAAATCGCAGATCGCACTTAGTAATCAATCATTGTGTGCTGCTTATGCGATGTTGTGATATGTGACGTTGCGTATCAGCCGTCGGAGGTTCCTTAAGTTTTTCATTTGAGAGTGCTTCATGATATATGCGATGCGATGAATTTCGCGTCGCTTCTTCACAGCTTATTATGCGCATAGGAAAATGTTTTACTTTCTTCTCGCGATGCGATACAGCTTTTAGGGAGTCAAAACTACAAAAACTTTGATAAAATGTTTTTTTTTTTTTTTTATTAAGGGTCCCCATTTGCTTGGTGTTATTGCTAATACCAAACAAAGAGGGGGGTTGTTGGTGGCCACAACAGGAAGAAACATCAGCAATCGTTATTGTGGTGAGAGACACTCCACAACCCAACATGGATAGTGTAAAAAAAAAAATATACTTATATTAAAAAACACACAAATAGAGTTTAAGATAATTTTAAATTTATGTTTTTGAATTAGAATAAGAAATAAATAGAAAAAATTGTTGATTTTACCATATGCTTCTTTTTGGTGGGGCAAAAGGTTCCTTTTATTAATAAAAAAAGGTTACATATAGCTAGAAAGTTGCCTACCAATAACAAACAATCAGAAACTAACTATAATAATCATGACTACATAGAAACTACTTGAAGATTCAATATTTAAAGTGGGGGAAATGCATCTGGCATTAACATGATTTTCCCTGAGTTAAGTAATTTTTCACCATCTTCTTGGATAAATGACTTATTACTCTTGCAACCTCATCTTTTGGATTATTTATCTTGCATGGTAGTCACTTGGAAATCCTTCACTTGAACCCCAAGATGAGACAATGAAGAACTCGAGCCTAGTTGGTTTCTTTCCTTGCTTCGAAGAAATTATAACTTGATGATCTGGGATGTCCTTCACATCTTTTCCATGCCATTCTTTTGCAAGGGAAATCAATTGTCTTCCATATTGATCCATATCTTCTCGTAGGACTTCAACTTCAACTTTTTCTTACGGGGAGATAAACATTTCTTGTGGTGTTGGATTTTGCTAGTGCTCGTCAAAATAATTTTGTGCATGCTTTGTAGGATTCAAGAGAGGGTTATGTGATTTTCCTTCTGTTGATTGCATGTTTGATTGAAAGTTGTCTTTCTTTGAATACTTCTTTGGAGAGGAGGGAGACTCAAGCCTATTTCCAGATCTGGGGATCTAGTTAGGATTTGAGGTACCCTGTGTTGAAGAATGTAACTAGTGTCACTCTTCATAATTGTATTTGAGTCATGATGTATTATATTTATATAAAGAAATAAAATTAAATTGACTTATTAAAGCATGGGTTTCATGCTTGGGTCAATACTTTTTAGGTCAAAGCATCCATTGAAGGCTTCTAGGGTTTATGTCAAGTGTCCTTGTCTATGTCATATTGTAAATAACACTTCTTGGGATTTATTTTTCAAATAAGAAATTTATTTTATTATAAAATAGGTCAATTATGCCCCCTCCACCAATTCGGCCTCAAACTAGACAAGTCAGCCTAATCTGGGCAGTATAATCACTATATAAAGGCAGCAACTTGACCTCATTTTTCCGTCACTCACAACAAGTTTGATCTACAACTTTTGGGGCCGTAAAAAGTGTGAATTTCAAGGAAGAAGAAGAATAATAACGAAGGAAAAGGGTGTCTCTCACAAGCATAAGATGTTGAAATTATTTCTCTTCTTCCCACACGTGTGAAGCGGTTGGAAGGGCTGAAATTCTACAATTGCTGGGAAGGTTGAAATTATGAAGCTGCTAGTGAAGTTGGGGCCAAAATTTTTGGGTTGATGCTGGGTTGAAACTATCGACAAGAACATACTATTGAAGTGAGCTAAAACATATTGGAAGGCTAACTTGGTGGAGGAGGAAGGTATGTTGGTATAGGGTCTTGGTCCATCTCATTTGAATTAATGAAGGAAGAGTTCTTCATTGGGTTTTTCCCCTATATAGGGGTTTTTCCCTGACTGTAAGCCTACATCTGGTGTTATTGATCTTCGTCTTTTGATTTTGGTAATTTATTGATGAACTAAGAAAAAATAAGAACATAAGAAAGATTATAATAATAATCACAAGTAATTATCAACAAGAGAAAATATTTATGCCTTTCTAATTTTCTAACATGGTGTCAGAGCTAAGGTGAAGAAGAAGAAAAGGGCAGGTCAAAGATCTATTAAGTAAAAAGAGATTAAAGAAAGGTCATTAAGGAAAAGAGTCATATAAACAGACAAGCCTACTATCTACAGAAACTATGAAAAACCCAGTGAAGGGAGAAAACAAATTAGAAGGAGCCTCCAACTACAGGGCCTAGAAAAAGAGGATAGACCTTATTCTCGAAAAAACAAAGTTTTGGATCTCATTCAAGGAAAAACCAAGAATCCTACGAATGAATCAAGTGATGTAGAGAAAGCAAAGTTTAGAGAAGTCGAAATTATGGATATGAACCTAATAGTGGTTGGAGTTAAGGATAACCTAATTTCATACATATCCAACATAAATTTCGCTAATGAAATGTATGAGGCTCTCTCCAAGTTATTCACAATCAATAACATTAGTCAAATATCAAGCCTCAAGAATGAGCTAAGAACTATGACAAATGATGATATCGTTTCATCATATTTTATAAGGATATCTAGAATCAGAGATGGACTCCAAGCAATAGATGAAGTTTTCCCAGAAAAGGAGCTTTTAATTACTGCCCTTCCATGACTACCAAAATCTGGGAGTGCCTTTGCATCAGGACTTAACAATTGGAAGGATACTCCAACATTTGAACAAATGTGGAATGCATGTAGTCAAGAAGAAGCCAAAATAGCATTAGTAAACAACAAGAAGGAGGAAGAAGAAGACACCTAAAATGCATATTCTCATCACAAGAATAAGTTAACCTTCAATAAGTTCAAAGGACCAAAGAAGAAAGTGGGCCTATCCAAGGTTGAATATTACAACTGTCACAAGATGGGTCACTACAAAAACCATTGTCCAGAAAATCCAAGACATGATAAAAGAGAGAGGGATCATACGAATGTTGTTGATGAAGATCCACCTAAGAAGAACAAGACCGAAGAATAAGAAGTCAAGGAATCATACTACTAAGTCCTCTCTCTCTCATAAAACCCTCTTAGTCCTTTATCATTATTTTTAATTGTTTTCCTTTATGTTTTGGTTTCTAGAAATTATAGGTCTAACATATATTGTTAGAGCATTTTTCTTTTTTATAAAGTTGTAGGTATACCTCAATATTGGATTAAGAGGGAGCCCTCACCATTTTACCAAAGATAAGTATCTTACTCCTTTTCTTATCTTTTATGTTTGGTTTCCCTCTCTTATCAAGATGAGTTTGTATTGTATGCTAATAACTTTTTCTTTATATTTTCCTTGGTTAGGAAATCTTGTTGAATACACAAAAGTTATGGAGGAGACTTCAAAAGATAAGCTTGAGGCATGAAAGAAGGTATGTTGTGAACGAATCCCTTCAAGAATTGATATCATACAAGGTTCGTTAAGAAACAACTCAAGGTATGTCTTAAACTATAAGCTTTGTTACAAAGTTCTCTTCATGCAAAAGATACGATCATTCTCTTTTAAATTTGATTTATAATACTCCATTGTTATGTCTAGGTTTTTGAATCATAGAGATTCTTGTTAGTGTGATTAATCATTAGATTGAATATACCCTCATTATATTATCATTCTTATGGAACCCTAAAAAGGTTCACTATAAAACACTAACCTAAGGGTGTATCAATACTAATTATTAAACCCTAGTCTACTTAGGGTTATTGATGAAATATAGAATTCTTGTTCTTTCGATGTTTTGGTATGATAAAAACCCTAGCCATTTAGGGTTTGTTGTTAATATATATGCCATGTATTGAACCCTAGATCTTTAGGGCTTGTGAACAAAGCCCTTGTAAGTAAATGAAACCCTAGGTGTATATTAATTCGATTGAAACCCTAGTCTAAATAAAATTGTTGTATATCTAATTTATATATATTAATGTTTATGTTTACCTAGTAGATATTATTGTGATATGCTAGTCCATGATTATGAAATCCTAGATATGTATATCTGATTTCACTAAACTAATTATTGATGCTCATAGTTTGTGGATTATAGGATTCATAACAAAACTTTAGTAGAAGATTGATATTCTATAAAATAATGATATTGTTTCTAATATGATTTAGTTTTTTTGATATAATTTAGGGTTTGCAACAAACCCTAGTAGAGTCGAACATGTATAATATAATTGTTATTTCATTGAGTAACTGATATCTAAGGAGTTGTGTCTCGAAGATGAAATCTAGGGTTTAGTAAAGTCTGAAAGTAATATTGAGGCCCTAGATATAATGACACTGATATCTTTATTGAGTTGCTCTAAGTTTTAATGATGTGGTCTAGGGTTTATGAAAATAACCTTGACAAAAGGTATGTGTATCTTATTATCAACCTAACTAGGTTTAGGTATTTGATGTCTAAAGTATTTGATTGTTTTGATGTTTCTATTATATTCACATAACTTCGATACTTCTATATATGTATTTGGTTGTACTTGTTATTAAAGTTTTTTAGGTACACAATCTTCAAGATAATGAAGATGCCTGTATGAACATGATGAAGAAATATATAAGGATGATGATGATCAAGATGACCTCGATACCGTAAAAAGGAATAGAGACATAAAAGACTCTTCGATGTTATAGAAAAAGGAAGTGGTTAATCTCCCTAGTTGAGAGGGAAGGAATGATATGATGGTCATGATGGATACCTTGAAGAAGAAATCAAAGAATAAATGAAAGTACTACAATGTATTAAGGATGTCTTGATGTTGCCAAAGAACTGAAAGAAGAAAAGTCGCATATGAATAACTTGATATAAGTGGCATCAGGATGACTAAGGACCTCAAAGTTTTATGTTTACTGATATATGTATATTTGATAATTTGTTGTTGATTGGGGTTTATACAGATAAATCTCTCCACAAGAAGGATGAACACTCTAGAAGCATGCTTGGACAAATGGATATATCTAGTTTATTAGGGAGAGATGAAACATATAGCGGCGGATGCTTGGGAGGACATATGGTCAGCCTATGTGTGTTTGATGTCTAGATCCAGAAGAGGGAGCGCGGCGTTGGTCTTGCAGCTCTAACCTTGGATACACACATAGATCCCTGGGTTGATGGTTAGTTATGTAGGAATTTACAGAGTAAGTTCCTCAGACAGAACACCAAAGGACACCGCTCACAAATAGATCGCAGATCAATACACCAGTATTTTGACGTGGTTAAAACCCTCAAAGAGGGAAATAGTCCACGGCCTAAGCCAACACGGCCACTTCAGGCAATTTATTTAATAAAAGAATGAAACTTTACATATGCTTCTCTCATAGATGGATTACCCTACAAATGACCCTCCATGCTCTTTAAATAGAGATCATGGACCAATCGGGTGTTAAGCCACGGATCAAGTGTTGGTAATACCGAGGAGAGAATGAACCGTCGGATCACTACATATCGTGACCGTCGGATTGTAAGTTACAAAATGTACATCGTAAAGAAACACACTTTACCTAACTCTATACTAGACCAAGTTGTACTTAACTATTTCCTATGTGTCGGAATATCCTAACATTTCCCCTTAAGAACAACTTGGGATAGGATTGAAGGATTTACAAATATGACACAATAGGAGAAGGAAGGAGGCACTAGAGCCTATCCCCCCTTAGTGACAACTTCCTGAACTCCAACCATAAATCGAAGTTTAGTGAACTTCGCCTCTGTGAGAGCCTTTGTAAAGATGTATGCAACTTGATCATCTGTTGAACAATATTGTACTTCAAGAACATGGTCATGAATGAGCTTTCTGATGAAGTGCATGTGCAGTTCAATGTGTTTGTTGCGCTGATGTTGAACTGGATCTTTGCATAGTTGAATGGCACTTTGATTATCACACCAAAGTGTAGTCGGATGCTGCTGCTGAAATCCAAACTCTGACAGGATCTGACAAAGCCACAAGGCTTCCTTACTAGCTTCTACGGCACCACGATACTCTGCTTTTGCTGAAGAAAGAGAAATGGCACCTTGTTTCTTGCAAGCCCATGTAATAGGTCCTGAACCAAGAGTGAACACATAACCTGCAGTAGACTTCCGATCATCAGGGTCACCAGCCCAATCGGAATCAGTGAAACCAACCAATAGACTGAACTGTACCTCGAACATAACGAAGTATTCTTTTAGCTGCTTTCCAATGACTTCACGTGGGTTTTGCATAAACCGAGCAACAAGGCCAACAGCAAAGGAAAGGACACCGCTCACAAATAGATCGCAAATCAATACACCAGTATTTTGACGTGGTTAAAACCCTCAAAGAGGGAAACAGTCCACGGCCTGAGCCAACGCGGCCACTTCAGGCAATTTATTAATAAAAGAATGAAAATTTACATATGCTTCTCTCATAGACGGATTACCCTACAAATGACCCTCCATGCTCTTTAAATAGAGATCATGGACCAATCGGGTGTTAAGCCACAGATCAAGTGTTGGTAATACCGAGGAGAGAATGAACCGTCGGATCACTACATATCGTGACCGTCGGATTGTAAGTTACAAAATGTACATGGTAAAGAAACACACTTTACCTAACTCTATACTAGACCAAGTTGTAATTAACTATTTCCTATGTGTCGGAATATCCTAACAAGTTAGTAAGCCTGATGGTACCTAGACTAGTTGAAAGTTTAGTCCATCTTAGTCCCACTCAAATAGATAACCCTAGTTAGGTATCTAGTCTGAGGCACTGAGTGTGCCAGAACTCTTCATAGTTCATTTTGGAGATCTTCCATGTAACTTTATATATAGGTAAATATGAACATATCTCTATTTAAGAGGAAGTGTTGAAGAATGTAACTAGTGTTGGTATTCATAATTGTATTTGAGTCATGATGTATTGTATTTATCACAATAAAGAAAAATAAATTGTATTATTAAATAAATTGACTCATTAAAGCATGGGTTTCAAGCTTGGGTCAATTGTTCTTAGGTCAAGGCCTCCACCGAAGGCTTCTAGGGTTTATGTCAAGTGTCCTTGTTCATGTCATATTGTAAACAACCCTTCTTGGGATTTATTTGTCAAAAGGGAAATTTATTTTATTATAAAATAGGTCAATTAGGCCTCCTCCACCAAGTCATCCTCAAATTGGACAAGTCGCCCTCAACTGGACAATTCAGCCTAAACTAGACAACATAATCACTATATAAAGGCAACAACTCGACCTCATTTGCCTCTCACTCAAAACAAGTTCGATTTGAAACTTTTGGGGCTTGAAAAAGTGTGAATTTCAAGGAAGAAGAAGAAGAAGAATAACAAAGGAGAACGAGGTCTTTCATAAGCATAAGAAGTAAAAATTCTCTCTCTTTTTCCCACATGTGTGAAGCCACTGGAAGGGCCAAAATTATGCAGTTGCTAGGAAGGCCGAAATTATTAAGTTGTTGGTGAAGTTGGGGCCAAATTTTTTGGGTTGATGCTGGGTTGGTTGATGGGCAAGAAAAGATTATTGAAGTAAGCTAAAACATATTGGAAGGCTAACATGGTGGAGGACGAAGGTTTGTTGGGTCAATCTCATTTGAATTACTGAAGGAAGAGCTCTTGACTAGATTTTTCCCCTATAGAGGGGTTTTGCCCTGGTTGTGCGCCTACATCTGGTGTTCTTGATCTTCATGTTTTGATTTTGGTAATTGCTTGATGAACTAAGATAAAATAAGAACATAAGAAAAATTATAATGATGATCATGATTAACGTCCACTAATACCAATGTGGTCTATGAGACCTTAAGAAGGAGAATCTAATTGTAATTCTTTAGAATCTTATTTATCTGCTCAAAAAGAAGGGAAAGAAGCGCACCAAGATCACTATAGTTAGGTTGACTAAGTAGGTCAAGAAGATTGGACGTGTGACAGATGTTAGAGAAATGAGAGCGGATGTGAGTAAGGTTCGGAAAATCTAAAAGAAAGTGTTATTCATCCTCCACTTTCTTAGTATCGCAAAGCTGGCAAATTCTATCATCCCAGAGAGTCTTGGGAGTAGGACACCACCCGGTTTCACTCCAAATTTCATGAGAGTTAGTTCTAGTCGTAGTGATGTTCATATTTTTCTTCGAACTAGTTAAAATAGAAAGATAATTTTGGTTCTCAAGGGTAGGGTCGATCACCTCCTTATAATATTTTAGCTTCCTTTTATCCTCCAACTCTTTATCATCCCATAATTTATTCCTAAATTTGGATGTGATAGTATATTTGACACTATCCTTACTTTCCAAGATGATCTCCTCATGTATCCCCCAGTGGTTGAGCCAAGACTGGACATCCTTATGCCACCTGTTGCACCTCTGAGTTGATAATGGTCAGCTATCAAGCCAGAGCATCTGAGATAATTGTTTTGGGGTTTTTGTTTTAATTTGGAAGACTAACGAATGAAACAAATGTAACATTGTAATGCCTAACCTTTTGAATAATATTAATACCAAAACAAAGGGCTGCTACAAAATTTCACACAGTGATAAAGCTTGAATAGTGGTGAGCAGAAACAAAAAATAATATGATTATCACAATTTTTACACAAAAAATTAGATATTCATAAGTATGAAAACCTCAGACCGATGTTCAGAAAGTTCAAGAGAATATGCTTATGCTTACAACAAGATGTTGATGATTTATTGATTAAGAGGGAATTAATTAAACAAATAGTCCATTAATCCATTCTCTTTATAGATTATCACTTCAGAAGCTTATAGGAATAGATTGAAACGCAATTATTCCTACCTAGGTATCTCCGTAAGACATAAGAATATGAGGAAAAACATAATTTGTAACACTGGAAAATCTTACAGGAAACACAAACTGTGTAAAACTGAATTCACAATCATTTTCTTTGTATTAAGGGTCCAGAAAAATCTAACTACATCAAGTGTTTTGAAATGCTTCATCAAGAGTGCAACTCTCTTTCAATGGTCAACCTAGTTCAATGGTGAACTTGATTCAATGATGAACCCATAATAACTCGTAAGGAGAGTTCTTTATACAACAGTAGAACTAAGAAAATATCCTACACTGTTTTTACAAAAATAGATTTATTCAAGGAAAAGGAAATATCTTCTTGCAAGAAGATAGAGACAGCTATTGAACTGTTGCTTGTTGTCCCTATTATTTAGGTTCTGTTGGCTTTGGTCTTGATCTTTTGCCCTTTAAACTGCTTGGTTGTTTGGTCTTCACACAGGATGTCATATTTACTTATGACCTTTCATCTGATACTCTTTCACCTTGTTAACCTGTCAATAACCTTACTGTGCTTTCTACTTTTACTGTACATTTCAAGTTTTTACGGTGTATTTCAATAGTAAATCATTTAGTTTTTACATGTCTCAGTATCAAGTAATTGGATATTGATCATCTTTCTGTATATTTCATCTGTTTTTCTTCTATCTGTATGTTTTATCTACCTCCTCTGTTTTAACATTTATTGTCTCTGTGTGAAGGATTTCTTCTTTGTTTTAACCATTACTATGTAAATCACTTATGCTCTGTATAAATGATAATTGTCTTTTAACTGTATAAAGGATTTTGAATTCATTTCCTGAGAGAATCTAGAACAAACAGGTTTTATATGATCGCCTGAAAAAAACAACAACTATTTAGAAAAACACAAGGGGACAGGGAGGGCCACAATGGCTTTAGGGAATAGGACAATGTATGGACAGAGTCCTGGCAGCGTTTGGACGGTAATCAGAGATCAAAATAGTTTGCAGAGGCTCAGGGTGGCGCAGGAAGGGTTATACAGGTTTCACTGTGTAAACGGGCAAAAAGAGCGAAAGTGAGGGTTTTGGCGTTTAAACGGGAAACTTTTAAAATTTGGCGTGGAAGGGTTAAGTGAACAGTGGATGGTTTTATCGTACGTGGGGAGCGGTTTCAGAGGCTCATCGCACCGCTTTTGGCCGTGGGGTGGTTTTTCTCTGAGGGCACGCGAGTTAACGTGGGACTACCATGTAACCACAAGGGGCCCGAGCAAAACCACGAATCTCATGTGCTCTCGAGTGGGTAAAGCTAGGAGATCGGGAGCGCACAATATTGTTGTGGGTCATTAGATCTGGGAGCGGATGATCTGGCAACTATTGCATGGTCGAGGTGTACGAATGGAACATGCGCTAAGATTAGCGGGGCCCGGGGAATAATTACAAGGATTTGTAATTATTTTAATGAATAAGCGGGGTTTAAACATACGCAGGTTAAAACATAATGCACGGGTTTATGGAGTGGGACCAAGGTTAACGGCGGTGGGGTTTATTTAACCACACAAAGGGTAGTGGGTTAAAAGAATTATTATATATGGAAATCGTAATTTGTAGAGGTTTGTAAGTAATGCGAGGTTTTAATAAAACTTAGGTTAAAAGGGGTTTTATGGGTTTTAGGGAATTTACAAGGGGAAAATGATTTTTTCAAAGGGAAATGGGTTTCACACTAGGGAAAAGGGGGTTTTTGGGTAGGAGAATGTGTTTGAAGGGTAAATTGCTAAGAAAAATGTGTGAAACCAAGGGGCAAAAGTGAAAATGAAGGGAAAAGAGTATTTTCTTAGGAAATGATGGGATAATGAGGAAATTAGTAAGTATGTAGTGGGGGGTGAAATGAAATGAGGGGAAGTTAACCAAATCAACTTGTGAACATCTTTTCACCTTCATAACTGCTCCTACACACTAAAACATGTGATCAAGCATGATAAATGTGCTTATGCCTGAATCAACTTTGTACTTCTGCAACCTTTCTTCTACCTACCCTTTACTTACCCTAACATTTTTTCTTCACTTAATTGGGTGCATTTAAGCTAGCAGACCCTTTATTTCCTTTTTCTTTTGAAAAACAAACTATCTAATTCTAACCTTATAACATCCAAGGGCTCAGATTAAACTGATGAGCTCCTTATTATTCTCTACCTAACTATTGATCTGCGAAGATTAAACAGTTTGGCTAGATCTTTATTCTCTAACTATAAACATGAAATTTAAAGCATGAACTAGTCAAGATTAAACTATTTGACTGTCATGGGTTGTGGCATTTATGACAAGATACACACAACCATTATTTTGTATAATAAAATAAAAGTAGTGGCAATTGGACTTGCACACTTTCAGAGTTTATTGCTTTTTGCTTTTCTCTCTAACCTAACTTTTTATTTTTGCCTTCATACTTTAGGGCATCTATTCTAACATTTTCTTTGATATGGACATGTTATCAAGATATTTCCTAACATTTTTTTATTCAATATTCTTTTTGTCCATATCTTAGTTTAACAATTTTTGAAAAATAATTTCATTTTTTTACTAATTGATTTTTACTTACCAAAACCAAAAAATGCTACAACACCACCCACACTAATAATAATCACAAGTAATTATCAACGAGAGAAATTTTTTCTGCGTTTTTTATTTTCTAACACCCCGAGGAATCAAATTTTTTCTTCTGTTGGGGACTTTTCCTGAATCATCTTGCTCTTTCTAAGAAGGATGTGCTTAAGACGATTCATTGGTATTCATCAGACAATCCCTAATAAGATGCCCATATTTATGACAATGTCTGCATCTAAAGGGGACATGTTCATAATCTAGAGAATACTTCCAAACATTATCCCAATAATAAATATCTATGAAGGTTAGAAGAGGCTAGGAGATCTTCATGTCAATAATATGTTAATAGTAACAATATAAATATTTACTTTTAAAAAAATCAAGTCAACTTTAAAATAAATTTAAATTTTAAATTTTAAATTATAATTGAAAATAAGAAAATCTGTTAATTTGATTGCATGTTAATAAATAATAATAATAAAAGGAAAAAATGTTTAATGAATTAGTTTATAATAAGAAAAATAATGAAAGCTTTGAGGAGGCAACTCAATTAGCAGTGGCCATGAAAATGAAGTCTTCTGTACGAAGAGGTTCGAGGTTCAAACCCCCCAATTTACTTGTGTTTGCAGAAGGGGCATACGTAGGCACCTAGAGGTTATAGTGGTAGTGGTTGGAATCAACCATGTGTCACACGAGTATGAGACTAGCTTAGTTGTTGATTCCTCTAGATACAAAATAAAAAATAAAAAATAAGAAAAATAGTGAACATTTTTTCACAAGTGCTATGTTGTATATTCCATATGAGGAATACAAGTATACTATCATTACTATCAACATCCATTGTGTCACTTGTAAGATTTGAACCTGGGTTGGGAGAATTCCATTCCTCCCTCCCAACCACCTGGGATAACCCCAATTGACAAGAAAAATGATTAATATTTTTTTATCAGTTGAAAATATATAAAATATAATACTTGATTACACAATCATGTATATACATATTTACATCTAAAAAAAACACAACACTAATTGTATACATATGCATATAACAACATTTAAAAAATAAATTGTTGTGCCAAGAGGCCCTCTCCATCCTAGTATGGTCTAGATCCATCTTAATTCGAGATCTATCAAGTGTCAAGAGAGATCAAATCTCTCAAGGTGCAAACCTTTCCTCAAGTTTTGCACTCAAAAAAGAGGTTTCACCTTGATAGATCCATAATTAAAATGGATCTAGGTTAGTGGAAAATTCATCTCAGTATATTGTGATGTCCTATTATGCAAACATTTTGACTCGGTCAAATAAAAAATAAAAATAAAACTAGCCTAAATCCATCTTAACTCTGAATCTACCAAGTACCGAGGGGAATCAAATCTCTTGAGGTGCAAACCTATTTTAGAGTGAAAAGAGATTTGATCCCTCTCGATGTTTGGTAGATCTAGAGTTAAGATGGATCTAGGTTGGTTTAACTATTAATTTTTATTAAAGCTATTATGATATGTGTGCATAAACTGATTTACTAAGTGGTTGAAACCATTTAAATAGTGAGAAAACAACCCTTATATTTGTTGAGATTATCGGTGTTACGCGACATGGCTTGAGCTTGGAGTTTTATGGAAAAACCACTAATCAAATTTGAACCCAGTACTAAGTAAACAAGGTATAAATTTTAGAAAAATTATTTTGGGTGGGAATGGAGTTAAAGCCCTAATCAAATCCTTCTCTTTGGAAAAAAAGGGAAATTCATTGGAAATTTATGCCATTAAATAAACTACACTAGCGAAGAATACCATAGGAAAAACCATGGGTTGTCAAAACTTGGAGTTTGAAAACTGTTAATGCTTACATGATATGACAACATCTCTTCTATACTAGGTTGGATAGTGTCTCTGAGCATAATAAAAATAAAATGACACACACACATAATTTATATCCATTTTAACTTCGAATTTATCAAGCACCAAGAGAAATCAAATCTCTCGAGGTGCAAACCTTTCCCCAAATTTTGCACTAAGAAAAGAAGTTTGCACGTTGAAAGATTTGATCCCTCTGGACGCTTGATAGATTTGTAATTAAGATGGATCTAGGCTAGTTAAAAATAAATAAATAAATGACAACTAATACTCGATTACAAATACATGTATATACATATCTATATAACAAACCTAAATAAATAAATAGCTGTATACACTCATATGTATAACACAAATTTTAAAAAATAAATTAGATTTTTATCTATCAAATATATAGAAGATCAAACTTTTAAGGTATAATTAGTATTATTATTTATTATTAAAATTTTAATATATGATATGAAATTAAATAATTAAAAAATATATATTTCAAAAATTTCAAACCTTTTCGATATTTAATAAATTCATATTTAAAATAAATTTAATTCATAAAACTAATTAAAATTGGCATAGTCTAACTTGTAGATGAAATAATATTTTTCAACTGAATTCACCAAAATCCGGCAATACAATTTCAATATTTTTTGTTGTTTAAAATACAATTTTGAATTATTAAATGGATTGAGCACCTAAAAAACCTTGGGGGCACTCCAATTATGCAAATTAAACAGTTTAAACTCAAGTTTTTAAAAATGTTTGTCAAATTTTGATTAAAATTAACCAAAAAAAATGGTCGTGAAAAAGGTCATTTCATCTATAAGTTAGACGACGCCATTAAAATTTAATCATTGATTATGATGCCTATTCTCATGGTCTCGTCTGCATTAATGTATGGAATTCCATGTATATCAATATATGAAATTTCAAATACTAATTAACTTGCATTTCTAAATCTACTATTTCATCTATAAGTTAGACTACGCCATTAAAATTTAATCATTGATTATGATGTCTTCTCTCATGGTCTCATCTGCATTAATGTATGGAATTCCATGTATATCAATATATGAAATCAAATACTAATTAACTTGCATTTCTAAATTTACCAACCTAGATCCATCTTAACTCCGGATCTATGAAGTGCCGAGAGGGATCAAATCTCTTGAGGTGCAAACCTCTTTTAGAGTGAAAAGAGATTTGATCCCTCTCAACACTTGGTAAAGCTAAGATGGATTTAGGCTCATGTAATTATTAATAATTGATAATTATTAATTTTAATATTTTCTTTTTTTCCTTTTTACTTAATTTGACCTAGTCAAAATGTTTTAATTAATAGCTATAATTATTAATTTTTATTTTTTTCAAGAGATTTGATCCCTCTCGACGCATGTTAGATTCGGAGTTAAAATGGATCTAGGCTGGTTTAAATATTAATAATTGATCATTATAATTATAATTATAACAATTATTATTATGCTTGATTTTAGACTTTTGTGATCCATACTGATTTTGATAAATTCTTTCGGATTAATCACATCATGAGTTTTTGGTCGACGTTTTGAATCTTCTAATGTGGTTCATTCTCATGACAAAGGTGAAAAAATCAGTCAGTCAAAATGTTTAAATAGTAAGGATGCATCTGCTCCAGAGTTAGCCGTTAGGAAATAACTGTCATTAAAATTTAGTTGAATAAATTTATTATTTTTTTTTATGTTTTATTTTAGTTTATTAGTATTTTTAATTAAAATAATATTGAATTAAAATTAGTTAGATTAATTTAATAATAATATAATAAGAATTGAATATTTGTAAATATATAATTAAACATAAGTTTAATATGGTTATTATATAAAATGAATAAAATTCAAAAATTATATTTAAATATTATTATATTAAAATATTGGGTAATATTTTATTAGAGAGGTCAAAGAGGATATATATTGCAATATAAAAGTAAAAATAATAAATTAATAAATTGTTAATTATTATTATTATTATTATTATGATTATATATTTAAAAAACAATTTACGAAAGAGGGTGAGGATCCAACTTCTACTTAACTTCCAACCATCGTCCCTGTTAAGATTAATAGCGCGCTTTTCAATTTCAATGGCTTCTCGAAGCTTCCTATGATGGAAGTGATCAACCCTGGCGATGACCTGAGAATCCTCGATGCAGACATGGTGATTGGATTTCACTACATGTTCAGCTAAAGCTGAGGAACGAGAGCGGTTGTGCTTAATATCTGTTGCATGTTCTTGGATTCTCTGGTTAATGGAGTGACCAGTTTCCCCAATGTAGGGAATCCCACAAGAACATGAGATAGAGTAGACCCCTTTCATCTTCTAAAAGTTTTTGAAAATAACAACTATAGCAGGCAACAAGGCCTCAAAGCTTTTCTAAGGGCTAGAAAAGAATCAAGGATTAAACCTTCTCGTGATGATACATTCTCCAGAGTTCAACTTCCCTTTAAACAGGGGACCACCTATAAGATTTCTAATATTCTCAAAAAGAATAAAGTTTATGCTACCTTCAAACCCCTTGATACCATTAGAAATTCTCTTAGATCCGTCAAAGACCCTATAAAACCTAAAGACATGAAAGGGGTCTACTCCATCCCATGTTCTTGTGGGATTCCCTACATAGGGAAATTGGTTGCTCCATTAACCAGAGAATCCAAGAACATGCAGCAAATATTAAGCACAACCTTGCTCGTTCCTCAGCTTTAGCTAAACATGCAGTGAAATCCAATTACCATGTCTGCATCGAGGATTCTCGGGTCATCATTAGGGTTGATCACTTCCACCATATGAAGCTTCGAGAAGCCATTGAAATCAAAAAGCGCGCTATTAATCTTAACAGGGACGATGGTTGGAAGTTAAGTAGAAGTTGGCTCCCCGCCCTCTTTTTGTAAGCTGTTTTTTTTTTTTTTAATATATATATATATATATATATATATATAATATTTTCAATTTATTAATTTATTATTTTTACTTTTATATTGCAATATATATCCTCTTTGACCTCTCTATTAAAATATTATCCAATATTTTAATATAGTAATATTTAAATATAATTGTTGATTATTATTTGTTTTTTAATAATAATCATATTAAACTTATTTCTAATTATATATTTACAAATATTCAATCCTTATTATATTACTATTAAATTAATCTACTAATTTTAATTTAATATTATTTTAATTAAAAATATTAATAGACTAAATAAAACATAACAAAATAATAATAAATTTATTCAACTAACTTTTAACGGCTAATTCCTAACAACTATTTCCTAAGGGCTAACTGTGGAACCAGATGCATCCTTGCTATTTAAACATTCTGACTCACTGATGTTTTCACCTTTGTCTTGAGGATGAATTACATTAGATGGTTCGAAACGTCGACAAAAAACTCATGATGTGATTAATCTAAAAGAATTTATCAAAATTATTATTTTTTTTAATTTGGCCTAGTCAAAACGTTTTAATTAATAATTATAATTAATTATTTTATTTTATTTTATGTTAGTTGTATTTTATGTTTATTTTTGTTGTTATCTAATTTTACCAAGTCAAAATGTTTGCATAACATAACATAACCTTACAACATATCTCCCATACTAGGTTGGAGAGTGCCTCTCTGTGCAACTAGCCTAGAGCCATCTTAACTTTGGATATACCAAGCATCGAGAGGCACTCTCCAGCCCAGTATAGAGGAGACGTTGTAAGGTTATGTTATGTTACGCAAACATTTTGACAAAGTAAAATACAATAAGAAAAAAAAAAAAAAATATATATATATATATATATATATATACTTTCTTTCAATGGCTGGTTATATGAATGAGTTTCCTCTTCAGAAGCCCGAAGACAGAAAGATAGCTCATAATAATCGATGGTCTTTTCTAAATAAGTTTTTAAATAAATCCAGAAATGAAGATGTTCTCTGTGATGAAAAAGTGTTAGTACAAGAGTTTGAACCTCAGCCTAACTGGACATTGCCAGAGATTGATATTGATAATTTTATAAAATCCCTGTTTTCCAATTTCGAGCTCCTCAGTTATTTAGATTTACATCTGTGAATATTCCTATTTCCACTGGCCAGTATGTATACCGAATCCCACTAATACAGCCAGAAAATATCAAATGGGGTTTAGAAAATGGTTATAGGTATATCCATATAGGTATCATACAATTTGGAATTAATCCACTAGTCCGTCCTGGTCTAAATACTTCATGCTTGACATGTGTCCTTGATACCAGAATGAATGACTTCAACGATGCTTTATTGGGAGGATTCCAAAGTCCCCTCAATAATGGCCCTGTTTGGTAATCAGTTATCCCCAGATATCAAGTTTCACTGACAGACCCTTATATCAATGAATTCTTGAATGCTTATATTCAGTTTTATGGTTTTAATGTTGCCCCACAGTCACAGATTGCTCAGCTCCATGCTTCTATATGCCTAAGATTTGTCTCTACCTCCATGCCTCCTCTCAACCCAAAGTTAACTGGTAGAGCCTTAAAAGAAGGTGTTATTGTTGGACCTGGTAACACTGCTCCCCTACAGATTGGTTTTGCAGAATGTACTCTTCCAGATGAATGGAATAGTACTTATATTTCACTTTCACAGAAATATCCTCAACTGCAAACATCTAAAGTTCCTCCGAAATCGTCTCCCATCCAACATCTTGACGAATCCTCTGGTCTTAAATTTACCACTCCTTCACTTACTAGATCTACAGTTTTGGGTGGTAGGAATCCACATATACCCTCTGTTCCCAGAAGTTTATCATCAAGACATTCTGCTCCAAGAGAGGATCATAGAAAGTCTACCTCTCATAAACCTGATGATTGTCAGTTATGTGTTCCATCTTCATCTTCTACATTCCAGACTGAAGATTCCTCTAGCTCTGAAGTCTTTATACCTGATATTAAAAGTTTCTCACTTCCTAGAGCTCAGTCGGAAGTCACTGCAAAAATACCAGAAAGGTATTTAGAATCTGGAAATTCTAGGAGGACATTTAGCAATGGAACAAAGAAAGCAGATTTCCAATGGTTATCTATGAGAGCAAATTCTGATCCAGATCAGAACGAAAATGAAAAGCTGCATAATTATACAAACTACCAAATAGTTTGTATGCTTCAGAATATTGATGATATAGCCAGAGATGTTTTAGAAATTAAAGAACATATCAAAAAGATGCATACTGGTTATATTGAGATATTGGGAACCCAAGATACACACACAGAAAAGTTAAATAATATCCAGTCAAACATGGGTATCATCTCCAAGTCTTTGGAACATCGTACAAATGCACTCCCCACTCCTGCTTCTCCACCTCATTATAGAGAAGTAGATGTCTCAAGTTCAAAGCTGAAATTCTCCTCCAGTTCTAATGAATCAAAGCAGATTTTTTCAAAGGGTTAGAGAACATAGATAGAGCCACACTTGAGAAGATCCAAAAAGGAATCAATCTAGCTAGAGAAAAGACAGAGTTGATGAAGAATAGACTAGCTCATCTTCCTTATGTTGAAAGTCTAAGATTACCAAAGAACTATGTCAGCCTTAGTTCTTTAATAAAACAAAATGGCCAATCATCTGCTCCTAGAATAATGGCCATGTCAGGAATAACTGGTGAACAAACACAAGGTGAACCAAGTTCTAAAAGGGATAGAAGTGATTCCTTTTTCTATTCCAACAAAGGAAAAAGAGGTGCTGGTGATACCTCTGCACATGAAGCATCAACATCAAGCCCATTCAGTAGATATACTGAAAATTTGCAATCCACATCTGTAAGGCTAGACAATCCTGCTTCCAGAGGCTATGGAAACTCATTGTTAGTAAATATTGATTGCCTTGATTATAATGAAGTGATTGTTGTACTGCATAATGTCCATGCATGGGCACTACAGAGAAAATCTGAAACCAAAGCACCATGGTCTGATATAGTCACTCAAATTGTATGGTCTTTTACTGGCATACTAAAGCAATGGTGGGAAAGGCTTGCAGAAGAAGAAAAAGATCAAATAGTTGAACATAGTACTGATCCATTAAGAGCATTGTTTGAAGCCTTAAAACATGAATTTGTTGGATTAGTTCCTGAAGACTCAACCCATCATTCACAGCTATTTCTCTCCTATAAGCTATGCAATATTGATTATTTGCAAGAGTATTTTTGTGTTATGCAGAAACTTCTCTATCAGGCTAGTGATCCACATAATGTTGCCTATCTAAGGTATTACATTCAGTCTATGCCTGGTAAAATTCTTGACCTCATTAATCAGTACATAGCAGATCATAAAGTGAATTTGGAAGGACAATCATTTGCAGCTATTCACCAAATGATTGTCACAATTTTGCAAAAATAATGTGCAGAAAGCAAAGCTAAGAAGAATTTTTCCAAACAGATGCACTTTAACACAAAGCTTTGCAATAATTTAAAAAAAAAAACCTATGATTTTGGTTGTCATAAGAAAAGTGAAAGAAAGATTTCTAAAAAGACAAAGCTTGACAAGTCCTGCTCTTGCAAGACTCATAAATACTTTCCTAAAAAGAAAAAGTACTTTCCTTCCAAAAGATCATTTAAAGGAAGAAGGGTAGTATTTAGGAAAAGATCAAAACCTTCTAAAAAAGTTGTGTGTTTTATTTGTGGGAAAGAAGGTCATTATGCTAACACTTGCAAAGAAAGAAAAGATAAGAAGCAGATGAAGATAATGAATATCTTTTCTACAATCCACGATCCACAAGATTGGGATCTCATATCTCACTCTGATGGAGAATATTTTGAAGTTTCAAGTTCTTCTTCAGAATCTTCAGATAATGAAATTCTTGAAATCAGGAAATTAACAATTGATTCAAAATCATCTGATTCTTATGAAACATTCATTCATGATATTAAAATGTTCAATTTAAAATCTTCAGGAGATATACAAGCAAAGATTGCAGCAGTCAAAGCTGATCTAGCACAGTTAGATCTAGTCCAGTTTACAGCAAGAAGAAGATTGACTGAAAAACTTGAGAATCTTGAGAAACAACTGCCATCTAAAAAGAAAGAAATATTTTGAGAAGAAGAAAGAGAGGAGGATGAATTCATCGAAAGAGAGTTCAATTCAATGTTCAAACCTTTGCAGGTTTCCGTATCTCCAGGTTTGAATCAAATTGATACTCTCAAGAAGAAGATCACAGATTTGGAATCTTCGATTCATCATACAAGGTCAGAAATGATACAGTTGTCATCCAAGCTTCAATACTTATTTCTGATTATGATAATTGTAATTCTAAATTAACAAGTTTACTGATGAAAAATGTTCCAGTTATTGGAGGGATATCCCCAAAGAAAAATGTTGAGTTGTTTAATGTTTTGGGCATTGGAGATAGAGTGGTTATTCCAATAAGAATTAAGGTCCCTAGCATTAAACCTTATACTTTGGATGCTCAAATAGATTCTGGTGCTATGAGTAGTTGCTGCAAATATAAAGCCATTCCCCATTATTATTGGCAACCTACTAAACTCCAATTCAAGGCTATCACTGGTGATTTAATGGAAATAAGTCATATAGCTCCAGAATTTCCTATTTTCTTGAATGATGTACAGGTTTTTTTCATTTTGTATAGTTTTGATATTGGTGCTGATGTTCTGTTAGGACAAGATTTTATGAAGAAATATTTGCCAGTCACTTTTGGACAAGATTATGTTATATTCTCCACCACTGCTGGTCCTATCACAGTCCCTGCTTCCAGTGACTACAAAATCAGTGTGCAGCCTAAAGATGAGGATCCTCTCTAGTATAGTCTACAAGATCTGACCAAGATTAATAAGATTGTCAAAAATGCAGAGTTACATGGTCCCAAGACTTTGCAACAGATTTCTGATAGGCTTCGTGCAGATTGTACTTCCCGCAGGCCAGATGCCTTTTGGGTACGGGAAAAGTATTTTGTTGCACTACCTTACAAAGAAGAATATGTTCCTAGGCCGCAAAAAGCTAGTGCAAATCATATGAGTCTGAAAGAACAAGAATTGTGCAAAGCAGAAATTGAACAACTGTTAGAACAGAAGCTTATTGAACCCTGTAAGAGCCCTTGGGCTTGCCCTGATTTTTATGTCAATAAGCACAGTGAGCAGAAAATAGGTAATAAAAGACTTGTGATTAATTATAAAGCATTGAATGATGCTCTTCTTCCTATTATATATCCTCTGCCTAACAAGGAATTGTTACTTGCTAAGATTGCTAATGCTAATGTGTTCAACAAGTTTGATCTTAAAAGTGGATTTTGGCAGATTGGTATTATTCCTGCTGACAGATATAAAACAGCTTTCAATGTTCCTCACGGCCAATATCAATGGACTGTGATGCCCTTTGGTCTGAAAAATGCTCCGTCTGAATTCCAAAAAAGAATGGAAGACATTTTTGGTTGGGTAGAGTACATTATTATATATATTGATGATTTGATTGTATTTAGTAGAGATGTAAATATGCACAAGGTCCATTTAGAACAGTTCTACCAACTTGTATATAAGCATGGCTTGGTACTTTCAGATACAGAAGAAAAATTTCAAATTGGGAAAGTCAAGATTGACTACTTGGGTCTACACATAGAAAAAGGACATGTAGAACTTCAGCCACATGTGCTAACCCATCTATTGAAATTTCCCGATATTATTACTAATGTGAAAACACTGTAGAGATTTCTTGGATGTCTGAATTATATAAGGAATTTTTATGCCAAACAATCAGAGGATACAAAGATACTACTAAACAGACTAAAAAAGAAAGTTGTCAGTTGGACAGATGAAATGACAGCAGTAGTAATTAGTATTAAGAGTAAGCTTAATGATTTGCCAAAACTTAAGCTTCCTGATACTAATCTTCCTTTTATACTTGAAACAGATGCTTCTGATCACACTTGGGCTGCAGTTTTGTTACAAAAGCATGGAAGAAAAGAATTGTTTTGTGCCTATTCCTCAGGATCTTTTGATGATACATAGAAAAAGTATCCTTCTTCTCATAAAGAAATACTTGCAGTAAAGAGAGGAATAAAGAGATTTCACTTGTTCTTGAAAAGTGTTAAATTTATTGTCAGAACAGATCTAAAGCATATGAAACAGATGCTGGCAAACAAAAGATTGCTAGAACAAGGTAGTACCAGAGTGCTGAGATGGGCACTATGGCTTGAAGGTTTTGATTTTGATATTATTTACAAATCTGGTGCAGAAAATTATCTTGCTGACATTCTTACCAGAGAAGGTGCTCAAGAAATCAAGGAAATCAAGATGTTCAGACCACTTAATCAACATGAAGCTTCTACAAGTCAGTCCAATCATGTCGAGTCTAAAAGAGTCAAGTATGTCACAGCCTGTAGTAACTGTCATTATGAGTTTTGTCTAGAATGTCTATCAAAACAATTCCAAGCCTTACCATTATGCCTGAGACAAATCATTCTACAAAAATGGTTTGACTCTAAGGAGTCTGGATGGTCATATACAAAAGAGTTACCATATAGGATTAGGCCATGGCGTGTTTATTATGCATTGCCTAGGGAACCAGATCCTGTTTATTTTGGATGTATTCAAAATACTGACTGGACATGATCAGACTATTTTTCTATTCACCAGAGAGCTAGGATACATGGTTCAATTAAGGTCATATTTTATGCAGCAGCTGTCGATCCCTCTAACAATTGGTGGAGTCCATGGTTTAAGCCATTTATGTTTATGTATTTGCCTAGAGCTAAAAATATTTTTGATATGACTTTTGTTGACTTTGTCAGAATTTTCCATTGGGAAATGCATGTAGCTGTTCATAATGATTATGTCTTAGAGTTTGAGTTCATCCACCGACACACAATTGTCATTCCTAATGAAGAAGATGAGTCATTTAAGCTTTCTGCCAGATTCAGAGGATTGATATCAGTGGACGAACAAGACAGGCCAACATTCATGTTCACATTCCCATTCTTTTGTTGTGCCAGAGATACAACACCACATTGGCTAGATGAATCTATCCCATACGAAGTGCTTGCTCCAAATAATGAAGAATTAATTGATGAATTGGTAAGACAGTACCAAATCAGACTTGGCCATAATAATCCAGTTGTCCTAGATACTCATGCACATGATTATGATGACAGAGCTAACAGCGACTGATTGAAGGGATCAATTAAAAGAAATCCTTTCATATCCTACTTTATTTGTACATATACTGTTCTCTGGTTTCCGTGGGATTTAGTCCGAATAAAATCTCCACTGTGTAATTACTTTTATATAAGGATCAATCAAAAGAAATCCTTTCATATCCTACTTTATTTGTACATATATTGTTCTCTGGTTTCCGTGGGATTTAGTCCGAATAAAATCTCCACTATGTAATTACTTTTATATAAGAGCCGATGTCCTAGATTCCGGCCATCTTTTCATTTTAGATATGTCATGATTCGGTCCCCATATGGCTTAGCCTCCAAGGGACAAGATAACAAGTGGTTGTCCCCACTTGCCCAAATCTTTAGAACTATTCATGACTTTTTGTACAAAGTTCTTTCGTGATAGACATCTTGCATGATGTTCTAGCAGAAACTTTGATTCTTTTGGTTTCAAGTTCCCGGTAAAAGTTTTCACTGGATGACCTGCTAAGATATTATAAATACTAGCATTGTAAGTTCATTTGGGCAAGGAGTTTTTGGAGAGTTTTAGAGAGTCTGAGAAGTTTGAGTCTGAGTGAAGTCTCCCTTCTCTACTTCTGCGAGAAGTTTTCTCGATCTGCTTGCACCACGGAGTTTTAACTCTATAGTCACTTAGTCTCGGACAGACTTAAAAGACTCACACTTAGTCTCAGACAGACTTAAAAGACTCAAACTAACATCACAGACTATAGAGTTAAAACTCCGTGGTGCAAGCAGATCGAGAAAACTTCTCACAGATGCAGAGCAGGGAGACTTCACTCAGACTCAAACTTCTCAGACTCTCTAAAACTCTCCAAAAACTCCTTGCCCAAATGAACTTACTAAGTGACTATAGAGTTAAAACTCTGTGGTGCAAGCAGATCGAGAAAACTTCTCGCAGATGCAGAGCAGGGAGACTTCACTCAGACTCAAACTTCTCAGACTCTCTAAAACTCTCCAAAAACTCCTTGCCCAAATGAACTTACAATGCTAGTATTTATAATATCCTAGCAGTTCATCTGGTGAAAACTTTTACCAGGAACTTGAAATCAGAAGAATCAAAGTTTCGGCTAGAACATCATGTAAGATGTCTATAACGAAAGAACTTTGTGCAAAAAGTCATGAATAGTTCTAAAGATTCGGGCAAGTGGGGACAACCACTTGTTATCTCGTCCCTTGGAGGCTAAGCCATATGGGGACCGAATCATGACATATCTAAAATGAAAAGATGGCCAGAATCTAGGACATCGACTCTTATATAAAAGTAATCACACAGTGGAGATTTTATTCGGACTAAATCCCACGGAAACCAGAGAACAGTATATGTACAAATAAAGTAGGATATGAAAGGATTTCTTTTGATTGATCCCTTCAATTAGTCGTTGTTAGCTCTGTCATCATAATCATGTGCATGAGTATCTGGGACAGCTGGATTATTATGGCCAAGTCTGATTTGGTCCTATCTTACCAATTCATCAATTGATTCTTCATTATTTGGAGCAAGCACTTCGTATGGGATAGATTCATCTAGCCAATATGGTGTTGTATCTCTGGTACAACAAAAGAATGGGAATGTGAACATGAATGTTGGCCTGTCTTGTTCGTCCATTGATATCAATCCTCTGAATCTGACAGAAAGCTTAAAGGACTCATCTTCTTCATTAGGAATGACAATTATGTGTCGGTGGATGAACTCAAACTCTAAGACATAATCATTCTAAACAGTTACACGTATTTCCCAATGGAAAACTCTGACAAACTCAGCAAAAGTCCTATCAAATATATTTTTAGCTCTAGGCAAATACCTAAACATAAATAGCTTAAGCCATGGACTCCACCAATTGTTAGAGGGATCGATAGCTGCTGCATAAAATATGACCTTAACTGAACCATGTATCCTAGCTCTCTGGTGAATAGAAAAATATTCTGACCATGTCCAGTCAGTATTTTGAATACATCCAAAATAAATAGGATATGGTTCCCTAGACAATGCATAATAAACACGCCATGGCCTAATCCTATATGGTAACTCTTTTGTATATGACCATCTAGACTCCTTAGAGTCAAACCATTTTTGCAGAATGATTTGTCTCAGGCATAATGGTAAGGCTTGGAATTGTTTTGATAGACATTCTAGAAAAAACTCATAATGACAGTTACTACAGATTGTGACATACTTGACTCTTTTAGACTCGACATGACTGGACTGACTTGTAGAAGCTTCATGTTGATTAAGTGGTCTGAACATCTTGATTTCCTTGATTTCTTGAGCACCTTCTCTGGTAAGCATGTCAGTAAGATAATTTTCTGCACCAGATTTGTAAATAATATCAAAATCAAAACCTTCAAGCCATAGTGCCCATCTCAGCACTCTGGTACTACCTTGTTCTAGCAATCTTTTGTTTGCCAACTGTTGGAGAGGTAAATCCCCTCTACGGATAGAGGCGATCCCTACTAGCCCAGAATGGGTCTAGCAACAATCAATCAATGATACTGTGCAAGTTCCTAATTGCAAATAAAAGATAGGCAATGAACACCTACTTGGATTCCAACGCTATTGTTTGATGAAGAGATGTCGTTCTCGCTCCTTCGCTTTGGCCGGTCACAATCTTCCACGATCTCCGTAGATAGATACCTGCACACACGAAGAGAAACACAAACACAAACGTGAAATCTAATAAATGCAATTATACATCAGTCAGAAAGGATGTAATTCACATTAACCATTACAAAGACAAATGAGAATGGAACCATAACAGTAGTCATCTATTATTAATCAATAACAGAGAAAGGTACAACCAAAGTTCTGACGCTGAGTCCTTCTCTAGAGGGTCCAGCCAGCAAGTCTCTTAAGCATTCACCCTTGGAGGTAGATTCTCCCAAAACAAAGCTCTCTCTCACACAAGCAATACTCACAACCTTCCTTAAGCTTCCTCTAGCAAAACCACACTTGTCACACCAACTACCTACTAGCAGCAGCAGTCTAAGCACTATGAATTCCACACTATCCAAACTATCAAAAACTCAAAAACTACCAACCCCCTACTCATGGCAATGGTAGAGGTTTAAATAGGAGAAGGAGTCTCCACAAATGGTGGGAGGATAAGCTTACTTCCAAGGAAGGTGGCTCAAATGACGAAACAGACATGCCAGAGAAGGGAGGGCGACATTTACAAGGCCAACAACCAGGTCTAGAGTCATCTGGAAGGCCGGCTGTTAGAACAAACTCGCCCAAACTGGATCAGCGCGAGTCTATAACTGCACTAGAGCGCTGACATCGCAGCTGAATAACAGGGAAGGTCATGTCAGCGCGACCATATATGAATAACAGATGCGCTGGCTCATGAAATTCGATCAGCGTGGGAAACACGTGTGCTTCCACGCTGACAGCCCATTCGGTCTATTATGGAGCACCCATCAGCGCGGTTATTTTGCCAAAAGTCGCGCTAATAGCAAAAACTTTGGCAAAGTGGGTCATTTGGCCAGTTCAGAGAGCAGGAGCATGAGTAATTTGAATTTATGATACAGTAGGGAGACTGACAAGGAGACAGTGACAAATTACTGCGTAAAGATGCCCCCTAAAGCATGAAGCCCGAGAGAGTGGGAGGGGTGAAATGCTTTACAAAACTCGCTGAACTGGAACACCACCAGGAAGAACTGTCATGTATGTACAACTGATATCTCGATTACATGTAGTCTAGGCATGGGCGCAGCCATCCAAAAGACATACGAAGAAGGTCTGTGGTATGGACGCAGCCACCCAGCTGAAGAGACCATGATGATAAGAAGGTATGGTCGCAGCCATCCCAAAGACTCAGGTATGGGCGCAGCCATCCATCAATGAGTCATGTAATAATAATCCACAAAATCGCAGCCTGGTTCGCAACAGACAAAAACCAGGGTCTTACGCTCCATCCCAACCCGAACAAAGTACAAGTCCAAGCATGTGAATACATGAGCTGAAGTCGAACATGCATGAACATCGTCTGATTACCAGCCAATAGTGAAAACTGTTAACAGACGCGAGAGGTACCACCAATAATGACAATGGTCCTCAAGGTACTTATAGGTACAATCCGCGGCGTGTGAATCAATGAGCTGATGTCGAACACCCGCAGAATCATTAGATCGGAGGCCAATGATGAAAACCTCGCGTCGAACACGAAGATCCTGCCATTGAGGCATGCAGGCTCTAAGGCACCTGAAGGGAGTCTCTAGGTCACTTTCCTGGATAATGAGCTGAAGTCGACAGGAAGTAACCTTGATTGAAGGTGGGCTATGATGTTTCCCACATCATCGACACGAGACAGAGAAGGATAAAGATTTTGTGTGAGACATCAAAGGGAGGTGGTAATCTTGCAGAGGTCAACTTCTCTTGAACATATCGGCGGCACAACAGCGGATTGGGCAGTATCTGACATCAAAAGAGCAGAGGTCATGGTGACAATGGCAATGAGCAGATGAGAGGTCAAATAGGATAGCCCAAACCCACGGAGGCTAGTGTGAAACAAGATGAGAAATCCCCACCCAGACACGAATGCAGATGAGTGCCATGTTCAAGAGCGACATACTGCCGACACGACCATTACTACAGTTTCATTTTCCCCACCATTTCTGGCAGGTACCCCAGTTATTTTTGGATGACAAGCTTGATGGGGATAGCATATGCTTGGAGAGGCGTCATTTTGACAATATCCGATGTCATTGAGTTTTAACGAGCCTGACAAAGGAGGAGCTCGGCGTCTTTTCTTGTTTAGAGAGTCTGAAAAGACAACGAAAAAGGAAACTCCAGGGGGGTCCTTTTTCGTAGAGTTGTGTCTCTCGAGCCCGAAAAAGTATAAAACAATGCTCGAAAGAACCGCCCGACCAGTATGATCGAGGAGTACTTTTCGTGAATAGTGGCTTCGACCTGAAAAAGTAAAAAAGCGGTCAGAAGCACGTCGTTTTAGAGCCAATAACGAGTGTGAAACGACAAACACCCGGCAATCTTTTTAAGTTAAACGGTCGGAAAAAGAGCTTAAAATGACCGCCTCTCGTTCCTTTTAACGAGCCGAAAGGAAGCTCGGCCATCTTTTCTTGATTCATGTCGGAAAAGAGCTTAAAGACGACATTTTTTGGGACCAAGTGTACGAAGAATCGTTATGACCACGCCGGTTACTAGAACCTGCACAAGAACACCACCCGCATAAACCTGTTCGATATGTGTAAAAACATAGTAAAACATGCATAAAAGCATAATACAGTGACATTAGTGCTAAATCCATGGTGAAAATATGACAAAAACCCACATTGATAAGAAATTATAGCTAATTATGAATTTTTTACCATAAATAGGGGGGTAAAAGTCATTTTTTACCATTGTTACCATTTTGAGTTGTGAAGAACGTTGAGGAGCTGCAAGGTTGACGGAGCGATTTCCAGCCCGTGCGGACACCATTCATCCGGCAGCTTGTTCCAGGTAGGTTCTCCTCCCCCTGCGCTTTAATTTAAGTCTTTTTGGGAGCAATTCCACGGTGGGAAGTGGCCCTTTGGGCAAATTTTTTGAGCGTTGGTGCGCTCTCGGTCAGCGCGGATTTCCCGCTCGGGTCCGCGCTGATCGATTTACATTTACACGTACCACCTCATGGGTCAGCGCGGAAAACACGTGTGCTTCCGCGCTGACCCAAGGAAAAAACAACGGTGCGCCATTATCAGCGCGACTGTTTTAAAAACAGTCGCGCTGGCGCCGTAAAGATTTGTTTTTAAGAAAATGAACGTACAAATCTCAACGGTTAGCATCCTAATATTTTTTCATGGTCTTGCAGGGCAAAATGTCTTTTGTTTGGCAAGAGAGAGCTCACAATGATGAGGATATAGCCGCTTATGCAATTGCCAAATGCTGAAATGCAATGCGGGCATGCGGGTTCTTGAAATTCTTCCTTACTCCGCGCCTGAGGGCGCAACCTGACTTGCTTGAGCTCTTAATCAGAGCTTGGAACCCAGTGGATGGAAAATTCACGATCCGTGGCCAGGACATTGAGTTTGATTCCACGGATATTTATTTTTTGACTGGATTATCACGCCGGGGCCAGATGCCCATCCTGGAGGGGCAACGACCCAGCGGTGAGACTCTTGACCAGCTGATGGCTCGAGTGTGCCCAGGAGCTGTTAAAACACGGAGCGGGAAGGTTGGTATCCCGACGGTGAACGACATGCCTCTTCGCACCATACTCTTTCTGGTGACACGGGCAGCGGGCTCTTTGGCCAATCATGAGGCCTCAAAGACCCAACTACTACTGGCTCTGGAGTGCTTACAGCCCACCATTTTTAACTGGGCAGCAGCTGTGACGACCAGCATGAAGAGGCAATTGAGCAACTGCCGACGCGGAGAGTCGAAGCAGTTTGCATATGGGTCGCTCCTACTTCCGCTCATGCTGGAGCGGGTGCCGGCCCTACAGCTACAGACCATGGCCGTGGATCCACCTAGAGGTCCCCGGGAGACGAGGGCCAGCCGATGGGCCCGCGTCATGCCACCTGGAGGTGGAGGCCGCCCGGTGGCTTGGGGAATGTATTTCCGAGAGTGGCTGGATCGGCAGGTTATTGTCGTAGAGGACTGGCCATATGCCGGTATGGACTTCCGCAACGATCCTGACATGCCACTGCCCGCGGGAGAGCATTGGGACGATGGAGGTATAACACTTGATCTCTTTTTAATATTTTTTAATGTTTTTGATTTTTTATATACATGTCTTAATAAATGTCACGGTGTGCAGATGTGGGACCCGTGAGACCCATTGGCCTAGCCCCAACGGCACGGAGAGAGGGGCAAGGAGCTGGAGCCCTGGCCCTAGTTCCTCCAGGAGTTGACACGTCGGAGACTATAGCTCGCAACCTCGAGGGTTTGCTGGAGGGGGTGCCAGATTACCAGGGGGTCGAGGAGGTCCCTATAGCTCATCAGATCCACACAATGGGGGTGGCACCCAGGATGCACCGACTTTTGAGGCGAGTGGCACGGGCAGCAGTATGCTATAGAGAGCATAACCCAGATCAGTAGTTATCTAGGTCTTTTCCACTGATGTTTTTGAGAGACACCTGTCTCGGATGTACCGAGAACACCGGCTTTACTTCAGACATATACACTTATTTTTGAGCGCCTCAGTGCGCCACACGATATATATATATATATACTGTTTTTGGATGGATCGTTTCACATGTGATGATGTTTTTATATGCTATGCAAATGTCTAATACAAATGTGATCTAATGTATCAGTTTGCACAACACACGACCCATGTATTTTCATTTTTTATGCAAGCTTGAAAGCACACATGCAGGCACACATGCAAACTATGCTTGGAAAAGAAATTATTTACATATGCTTATCCTATGGTCTTATTATGTTTTCTATCTCTTCTTGTATGATGTTTATCTATTACGCAAATGTCTATCCAACACATGGTTTGCCAATGCATCAGTTAACGTATTTAATCGTCTCGGAATGTGTTGATATGTGATATAATCAAAATTCCTTTCTAACAATCTCACATGTAAATACAACCTTAGAATGCGTTGGTCTCTGACGGAATATCGCCCGTTGAGTTGATGGACGACAAGTTGAGAGTCCAGGTTTACCACCAATGCACGAATGCCAAGATCAACTGCTTCGGCTAGTAATTCAATTACAGCACTGTATTCGGCAACATTGTTGGTGGTACGGCCCAAGCACACGCCTTGAAGATCTAGCAACTCGCCGTGAGGATCGTAGATCGCCCACGCCGCAGAAGACAAATTGAAAGTACTACGGCAGGCGCCATCGGCGAAGCCAACATAAGGTGTACTAGACATCTGCACAAGAAGAAGGAAACAAAATAAGAGGCAATCATGCCTTCACACCAAAGCAAAACAAGAAATCATGCACACATGACACACACTTGCTAGGAACACACGTATGTACAAGACTAGGTGCACGAAATCATGCATAATATTTTTTCAAATAGAGCCCGTTGTGGGGCTTGTCAAGAGGATTTCCTTCGTAATCAATCAGCTCATATTCCCCCTTTTGCAAAACTCTCTTCACAATATAGGGGCCTAGCCACATGGATTCGAGTTTACCTGCCCCCAGCTTATCCTTAGCTTGATCATAGAGCAGTACTAGATCTCCCTCAACAAAGGAACGAGGTTGAATGGTATTGTCGAAGTGGGCCTTAACCCTCTTCTTCTGCGCTTCAATAGCTAGAGAGGCTAAGAGACGGGTCTCGTCTAGCCGTTCTAAATAGAGAAGTCGTTCCTCCACCGGAGTGGTGTTGGGAAGCAACTCGACAGCTAATTTCAATGAAGGAATCTCACACTCAACAGGAAGGGTGGCCTCCAGTCCATAAACAAGCTGAAAAGGAGTGAAACCAGTGGCGTCCTTCACAGAGGTCCGGTAAGCCCACAAGACAGGGAATAGCATCAGATGCCAGTTAGACTTGTGCGTATTCACGGTACGTTGGAGCATTGTGATCAAAACTTTGTTCACGGCTTCAACTTGGCCATTAGAATGAGGGTAATACGGCGTCGAGCTATCTTGACGCAAGCCTAGCTGGGTCGTTAGTTCCATCATCATGTGATTACGGAAATGTTTTCCGTGATCCGTGACGATAGCCTGGGGGACTCCGAACCGAGTAATGACATGATTAAACAAGAACTGCGCCGCTGTGTAACCGTCTTCGTTCAATGTAGGCATCGCTTCGGCCCATTTGGTGAAGTAATCCACGGCAACGATGATATATCCATGCCCCCCGGCCGAACGAGGGTTACAAGACGTATAATCGATGCCCCATTTGGCAAATGGACCTACGGTGACAACAAGGTGCAGTGGTGCAGGAAGTGCACGCATTTTCCGGTGGTAGACCTGACATTCATGACATGCACGGACGGCAAGGATGCAATCCTTGAAAATAGAAGGCCAGAAATAACCAGCACGGAGAATTTTCTGGGCGGTGGCATATCCGGACATATGGCCGCCACAAGCACCAGAGTGGCAGTCATTCAATACCCGCTCAGCCTCCTCGAGAGTCAAGCATCGGCGGAGAACAGAATCAACGCCGAGGCGGTACAGGGTATCACCAATAATGCGATAGGGTTGGGATTGGTAACGAATCCTTCGTCGAGCGTCTTTCAATACATTAGGACGGAAGGAAGACGTCTGCAAATATACAATGATGTCCCCATACCAAGGGTCGAGGGTGCTGATTAGAAACAATGTTTCATCCGGGATATGCTCTTCCGAACGAGATGGTACAGAAGGGGATGGCAAAGAGCAGAGCAATTCGGCAAAGACCAGAGATTTCTTAGACTTGGCAGCAGTAAATTCCAAGTCAAACTCTTGTAGGATAACAATCCATTTCGAGTACTTGCCCCCCAGCAGCTGACGTGATAAGATGTAGGTCATTGGGTTGCAGTCGGAAATCACGGTCGTAGTACGCAACAGGATATAGTGCCGGAATCGTTGGACGGCGCAGACAACTGCCAATGCCAACTTCTCGACATACGCATAGCGGGTTTCTGTATCCAAGAGATTGCGACTAAGGTAATAGATAACGTGTTCATTGCCATCATCATCATCCTGCACCAGAACCATGCCGATGGTGGTGTCAGCGGCAGCTAGATAGAGAGAATAATCACGGTGGTAGTTCGGAGGTCTTAAGAGTGGAGCCGAGACAAGGAGATCCTTGAGTCGCTCGAAAGACTCCTGGACGATGGCATCCCAACGAAAGGGTGTGTCTCGCTTTAATAACCATGTGAAACCCTTAGCCACCTGGCATAATTCGGAATGAATCGTCTAAGGAAATTTGCTTTGCCCTGCAGGCTCTCCAATTGCTGCAAAGAGGCAGGGGGAGGAAGGTTCAGGATGGCCTCAACTTTGAGGGGATCCAAACGGATGCCTTCTCGAGAGACGATGAACCCGAGCAGTTGGCCAGATCCTACGCAGAAGACACACTTATGAGGATTAAGCCTTATGCGGTAGTGTCGACAGCGGAGGAAAATCTCGCGAAGATGAGAGGGATGGTCCTGACGCTTAGCTGAATGAGCGGGAAGGTCATCCAGGTAAGGTTGTACAATGTGACGAATATCATGAAAGGCATAAGACATTGCACGTTGAAATGTAGCACCGGAATTCTTTAGACCGAAAGGAAGCTTCTTATAGGCGAAGGTGCCCCAAGGACAAATAAAAGTTGTTTTATGCTGGTCCGTGGGTGCAATGTTGATTTGGTTATAGCCAGAGAAGCCGTTCATAAACGAGTAAATCTCACTTCCTGCGCACTCATCAATAAGCTGATCGATGAAGGGCGTAGGGAAGTTATCCTTCGGACAGGCACGATTGATATCACGATAGTCAACACAGACCCGGATAGTACCCTGCTTTTTATTCACAGGGACTATATTAGACACCCAATCCGTGAGGGGAATGGGGTAAATGAAGCCAGCTTTAAGAAGCTTTTCGACTTCGGCCTTGATGGCTGCAGCCTTTCGAGGGTGCACAGGGCGTAAGCGCTGACGAACAGGCTTAGCACCTGGGTATGTAGGTATTTCGTGCACCACTATACTAGGGTCGATGCCGGGCATTTCCTCATAGGACCATGCGAAGACATCATGAAATTCGCGAAATAGAGCAGTATAGAGTTGAACTTCCTCAGGAGTGCAAGTGACTCCGATATGAATGTGCTCGACGATCCCTGGTTTGACAGAGATGTCGATCGGTTGGGTTTGCGTTATATTTCCCATATTTCCCTCTGAAGACACTTGATAAAGCTGAATGGGTGTCTGGAGGGGCAGGGATGGGACACATGAAGCAAACCGCTCGAGACATGCGGTCATTTCCCGATGGGGAGGGAGAAACGAAGAGCGATGGTGGTGATCTGACCAAGGGAGCTCTTCAAGAGACATGGTCTCTATGATGGCTTCGTCGGAAGGAAATATTTCCTTCAATGGATCCGACGTAGCCTCATCTCCTAGCCAAGGGAAATGATCATATGAATCGGGAACACTACTCGGAAGAGCAGGTTCATCAGGGGGGGCCGATGCAGCGACAGTCTCGATGTAGTTGAGTTCGGCAGGACTCAACGGCATCATATCACCCCAAGAGTCTTCCTGATTAGCAGGAGGAAGAACCCACGGATCTGAGCGTACAGAGATCATGTTGATAGGGGCGAGATTCGGAGGTGGGTGGGGAAAGACTCCCATTAAAGTGGGATCTTTGAAGAGTCCAGCACCCACGTTCACGAGTGATTTCGAGGTATGCTCCACGAATGGCACATTACCTTCAGAAGAAGAGGCGAAGAAGGAGAGCTGGTCCACCATGACAATCTTCCCTTGGTGAGGGAAACGAATGACACGGAACAGGGAGGAAGCCACGGCTTGCATGGCGTATGTCCAGCTTCGTCCGAGGAGGAGGTTGTAGGTCAGATTGGCGTCAACAACTTCGACCTCCACTTCTACGGTCTTTCCTTCCAAAGAAATGGGTAAGCGTTGGAGGATACCGTAAGGACGAGATTCTCTTCCATCGAAAGCTTCTAACGTCGTAGGGGACTGACTCAAAGCAGGGGAACCAATCGCCTTCCAGCAAGCAACAGACATGATGCAGGTTGAGGCACCTTCATCAATAACCGTACGGTGAATCGTTCTGCTATTGATGATGACTTGTATAAGGAAAGCGACTTGGTGAGGCAGTCTCTATGTAAAACCCTCGAGATCAAAAGAAATCAAATCTGAATCTGCCGGGTCGATGCCACCAATAGCTGATAGCAAGGACTTCCTCTGGGAGGGGCAGCTCTGGAGGACTTCTAGAGCAGACATAGCAGACGGAGCCTGAGCTAAGTCCTCAACAATGCTATAGTGCTGAGCAGCACGAGCATTAGGGTTGTAAGATGACTTCCTGAGTACACCTTTTGGAGGGGGTCGGGGGATCGTCTCAGTGCTGGGCCTTTCGATGTGGAGAGGACCAGAACTAGACGGAGGAGCGCTGGAGGGAACCTCCGGCTCTTTCCCAGCACGAGATGGATAATCTTTCGCTCGAGTTGAAACATGGATGGGGATCATGCCAGCCATGAACACTTGAGAACCGAATGAGGAAGAGGGTTGAGACGAGTCTGCCACCATTTGGGTCTGCTGGGAAGGGAAAGGCTCTTTGAGCACGGCAGGAGTCCCAGGAGCACCTTTCAATAACCGACTAACTTCGGACCGCCTTGGGCAGTCCTTAGTGTAGTGATCCTCATCACAGATGAGACAAGGATATTTAGGTTTTTGTTTAGCTCCTTCCTCGGGTGGAGGCTTAGGGGCATCCTGCTTTGGCTGTCCAGATTTATCTTTAGCTTTCCCCTTCTTTTTCCCTTTTGAGGATTTGTCCGCCGCGGTGGACTGGACGGCGTTTACCTCGGAGGTACTTCCAGGATTAGATTGGCCCTGAGAAGCATTTTCATTTGAAGCGTTCTGCTTTTTCTTCCCAGGGTTCGCGGCCGATTTCTTTGATGACGAATTCACAGAGCCCATGACTCCATCAACAGATGGTTTGGGCGGAGCCTTGGTCTGTCCAGGCCTCGGGGCATCTGGCAAATAATCATATAGAGTACCCGACTGAGAGTATACTAATTCTAGGTACTGAGCTCGTGCGATCGCTTGCTCTTCAGTTACACAAGCTCCCATGGCGATGTCCTTTGCAATTTTAGGGACAAAGGAAGTTGTGAACCAATCGGTCAGGAGTTGATCAGGAATCCAGAATTTGATCAAGCGACGACGCCTTCTCCATTCATGTATATGATCAGATATGTGCGTAGCCGTGTCCTGTTTAAGAGACGTGAGGAGATTTGTCCCTGTCTCGTACCGAATGGGTAACTGAAAATGAGTTAAAAACGCCATAGCCAGCGAGTTGAAATCTTGAAACATGTCGCGATTCAGCTCAATATACCATTTAGCGGCTGAACCGGTGAGGGTTCTCTGAAAGAGGCGGAGCCGGATAGAGTCATCAAGCCATGAGTTCGATGAACACCAAAGGTGATAGGTCATAACGTGAGCTTGAGGATCTTCACCAGCTTTGCCATCAAATTTTGGACAATCACCGGGTATTTTAGTTGGAACTGGTGGCCAATACGGATTATGCAGAATGGGATCATTCGTTAACTTGGACACATCCGGAAGTTCCAACATCGCTAAAAATGGCAACTGAGGGTTAAAGGACATTTGTGGTTGTGGATTCGAGGCAGTATTAGGGTTCCAACCGGGTGGTGGTTGCCCCCACGAACTCTATCCAGATGGACCTGGCCCAAAAGGGCCTGGCGCATAGGAACCTTGTCCCGATGGACCTGGCCCAAAAGGGCCTGGCGCATAGGGACCTTGTCCGTAGGGGTTCTGCCCATATGTATTCTGTCCATATGCAGACAGTTGACCCTGGGTCTGCCCCCCAGCACCCCATGTATTAGCAACTTGACCCGCAGGTGCAGCATACTGATAATTTTGGTAAGGAGTGACCTGCATCTGTTGATAATTTTGGTAAGGGGTAAACTGAGTTTGCCCCTGGGGTTGCTGGTAGCCATACATTTGCTGGGCTCCATACTGGGCCTGATAAGCAGGCTGCACTTGGTAGGAAGGCTGGGGCTGTGGCCCGCCTTGCATTTGATAACCCATTTGAGTCTGAGGCCCAGAATAATGTCCTTGAACTGGCTGGGCTTGGATCATCTGACCGGAAGGTTGGCCTGGTTGAATTTGGGATGGACCTGTTTGCCCAGAAGGACGTACTTGCTGGGTGCCAGGTTGTCCTTGAGCAACCAAGGGTTGTCCTTGAGGAACAGATGGCCGAGCTGGTTGGATGGCTGGTTGACCTTGCGGTTGGCTAGCCTGTCCAGCTGGATGAGTAGGACGGACAGTGGGTTGGCCTTGTTGCACAGAGGGCTGGCCCGTTTGTCCGGAGGGTTGTACTGGCTGAGCAATGGGCTGGCCCTGCTGTACGTAGGGTTTCCCCCCTTGCCCAGGAGGATTCACAGGCTGAGCAGTGGGTTGGCCCTGCTGTACGTAGGGTTGCCCCCCCTGCCCAGAAGGATACCCCTGCTGGACTACTGGTTGACCTTGAGGAGCATAATTTTGCCCAGCTTGTCCAGCGGGATAACCCTGCTGGAAACCAGGTTGGCCTTGTTGGATGTAAGGCTGTCCTGGCTGACCAGACGGATAACCTTGCTGGGTACCAGGTTGCCCTGGGTAACCAGAAGGTTGACTCTGATAGGAAAAAGATGGACCGCCCATGGCTGAAGGTTGTCCCGGGTAGGGTTGTCCTTGTGGGCCCCCAGATTGTCTTGGGTAAGACTGGCCATAAAGTGGTTGCCCTTGGGGGGCTTGCACATAAGGTGGCTGGCCTAGATTAGGCGGTCCTTGAGGCTGTCCAGGAATTGTCTGGCCCCCATGAAAAGAATGAGTAACGGGATCATAAACAATGTTTAACGGTACCGAGACTTCAACGAAAGGTTGAAGAGGCGCGGATTGAACGTACTGGAGGTACTGACCGACAGAATCATAATAAAAGAGTCGACCTTGGTAATTCGGGTCCACAATGGGTTTCCCATGGGCATCATACGGCCCCCCTCCTGGAACAGGACCAGAAGAGGGCTGAGAACTTTGTGCAGGATCGATGACTCCAGATGAAAGCCCTGGTTGGCCACTGCTCACTTGACTATGAGAGGGACCAGCCCCAGGGTTTGTGGATGAAGATGTTGTCACAGCACTAACGACTGGAGTTGAGTACGCTACACAAACAGTTGGATTCGTGGGAACTGTAATAATTGTCGTGTCGGCAGTATGTCGCTCTTGAACATGGCACTAGTCTGCATTCGTGTCTGGGTGGGGATTTCTCATCTTGTTTACACTAGACTCCATGGGTTTGGGTTATCCTATTTGACCTCTCATCTGCTCATTGCCTTGTCACCATGACCTCTGCTCTTTTGATGTCAGATACTGCCCAATCCGCTGTTGTGCCGCCGATATGTTCAAGAGAAGTTGACCTCTGCAAGATTACCACCTCCCTCTGATGTCTCACACAAAATCTTTATCCTTCTCTGTCTCGTGTCGATGATGTGGGAAACATCATAGCCCACCTTCGATCAAGGTTACTTCCTGTCGACTTCAGCTCATTATCCAGGAAAGTGACCTAGAGACTCCCTTCAGGTGCCTTAGAGCCTACATGCCTCAATGGCAGGTTCTTCGTGTTCGACGTGAGGTTTTCATCATTGGCCTCCGATCGGATGATTCTGCGGGTGTTCGACACCAACTCATTGATTCACACGCCGCGGATTGTGCCTCTAAGTACCTTGAGGACCATTGTCATTATTGGTGGTACCTCTCGCGTCTGTTAACAGTTTTCATCATTGACTGGTAATCAGACGATGTTCATGCATGTTCGACTTCAGCTCATGTATTCACATGCTTGAACTTGTACTTTGTTCGGATTAGGATGGAGCGCAAGACCCTGGTTTTTGTTTGTTAGGAACCAGAATGTGATTTTGTGGATTGTTATTACATGACTCATTGATGGATGGCTGCGCCCATACCTGAGTCTTTGGGATGGATGCGACCATACCCTCTTATATTTATGGTCTCTTCAGCTGGGTGGTTGCGTCCATACCACAGACCTTCTTCGTATGTCTTTTGAATGGCTGCGCCCATGCCTAGACTACATGTGATCGAGATATCAGTTGTACATTCATGCAGGTCCTTCCTAGTGGTGTTCCAGTTCAGCAGTTTTGTAAAGCATTTCACCCCTCCCACTCTCTCGGGCTTCATGCTTTAGGGGGCATCTGTTACGCAGTAATTTGTCATTGTCTCCCTGACAGTCTCCCTACTGTCTCATGAAATCAAATGCACCATGCTCATGCTCTCTAAACTGGCCAAATGACCCACTTTTCCAAAGTTTATTGCATCAGCGCGTCTGTTATTAAAATAACCGCGCTGACAGGCGGCTGATAGTGAAACTGATGCGCTGCCAGCGCGGAAGCACACGGGTTTCCCGCGCTGGTCGAATTTTATGTGCCAGCGCATCCTATGAAAGTATTAAGCCGTGCTGACACAGCCTTCTCTGTTACTGTGATGCGCTGTCAGCGCGTCAGTTAAGTGTTACACCCGCGCTGATCCAGTTTGGGCGAATTTGTTCCAACAGCCAGCCTTCCAGATGGTTCCAGACTTGGTTGTTGGCCTTGTGAGTGTCGCCCTCCCTTCTATGATATGTTTGTTCGTCATTTGGAACCACCTTCCTTGAAGATAAGCTTGTCCTCCCACCTTTCATGGAGACTCCTTCTCTTATTTAAACCTCCACCATTGCCATGAGCAGCTAGTTTGGATAATGTGGAATTCATAGTGCTTGGATTGCTGTTGTTAGTAGGTAGTTGGTGTGACAAGTGTGGTTTTGCTAGAGGAAGCTTAAGGAAGGTTGTGAGTATTGCTTGTGTGAGAGAGAGCTTTTGTGTTGGGAGAATCTACCTCCAAGGGTGAATGCTTAAGAGACTTGCTGGCTGGACCCTCAAGAGAAGGACTCAGCGTCAGAACATTGGTTGTACCTTTCTCTGTTATTGATTTAATAATAGATGACTACTGTTATGGTTCCATTCTCATTTGTCTTTGTAATGGTTAATGTGAATTACATCCTTTCTGACTGATGTATAATTACTTTTATTAGATTTCACGCTTGTGTTTGTCTCTCTTCGTGTGTGCAGGTATCTATTCACGGAGATCGTGGAAGATCGTGACCGGCCAGAGCAAAGGAGCGAGAGCGGCATCTCTTCATCAAACAATAGCGTTGGAATCCAAGTAGGTGTTCTTTGCCTCTCTTTTAATTGCAATTAGGAACTTGCATAGTAGCATTGATTGATTGTTGCTAGACCCATTCTGGGCTAGTAGAGATCACCTCTATCCGTAGAGGGGATTTACCTCTCCAACACCAACATCTGTTTCATATGCTTTAGATCTATTCTAACAATAAATTTAACACTTTTCAAGAACAAGTGAAATCTCTTTATTCCTCTCTTTACTGCAAGTATTTCTTTATGAGAAGAAGGATACTTTTTCTCTGTATCATCAAAAGATCCTGAGGAATAGGCACAAACCAATTCTTTTCTTCCATGCTTTTGTAATAAAACTGCAGCCCAAGTGTGATCAGAAGCATCTGTTTCAAGTATAAAAGGAAGATTAGTATCAGGAAGCTTAAGTTTTGGCAAATCATTAATCTTACTCTTAATACTAACTACTGCTGCTGTCATTTCATCTGTCCAACTGACAACTTTCTTTTTTAGTCTGTTCAGCAGTATCTTTGTATCCTCTGATTGTTTGGCATAAAAATTCCTTATATAATTCAGAAATCCAAGAAATCTCTACAGTGTTTTCACATCAGTAATAATATCGGGAAATTTCAATAGATGGGTTAGCACATGTGGCTGAAGTTCTACATGTCCTTTTTCTATGTGTAGACCCAAGTAGTCAATCTTGACTTTCCCAATTTGAAATTTTTCTTCTGTATCTGAAAGTACCAAGCCATGCTTATATGCAAGTTGGTAGAATTGTTCTAAATGGACCTTGTGCATATTTACATCTCTATTAAATACAAGCAAATCATCAATATATATAATAATGTACTCTACCCCACCAAAAATGTCTTCCATTCTTTTTTGGAATTTAGACGGAGCATTTTTCGGACCAAAGGGCATCACAGTCCATTGATATTGGCCGTGAGGAACAGTGAAAGCTGTTTTATATCTGTCAGCGGGAATAATACCAATCTGCCAAAATCCACTTTTAAGATCAAACTTGTTGAACACATTAGCATTAGCAATCTTAGCAAGTAACAATTCCTTGTTAGGCAGAGGATATCTAATAGGAAGAAGAGCATCATTCAATGCTTTATAATTAATCACAAGTCTTTTCTTACCTCTTTTCTGCTCACTGTGCTTATTGACATAAAAAGCAGGGCAAGCCCAAGGGCTCTTACAGGGTTCAATAAGCTTCTGTTCTAACAATTGTTCAATTTCTGCTTTGCACAATTCTTGTTCTTTCGGACTCATATGATTTGCACTAGCTTTTTGTGGCCTAGGAACATATCCTTCTTTGTAAGGTAGTGAAACAAAATACTTTTCCCGTACCCAAAAGGCATCTGACCTGCTGGAAGTACAATATGCACGAAGCCTATCAGAAATCGGTTGCAAAGTCTTGGGACCATGTAACTCTGCATTTTTGACAATCTTATTAATCTTGGTCAGATCTTGTAGACTATACTGGAGAGGATCCTCATCTTCTAGCTGCACACTGATTTTGTAGTCACTGGAAGCAGGGACTGTGATAGGACCAGCAGTGGTGGAGAATATAACATAATCTTGTCCAAAAGTGACTGGCAAATATTTCTTCAGAAAATCTTGTCCTAACAGAACATCAACACTAGTATCAAAACTATACAAAGTGACAAAAACCTATACATCATTCAAGAAAATAGGAAATTCTGGAGCTATATGACTTATTTCCATTAAATCACCAGTGATAGCCTTGAATTGGAGTTTAGTAGGTTGCCAATAATAATGGGGAATGGCTTTATATTTGTAGCAGCTACTCATAGCACCAGAATCTATTTGAGCATCCAAAGTATAAGGTTTAATGCTAGGGACCTTAATTCTTATTGGAATAACCACTCTATCTCCAATGCCCATAACATTAAACAGCTCAACATTTTTCTTTGGGGATATCCCTTCAATAACTGGAACATTTTTCATCAGTAAACTTGTTAATTAAGAATTACAATCATCATAATCAGAAATAAGTATTTGAAGCTTGGATGACAACTGTATCATTTCTAACCTTGTATGATGAATCGAAGATTCCAAATCTGTGATCTTCTTCTTGAGAGTATCAATTTGATTCAAACTTGGAGATACGGAAACCTGCAAAGGTTTGAACATTGAATCGAACTCTCTTTCGATGAATTCATCCTCCTCTCTTTATTCTTCTGAAAATCTTTCTTTCTTTTCAGATGGCAGTTGTTTCTCAAGTTTTTCAGTCAATCTTCTTCTTGCTGTAAATTGGACTAGATCTAACTGTGCTAGATTAGCTTTGACTGCTGCAATCTTTGCTTGTATATCTCCTGAACATTTTAAACTGAACATTTTAATATCAGGAATGAATGTTTCATCAGAATTAGATGATTCTGAATCAACTGTTAATTTCCTGATTTCAGGAATTTCATTATCTGAAGATTCTGAAGAAGAACTTGAAACTTCAAAATATTCTCCATCAGAGTGAGATATGAGATCCTAATCTTGTGGATCGTGGATTGTAGAAAAGATATTCATTATCTTCATCTACTTCTTATCTTTTCTTTCTCTGCAAGTGTTAGCATAATGACCTTCTTTCCCACAAATAAAACACACAACTTTTTTAGAAGGCTTTGATCTTTTCCTAAATACTGCCCTTCTTCCTTTATATGATCTTTTGGAAGGAAGTACTTTTTCTTTTTAGGAAAGTATTTATCAGTCTTGCAAGAGCAGGACTTGTCAAACTTTGTCTTTTTAGAAATCTTTCTTTCACTTTTCTTATGACAACCAAAATCATAGGTTTCTTTGAAATTATTGCAAAGCTTTGTGCTAAAGTGCATCTGTTTGGAAAAATTCTTCTTAGCTTTGCTTTCTGCACATTCTTTTTGCAAAATTGTGACAATCATTTGGTGAATAGCTGCAAATGATTGTCCTTCCAAATTCACTTTATGATATGCTATGTATTGATTAATGAGGTCAGGAATTTTACCAGGCATAGACTGAAGGTAATACCTTAGATAGGCAACATTATGTGGATCACTAGCCTGATACAAAAGTTTCTGCATAACACAAAAATACTCTTGCAAATAATCAATATTGCATAGCTTATGGGAGATAAATAGCTGTGAATGATGGGCTGAGTCTTCAAAAACTAATCCAACAAATTCATGTTTTAAGGCTTCAAACAATGCTCTTAATGGATCAGTACTATGTTCAACTATTTGATCTTTTTCTTCTTCTGCAAGCCTTTCCCACCATTGCTTTAGTATGCCAGTAAAAGACCATACAATTTGAGTGACTATATCAGACCATGGTGCTTTGGTTTCAGCTTTTCTCTGTAGTGCCCATGCATGGACATTATGTAGTACAACAATCACTTCATTATAATCAAGGCAATCAATATTTACTAACAATGAGTTTCCATAGCCTCTGGAAGCAGGATTGTCTAACCTTACAGATGTGGATTGCAGATTTTTAGTATATCTGCTGAATGGGCTTGATGCTGATGCTTCATGTGCAGAGGTATCACCAACACCTCTTTTTCCTTTGTTGGAATAGAAAAAGGAATCACTTCTATCCCTTTTAGAACTTGGTTCACCTTGTGTTTGTTCACCAGTTATTCCTGACATGGCCATTATTCTAGGAGCAGATGATTGGCCATTTTGTTTTATTAAAGAACTAAGGCTGACATAGTTCTTTGGTAATCTTAGACTTTCAACATAAGGAAGATCAGCTAGTCCATTCTTCATCAACTCTATCTTTTCTCTAGCTAGATTGATTCCTTTTTGGATCTTCTCAAGTGTGGCTCTATCTATGTTCTCTACCCCTTTAAAAAAAATCTGCTTTGATTCATCAGAATTGGAGGAGAATTTCAGCTTTGAACTTGAGACATCTACTTCTCTATAATGAGGTGGAGAAGCAGGAGTGGGGAGTGCATTTGTACGATGTTCCAAAGACTTGGAGATGATACCCATGTTTGACTGGATATTATTTAACTTTTCTGTGTGTGTATCTTGGGTTCCCAATGTCTCAATATAACCAGTATGCATCTTTTTTATATGTTCTTTACTTTCTAAAACATCTCTAGCTATATCATCAATATTCTGAAGCATACAAACTATTTGGTAGTTTGTATAATTATGCAGCTTTTCATTTTCGTTCTGATCTGGATCAGAAGTTGCTCTTATAGATAACCATTGGAAATCTGCTTTCTTTGTTCCATTGCTAAATGTCCTCCTAGAATTTCCAGATTCTAAATACCTTTCTGGTATTTTTGCAGTGACTTCTGACTGAGCTCTAGGAAGTGAGAAACTTTTAATATCAAGTATAAAGACTTCAGATCTAGAGGAATCTTCAGTCTGGAATGTAGAAGATGAAGATGGAACACAGAACTGACAATCATCAGGTTTATGAGAGGTAGACTTTCTATGATCCTCTCTTGGAGCAGAATGTCTTGATGATAAACTTCTGGGAACAGAGGGTATATGTGGATTCCTACCACCCAAAACTGTAGATCTAGGGAAGGATGACATAGATCTAGTAAGTGAAGGAGTGGTAAATTTAAGACCAGAGGATCCGTCAGGATGTTGGATGAGAGACAATTTCGGAGGAACTTTAGATGTTTGCAGTTGAGGATATTTCTATGAAAGTGGAATATAAGTACTATTCCATTCATCTGGAAGAGTACATTCTGCAAAACCAATCTGTAGGGGAGCAGTGTTACCAAGTCCAACAATAACACCTTCTTTTAAGGCTCTACCAGTTAACTTTGGGTTGAGAGGAGGCATGGAGGTAGAGACAAATCTCAGGCATATAGAAGCATGGCGCTGAGCAATCTGTGACTGTGGGGCAACATTAAAACCATAAAACTGAATATAAGCGTTCAAGAATTCATTGATATAAGGGTCTGTCAGTGAAACTAGCCCAGATCTATTTTAACTCCAGACCTACCAAGCACCGAGAGGGATCAAATCTCTTTTGCAAACTTATTTTTAGTGTGGAAAGAGATTTGTTCCCTCTGGGTGCTTGGATATAGGGTGGATTAATTATTAATATTTACCCATTATAACTATTTTTTTAATAATTTTATGTAATTTGACCCAATCAAAATGTTTTAATTAATAGTTATAATATTTTTTTAATCATATTTTATGTTTATTTTTATTTTTATTTTTATCTAATTTGACCGAGTCAAAATGTTTACATAATACAACATAACCTTACAACATCTCTTCCATACTAGGCCAAAGAGCGCCTCTCGATGTAACCAACCTAGATCCATCTTAACTCTGGACCTACCAAGCGTTGAGAGGGATCAAATATCTTTTCACTCTAAAAGAAGTTTGTATGAGATTTGATTCTTGTTATGAAACCAACTCACAAAAAGATAGAAAAGATATATTAACGACTTAAAAATCAGCCTCTTCGAGGGGGCAACCTCCTTTACATTACACAAATGAACAATTCTTGGATGATACAAATGAAAAGATCTCCTTTCTATATATAGGAGTCTAAGGGGTCCCAATACAATGAGAGCCTACATAATAATAATATTGTAGAGGCACCACAATAACAATAGCGGAATTCTATGGGGCATAATAATACAATAAGGGGGTTGCACTAATAACAATAAGAGGTTACATTAGTAGTGTAGGGACCTAACATGCCCCTCTCCTTCAAAAAGTGTTGTCCTCAATGCTTGAGTAGTTATGGATGCTTCTGTATAAAATTATCATCCTCCCATGTGGAATCTTCAGCGGGTAAGTTCTTCCACTTGATGAGATACTCTAAAATTGATCGATTTCGTAGCTGTTGATTTCTTGTTTTTGTGACTGCTTCCAGTTCCAATATGATTTTTCCTTCCTCATCAAGTTCTGGCAATATTGTTTGAACTGGGATCTTCTCACCTATAACCTTCTTTAAGCATGAAACATGGAAAATTGGGTGCACTCGGGAAGATGTAGGAAGCTCCAATTTGTATGCCATAGTACCAATATTTTGTAACACCTTGTACGAACCATAATACTTTGGTGATAATTTATTATCCTTCTTAGCTTGCTTGAGGGACATTTGTTTGTATGGTTGTAGTCGTAGAAATACCCAGTCACCTACATCAAAACTTATTTCATTGCGATGTTGATATGTCTGTTGTTTCATTCTATTTTGCACCAAAGTGAGGTTATCCTTTAAGAGTTTGAGAACTTGTTTTTGATGCTCGATGTGATCTTCCACTGCTTGAACCTTAGAATTTTCTTTTAAAGATGATGTGATGGACGGTGGATGATATCCATAAAGTGCCATAAATGGGGTCATTTTTGCTGCAATATGGAAGGAAGTGTTATACCACCATTCAGCCAGAGGCAACCACTTGACCCATTGTGTCTATTTATCAGATACAAAGCAACGAAGATATCCTTCCAAACATGTGTTCACTATCTCAGTTTTCCCATCAGATTGAGGATGATAAGATGAACTATGAGCTAACTGAGTACCCAGATATTCCACCTCTTGTACTCCAAAGAAACATTGCAACTTTTTGCATATAATTGTTTCTCCTCCAATAGTTTGAGCACCCTTTCAACATGTTGAACATGATTCTTCCAAGACTTGTTGTAGATTAATATATCATCAAAAAATACTAACACAAATTTTCTAAAGAAGGGTTTGAAAATGGAATTCATCAAACCTTGAAACGTAGAAGGTGCATTGGTAAGGCCAAAAGGCATGACACATGCGCCATGATCCATCCTTCTTGTGTACCAATACCACTGGAGTAGAGAAATACTTTGACTAAGTTGAATTATACCAACCTCTAGCATTTCTGCAACCATACGTTCAATTTAACTTTTTTGGGCATATGGATATCTGTAAGGCCTGATGTTTGGGGGAACACTTCCTGGAATCAAATGAATAGCATGATCATGATCACGAATATGTGGGAAGCCTTTGAGAGTCTCAAATACCTTGGAATGATTGTCCAAAACATTTTGGAGTTCTAGAGAAATAGATGATTTCGATGTGGGAACCTCTAGTGAACATAATTGTGCAATTACACCTCATTGTTCTTTCTTTAGAAGCTTTGTCATGATGTTAGAGCTGATTATCTTTCCCGGTTTCCCTTCGATACCCATTAATTCAACTTCCTTTCCTTCTAGATAAAAAAAATAAAAATAATAATAATAATAATCAAGAAAAATTCTTGAAAATTAAAAGATATCGTGCCCAAAGATTGTAGCCATTGGACTACTAGTACAACATTTGCATCAGTTATTGGAATGGAAAGCATTGGACTATTCAAGACATATTCTCCCATGGATATCTTGATATTATGACACTTTCCAGAGCAATTTATGGTTCCTCCATTTCCAACCATTACTTGACACTCAGGCGGTGGATATAGGAAGCAATTCAATTCCTTGGTTATCTTACAATGAATAAAATTATGGGTACTACTCGAATCAATCAACACTATTACCTTTTTCTTCTTGATATTCCCTTCTATCTTGAGAGTTTGAGGAGTGGTAATTCCTATCAATGCATTACAAGATATGGTCAGATTCATTTCTTCTTTCTCTAGGATTGGTTCTTGGTGTATATCCTCTTCTTTTGACGTTTCTTGTTCCTTTTCTTCCTCCTCTTCCCCATCTATGTAAACTACTTTCTTCTCAACACACTCATGACCTTTAGTGTATTTTCTATCATAATTGTAACAAAGCCCTTTTTCTCTTTTTCTTCCAATTGTTGTGGTGTCAAACTTGTAGGTGGTGAAAGGCTAGGAGAAACAATAATTCCATCTTTATAGTTGTGAGTGGTATGCTTCCTTGTTGCCATAATTTTGCTTTCCATTTTCCTTGCCAACCTGAATGCCTTCTCTAATGAATCAAGTTCCCAAAGGCGAACCTCATGTTAGATGTTATCATTTAAAGTCCCTATGAACACATCAATCCTACGCTCCTCTCGAATATCTTTTACCTTTATATTCAATTTTTGGAAGTCCTCAGTGTGCTCCGTCATTGAACCCTTTTGTTTGAGATTTATCAATTGGCTGAAAAAGGTGTTTCTCTTTGTATCCTCATAATGTGCTATCATTTCTTCCGTAAAAATTGGCCAAGTAACTATTTGTTTACGAGAGCAAAGCCATCGATACCATACAAACTGATTTGGTTCCAAATATAAAGTTGCAATGCATACCTTTTGTGTGTTTTTCACATTACGGAGATCAAAATATTGCTCCATCTGTAGAATCCATGTTACAGGATCCTTGCCATCAAACTTCCTCATATCGATCTTTGGAACATGGTGGGTCTTCAATCCAACGTTAGAGTCTATGAAATCATTATTAACATTTACTTTTTTCTCATCATGAATTTCCTTTACTGCCCTTTCACCATTAGTAAACATTTATTGTAGCAACTTTGTCGAATCTATCTTCAAATCTTCCATTTTGTCTTCCATCTTAGTTTCCACGTCTTTCTTTAAACCATCCATCTTAGCTTCCATGTCATTCATCTTAGATTCCATGCCTTTCTTTAAACCATTCCATGTCATCCATCTTATCTTCCAAGAAAGAGTTATTCCCAATCTCCCAAGATGAACATATTATACACTTTTTCAGTAGAGCGAACTTGTACGAAGTGCCACATGTCACTCTTTCAACCTTCCGACCTGAAAACGATCCAAAGAAAACTACAGTCTGTCCTCTTTCTGTCACTTCTTACGAAATTTCAATCTGATACTCAGAGAGAAAGTTATGATTATTTTCCCAAGGTCACCTATTTGGGATGTAATTCCGGAGTTCGAAAAAACCCTAACTTCCTTAGATCATATCTTTAAAAATATAGCGAGACAATATCTGAAATTAGGACCCAAGGATCATCGAGATTTCAAATCAAATGGGTTTTTTTAAGCCTTTGAAATGTCACCAAAAAAAAAAAACCCCACTTGATCTGAAATCTCGATGATCCACGATTACTTGTTTTGAGCAGCGTAACCCTAGAATCCAAAGCTCTGATACCAAATGTTATGAAACCAACTCACAAAAATATAGAAAAGATAGATCAATGACTTAAAAGCCAGCCTCTTCGAGGGGTAACCTCCTATAAATTACACAAATGAACAATTCTTAGATGATACAAATGTCAGGGCCTCCTTTCTATATATAAGAGTCTAAGGGGTCCCAATAAAATCAGAGCCTACATAACAATAATATTGTAGGGGCACCACAATAACAATAGTGGGCTTATATGGGGCATAATAATAATAACATGGGGATTGTATGGGCACAATAATACAATAAGGGGGTTGCACTAATAACAATAAGGGGTTACACTAGTAGCATAGGACCTAACAATTCCTCTCAGTGCTTGGTAAATTGTAACATACCTACTAACCAAAACAATTTATTTTTTTTTATCTTTCTCGACAAGGCAATTTAATGAATTTCCGCACTTAACTTCTAACCAAAAGATTTCATTTTAATATTTAGCATATGGTTTGACTATGGGGTTTCATTTTACTACAATGACTTTGGTTCACTTGCTTTTACTGTCTGCACACTCATTCAACTAAAGAATTAATTTTCACCTAACTATAATCTACCCCACCCAAGTTGTTGTGGTAGGATTTTGGGAAACTTCGAGAGTGTGTGTGTTAACCCTACACCTTACGGTCCTTGCCTTGAGATGTGGGTTACATGAAAGACCCTGGATTGATCTCGCACTACCAATGGGGGAGATCCATCCAAGGAGGTTTTTGGTGACCACCCAGTTTGTTGGCTTCACTCTCGGTTCATTTGCATTATTCACTTAAGGGTTTTGGTGTGGGCCGACTTATAGATTAAAATTGTTGTTTAGGTAAAATCTTACAATTCACATGTCTCCTCCCTTTCCTTCAGTCAATAGTATGATGGGTCTATTCGGGATTTTCTAGCTGAACCATAATTTTTATAAATTTCATGCCATGCCTCACAGTTCTTGTGACACCGCTACGACATGCGTTGAAAATGATATGACCGGTAAGGGTTTGCTACAGATTGGCGAGTAAATGAGGTCTTCTACTGGTCGATATTTTCTTTTTTCTCAAAGGAATTTTGACAACACTGGCTTACTCTGCTCAGACAAAGCCCTTCATCACAGAGGTAGGTATTCTTTGTTATGCTTCAACTCAGTGTATTTATGCAATGTTTACTGGATAAACCCTCATTGTTGCATCTCATGGCATTATGTTTGCTTGTCTACAGGTAATCAGTCCATGACCATGTTCTGTGAACAATGTGATGATGGCTTCAACGCCCCATTTGCTGAGAACGATTCCAGGTACATTGGTTCTCTTACAAGGGTGGGGGGGTTCCATCAGTGATGATAGTCGCATTTGAGCATATAGGGGAAGGATTAGGGTTTATATTCAATCGCCACTCATAATTTAATTAAAAATGGGTCCAAGAATGGACTTGACAGTTGTGCTTTTGACTGTCTGAATATGGCATTTTGCTTTCAACTATTAGACTTTCTCGTCCATGGTTTTTCCCCTTTGATGCGGTTGGCGTTCGCACCTGATAATTTACTGTGTTGGATTTTACGTCGTAGGCGCAGTTGATGATATTCTCTTAACTTATTTGATTCACTATTTAATTTATACAGTGTCTATGCCATTTTGGGTTTTATATGAATCTCGTATGTTTATTATATTCAGTTCCCTGTATGGCTTCAGGGAATTTCCATAATCAAATTTCAGGGTATTAGGATTTGGAATTGGAAATAATGTTATGGGCCAAAGACTCTCCTTCTTGTGATTAATTACTTTCCTTGCTTGTTCAACAAAGAATGTGTGGCCCCTGTAGTTTCAGTTTAAATATTTACATGTGACACAATATTAGACCCTGGTTCTACTTTTGGCTTCATAGTAGGAACATCTTCAAATTAATTTATAACTCAGAACACTAGGAGTTAAACAATACTTCTATTTGACTGAAGGTAGTTATTTGGTTTCAATACTCAGAAAGATCTATATTTCAAAAATGATACTGCAATAGTTTTTATTTTATTTTATTTAGTACAGGGTTTACTCTACCCAAATTTTATATACTGGTTACATTAAATTATAAGGACTCGGAACTAGCCTACTGCTAGATTAGTTGACTTCACATCTGATTTTGTTTATTCCACGCAACACCCCCTCAAGCCCAGTTTTACTGTCTTTTTTATTAGTTACATAGAATTTAAGGCATTATATGTATACTCCTGTAGTTCATTAACTCACAACAAACAACAAAATACAGTACATACAATGTTATGCAAGAAAACATAATGGCTAAATTCCTTTATTTATATTTACACAAACAGATTCTTCGATAGTTTCACAATTACTTATCTTTCCTTTTTGTGAGCCTACGAGTTACCAAGATGAGAAATGATCCTCCCAACCGCGAGGTCAGTCATCTCACTGCACCTTTTCCCCGAGCCAATTATCCCTAGGCAGTTTCAGAATCAATATTCTACAATTTCTTTTAAGCTATCTGGTCACTACCAAACTTAGCAATAGATTCACAGTCTGAGCCACAGCTCCAGAACAAACTCTACTGGCCAACCAACTTTTTGAGTCATCTCTACCTCTGTACTTTCTTTCCTCCTCCTCGCCTCAGGTTCATCATACCCTCTTGGCCCTTTCTTTTGGAGGTTTTTGTTTCCCGAAGGGATCTGAGTAGATAACTACTCATAACTGTCCAACTGCCTGGGGTATGCTTACTCTAGCATTTCTCTTCAACCATAGTTAACAAAAGAAATAACCATGTTATATTATAAATAAAATCAACACATGTTTCTTTTTATGAATATTATCCTTGTCTTTAGCCATACTGGCTGATAACTTCCGAACCAAATTATTTAACTACAGTACCTTAGTAGGTCACATCCAAAATTACCAGGGGTCATCACATCTTCTCCCCCTTGATTGGAACATTGTCCTCGGTGTTCATTCTCCTTAGAACAGGTCTGGGTAAGCTTCTTGCATGACTTGTTCATCCTCCCAGGTAGCCTCTTCCGAGCTAAAGTGTTGCCATTGCACCTTAACCTGGGGGATAACTCGTCTTTGCAATATTGTTTCTCTCCGATCGAGAATATGCAGGGGTTCGACCATGAACTCCCCGTCCGTTTCGACCTGCATCCAACACATTTAGAATCAGATCTAAAATTTATATGACTATCAAAAGTCAAAATAACAATATTTTCAATCTTTATTGCTTCTACCTGAACATCTTGCCATTGAATTATGTGGCTAGGATCATGTATATATTTTTTAAGTAAGGAGACATGAAATACGTTATGAACACGAATGTGCCCAGGTAAAGCTAGCTGATAAGCTACTGGACCGACTCGTGCAATTATCTGAAAAGGACCACAAAACCGTGGAGCCAATTTAGAACAACCACTCCACCTTAAAGTGCTTCTTTTGGGTTTCACTCTTAAGTATACATGGTCTCCCACCTGAAACTCTCAATATGATCTTTTCCAGTCAGCGTAATTCTTTTGTCGATCTTGAGCGGCCTTCAGGTTAGATCGTACTCTTTTCATAGTAGTTTCCATATCTTTAAGCATATTGGGTCCCAACATAAATTTATCCTTTGGGTTGTTCCAGTTAACTGGTATCCGACACTTTCTTCCATACAATACTTCAAATGGACTCATTTTCAATGATGCATGGTAAGCATTATTGTATGCAAATTCTACTAGGTGTATGTATTCTTCCCATTTTGTGGGTTGTTGCATTACATACATCTTAAGCATATCCTCCAACACTTGATTCACGTGCTCATTCCGTCCATTTGTTTGCAAACGGTAAGCAATACTGAATTGTACCTGAGTTCCTAGGCCAGTGAACAATGCCTTCCAAAAAGCAGAGGTGAACTTTACATCCCGGTCTGAGATGACCATTTTAGGAATTCCATGTAACCTGAAAATCTCCCTCATGTAAATGTCAACTATTTGCACAACTTTATAAGTTGACTAGACTAGAATAAAATGAGCAACCTTGCTCAATTTATCCACTACTACCATTATGGAGTCATTCTGTCTCTTTGATTTTGGCAGTCCAGTAATAAAGTCCAAAGTCACAATTTCCCATTTCCACTCAAGAATGGGTAAAGGGTGAAGCAAACCAGTTGGATGTTGATGTTCAACTTTCACCTGCTGACACTCTAAGCATTGTGCTAGATATTGGGTTGTTTTTGATTTCATACCTGACCAAAAATAATCTTTTCTTAATGTTGTAATTAATTTTTGATAACCGAGGTGTGCAGCGTATGGTTTTCTATGATATTCATCTAGAATAAATCTTTTTACAGTTTGTTGATTGGTATATAAATGTGATTTCTATACAACAACATGTCTTCACTATTGACATCATACCCTAGATATTTTTCAGAACTGTTGTTCTATTTTGCTTGCTTCCATAAAAATTGGTATTCTGGGTCTTTCAAGGCAGCCTCTTTGATATGATTTGAAAAATCAAATTTAATTTTGCTAAGAGAAATCTCATAAATGCAATTTAATCTTCGACTCAAGGCATCAACAACTTAGTTCTCCTTACCTTTCAAATGTTTAATTTCGAAATCAAATTCTCTTAGGAATGCAATCCACTGTTCTTGTCAAGCATTTAAGTTTGGTTGATGGAAAAAGTTTGTAAGACTGCTATGATGTGTCATAAGAACAAACTTCTTCCCCAATAAATAATGTCGCCACATTTTCACTGCGTGAATAATTGCGATAAGCTCTAAATCATAAGATGAATAGTGTTGTTCATGGTATTTCAATTTCTGTGACTCATATTCCACCACTCGACCTTCTTGCATGAGCACACCCCCAATTCTCGTTTGGCATGCATCAATACACACTAAAAATTCCTTGCTAGGATCAATTATTCTTAAAACTAGTGCGGTAGTTAACAAATGTCTCAACTGATCGAAACTTTGTTGGCACTCCTCAGTCCAATTAAAAATTTCCCCTTTCTCTGTAATGAGGTCAGAGGGTAGGCTACCTTCGAAAATCCTCTTATAAAACGACGATAATATCCAGCCAATCCTAGAAAGGACATGTGTCAGCCACATTTTTGGGAATGGGCCATTCCATGATGGATTTAATTTTTTTTTTCCGGGTCCACTGCTATGCCATCTTGTGTGATAATATGCCCTAAATACTATATCTCTTCTTTGTAAAAATCACATTTACTATATTTTGCGTACAATTGGTGTTCCCTTAGGATCTGTAACACGATCCACAAATGTTGGTGATGTTCCTCTAAACTTTTAGAGTAAATCAATATATTGTCAATAAAAATTAACACAAATTTATCGAGATATGGATGAAATATTCCATTCATCAAACTCATGAAGGTCACTAGGGCATCGGTTAGCCCAAAGGGCAGAACTACAAATTCATAGTGCCCATAACGGGTACTGAATGTAGTCTTGCCTATATCTTCTTCTTTTATTCAGATTTGATGATACCCCAATCTGAGATCAATCTTCGAAAATATCTTAGCGCCCTTGACTTGATCGAATAGATCGTCAATTCTAGGCAATGGATACTTATTTTTAATAGTTAGTTTATTTAACTGTCGGTAATCGATGCATAGTCTTAGGGTGCCATCTTTTTTTCTAACAAACAACATTGGGGCTCCCCATGGTGACACACTAGGGCATATGTAATTTTTATCCAACAACTCTTGGAGCTGTATTTTTAATTCTGTAAGCTCAGGTACACTCATCCTATAGGGAGCCTTTGAAACTGGGGCTTCTCCGGGTACTAATTCTATGGTGAAGTCAATGTCTCTTTTAGGTGGCAACCCCGGTATTTCCTTAGGAAATACATCTACAAATTCTTGGATTATCAACATATTCTTCAATTCAGTAGTCACTTTATCAGTTTTAGTGTAGCCAACTTGTACTGCATAGATACGACAACATTTTCGCAAACACTTCCCCAGCTAGGAGGCAGTAATGGGTCTCAATTGCACTGACCTCTTAATGCCCTGTAATTCTCTTCTAGCACCTCCTTCATCCAAATAACTGACAATCTTCTCCTTACAATTTACTAAATACCAGTGAGCTTCCACCCAGTCCATTCCTATTAGAATATCATAAGAGCCTAAAGGAAAAATATTTAAATTCACCTTAATGATTTGATTCACTATTTCATTGGAACAATCTTCCACCTTAGCTCCCACCCACTGTTTGGCACCTGTGGTGAGTTGAACTAGCCAGGGGCTTTTAAATTTCTTGGTTTGTAACTGACATAGTTCTACTACTCTAGGACTTATGTAACTTAGACTGGCACCAAGATCTATCAAAATCGAGACATTATGTTTAAACATTTTACCTTCTATTTCAATCATGCTGGGTTGATACTCTACTTGCCAGTCCTCCAAAGCTGCATTGATCTTTGGTATTGTCCTTGCTATATCACCCACCGTTGATGCCTCCTGCAGATTTTCCATTGGTTCCAGTCTCCCACGATGTGGACAATTTTTTATGTAATGTGGTTCTCCACAACCCTAACATCGTAAGGGTGGCCTTTGTCCTTGTTCACCTTCAGCTTTGCTGGATGGATTCCCTGGTCTGGTCTCATTCGAGAATCAAGTTTTCTGTTGTTCTCTTTCCATATGTTTCCCTTGCTGTCCTTTAAAAGTATTTTTGGGATTACCTGTTCGATTATTTCTGTTATTTTGTGCAGTCCTTGGCCCTTTTTTCACTGTCCAACTCTTATTATTGTCCTTTTTTCTGCATTTGTTGATAATAGATTCGTGCCTTCCGCACATCATCCATAGTTTTAGGGTATTCGAACTCAAGTTGCTCTTTTATGTGTGTTGGCAAACTGCTGATAAACCGTTGCACTTTAGCTTTTTCTTCTCTTAAATATGGTACATACCGTAATAAGGCAGTAAATTTGGACACATACTCATCCATGGTCAATTGTCCTAGTCGTAACTCATGAAACTCTTTATCTTTATCGTCATAAAATCATTCTGTCAAATATTTATTCTGGAAATGTTTTTGAAATGCGTCCCAGGTAATTGATTGTTCATCAACAACATGTATTGCCTTCACTTCCTCCCACCACAATGTCACCTTTCCTCGTAACTGATAAACAACTAACAGGCCTTCAAGTTTTCATCATAATCATAGATCTGGAAGTATTTTGTTATGTTTATTAACCAAGATTCAACAGCTTCCTCGCTTTCACCATCGTAACTTGGGGGTTGAATTTTTTTAAATTCTCCTTGTAACTCAACCTTCCGTCTCTTTACCTTTTTACGTTCATCACTGTCAGAGGTCTCCTTAGACTCTTTATCTTGTGTTTTCTGATTACCTCTAGATTCCTGGGTCTGACTTCCTTCTGGCATAGAGTCCTCTCTTCTTCGGTGAGATTCAACTCGATTTCCATTATCAGAACTTGGTTTTGAATTTCGATGATTTTGCTTATCTGTCAAGCTTTTGATGATACGTTCCTGTTCACGTACAAGTCGTTCATTTTCTGCTCGAAGAGTCGCCATTTCTGCTTGAAGTTGTTGGATTGTTTCCATCATTGCAACAACTTTGTTACATGATTCACTTTCGAGTTGAACCCATAACTTAGGGTTAGTTCCTTCTACCGATATTGATTCACGCTCTGCACTGGGCCTCGCTAAGGGTGTAGAGGTGAGTCCACTTCTCCTCCTCATGATAATTTATCTTCTTCTCCCTCTCTGTGAACACACACAAGGCAGATTTTTGTAACATCCAATTAGGCCCTCAGTGTGGAACCTTTGCTCTGATACCACCTGTAACATACATACTAAGCAAAACATGTTTTTTTATTTGTCCCGAAAAAGGTAATTTAATGAAATTACACACTTAACTTCTAACCAAAAGATTTCATTTTAATATTCAGCATATGGTTCGACTATGGGGTTTCATTTTACTACAATGAATATGGTTCACCTGCTTTTACTGTCCGCACACTCATTTAGTTGAAGAAATACTTTTCACCTAACTATAATTTACCCCACCCAAGTTGTTGTGGTAGGATTTTGGGAAACTTCAAGAGTGTGCATGTTAACCCTACACCTTGTGGTCCTTGGCTTGAGATGTGGGCTACATCAACGACCCTCGATTGATCCCGCGCTACTGACAAAGGAGATCCATCTAAGGAGGTTTTTGGTAACCACCCAGTATGTCGGCTTCAGTCTCAGTTCATTTGCATTGTTCATTGGAGGGGTTTTGGTGCGGGACAACAAACAATAAAGCACAATACATACAATGTTCTACAAGAAAACATAATGGCTAAATTCCTTTATTTATATTTACACAAGCATATTCTTCGAGAGTTTCACAATTACTTATATGTCCTTTCTATGAGCCTACGAGTTACCAGGATGAGCAATGCTCCTCCCAACCTCGAGATCAGTCGTCTCACTGCACCTTTCTCCCGAGCCAGCTGTCCCCAGGAAGTTTTAGAATCAATGTTTTACAATTTCTTTTAAGCTATCTGGTCACTACCAAACTTAACAATATATTCAAAGTCTGAGCCACAGCTCCAAAACAAACTCTATTAGCCAACCAACTTTTTGAGTCATCTCTACCTCTGTACTTTCTTTCCTCCCCCTCGCCTCAGGTTCATGATACCTGCTTGGCCCTTTCTTTTGGAGGTTTTTGTTTCCCGAAGGAATATGAGTAGATAACTACTCATAATTGTCCAACTGCCTGGGGTATGCTTACTCTAGCATTGCTCTTCAACCATAGTTAACAAAAGAAATAACTAGGTTATATTATTAAATAAAATCAACACATGTTTCTTTTTACGAATATTATCCTTGTCTTTAGCCATACTCGATAACTTACCAACCAAATTATTTAACTACAGTGCTGGTCACATCCAAAATTACCGGGGGTCATCACATAAATATAGAGTTAAGATGGATCTAAGCTGGTTTAATTATTTATAATTGATCATGATAATTATTAATTTTATTTAACTTTTATTTTTAATTTTGTGTAATTTGACCTAGTCAAAATGTTTTAATTAATAATTATAATTATTATTTTTATTTTTATTTTTATATTTTATTTATTTATGAGAGAATACTTCCCGTAAATCACATCTCAATTTTTGTTGTCGACACGTTTAATTGAGATGTGATTTACCGGAAGTATTCTCTCATGAAATTTTATTTATTTTTTAATTGTATTTTACATTTATTTTTTTTATTATCTAATTTGACCGAGTCAAAATGTTTATATGACATAACTTAACATAATGTTATGTTATGTCATGTTGGGTTTGAGAGAAGGTTGGGTTGGAGGCGCAATAATTACCTTTTTCATATTTACTTAATATAATTATAAAACTATCATACAAATTATCAAATAACAAATGGCATTGTGTGAATACATGTTTATCTTTCACTTTTATCTAATAAAATTATGAAATTACGATGCAAATTATCAAATAACAAATAACATTATATGAATAAGATTATCAAATAATAAATGGCATTATGTGAATATAAGTTTATCTTTTCACATTTATCTAATAAAATTATAAAATTACCATGCAAATTATCAAATAACAAATAACATTATATAAATAAGTGTTAAAAAAATGAATAATTATACTAAAACTATTAATTTTAAACATACAAAAGAATAAATTAATTTATAAATTGAATTTGAAATAGAAAAAAATGATACCAATCCGCATATATCAATTACATTTTTTGTGAATTAAATTATCTTAAGTGGTTGAAAATATAAAATGGAATTCTTCTCACCCAATTTCAATTTCTAAAAATAATACAATAAATATTAATAACATAACTAGCATTTGCACCACATGTTGCAAAAGAAAAGCCATAAGGCAATGGCATAAGAAATAATTGCATGGAAGAAAAAGTGAAAATTTTATGCAATTTTGTTTTTTTATTGGTTTTTATTTTTTTATCATATGTTATGTTTTAGGGGGGCTTGGGATTTAAGGTTTGCTTCATGAGTCTATTTAATGTAGAACTTCATTTCTCTGTATGTATGTATATATGTATATGCTAATGCTCTTCTTATAAGGTAAAAGGTGAACCAAATATATCATACATTTTCTCCAGTTATTATAGAGCTCCTGAGCTTATATTTGGAGCCATTGAGTATACTTCTGCTATTGATATCTGGTCCATGGGTTGTGTCTTGGTTGAGCTACTTCTTGGTCAAGTAAGTGGGTTTGCAGCTTCAGAGTACAGTCTTACCTCTGCATATCATGCATGAATACCGAATTTGCCGTTTGTAATATTCTCAATGACATCATTCTTACATATACTTGAGGAAATTTTACCAAATTTGTACCAAAAGACAGTGTAGCATGCTGATCATTCTCACTATGCAGAAATCCTGCAATCGTGTTTCTGTATTATATCAAGTAAGGTATTCTAGGCACACACAGATTTCTGATTTTCCTTTCTCTTTACAGGCTCTCTTAAGCTCCCACTGGGATCAGATTTCATCCCCAGCTATCACTACCCAGTCTGTGGGGTGGCCCAAAAGGTCTTTTGATCATTAGTGTGAAAGCTACATACAGTTTGACAAAGATACGTAGATTACTATTATCAAACTTTGGGAATTTGGGATTTTATTTTTTATGCCGTTGGAAAATATCAAGGCTAAACAGTAAGGTTTCTTTGTGAATGTTCAGTAATATGGTTAAACTATTAATAGTCATACTTCAAAAAATCACTTCTGAACAGTCCAAGTAGTGACCTACTAAATCAGGAATAAAAGGCCCAATTCAACTTCAATTCAACATCAATGCATGAATAACTACGTTGTTGCAGTAAGTTATATAAGCCCAATTGTAAACGAATTATTTTCCTTGTATGCGTTATGCATAGAGCAATGCTTATTTCTCATAAATGTCCAACGCTGTTGCAGTAAGTTATGTAAGCCCAATTGTAAATGAATTATTTTCCTTGTATGCATTATGAATAGAGCAATGCTTATTTCTCAGAATGTCCAGTGAAAGTTTTGGTAGCATTAAAAACTCAATATTTTTAAATCTATGATTAGATGAAAAAGTTCATATTAGGTGTCACCATCAATTAAAAAAATATATATATATGATTTATGCCTGCCCCTTCATATTTAATTAAGAAATTATAAAAACAACATTTACTTCTCTACCCTACTTCATTTCCCTTTCATAGCTTTCATTGAAGAAAAGCTAATAGAAAAAAAATTGTGAATGGCATAAAAGTTCAGTCAAGTTTGCAATCTTGATTTCCTTTTCATACATTTAGATCGAACAAAAGCTGGATAAAATAATTGATAAAACTTTAGTCATATATGTGATCCTGCACTAAAGTTCAGTGAATAATGCAATCTAGAACACAGTTATCACCATTTGGTTCCTTTTGTGACACCAGTGGAAGTGTCTCCACTTCATGCCAAAACTTCATGACAACTGCTGCAATTGCATGAGCATTTTTTCTTTGTTTCTGGTAGAGGTCCTTTGTCCAAAAAAAGTCTCCATGACCTGTCCCTTGAGCTACCCAACGACTTAATTGAGCAGCTACAGAGGTATTCCAAAGCCTTTCCTGCATAGAACAAAGGCAGACATATAAAGTAATACAGCACAAACATAAATAATGTTGTTATTTACACAATACTGTGAAGGTATTTACATTTGGCTATAAACAAAGTCAAAAAATCAATACAGAAAGCAAAAAATCATTGCCACTGCATGAACCTGCATGAAATCATTAGCCATCCAAGACGTTTCCTCAAGGACAAAATCCCAATGAGATTTCCTTCGTGGAGGCTCCAGAAAAGGTTTTGAATTAGCAGATTCTGTGCTCTTTCTCAGTCTAGCCTGCATGTCAAGCAAATTTGCCATTAAAACAATATTTCATGGCGTAGCTAACAATGCTGAGATAGAGTAGTCTCCTATAGAATGAATATATTAAATATCTATTAAAAAGTTTAAAAGCATTTAACCATAAACCGCTATACTTACTTTGATCAATTTGGCCTCTTCCAAAATGATGTCTTCATGTGCTCTTTTCGCTGCAGCCGATAAGTTTGAATTCTTCTCCATTTCCAAAGGAATAGCAACTCATGGGTATTTACTACTCACAATACCAGATAAGATGGTAACTTTTGATTGTGGAAGCATAGATATTTTTTGGGAACTAGATATGCCACCCGCTTGACTCTCAACCTCCTTTTCTAGTACAAAAGAGGAATTTTCTTCCTTTAACATCCTGAATATTTTTGATCTTCGGTACTAGCGGGTAATACTTCTTCAGTATTTATCTTAACATATCAGTGACCCCTAAAAGTTTATCTTCATACATAGAATTGGCTCTGCTCCTCGTGTGAAAATCCTTATAATTTGATGAAGATTTTTCCTTTATATTGTCCAAACTTGTACTTTCTGGTAACCTCTCAGACATTGAATGTTTCTCACAGGCACATTCATTAAAGTCACGTTTCTCATGTGTATGAGATGAATTAGTTCCTGATATGTTCAGTTTGCCAACATCAACTGCAGTTGTGGATGAACGATGTTGATTATTTTCCTATTCAACATGTACATTTTTCTCATCTTCAATTATGCAACCAGCATACCTCCTATTCAGACTTGGTTCCAATACAACAACATTCTGGACAAATTTATCTGTACCCACTTTATCATTTTCTTGGCATGAAGTTTGATATGTCTCTTCACTAACCACCATTGATGTTGTAGCATTTCTTGGAACTGCGTCCTGAGCCACATTGACCTCTTTAGGATGCTGATGGCTTTGGATATTGTCAGAACTTATATCAGCCTTAATGCCAATATGATTTCCTTCATTGTGGATATATTGTAGCATCCCTATGAGTGTCCTGCCTCTGTAACCCACCCAAATTAGTTCCCGAATGGTTTTCATGCATAAGTGCTTCTCGCATTCCATTCTTATTGAAGGGCGTGGAATTTGAAATGGTTGATGAAATATTACAATTTTTGTCTGCATGTATCTCAACCTTTGTATCTTTGACTTCTCCAAGGCCTTTTAAACCAGTGGGAAAATTTGGAGTCCTATCACTAATAATAACTTCAACATTATCCTTTATTGAGGAGTGTCCAGTATAACGATTTGATTTATGCCTATTTCTTCTTGCATATAGCCATTAACTCCCATGCGTACACCCCCTTAGTATTTTGATTCTTTTACATGTGTTTGAATCCGACTTCCATCCAGCTATGATGTCTGCCTTCCTGTTCAACATGTACTTCGCATCACAACATGACGTGATTCTTTCAACATCCACGACTTCTGTGTCACCAGCAAAATTGCCTGTTGTGTTTAATTCGCTGCCAAGAAAAGTCCCAGGTCTTCTATTGCTTTCGGCAAAATCTCCAATTGGTAAGGCATTCAAAGAAAAGCTACCTTTTGATTCACTGCAAAGTATCATTGAATGGTTTATTGGCTACCATAAGAGTTTATGTAACTAAGTATTGGTTGTGCTCCATCAAAAAAGCAGAGATTTTGCAAATTCGTAGAGGCAATAAAAACAAAACTGAGCAAGTGATAAGCCTGAAGAAAACCTTGTTATGTACCACTCAGCTAGTGGATCCGTTGGTGATGGAGACAGAAAAATAATAGAGTTCGTCTCTCCAAATTTGAAATCCGAAAAATTTCCTCCTTGAAAAGAATAAAACAAGATGTAAGCTACAACAAAGCAAATAACTCTCACTAAGCATGGACTGTAAATTCAAAGGAAATGAATAAGAGATGAGACCTTCTCCAGGAATTCCATTTCCCGCCTCCGTTCTTCATGAACAAAAAATTCCTACCTGATTTCATGGTAATCATTTCTCTAGTGGATCAGTGAAGAGAACAACACCGTAAAAAAAAGAAGCTTTAGGACTATAAAAAATGGTATACAAACAAAATCACTGCTACCTGAGCTCTGCTTGACTCATGTATCTCAACCTCTGTATCTTTGACTTCTCCAAGGCCCTTTAAACCAGTGGGAAAATTTGGAGATCTATCACCAATAATAACTTTAACATTATCCTTTATTGATGAGTGTCCAGTATAATGACTTGATTTATGCCTGTTTCTTCTTGCATATAGCCTTTAACTCCCATGCGTACACCCCCTGAGTCTTTTGATTCTTTTACATGTGTTTGAATCTGACTTCCATCCAGCTGTGATGTCTGCCCTTCCTGTGCAACATGTCCTTTCCCAGCACAACATGATGTGATTCTTTCAGCATCCACGACTTTTGTATCACCAACAAAATTCCCTGTTGTGTTTAATTCCATGGCCCAACTAAACAAATGAAAAGGGTAGTCTTACATGTGTTTAGTTCCTTTTATGATGGAGGGAAACCCACTTTGAGATCACACAGTTTCTCTCACAAACAAAGGAAACATGTGTTAAGCCCTTTTGATATTGGAAGGAAATCAACTCAGGAAGTCAAACACCTTCCCTTACACATACACTCAGGAGCATTCAGGTCTAATATGTATACCTCAATGTTGGAAAGAATATCATTCTTCCAAATCCTTTCCTGCATAGAACAAAGGCAGACAGATAGTAATATATCACAAACATAAATAATGTTGTTATTTACACAATACTATGAAGGTATTTACATTTGGCTATAAACAAAGTCAAAAAATCAATACAAAAACTAGAAAAGCATTGCCACAGCATGAACCAGCATGAAATCATTAGCCATCCAACACATTTCCTCGAGGACAAAATCTGAATGAGATTTCCTTCGTGGAGGCTACAAAAAAGGTTTTGAATTGACAAATTTTGTGTTCTTTCTCAGTCTAGCCTGCATGTCAAGCAAATTTGGCATTAAAACAATATTTCACAGGATAGCTAACAATGCTGAGATAGAGTAGTCTCCTTTCGGCAGAATCTCCAATTGGTGAGGCATTCAAAGAAAAGCTACCTTTTGCTTCACTGCAAATTATCATTGAATCGTTCATTAACTACCATAAGAGTCTATATAACTAAGTAATGGTTGTGTTCCATCACAAAAGCAGAGATTTTGCAAATTCGTAGAGGCAATAAAAACAAAACTGAGCAGGTGATAAGCCTAAAGAAGAGCTTGTTATGTACTGCTCAGCCATTGGAACAGTTGGTGATGGAGACAGAAAACCAACAGAAGTCGTCTCTCCAAATTTGAAATCCAAGGGTTTTTCTCCCTGAAAGAAATAAAACAATATGTAAGTAACAACAAAGCAAATAAACCTCACTAAGCATGGCCTGTAAATTCAAGCGAAATGAATAAGAGATGAGACCACCTCCAAGAATTCCAGTTCCCTTCCTCGTTCTTCACGAACAACAAACTCCTGCCTAATTTCATGGTAATCATTTCTCTAGTGGATCAGTGAAGAGAATAACATAGTAAAAAAGAAGCTTTGGGACTATAAAAAATGGTATACAAATGAAATCACTGCTACCTGAGCTCTGCTTGAGTCATGTATCTCAACCTCTGTATCTTTGACTTCCAAGGCCCTTTAAACCAGTGGGCAAGTTTGGAGATCTATCACCAATAATAACTTTAACATTATCCTTTATTGACGAGTGTCCAGTATAACGACTTGCCGCCCCTCATTGCCAGGCTATGTTGAAGCTGTGTGGTGGGGGTCAGCAGACACAGAACTCGATCCTGTGACCTCTGTGTGCTTTGTTGGCTTGCATCTCTCCACAAAGAAGAAAACCAATCACAAAAAAAGAATAACCCTAAAAACAGAAAACAAGCAAGAAACCTTGGAAACAAAAGGAAAAAGCAAGAAACCCTGGAAACAAAGGGAAAAGATGTCTCAGGTTCAACAAATAACTTTGCGATAAGTGGTTTTGTCTTCCTCGACAATCCAACTAGCTTTTGTACACAGGAAACCGATGTAGAGAAAAACTACCAAAGCATACGCGGCCCTCCTGCATCCTCCTGCAGCAAAGGCATTTGCCTCCGCCCTCGCCCTCCTCTACAAGCCCTCGCCCTGTGCTGCAGCAAACGCGGCTATCCGCATGCATGACGGACCGAGTAGATTGACAAGATGGGTATGGTTTAATTAATGTTTTAATTAACTAATTACTTTAACAGTTTTTAAATGTATTTTTAATTAAATTGGACGACATATTATTGTTCAATCGTCTAACAATGGATCCGACAGTTAAGATTAAGACAGAAAGGCATTTGGGGGAGTTCATTTAAGAGGGAAACGCCTTACGGGGTAATTGAGAAAATATAAAAGAAACATTTATTTCTCTACCTTAGTTCATTTTCCTTTCATGCATTTCATTGAAGAAAAGCTAATAGAAAAAAAAAATGTGAATTACATAAAAGTTCAATCAAGTTTTCAATCTTGATTTCCTTTTCATACATTTAGATTGAACAAAAGCTGGATAAAATAATTGATAAAACTTTAGTCAAATATGCGATCCTGCACTAAAGTAAAGTGAATAATGCAATCCAAAACACAGTTATCACCATTTGGTTCCTTTTGTGACACCAGTGGACTACTACCCTGCTGCAAAGGAGACATCACCCCTGCATGAGAGTGTCTCCACTTCATGCCAAAACTTCATGACAGTAGCTGCAATTGCATGAGAATTTTTGTTTGCTTCTGGTACAGGTCCTTTGTCCAAAAAAAGTCTCCATGACCTGTCTCTTGAGCTACCCAACGACTTATTTGAGCAGCTGCAACCGTCTTCCAAATCCTTTCCTACATAGAACAAAGGCAGACAGATAGTAATATATCACAAACATAAATAATGTTGTTATTACACAATACTGTGAAGGTATTTACATTTGGCTATAAACAAAGTCAAAAAATCAATACAAAAGCTAGAAAAGCATTGCCATTGCATGAACCAGCATGAAATCATTAGCCATCCAACACATTTCCTCGAGGACAAAATTTGAATGAGATTTCCTTCGTGAAGGCTAAAAAAAAGGTTTTGAATTAGCAAATTTTGTGTTCTTCCTCAGTCTAGCCTGCATGTCAAGCAAATTTGGCATTAAAACAATATTTCACAACATAGCTAACAATGCTGAGATATAGTAGTCTCCCTTTGGCAGAATCTCCAATTGATGAGACATTCAAAGAAAAGCTACCTTTTTATCACCATTTGGTTCCTTTTGTGACACCAGTGGACTACTACCCTGCTGCAAAGGAGACATCGCCCCTGCATGAGAGTGTCTCCACTTCATGCCAAAACTTCATGACAGCAGCTGCAATTGCATGAGAATTTTTTGTTTGCTTCTAGTACAGGTCCTTTGTCCAAAAAAAGTCTCCATGACCTGTCTCTTGAGCTACCCAACGGCTTATTTGAGCAGCTGCAACCGTCTTCCAAATCCTTTCCTGCATAGAACAAAGGCAGACAGATAGTAATATATCACAAACATAAATAATGTTGTTATTTACACAATACTGTGAAGGTATTTACATTTGGCTATAAACAAAGTCAAAAAATCAATACAGAAACCAGAAAAGCATTGCCACTGCATGAACCAGCATGAAATCATTAGCCATCCAACACATTTCCTCGAGGACAAAATCTGAATGAGATTTCCTTCTTGGAGGCTACAGAAAAGGTTTTGAATTAGCAAATTTTGTGTTCTTCCTCAGTCTAGCCTGCATGTCAAGCAAATTTGGCATTAAAACAATATTTCACAGCATAGCTAACAATGTTGAGATAGAGTAGTCTCCTTTCGGCAAAATCTCCAATTGGTGAGGCATTCAAAGAAAAGCTACCTTTTTATCACCATTTGGTTCCTTTTGTGACACCAGTGGACTACTACCCTGTTGCAAAGGAGACATCACCCCTGCATGAGAGTGTCTCCACTTCATGCCAAAACTTCATGACAGCAGTTGCAATTGCATGAGAATTTTTTGCTTGCTTCTGGTACAGGTCCTTTGTCCATAAAAGTCTCCATGACCTGTCTCTTGAGCTACCCAACGACTTACTTGAGCAGCTGCAACCGTCTTCCAAATCCTTTCCTGCATAAAAACAAAACTGAGCAGGTGATAAGCCTGAAGAAAACCTTGTTATGTACTACTCAGCCAGTGGATCCATTGGTGATGGAGATATAAAACCAATAGAGTGTGTCTCTCCAAATTTGAAATCCGAAAAATTTCCTCCTTGAAAAGAATAAAACAAGATGTAAGCTACAGCAAAGCATATAACCCTCACTAAGCATGGACTGTAAATTCAAGGGAATGAATAAAAGATGAGACCTTCTCCAGGAATTCCAGTTCCCGCCTTCGTTCTTCACGAACAAAAAAGTCCTACCTGATTTCATGGTAATCATTTCTCTAGTGGATCAGTGAAGAGAACAACACCGTAAAAAAAAAAACTTTGGGACTATAAAAAATGGTATACAAACAAAATCAATGCTACCTGAGCTTTGCTTGACTCATGTATCTTTGACTTCTCCAAGGCCCTTTAAACCAGTGGGCAAATTTGGAGATCTATCATCAATAATAACTTTAACATTATCCTTTATTGACGAGTGTCCAGTATAATGACTTGATTTATGCCTATTTCTTCTTGCATATAGCTTTTAACTCCCATGCGTACACCCCCTGAGTCTTTTGATTCTTTTACATGTGTTTGAATCTGACTTCCATCCAGCTGTAATGTCTGCCCTTCCTGTGCAACATGTCCTTTCCCATCACAACATGATGTGATTCTTTCAGCATCCACGACTTCTGTATCACCAACAAAATTGCCTGTTGTGTTTAATTCCCTGGCCCAACTAAACAAATGAAAAGGGTAGTCTTACATGTGTTTAGTTCTTTTTATGATGGAGAGAAACCCACTTTGAGATCACACAACTTCTCTCACACACAAAGGAAACATGTGTTAAGCCCTTTTGATAATGGAAGGAAATCAACTCAAGAAGTCAAACACCTTCCCTTACACATACACTCAGGAGCATTCAGGTCTAATATGTATACCTCAATGTTGGAAAGAATATCACTGATTCAAACAAATCACTGGTGTATTAAATATTGAATCTTAGTTGTCATGCATCTCTAAATTCAATAAACCAAGTTTGATACACCAGTCATCTAGTCTAAGTAGAGATATCCATGGAGCTGCAATATACAAAATCTGGGTTTATATGAGTCCTGTGTTACATATTGATTATCTTAAAATGAAATTCAGGGTTCCTTCAAATTAATCAAAGCATACAGTAAGAGTGCTTACACTTACATTGCTGTTAATATTATATATTGAGTTTTTTGTTAGTTTCTCTAATTGATTTTGTGTTTTGGGGGTGTTGGTCTCTTAATAATATTACCAAAATTGGCTTTGCAGAAAGAGGCTAGACTGCAAGAACTCAAAAGAAGACACAAATGTGTGAGAAAGAAGATGAGATCAGACATCAGCGTGAGAAAGGAGGAAGCAACTAATTTCTTGCTTGGTTTTATTGATATCAAGATAATATCCCGAGTGTTGAAGATGTCCAAGATTAGTAAAGACCATTTACGTTGGTGTCACCATCAATTAAAAAAAATTATAACTGATTTATGTCAGCCCCTTCATATTTAATTAAGAAATTATAAAAGAAACATTTATTTCTCTACCCTAGTTCATTTTCCTTTCATGCATTTCATTGAAGAAAAGCTAATAGAAAAAGAAATTGTGAATTACATAAAAGTTTAGTCAAGTTTGCAATCTTGATTTCCTTTTCATGCAGTTAGATTGAACAAAAGCTGGATAAAATAATTGATAAAACTTTAGTCAAATATGCGATCCTGCACTAAAGTAAAGTGAATAATGCAATCCAGAACACAGTCATCACCATTTGGTTCCTTTTGTGACACCAGTGGACTACTACCCTGCTGCAAAGGAGACATCACCCCTGCATGAGAGTGTCTCCACTTCATGCCAAAACTTCATGACAACAGCTATAATTGCATGAGAATTTTTTGTTTGCTTCTGGTACATGTCCTTTGTCCAAAAAAAGTCTCCATGACCTGTCTCTTGAGCTACCCAACGACTTACTTGAGCAGCTGCAACCGTCTTCCAAATCCTTTCTTGCATAGAACAAAGGCAGACAAATAGTAATATATCACAAACATAAATAATGTTGTTATTTACACAATACTGTGAAGGTATTTACATTTGGCTATAAACAAAGTCAAAAAGTCAATACAGAAACTAGAAAAGCATTGCCACTAAATGAACCAGCATGAAATCATTAGCCATCCAACACATTTCCTTGAGGACAAAATCTGAATGAGATTTCCTTCGCGGAGGCTATAGAAAAGGTTTTGAATTAGCAAATTTTGTGTTCTTCCTCAGTCTAGCCTGCATGTCAAGCAAATTTGGCATTAAAACAATATTTCACAGAATAGCTAACAATGCTGAGATAGAGTAGTCTCCTTTCGGCAGAATCTCCAATTGGTGAGGCATTCAAAGAAAAGCTACCTTTTTATCACCATTTGGTTCCTTTGGTGACACCAGTGGACTACTACCCTGCTGCAAAGGAGACATCACCCCTGCATGAGAGTGTCTCCACTTCATACCAAAACTTCATGACAGCAACTGCAATTGCATGATAATTTTTTGTTTGCTTCTGGTACAGGTCCTTTGTCCAAAAAAAGTCTCCATGACCTGTCTCTTGAGCTACCCAACGACTTACTTGAGCAGTTGCAATTGTCTTCCAAATCCTTTCCTGCATAGAACAAAGGCAGACAGATAGTAATATATCACAAACATAAATAATGTTGTTATTTACACAATACTGTGAAGGTATTTACATTTGGCTATAAACAAAGTCAAAAAATCAATACAGAAACCAGAAAAGCATTGCCACTACATGAACCAACATGAAATCATTAGCCATCCAACACATTTCCTCGAGGACAAAATCTGAAGGATATTTCCTTTGTGGAGGCTACAAAAAAGGTTTTGAATTGAAAAATTTTGTGTTCTTTCTCAGTCTAGCCTGCATGTCAAGCAAATTTGGCATTAAAACAATATTTCACAGCATAGCTAACAATCCTGAGATAGAGTAGTCTCCTTTCGGCAAAATCTCCGATTGGTGAGGCATTCAAAGAAAAGCTACCTTTTGCTTCACTGCAAATTATCATTGAATCGTTCATTGGCTACCATAAGAGTCTATGTAACTAAGTATTGGTTGTGCTCCATCACAAAAGCGGAGATTTTGCAAATTCGTAGAGGCAATAAAAACAAAACTGAGCAGGTGATAAGCCTAAAGAAAAGCTTGTTATGTACTGCTCAGCCATTGGAACCATTGGTGATGGAGACAGAAAACCAATAGAGGTCGTCTCTCCAAATTTGAAATCCAAGGGATTTTCTCCCTGAAAGAAATAAAACAATATGTAAGCTACAACAAAGCAAATAACCCTCGCTATGCATGGCCTGTAAATTCAAGCGAAATGAATAACAGATGAGACCACCTCCAAGAATTCCAGTTCCCTCCCCCGTTCTTCACGAACAATAAACTCCTGCCTGATTTCATGGTAATCATTTCTCTAGTGGATCAGTGAGGAGAATAACACAGTAAAAAAGAAGCTTTGGGACTATAAAAAATGGTATACAAATGAAATCACTGCTACCTGAGCTCTGCTTGAGTCATGTATCTCAACCTCTGTATCTTTGTCTTCTAACGCCCTTTAAATCAATGGGCAAGTTTGGAGATCTATCACCAATAATAACTTTAACATTATCCTTTATTGATGAGTGTCCAGTATAACGACTTGCCGCCCCTCATTGCCAGGCTATGCTGAAGCTGTGTGGTGGGGGTCAGCAGACACGGAACTCGATCCTGTGACCTTTGTGTGCTCTGTTGGCTTGCATCTCTGCACAAAGAAGAAAACCAGTCACAAAAAAAGAATAACCTTAAAAACAGAAAACAAGCAAGAAACCCTCGCAACAGAAGGAAAAAGCAAGAAACCCTTGAAACAAAGGGAAAAGATGTCTCAGGTTCAACAAATAACTTTGCGATAAGTGGTTTTGTCTTCCTCGACAGTCCAACCGGCTTTTGTACACAGGAAACCGATGTAGAGAAAAACTACCAAAGCATACGCGACCCTCCTGCATCCTCCTACAGCAAAGGCATTCGCCTTTGCCTTCGCCCTCCTCTACAAGCCCTCGCCTTGCGCTATAGCAAACGCGGCTATCCGTGTGCACGACAGACCGAGTAGACTGACAAGATGGGTATAGTTTAATTAATTTTTTAATTAACTAATTACTTTAACAGTTTTTAAATGTATTTTTAATTAAATTGGATGGCATATTATTGTTCAATCGTCTAACAATGGATCCGACGGTTAAGATTAAGACAAAAAGGCATTTGGGGAGTTCATTTTAGAGGGGATCCGACGATTAAGATTAAGACAGAAAAGCATTTGGGGGAGTTCATTTTAGAGAAAAACAACGTTAATATATTCCATGTATAAAATAAACAATATTACCATGTATATAAGAAAAAAAACAACATATTTGATTATCTTAATTCATATACCATTAAGTTTTATAAAAGAAAATAATGCAAACAATGCTTATATACCATTAAATTTTATAAAAGAAAATAATGCAAACAATGCTTATGATTCCATTCTGGATGTGTAAAAACATTAACGGACGGTGAATACGCACCTTTTCGTCTGCGGTCAGCGATCTGTATCCTCCGCTTTGATACACATGAATTTGAAACACGATACTAAAGCAAATGGCGTTTGTAAGTTTATTGTTCGAGTGGGTAACGGATACTTTGGGGTTGGAGCCCTAATTTGCTGACTTTAGTGCCGCTCTAGTCTAGGTACCTCTTTTCTTTTCTACTGCACATTGGGGAAAAACTCGCGTATACATATTCCATACGCACGCAAGGTTTTTGGAGATCCCCTAAAATGCAGGCCGTTCGTCATTGCCCAGATGGCTACTTATTAGTGAGATATTTCTAATCATAGGATTCGATCTTCTTGTGTTTGTTTTTAAATGTCAAAATCTCCATAACCGAGGCACTAAGGGTGAGCAGGTACGGTTCAACCTTCCGAGCTGGGTGCTATTTTTTATAGAAAATATGGATTCTGCATTTAGGGCTAGTTGTTAAAAAGCTAATACGCAATTGGGTATGGCAAATTTCCATATTTATATTTTGTTAGAGTCATAAGGATGAAAATCTGACGGTGTGTGATTCAATTGGGGTTGATATCACAGGTAGGATGGCCAAGGAGGAGTTCGGTAACGTAAAGACGTCAGTGTGGTGGGATTTGGAGAACTGCCCGGTTCCCAGTGGGGTGGATCCTCATGCAATTGCACAGAATATAAGCTCGGCCCTTTCGAAGCATGATTACAGAGGTCCTGTCTCCATTAGTGCGTTTGGTGACACCCACTGCTTACCTGCAAATATCCAGCACGCTCTCTCCAGTACCGGGATAGCTCTCAATCACGTTCCAGCAGGTCAGTCATTTTTTGTTAATTTTGATTTTAATTTTTTAAAACCCCCAAGTGTCTAGGCCCTGGTGTGTTCTGCCGTGTTTATCTGATGTTTGGGTAATTATTTGCGGAGGATTGGCCAGTTAGCAATGGGAATAAAGTCACTCTGTTTTACTTTCCTTTTACTAATTATTTTAATTTTTAATAACGTATATCTTGACTAAATTGCCCTTTGTTTGTCTCTTCCTTGTTCGAATTGCCATTTGTTTTACGATATTTTATTTGGAGGTGTCTGTAACCATGATTTATGCGATGTTGTAACCTTGATCTATGCGATTATTTTATGTGATAAATTTTTTGTCATCTGGGTTTTGAGCGTAGTTACACCATAGCCGGTATGAAATTATTATGTTTGCGTTTTTATTGATGACGTTGACAATGATTACTAGTAGGCAAGTCATCCCTAGGATGTTTGAACTTTGATATCCATTAAATTTCTTAATTATCATTATAATTCTTAACCTCAGTCTTTCCTTCTCCTTGTTGATTGTCTGGAGGAGATTATTTCAGTTGTTGCAATTATTTTTTTGATGCATATTACCTTATTTTTGTGTACTTTCATAGCCTCGTCAGAATCCCATGTTTTGGACGTTACATGGAGTGCATTTCTTCAACATAATTAGTGGCCATGCTTTTATCTTACCTAGTATAGTACTACCTAAAGATTGCCCTAACTATTATTGAGAAATCTGATTTTCGGTCATTCATTAACATTCCTATTTTTCTACTATATTAAAATTTAACTGTTAATAAATATATCTTGTAGTTTGTTGATCAGTCACGACTCATGGGTCTTTGTCAAATGGTTCTTAGGAAATTTTGTACCATGGTAGTTCCAGGTGCAAGTATTCCACGTGGATTCTAAGTGTATTAAATAGATTACTGTTATCTCTCTGCTGTAATTGTTATGAGGTAAATTCAGTGGTGAGTGTGGGAATTTCCAAAATATGCACTTTAAAACGCTAATTTTTTATGCATCATTTACTTGAGGTTCCTCGAATCTATTGCACAAAATTTTTAGTTGTATGGCTGAATCTGAAAGATACACTACGACAACAATATGCTTCATTTTTGTTCAACCAAATCACTAGGGAAGCTGAAGAAAATCCATTAAATATGTACTTGAAGGAGAGAAGATGCACAACGCTTAGGGCACAATCTGTAGAATTTTTCTACAAATCAGCTAGCTCTGATACCATGTAGAAATTCCCACCTGCAGATCACCTAATAATGCAATAGACTAAAGCAAAATACTTGATCTACTTCTACAACCAATTTAGCGGAAGCTTAATTGAACATGAGCAACATCAATAAGAACACATATAACTGATATGGAGAAATCAATCACACATAATACAGAAGAATTTACCTGGGGAAAGCTTCAGCCTAAAATCCCAACTCTGTATTATCATACAAGTGGAAATATAGTCAGTATTACAAAAAGAATCAGCTCAAAAGCTATCCTGCTCTCTCTGTAATACCTCTGCTGCTCATAGACAGTCAAAGACCTCTATCTAACCTCTGGTCTGCCCTCCAAGCCTCCTATTTCTTTGCGTGATTTTGATTGGGGTCCAGTGCAACCACATGTGTGAATTGGCCTCTTCACACACTCACTAACCTCTGATCCAACTACGCAGTCCTGAAGGAGATAAATCCTCATCATGGATGAGCTTCCTTTATATGAAAAATATTCATCCAACTGATAGTACACTGCCCCTTCTATGATCTCAACTGGGTCTTTGCCTGAATTGACATGCATGAGTTATCCATGAGTGAATACTCAGTTATCTGAAATACAGTAGTTACATGCATGCAAGCATTAACTAACTGAACTCTCATTAATTTAACAAATTGTTAAATTAATCTAACTGGACTTGACTCAGTTAATTGAGCCAACTAATTACAACGCAATATTACAACTCATCCTTATCTCTTTTTTTTTTTGTCGGCTAAAGTAGGACCTTTCATTTTCTATTGAACAGGGTTGAAATAAGTACATACATTTGGTGCCCTCAACCCGCCCCGAAGGGAAACCAGGTCTGTTGGCCACCTTAAGTTTATGTAAGCCAGCCAGTAGCAAAAGAGTAACAGCCTATCTATCCATGCCAAGTGAACTGTACAACCAAAATTGCTAAACTTATTTCCTGTTAACATTTAAAAAACTATAAACAGGCAGGAGAGCTAGAACTCGACTAACTATCAAGGATTCCATGAGCAGACAGACTAATCTACCGTGTTATTAGGAGGGATCTCTTCATCTTTAGTCACTGGCACTATCTTCTTTAGGAGTTGTTGTATCTCTTCCAGCTTGCTGTCTTGCATGAGCAAGGTGATCTGGAGGTTCTTCATTTCTTTCCGTAGATTTGGGATGCCCTGAGCCATTTCAGCCATTTCCATTGCTACCTGTTCCATAGCTTTTGCCATTATTCTCTTAACTATCCAGTAAACATGAAGGGCCTGCCTGTATAGAGACAGGCGACTCCTGGTGTTACCTGGGTCTGGAATCAAGTTCCCCCAGTCCTCCATCTTTGTTTCTGAGTCCTCCTGCAGTGCATTGGCCTTCATTTCTTGGATTATCCTTCAGATCTCAACATCGGTGCCTTCATTGTATGCTTTCTCAGCCTCTTGAACCATTTGTTTCATGGTTCTCCGTCCACGTCGCTGGCCAACTGGAGCTTCTGATCTCGGTTCCTGCCTTTCGAATTGACGTCCTCTACCTCTGCCTCTGCGTCCTTTTCCTCGGCCCGGGTGCGAGGGTTTCTTCCGGCCTGCTGTCTTGCTTCCCTGTCCGATTTCAAAAAATATATTCTCAGTGAAATCCTCCCCTCCAGTTCCCCTAGTTTTCTTCTCCAGGTTCGTTTTTCCTTCTTGTTGGTCTCCCTCTGGTTTTCAGACTTTCCCTGCTCCTCCTTTCCTCGCATGGATTTGGTGAAGCTTTTCCGTGGTCTTCACTTCCTCCTTAAACGCGTGTTCTTCTATCTCCACCTGGCCCTGGTCTATGTCCACCCGTATTCCTTGCATGGTTTTGGCCTGTCCTTTCCAGCTTCTCTCCATACTCGTGTCGAACACTGCCTTCCCCATGCTATCACCCTCTATCCTTAGACTGATATGGTGATAGCCGATCTCCCGGTCCTTCTCCTTTCGGCTACTTTCTGCAATTGCTAAGTCTCTCCCGGTTTCTATACTCCTGCCTATTCTCATTGTCTCAGCATAAGGTTGATTCACGCCAACGTGCCTACTCCCACTGCGGGTAGCAAAGCATGCCACCCTTCCTTTAATACTCTGCTCCTCCTTTCTTTGGCACATGCGACCCTTTGGGATGCCCTGGCCTCCTTTTATAAGTTGTGTGCCATCTGCCCATCATCCTCTCACATGAACGCCGCCATTCTTACTCAACTCCCCCATCTTCTGATCACTGCCTTTCTTGCGACCAGTTTTCTTCATTACTCTGTCACTTCTTGGCCTCGGGATCCTGCCGGTTCTGCAAGCCATCATGATATCTTGTGTGGTTATGCTGTTTCATGGTGGCACGCCCTGCCACCTTTCTTCATTCATTATGTTTTCGTGCTTCTCCACCTCCTCCACACCGATCGGGGGCCATCTGTAGCTATTTTCATGCAGTTGTAGTCTCTTTGTCATCCTGAGTGATGATTGAAGTGAGGATCTCCCATCGTGGCTTGTCCACCTGAGTTGGCCATATGCTGTCTACCTTTCCGCCCTGTTCAATACAACCCCAGTTGGCTAGAAAGTCAGCTGCTTTGTTTCCTTCTCTTTTTACATGATTAAAATTTTTATAGTCTATGCGTTTCATGATGTTTGCCAAGTCTTGGATTAACCCCGCCGTCCTCCAGCTCTTCGCTACCTGTTCCCAATCTTTACCATTATTCAATTTCCTTAGACTTTCAATTACTAGTTGCAAGTCCCCTTCAATCTCCAACTGTGTATATCCATTTCTAATTGCTATTCTGCAGCCTTGGTAAACTGCCATCAATTCAGCTTCGTTATTACTCATTATGCCTCCCCGATCTGCATAAACCCATATGGTACGCCCTTGGTTATCTCTGAATATACCCCCAAATCCCGTTGGGCCCGGGTTTCCTTTGGAAGCCCCATCGAAATTTAGTTTGATAAAGTTTTCTCGAGGGTATATAAATTTGGACTGACTCTGATTCTGGGTGTTCTGGTTTCTTTTGTTTTGAGGTTGAATCATACTCGACTGCAAATCTAGACTGACTAAGATTCGACTTTCTTCTGGGGTTGTTTTCCAGTGCTCTTCCTTCCAGGCTTCCGCTAGAATAGTTTCTCTTATGAGATTTTTCTTTCGCTTCCAAATCGTCTCAGGAGGGTTGGCTTTGTCTTGAAATATTCTTTGATTTCTTTCCTTCCATATTAGCCATATATTGAATCCCATTGCCAGACTCTAGGCTCTCCTTACCACCGGACTTGAGAATTGACCTTTTCCCCAATGGAAGATGGTTTGTTTGATGTCAAGGGGATCCCTGTTTGATTTTCCAAAGAGATTTCTGATTTCATCCCATTGTTGAAGGGCGATAGGGCATGAGTTCAGGAGATGTTCCTGCGTTTTTATGTTATGATTGCAGAGGCTACCTCTGGGAGGTCCATAGAACCCTCGCTTTTGAATCTGGACCCAAGTCAGGATTCTTCCTTTTCCTACTAGCCAGGCGAACAGGGTAACCTTTGGCCACCATTTGTTCTTCCATATGTGTTTCCACACTGGTTCCTCCTCTCCTTGTTCCTTATGAGTGGTTAGATAGTAGGCCTCCTTTACTGTGAAAGTGCCTTTTGTTGATCTACCCCACCGAAGAATGTCCGTTCCTGTTCTAATTTTAATTCTTCTTGATTCCATCTCTTTTGCGAATAACATTCTCTGTTCAGGGTCTATGTTGTTGTCCCATTCTTCTGGATTCCTCCAAATTCGCCAGGTCTCATCTTGCCTTTCTTCTTTCCAATACTCCTTAACATAATGTAACCCTTCTGCTGCTGCCCTCTGATATATGTCTTGCAGCGGTTGAAGCCCCGCCAATCTTTCTCTTTGCTGCCATGCTTCCTCCCAAAATTTAGCTGTATTTCCGTCCCTTATTTCCTAGAAAGCATGCTTGCCTATAATGTTTCTGTTTTGGCTTGCCAGGTCCCATACTATGGAGCCCCTTGGAACTTCCTCTAATCTAAGAATGTCTTCAACAGATGTGGGCATTGAGTATTTTTGTGTCCAGATCTTTTTCCATAGATCTTCTCCTCCCTGCATCCATCTCCACCATAGCTTCGCTCCCAGAACTCTATTCATAATACCCGGATCCCTAAGACCTAGGCCTCCCTCTTCCTTATGCTTTGTTAAGCCCTTCCACGATACTAGAGCCCATTTTTTTTGTTGTTTTGGACCTCCCCATATGAATTTTCTAAATATTTCTATCATTTTAGTACACACTCCTTTGGGGGCTGCCATAGCCGAGAGAGGATAAATAGGAATTGCTTGAAGAATTGATTTAAGAAGAACAAGTCTACCTGCTATATTCAGTGATCAGAATGCCCAGTTTGCCAATCTGTTCTTGAGTTTCTCCACAGTCTGCTACCAGTTTGCTAGCCTTAGGGGGTGCAAAGCTAATTGGTTTCCTAGGTATTTTGTAGGTAATTCTCCAGCTCGTAATTAGTCAGGTGTCCTTTGATCGCTTCGGGAGTGTTGAAGAAGAAAGTGCATGATTTCTCCCTATTAATCTCCGTGCCTGAAGCTTCCATGAAGAGGTCCAAAATCCGTTTTACCCTCTTGACCAGTGTTGTTAAAATCGCGATAAAATCGCGATTTAATGAAAAAATCGCGATTTTTTCAGCTTGCCGATCAAATCGTGATTTTTATACGAAAAAATCGCCTACTTTTTTTTTGCCGATTTTTACTGAAAAAATCGCGATTTTTTAAAAAAAAACGCGATTTTTAACGAAAAAATCGTGGGGGCTCAGGACAACATAGTTTTATAACTTTTTTTGGGTTTTTTCATGCAATGTTTTCTGAAAGAAACAAATAATTTTTGAGTGGGGTAGCTTAATGATCAAGTCTAGGCCCTAGTATGGATATGCTATTCATGGTAATGTTAAATTCTTAAAGTAAAAGTGACATTCTCCTTAATCTTCATTTTCATCCTTTTACTTAAATTTTTAACATTACCATGAAATAACTCAGGATGTTTGAGAGTGGTTCCAGCCTCATTGGATTTCATATGGAGAAAGTAGAATTTTAGATTTCATTTAAAATCCAGCAGACTTATCAGTTTTTCAGGATTTCAGGATTGGGAGATTGTAATGTTTCCAGGTGACACCACCTGCCCGGGCTACCCCTGCCACCAGTAGAGGACGTGGTCTACCTCCTATAGCTCCTACTTCTAGTTCTTCAACGTCTAGATCACATCAGACTCCACTGCCATTTCCACCTGCACGGGCACCAGCATCTACATCTAGAGGGAAAGGGAAAGCTGTGGCATTTTCTCGCAAGAGGGGCAGAGGAAATCAATAGGATTAGACTTTCATTTTATTGTATATGACATTATGACATGATGAGATACATTATCATATTTTTTGTTGATATTTTGAGGCTGAGTTGGGACTTACTATTCAGGACATGATTCAATGTTATGTGTGATTTTAGCGCTAGACATGATATTAACATCTTATATATTAGTTTTTTTATCATATTTATGTGTCAATGTATTTATTTTATGTTGTAGATGGTTTAGATATTAAAAAAATTGAAAAAAAATGAAAAAAATGAATATTTTTGTACCAAACGATTTTTTCCCGATTTTTTTCTTTTTTGATTTTTTCCCGATTTTTTCCGATTCGTTCCCCGCGCCGATTTAATCCCGATCGCGCTTTTAACAACATTGCTCTTGACTTCTCTTAATGAAACAACACAAAAAAGCATGATGTCGTCAACGAACTGTTGGTGAGTAATAGGAAGGTTATTTCCCCAGGGCCTCAGACCTTTGATTTTTCCTTCTCTCAGTTCTTTTTTAAGATATCGTCCCTGGGCTTCTGCTGCAATTATGAACAAGAATGGTGATACAGGATCACCCTGTCGCAATCCTCTTGTAGTATTGAACGTTGATGTTGGGGACCTGTTTAAAAGGATGGAGAAATTAAGGTTGATATCATCTCATAAATCCAGTTCACCCATCTATCGCAAAATCCAAAAGCCTTTAAAATTGATTTAAGGTAACTCCAATTTAGACGATCATAGGCCTTAGAGAGGTCCAGTTTTATCATCATTCCCATTTTCTTTTTTTTTGTTTCAGGGAATGAATCACTTCTTGAGATACCACTATACCATCCAAAATTTGTCTCCCTTCCACAAACCCAGTTTGTTCCAGGGAGATTATACTAGAGAGAATCGGTTTCAGCCTCTTGGCCATTAAAGTAGCCATAATTTTGTAAATAACATTACAAAGGGCAATCGGTTGAAATCCTTGGGCCGATTCCGAGTGAGCTGATTTAGGAATAAGAGAGAGAAGAGTTGAGTTCAGACCAGGCCATACCTTTTGGTGTCTTCGCCCTAAGAAGTGCCAGCTTGCTTGGTAAAATTCTGCTGTAAACCCATCTGGGCCTGGGGCTTTGTTTTTTTTCATCCCTTTCACAATTTCCTCTACTTCCTCCAGTGTTGCAGCCCCCATCAAGGCTAGGTTTTGGTCTCTCGTGATCATTCTTGGAATTTCATTACATATTCTTCCTATTGCTGCTTTTCTGTCCTCCTGAACTCATCCTTATCTCTTTAACTGATGGATAACTTCCTCAATTAATAGATAAATTGTTGCATGTCCTCACATAGACTTCAAGTTTGATTTTCCTTAACTAATTAACTCAAGATGAATTAATTAATTAATTTACAAACTGCTGTTAATATCAAATTCGAATTTTACTTCTTATTTTTAGTCCAGGGACTGACTAAAATAGGAATCCATTCTGAACTGCTAAAAATAGAATGCTATTTTTAGCACCTCCATTTTTCATTCCTTGTTGCCCAGTCCAGCACTGGTACTCAAACTGCTATTTTTAGCACTTCTATTTTTAGCATTTGTTGTTGCCATTTTCAACAATCCCTTTTAATAAGAAAGGCTTCCTCTCGAACCCGATCCTGTACCTTCGGAATGTTCTGCATGCAACACTTCTACCAAGTGTGGTTGCTCCAGCAATTCTCGAAACAAAAAAAATCCCAACTGACCTCTTTGTTGGGGTAGAAACATACTCTGATGATGAAGCTCTACTTGCTGCTAACAAGTGCTCCCTCTTTGACCTTTGCGCTACTGCAACATCTCCATGCATCTCGCACCGTTGCACACCTCTCTGTGCCATTCTGCACTGGTGCAACACACTTGTGCCTTTCGCATTGCTGCAGCCTGCCAGCTCTGCACTGTCTTGGGATTCCTGCACTGTAGCTCTCTCTACCGCTCCATCCGCATTTGTCTCTACCCAATCAGTTAGCCCTGCTACTCCTCATCGGGGCTCCTGTAGCAAAGTCGAATCAAAGAGGTTGGGTACCTCAAGGATCCTGCCCCTCCTCCTTGGGATGATCACTCCAAATCGCCCCACCTCCTACCTGGAGGTATGGCTGTATGTGATCTCTAAGCCCATCTGGCTTGAATTTCCCCCCACTGGAGGTCTCTGCATGAGTAGATGTCTCTACTCGATCTCCTCTCAGTTTCTCTAGTTGTGGCTGCTCCACAATCTCCTGAAGCTGCTTCACCAATTGTGGCTCCTCCACAATTGTCTGAGACTTCTTCTGGCGCTGCATGTTGAGAGGTAATTTACCCTCCCTCTCAACCACCAAGTATCTAACCTTCGCCTTGCTCCTCAAGGCTTTGCATGAATCTTGTACCTCAAGTGCATACAGGTTATTGGCTAGCACACCAATCTATTTCCACTTTCCCGCCGTCACGATTTTTTTGGAAAAAGAGCTGATTTTAAATCAGCAATATCTCCCTCATCCGAACTCCGATTCAGCCGGTTTTTTTTTTTTGAATTTGGGTCTTTTTCCACAAGGAATCCAAATATGCTATTTGTTTCTGAAAGTTTTGTGCAGAAATTTTTAGATCTGCTCTGCAAACTCTCGACCCAAAACTCAAAACTTTGAAATCTCTTCTCAGTATACTGTTCTCTCCTTTGATCACCTTTGCTCTGATACCATGTAGAATTTTTATACAAATCAACTAGCTTTGATACCATGTAGAAATTCCCACCTGTAGATCACTTGATAATGCAATAGACTAAACCAAAATACTTGATCTACTTCTACAACCAATTTAGTGGAAGCTTAATCGAACATGAGCAACATCAATAAGAACACATATAAATGATATGGGGAAATCAATCACACATAACACAGAAGAATTTACCCGAGGAAAGTCTCAACATAAAACCCCAACTCTGTATTATCATACAAGTGGAAATATAGCTAATATTACAAAAATAATCAGCTTAAAAGCTATTCTGCTCTTTCTGCAATATCTCTGCTGCTCATAGACAGTCAAAGGCCTTTATCTAACCTCTGGTCTGCCCTCTAAGCCTCCTATTTCTTTGCGCAATTCTGATTGGGGTTCAGTGCAACCACTTGTGTGAATTGGCCTCTTCACACACTCACTAACCTCTGATCCAACAATGCAGTCCTGAACGAGATAAATCCTCATCATGGATGAGCTTCCTTTATATGAAAAATATTCATCCAACTGATAGTACACTATCTTTTCTCTGATCTAATACGGGTCTTTGTCTGAAATGACATGCATGAGTTATTCATGAGAGAATATTTAGTTATTTGAAGTACAACAGTTATAAGCTAGCATGCATTAACTAACTGAACTTACTTAATTTAAACAAACTGTTTAAATCAAATATAACTGGACTTGACTCAGTTAACTGAGCCAACTAATTACATCTGAAATTAGAACTCATCCTTATCTCTTTAACTGATGGATAAATTCCTCAATTAATAGATAAACTGTTGCATGTCCTCACATAGACTTCATGTTTGATTTTTCACAACTAATTAACTCATGGAGAATTAATTAATTTATTTTCAAACAGTTGTTAAGTTCAAATTCGAATTTTACTTCCTATTTTTAGTCCAGGGACTGACTAAAATAGGAATCCATCCTGAACTGCTAAAAATAGCAATTCTATTTTTAACACTTCCATTTTTCATTCTTTGTTGCGCAATCCAGCACTGGTACCCAAACTGCTATTTTTAGCACTTCTATTTTTAGCATTTCTTGTTGCCATTTTCAACACAATCTCCTTCATTGATTAGGTCTGAAAATTCTTTACAAAATGTTTATTACAACAGTATATCTGATTTCTAATTTCTTGTGAGCATGCTAAATCACATGACATATCAGTCAAGCTGTCCCAATAAAATCAGCATATATAAACAACCAATAAACCATTCATAAACATTGAGAATACAAGTCTGGTTGTCAGATCTGCAACATACAAATTTGGACAGCAATGGTACACTTCTAAGTTCTTATTACCACGTAAATGAAGATACAATTTGATACCTCGGCTTATATTCCAAGGTCATACAACATGTCCTTTCAGGTCATCTAAACAAGGACACTCTAGTTGATACCAAACCCTAGCTAGGGTATTCACCATCAACAACAAATCATAACCGATAATACCATGCCTTAGAAACTCTCCTAGCTGCACTAGAGACTCCACAACAAGCTAACATCACACCAAGATCTCTTAGTTGCATCACCTAGGAGATTCACAAGCTTGCATCACACAAGCTCCACTAGCATCAAACAATTCAAGTTGTCTCTAGAGTTTCATGCCCAAAACCCTAGATTTGTCTCACACCAGGACTTCAACACCAACACTCCAAGTATTCTCTGGTGTTTGTCTTGCAGAAACCTTGGTACCCAAGTCTTGACCTAAGCCTTTCAAGTCTTGCATGAAACAAGCAATAGGACTACAAGTCAAGTACATCAAGAAGATACAAGTGCTCTAGTGGCCAAGTTGTGAATACCAAGCATTTTCCTCCCTTTATAAGATGGGTGAAGGAGGTCAACAATAGAAAGTGAATCAAGTCCATAAAAACCTAATCTAAGTCCCTAGAGTAGGTCCACATGAGGAGTGCTCTACTCAAGGTGAACACATGTCATGTGGTGGTTGGACACCACCTCCTAAGTAGTGTGCTCTCCAAGCTAATGCTCCACATGTCAAGTAATCCTCATCACAAGTTTGCATGCTTTCAAAGCAAGGTTCCAAGCTCTAATGTTCCTCCACATGTGTCTCTCAAGTCCACAACAAACTCCAAGTAGGGTGCCAGGAAAGATTGCATCAAGCTAAGCTACCAACCTCCTAGAGTGTGCCACATGGTCCATGTGCTCCTAAGGCCAAGTGCTTTTCTTCCTAGTGCCCAAGGGCCAACTCTCCTCCATGTTGAGAATTATAGCCTGGATAAAACTTCTGCACATGTTCTATGTGAACATGTGAGCAATGTTGGAAAATCAACATGTTTGTAGATTATAATTGATTCCCCTTACTTGATAATTATTATTTTTTAAACAAAAACGATTATGTTGATATCATTCAAAAAAAGGAGGGAGAGCAGAGCTCGCTCATACATACAGCTGAAGTAATCAAGGGAGGTGAAGAAACAAAATTCATCCCTGATCCTTCCATTTCAGCCTTTACATTTGCACTAGAGATTCCAAAATTCCCTACTGCGTTTAGCTTGTAGGATCTGACGAACTGCTTGAGAAGCAAAATACATTTACATAGCATATTGGAAAAAGATTTATGATAGATAACTGATAACAAGAAGTAGATTTTGTTGATTTGAGAGGAGATCCGAATCGATCCATTTGTCGATTTTTTTGCTATTCTTTGTTGATTAATTTTCTTCAGCTGCATCCCAAAGAGTTTGATCCTTCTTCTGGTTTTTTTGCAACCAAATCTTGTACCAATGTGACAACATTTTCCAAGTGTTACCTGTTATTAAGTTGCTCAAACTGCTTCTTGTACTCGTTGCACTGACGGTAGAGGAGCGCAACGTCTGTCTTGGTCTTATCCCTGAACTGAATATGCATAGCTCAAATATGGTCCAGAGCAAGCTAAAAAGATTTGTAATGGCTGCATGTTTGGATCTTTGGAAAGAGATTAGTTGGATCCATGAGAAGAGAGGCAGAGGAGCTCTAGATACGAAGAGGAGCAAAAAGGGAAGGGAAGGGCACTGCGAGGGGAGAAGGGAAGATGAGCAGGCACAAGGAGAAAGCGTAGCACAAGGATGGGGGAAGAAGGGAGGAAAGCGCAACACAAGGAGAAAGTGAGGCATAGGTAAAGATAAATAGAAGGGAGGGGTCAAATGCGAAGTTTGATGGTCCAAGGGGGCATGATTACCACAACATAGTGAAGAGAGACTGGTAGAGGGATAAGATCGAGGGAGGATACGAATCTGTCTTGAGGAGGGAGCTGTGACTAGAGAGGAGGATGACCAGATAAGGATGCTGACCAGGGAATGCGAGTACGATGGGATATTGAGGTCTTTTCTGATCACGTGAGGAATGTGCATGTGAGGAAGAGGGTACGAGGAGCTAAGGAATATCTTTGGAGTGAATTTCATTGTTAATTTTAACTTCTCCCTGAGGTCGAGCGCACACATTGTTTGCATGTTTATTAATGACCTTGTTATGCTCTCTTAGAATATGGAAAAAAAACATTTCCCAAGTTTTTTAGCTGATGATGGATTTTGGTGAGAATCTAACTGAGTTCAACATTTTTTGGTTTTGTATTTGAAACCATTTGTTGGATTAATATTGAGGAGTCCCCAATAATGATCGGATTCATATAGTTTCTTTTGTTTAGAATTTCGAATCCCAGAAGAAACTCGTATGCTTCTGCTTTATTATTTGATTCTATTCCAAGTCCCCACTCAAAGGAGATTGAGCTTGCATTTCCATGATAAAAAATATAACCACTTGCACCTGCGTTTCCTAGATTGCACCACTTGCACATGGTTGCTTCAAGGAATTTATCCACATAAAAAATTCCTTTTCTTTTAGTTGGATTTTCCAATCTTTTGGCTTGGAAAGAGTGGGTGAAGGAGGATAACCCATAACTTGAGGTTTGTCCAGAACAAAATTGATCCATGACTTCTCTTCAGTTTGGAGAATGCTCTTGTTCAGATTCTTTACTCTAGCAAAAAGAAATTCAGAAGCTAGCCCCCATGATTTGGCTAAAATTTTCTTGATTTCTGGCTTTTTGCTTATTTCGGGCGAGCCATATTTGCGAGCATAGAAATGAAGGGAGACACCTCCAAAACCTTTTTATCAAGTTTTTATTCTTAAAAGAGTAAGGATAGGTTTCTTTCCAATTGACATAGAATTCTGAGAGGGTGAGATTGAAATTGATGTTAACCTCAATCGGATGAATCAACGCCAACCAACAATCTTTAGTAAATTTGCAGCTTAGAAAAAGATGTTGAATTGTTTCTTCATTATTGCAGCACAACGGGCATATTGAGGGCCCATGGATGCCTTTTTTCTTGAGATTTTCTGCTAGAAGTATCTTGCCTTTGAGCATTATCCACATAAAAAATTTGATTTCTGGAAGGCTTTCTGTTTTCCAAACAAATTTCCACAGATGCCAATCGTGGAGACCAAGGTCTGCTTGGAGCTTCTCATAGACTGATTTATCTGAGAAGACCCCACCGAATGGGTTCCATTTGAATTTGTCTTGTTTTCCAAGACTTATAGGCGCTGCTCCCTTAAGATTTGAGATTATCAGTTTCCATTGATTGTTGAGGTCAAGAGGGAAAGCTGGAGGAAGCCATCCATCCCATGAATTATCTTCATGATTCCAGGATGAGATTTGGTCAAGAGTATTTATTCCTTTGTTTTGCATCCATGTCATGAGAGGTTGAATTTCTTGAATGTCCAAAAGAGGGGAAGATCCCATGATGCTATCTCTCCACAAATTTATATCTTGTCCACCTCTCGGGACTTTAGAAGTATTTGCCTTTATTAGAGGAAGGGCTTTTCTAATAAGCTTCCAAATGTGCGAACAAGGCCTGATGGGAATTTTTGAAGTAAGGAAGTGATGACGAGATGAGCTCAAGTATTTTGCTTCCAAAACTTGTTTCCACCAGGAGGGATCTCCTGTTATGAATCTCCATATTATTTTTGCTTCGAGAGCAATGTTCATCAATCTAGGAAGCCGAATAGAGATGCCACCATTCTCATATGGAGCTGTTACTTGCTTCCAATTTATTAGATTGAATTTTTTTGACTTTGTTTTACCCCCTTGCCATAGGAATTTTCTTATAATGAGTTCAATCTGCTTTTGTATTCCAATTGGAGCTTGAATGATTGCAAATTGGTATAGTGGAAGGGTTGATAAAACAACTTTGATCAAAATAACTCTCCCAGCTAGATTGAGCCATTGCATGCCCCAATTCTGAATTTTCTTCTTCATTTTGTCAATGGAAGAAGTCCAAATCTCCAATTTCAAATTATCCTTAGATATTTGAAGTCCCAAGTGCTTGAAGTGATCCCAATTTGCTTTGAAGGGGACATCAAGAATTTGAGAAATGCACTAAAGGATTCTTGTTGTTGTATTCCAACCATAGATGCTACATTTGTGATTGTTTAGAAGGCAGCCAAAGACCTCCAAAAATTTGTCCAAGATTTTTTTTATTCTTTTTGCAACAATACACGAGGCACCACCTAAGAATAGAGTGTCATTGACAAATTGTGAATGATTGATGCTCTTGATTCCCCTACTGAAATAAATGCTTGTTATGGTGCCATTCTGCCTGGTGTGCTCTAAGTTTCTACTAAGAGAATCTGCCATGATAATATAGAGGAAAGGAGAGAGAGGGTAGCCTTGTCTTAAACCTCTTGAGCTTTGGAAAAAGTTCCCAGGTCTTCCATTTACTAGTGGGGAAATCCAGGGCCCATTTATGCAAGCTGTAATGAGGGCTATAAAGTCGGAAGAGAATCCAAACTTTTGGAGAACAACAGTAAGGAAAGAGTGATTGACATGATCGAAGGCATTAGCCATGTCTAGTTTCAGGATGAAGCCTTTTTCATTTCTAGACATGCTAGAATGGATGGCTTCTTGTACCAACATTATATTATCAATGATTTTCTTATTAGGGACAAAGCCTCCTTGGTTTTCAGAAATCAAGTTGGGGAGGAGAGGTTTTAGCCGATTAGCAAGAACTTTGGAGATAATTTTATAGGAGGAATTGCAAAGGGATATGGGTCTAAAGCGATTAAAAGAGGAGGGCTTGGATTCCTTAGGAATGAGGGCAAGATAAGTGGAGTTGGTATTTCCACCTATTTTCTTTTTGTTTTGAAAACCCATCGGATCATCTTTAAAAGGTCCTTTTTAATGAGCTGCCAGAAGGAGCGATAGAAAGAGATGGAGAAACCATTAGGTCCCGGGGCTTTGTCCGGTTGAAGATTCCAAATGACTTGCTGAATTTCATCTTCATCCACTTCTTTTGTTAGAACATAATTTCTCTTTTATGATTATGCTAGGGATGTGTCTTGGAAGTCTTCATAATTTTGGTCCCCTCATTCTGATGAAAGCAAACTCTTGTAATGCTGATATGCTTCCCTTTTTATTCCTTCTAGACCCTTTATTTCAACATCCCCTTCTCCTTTGATTGCCTCTATGCGGTTTTTGATTGATCTCATTTTAGTGGTGTTGTGAAAGAAAGCAGTGTTTTTGTCACCAGACTGGATCCACAAGTTTCTTGATTTTAGTCTCCATGTCTCTTCCTCATTTCTATTATTCTTGTAAATTTCCCAATGAAGTTATTTTTCTCTCAACTGATTCTCTTTTGTTACTTCTCCTTCCTCCATGATTTTCTGAATGTTTTCAAGCTTCTTTTGCATCTCTTCTTTCCTTTGTTGAGGTTCTTTGTAATGTAATCAAACCCATTCCTTAAGAGTTTTTTTTGACATTTTTTAACTTTGCTTCCCAAACAAAACTAGGGGAACCATTTATGCTTTGATTCCAAGCTCTTGCAACCAAAGTTCTAACATTTTCAGAGTTTATCCAGAGGGGTTGTAGCGAAAGGGGAGAGGTCCAAAATTTTCACTTTCCCCAAATTTTATGGCAATAGGCTTGTGATCCGAAGCTGTTGATGGAATTATCTTTGAGATCACTGAGTTGAAATCTGAAATAATGCTGTCATGGATTAAAAATCTATCCAATCGCTCTTTAATATTTCATGGACCAAGCCTTTTGTTACTCCAAGTGTATTTATCATTTCTAGGCTGAATATCCATTAAATTATTTGCTTCCATGATGTTTTCTAACTTGTCTCTGAAGGGGCCTGCTTAGAAATTTCCACCTCGTTTTTCATAAGCATTCAAAATCAAGTTGAGGTCTCCACAAATAATGTGTTTTTTTGCTATTTTCCTATCCCATGCATTCAACCAAGGAATTACAACAATGTTCCTTGTCCCTAAAATGAGAAGGCACATAAATATTGAAAAGACAAATTTGGTAACTAGAGGTCTTATTTCTGAATTCTATTTTGATCTAGTGCATCTCTTTATGTTGATATGTAAGCTCCCATGTGGAATGATTCCACAATGTGCATATGCCTCCTGAAGCACCAGTTGCTTTTATAGCTGTTCCTGCATAATTTTTTATTTTTTGGATTATTTGGGTCATCTCTTGTTCAGAGGATTTGGTCTCCTGTATTAGGAAGAAGTCTAGGGATTCAAATTTAATAAGGTCTTTTTCCATATTGACCTTTGAGGGGTGCTCGAGGCCTCCACAATTCCAGGAGACCATATTCATTATTTACTATTTGATGGAGTAGAGAGGCCTTTCCCTCTCACATTCTGATTTTTTTCTCTATGTATGTTTCCAACACTTTTCTCTATGTATGTTTCCATTGGTTGTATTTGTCATTTCCTTTATTGCTGCTTCGTCCCTTATTTCCTTATTTGTTTTCCTTCTAGGCCTCTTATGACTATTAGAAACGAAGAGGGATTCTTTTGACTGGTTTCTAGTCAGGATTCTATCAGAGGGAGGAGGAAGGGGGCTAAAGGGGGGAGCATGGGAAGGGAGGTGAGGAAGGAAGGGGGGAGAGGGGAAGGGGCAAGAGGAGAGGGGGGAGAGGAAACCAAGGATTTGAGAGGGATAAAGGGAGTCTCATTTCTAACAAGATTGAGGTCAAGAGAGGCAAAGGGATTGGAGTCGAAAGGGAAGGAGAGAGAGGAGGAGGGACATTTCGAGGAGGAGGTGCAAAAGAGGAAGGAGCAGAAGACTTTGAGGGCTTGGATACATATTTTTTTTTTTAATGGGTTCCCATTGTGGGTCTTGAGAGTTTTTTGTTTCTTCTATTTCCTTCTTTGGGCATTTATTTGCAAAATGACCATATTCGTGACATACCTTGCATTTGAATGGAAGCTGCTCATAATCCAGTTGCTGAATGTGTGTCCAGTTGTCCACCTTGATCTTCACTGCTTCAGGTATCCCCTTTCCTAGGTCGCTTCAACGCAAATTCGAGCACAAGCATGCATGTTCTCTTTTGGTTCACTTCGGTCTATGTATTTCCCAAATGCGTTGCCTATTGCTTTGACAGATTCATCCCCCTAGCAATGAAGGGGGAGATGGGGGAGACAAACCCAAACTGGGACAACATTGGGGACATCAAGCTCAAGATTGAAATATGGAGTCCACCTCTTTAAATAGAAGCCTCTGGAATCCATGAAGTAGGGACCATTTCTGAAGATGAGGTCTCTGTCTTCTTAGGACTCAAAATAAAAAGTGAATTAACCTCTTCCACAAAAATGAATGGAGATTTTGCCTTGTGTGGAAGGAGACCAATTTCTCTCTACCCATTTTTGCACTGTTTTAGAAGAGGGCCATAGACCAATAAATTGTCCAATCATTCCCTTCTCAGATAGCGAAAGAGCAAATTTTCTGGGCAATGAAGGTGGCAACACTATTTCAAGGATGTCTTCAATTTTCTTTATAAACTTAGAGACAACAGGTTGATCGCGAGGAGGGCCCAGGGAGGAGATAAGGTTGGCGAAAGCCAAAGCAACTGCATCAGAGGGGGGCGCAACAATAGAGCGAGTCCCCTCTGGATCAGACTCTAGAGGGGCCATGGGAGGAACGCGCGGAATGAAGGATGGGGGGCGATCTCAGGAGGAGAGCGTAGTGTTGAAAAGCGTAACTAGGTTCGGTCTTCATAATGACATGTAATTATGATTTTATGTAATAAGATGTAAAGAAGAAAAATACAAATTATTGTATTGCTTGCTTCATGGGTTTCTTGAGCAAGAGGTTTTATTTTTGAGTCAAGACTCGCATTGAGAGTCTTTAGGAATTATTTGTCATCTAGTTATAAAATGATAGAGTCATTGTCATGTAATGAAGTTATGTTACACGTTGTAAAATGTCAAACTTGTCTATGTAAAGTATCCTCCAAGACCTTGTCACTTATCCTCTTCAAGTTGGCCTACAACGATGGAAGAACTTGCTAGAAGAAGTCGACCTAACTACTTGTGATCATGTCCGCCTAAAGGACATGTAATAAAGTGTATAAGTAGCCACACTCGGCCTCACTTGGAGGCAAGCAACTCGACAAGCATTCAGTGAAGAAGTGCGAAGAAGTGGTAAGAAGGATTATTCTGGGCAAGTGAAGGAGAGTTTCTTCTGGGCAAGCGAAGGAGAAGTTTCTTCTGGGGTTAGCGAAGGAGAGTTTCTTTTGGGGTCAGCAAAGGAAGGATTCTTTTGGGATACTTGTTCTAGGTGACCGAGCTAGAGATCAAGATCATAGAGACCGAGATTCTCTAGGAGAAGCAGAGAAGAAGTAGTGTGAAGGATAGAGACTGAGTTTCTCTAGAAGGAGCCGAGGAGAGTAGTTCGAGATCAAGAAGAAAGTCGAGAAAGGGAAGAGGCAGAGTATCAAGGTTAGTGATAAGGTTCTTGGGAGGATACTAGAGTCAAGGGTCTTTGTCATGATCTTGGTACTCATCAATTGAAGATCTAGAAGAAGAATTTTGATCGGGTTTTCCTCTCAAGAGGTGAGAGGTTTTGGCCCTAGATGACAAGCCTACATACTGTGTCACTTGTCTTTTATTGTGCATATTGGTAATTGTCTTGATGAAAAGAACACAATAATAACATAACGAAGAAAAGACTATAAGGTAATAAATAAAATTATATCACAAGCAATTATCAAGTAGAGAAATCTTTTAACTATTCACGCCCTAGATTTCTCAACATGGTTTCAGAGCTAAGGTGCTGAAGTCAAGAAGGGGCATTCAAGCAAGTAGACACACGAGAATTGAGCTTCAAAGAAGGATCAAAGCAAGTCAAAGAACACCAAGCAAGAAATCAAGATCTTCATCATACCAAAACCCTAGATTGAAGAAATATACTCTAACAAAAGTCTTGAAATTATCTTCAAGAAGGAAGTAGAAAGAAAGACTGAAACCCTAGAAGCACTTCTGAGATCATCACTCATACATCATCAAAGGAGTGGAAGCTCTTCAAAACTAAGGAAGGCTAGATCGAAAGACAATCTTCTCTTTATTGAAGCAAGGATCTCATTTGGAAGAAGATCATCCTAAAGAAGGCAGTCTTCCCTCGTCGAAGTAAGAACCTTCTTAAAAGGATCATCTGAAGCATCAAGTTCGTCATCATTATCAAGTTGAAGATTCTATCTTCACAAGTAAGTACCTTTTTCTTATAATCTAATCTAGTAAAAATGACTTCATGTTTCAAGGAGAACCATAAGCTAGTTGGGATATCAAACTTCCTTGAATGGAAAAGAAGGATAGACATAGTCCTTGAAGTAAATGAAGTCATTGATCATGTCCATGGAAAGGTCTCCAAGCCATCCAAAGAACCAACATTATCTGAATACATGGAAAGGGATCTAAAGGCTCAAAAGATTCTTAAGGAATCTATAAAAAATCCTCTCATTTCCTATGTAGCCGAGCTGGAGACATCTAAAGAGATATATGATGAGCTGGTAGAACTTTTCTCTGAAAGCACGATAGAAAAGACCATATCACTTAGATCTGATCTATATAAATTGAAGGTGTCAAAGGATGAAGGGATATCTTCATGCCTTTCAAAAGCATCTCAAATAAAAAGTCAATTGCGAGATCTAGGAGAGATGGTATCTGATAAAGAAATGATCTCTGTTATTCTAAATGCATTGATTGATGAACAAGGTAACCTCATATCTACTAAGGAAGAGGAAGCTATCCCATTCATCAAATTATGGTCTCTATGCAAGGCAAAAGAAGACAGGTTGAAGAAAGAAAGTGACAAAAGATCAGATAAAAGGGATCAATTAGTGACAAAAAGAAAAGGGAAATTTGGAAAGTTTGGTCCTCAAAAGAAAAGGAAGAACATGGCTAAGGTAAGATGCTATGGATGCCAGGAACTTGGGCACTATAGAAGAGATTGTCCTAAACATAAGAAGGACAAGAGGGATAGGGAAGAAGCCCATATTACTGAGGAAGTGAAAGAACCTGAGACAAAGAAGCTTAAGAAGGAAGAAGTAAAAGATCTCTACTATGATTGAGATGATCTTCTTCACTAGAAGGTACTTTCCACTTGTAATTTATATATAGGATACGATGCATCAGATTAGAAAATAACATCATGATAGAAGCATTAGAAGTAAGAGCTCTTGACATGAGAAGCAGAAAGAATGTCTGGAAGAAATTCTATTGATTACAAAGAATAAGGGCTCTTGGAAACCTCATTGAAATCTCAAATAATACTTATAGAAAGAAGTAAAGGTCATCATCGACGGAGATCATCATACAATAGTCAATAAGGAAACATATGCTAGGTGAGGATATGAAAGGTCCTTAAGTTTCTCCGATGGAATCCTTATCAAAAGGATTCACCGATCTAGAAAGAAAGCAAGTGTTTCATTAGGAATTCCAACTCATGGGATTCAAGGGATGATGGTATGATGACATAACAATGAAGTAGTATAAAACTCGTTCGTTCAAAGGAAGCTGCTACAGGAAGTTTGAATGACCTAAAGGAAAGATAAGGTATGTATGCTTACATAGATTATTATGAAAGTCATATCATATGGTTGCAGATAATATGGATCACTATTTCCATTTTGGGAAACATGATCAAAGAAAAGGGGATCTCCTCCTTCGAAAGATTGCAAAAAGCATAAGTCACACTAGATGAAATCAACATAATCTGTTCTCATATGAATCATGAGGAAGCTGACAATTAAGGAACTCTGATTGGAAGCTCCTGGGAATGATGTGTGTGAAAAGAAAGGAAGAGATCGTAAAATATGCAACAAAGGTAGAAGGCATTCAACATCCGAGACCAAGAAGTGTTGCCTGGAATATCTCCCAGAAAGATATGAAGACTCTGATAAGAGTTGGAAAAGGATGGAAACCCTTGACAGTGAATATCTTTAGGAGATGTGTCAACATGCATGCATGATGCTGATACCTACAGGAAGATGCCATGATACCTACAGGAAGATGCCATGATACATTGATACCTACAGGAAGATGCCATGATAAGAGACCATCACAAAGGTAATTTTGATTTAAGTGTTCACATTTTTAAACTAATATCTGGATGGGCTTATGTGGGATTGCTAAAGGGAAGATTTGTGGATGACTTCCAGGAAAACCATATAGAAGGATGTAAGATCCTTCCGATAAATACGCCATGAAGAAAGTTGCACGACATGAAGCAAAGCCAGATGGAAAAAATGATGAATCACTTTATGATGAAAGGAATGAGGACATCACTGACTCATGAACGAAAGTGATGGATGGTTTGTGCCATATGAAGAAGTCCCAAAAGATGAAGACTCCATGACGAAGAATAAATTCATGACATCAAAGGAAGGAGCTCTTCAAGCAGCTGGTTGTTCCATGATCTCCACATGAGGAGCTACTGTAGGTCCCTAGTTAAGAGTGAGCCTGAAAAGAAGTTTCTTACTTGGAAGAAACTTGGAAATTCCTAAGCCAAGTGGGAGCTCAGGTACATTCCTTTATTGGAATATGTCCTCCTTATCTGAGAGGGAGAGATAGACACATCATTCTGGTCTTCACCTGGGAAGACAGAATGGAGGATTGGGTAATTATTTGGCATCCGATACTCTTTGAGGATGAGATAGGGCATCCAATAGAAGAGTAGTCGTGGAGGATCGATATTCTTTGAGGACTAGGGAGTCCAAGATAACAATAGTCCTCATGGAACACACCCTGAGTACTCGGGCAGGGGATGTTCCAAGAGAGACAATGATAAGAGTGTCTATAAATCATTGGTCTCGCCAGCATTGAGCTCATATCTTGTGGAGAGTTGGAGCTGTTAGTTAAGGCCTTGCTATGTGACAATGCTGGTTGATATGATGCTATACAGATGAGTTACCAATCTGTATTCTTCTTATGAGAAATTATTCAGATTGAGAATGTCCAAGTACCATTATGAATACCTCCCTAGTTAAGAGGGAGTGTTGAAAAGTGTAACTAGGTTCGATCTTCATAATGACATGTAATTATGATTTTATGTAATAAGATGTAAAGAAGAAAATTGCAAGAGGTTTTATTTTTGAGTCAAGACTCCCATTGAGAGTCTTTAGGAATTATTTGTCATCTAGTTATAAAATGATAGAGTCATTGTCATGTAATGAATTCATGTTACACTTTGTAAAATGTCAAACTTGTCTATGTAAAGTATCCTCGAAAACCTTGTCACTTATCCTCTTCAAGTTGGCCTACAACGATGGAAGAACTTGCTAGAAGAAGTTGGCCTAACTACTTGTGATCATGTCGGCTTAGAGGACATGTAATGAAGTGTATAAGTAGCCACACTCGACCTCACTTAGAGGCAAGCAACTCGACCATCATTCGGTTAAGAAGTGCGAAGAAGTGATCAGAAGGATTCTTTTGGGCATTGCGAAGGAGAGTTTCTTCTGGGCAAGCAAAGGAGAGTTTCTTCTGGGCAAGCGAAGGAGAGTTTCTTTGGGCAAGTGAAGAAGAGTTTCTTCTGGGCATAGCGAAGGAGAAGTTTCTTCTGGGTTAGTGAAGGAGAGTTTCTTCTGGGGTCAGCGAAGGAAGGATTCTTCTGGGATACTTGTTCTAGGTGGTTGAGTTAGAGATCAAGATAGAGAAGCAGAGAAGAAGCAGTGTGAAGGATAGAGGCCGAGATTCTCTAGGAGAAGCAGAGAAGAAGCAGTGTGGAGGATGGAGACCAAGTTTCTCTAGAAGGAGCTGAGGGGAGCAGTTCGAGATCAAGAATAAAGTCGAGAAAGGGAAGAGGCAGAGCATCAAGGTTAGTGACAAGGTTCTTTGGAGGATCCTAGAATCAAGGGTCTTTGTCATGGTCTTGGTACTCATTTATTGAAGATCTAGAAGAAGAATTTTGATCGGGTTTTCCTCTCAAGAGGTGAGAGGTTTTGGCTCTGGATGACAAGCCTACATACTGTGTCACTTGTCTTTTATTGTGCATATTGGTAATTGTCTTGATGAAAAGAACACAATAATAACATAACGAAGAAAAGACTATAAACTAAGAAATAAGATTATATCACAAGCAAGTATCAAGCAAAGAAATCTTTTAACTATTCATGCCCTAGATTTCTCAAGACACAGTGCGGGAGCAGTCCTGACCTGTAAACTATTTGTAAGGGGATCATCCAAAGACTTATCATTTGAAATAAGAAGGGGTTTTCTTCCCCTTACTTGATAATTACTTGTAATATTTGTTGGCTTTATATTATTTAGTTTTATTTCTTCATCAAGCAATTGCCGAAACATGAAGATCATAGAGACACAAAGAACACAAGATATAAGCTCCAAGCCAGGGCAAAACCCCACAATTGGGGAAAACTTGAACAATCCTCTTCTTATTGAATCAAATCAAAATGAGACCTCCAAGACCCAAAGACTAAACCTCCTCCAATCACCATGTCAACACTCCAAAAGTCTTCTTTAATCAAGTCAACATTTTCACAAGTCAATGATGGTCAAAACTCACAAATTTTGCTTCAACTCAAAGTCTCGGCCTTCTACTTCAAGTTTGCACCTTGGACCTGTAGTCATCAGCTCCGCAACTCACATAGAAACATTAGCATACTCGCATGTGTGAGCATAATAGCTTAGAAATCCATGTCTTTTTTTTTTCTTCCTTGAGTTTCTCTTCTTCATTTGGCCTACGCTCTAATTTCTTTCTTCTTTTAAGCACAGATTGAACTTCCTTGTCATGTCTTCAAATGAGGATGAGTCTTCCTTATATATGGTTATTCAGGAGAACGGAAAGGTGTTTCAACAAAGCCGACTTAATACTTATCATGGCAGGGCTGACTTGGTGTTGGAGGACAAAATGACTCAAAAAATTAATATTTCCTTTTGTTACAAAGAGTCCAAATGGGATTTTAACATATGCCAAATATTCTTCTGGACTCAACAATCCCTAGAAGCATGAAGAACATGCTTAACCTAGACTTGAGCATGAAACCCATGCTTGATCAAATAAAATTCTTTTTCTTTATTTGCATAAAATACAAATTGATATGAAGAACGAACCTAGTTACTTTTCCAACAAGAAGTAGTTCGAGATATTATCGTTTTTTTTTTATGTGTAAAGTATTCTATTTTGTAATTCACTTTAATAAAAATGTAATATCCCAAGGGGATTTTGGCCCTTAGGGTTATAATTTCACAAGATAATTTTCACAATATTCCCCTTTGAATCCAACAAAGATGACACTTAATGTTTTAGCTAAACAATAGTTTGCATAATCAATAATTCACATTTATTTCAATACATTGTTTCTTCTACACTAGTGGCTTGGTTGCATACAACAATGGTAGTAAAACCAAAGTATTTCACCAATTCAAAATTCAATGAATTCTGTAGCCTAACTTTTATTATTGTTGTAATAGACAAATCTAACTATCCCCAACTTCTATTATGACTTGACACTGATTGTGAGGTTTTTGAGTTGTTTGGTGAACCCGCTGGTCTGCCACACTTTCTTCTGCTGTTAATCTGAGTTTCCTAAGGTATCCCTGTTAGTTTCGCTATACAATAAGGATGCTTGTGGTTCTACACTTCCGAGCTCGATCCTCAGATGGTGTAAGGCTCTCCAGAGGAGTTCCTCCTGTACTCTCCCTTGCTCTAACTGGGTTGCTAGATTGGTATCAAGTTGATTTAACTATGGGAAATGACCTTCATTGATGCATCGTTGTTGGACCTTCGCCATTTGAGCTTCAAGGCGAGCTTTTTCCTCAAGGATGTTCCCAAATTCTTCACGGTTCCATTTCTTGATATGGGCCTTGAGGATTTTTTATTTTTGTTGAAAGTTGTACATTTGTGAGCCACTGGGGGTTTCAATTTGTTGCCGCCATTCCTTGGTGTTTGTCACAAATGTGGGATTCGTGAGTCAGAAACTTTCAAATCTTAACAGACAACTTTTTGGTGAGGATTTGAAGTTAGCTCTAGGATAATAGACTAGTGGTCAGAACCTACGTAGGGTGCTATTGATGTTTCCATGAATAGGTCTTTCTCTAGTAGATCCTTCGAAAGGAGAAATTGATCCAACCTCTAGGCAATTCGGTGATGACCGCCTCGCTTATTGTTCCAAATGTGCATCGCATTGATAATAGGAATGTTTGTGGTGCAGATAGCACTGATATTTTCCTTGAAGAGAGTTGAGTCAGTGTTTAATTTGCGGATCCCCCCTTTTTTTCTTCTAGGGATACAATCATATTGAAGTCCCCTCCAATTATGTAGGGCTCTCCCTAACGTAGACAAAGAAGGGTGGAGACACTATTAAGAATGTTCCTTTTCTCAGCTGCTAATGGCGGTCCATAGACTGCTATGAAAGAACAAGTGTCATTTGCACCTATTGGTTGCATCCTCGTTGCAAGAATTCGAGGGGTGGCCAACAAGTCTTGGAAAGTAAAATCTAGAGGGTTCCAAAGGACGAAGAGGCCGCTAGCCGAACTGCTTGCAACAAGAGACTGAACAAGGCATCCCTTCTAGATTATTTGAGAGAGCATTTCCATTCTTTCACAAGTACACTTGGTTTCCTGCAAGATTACTACTATGGGCTTTTCCTTTTTAACTCGATCCTTAAGGAGCCTGTGTTTGCTTTTACCATTCAAACCCCTGATGTTCCAAGATACAATCTTCATTGAGGAGGGTGGGAGAGGGAGGAAAGATCTTGCATAATCATTGGACTTTACTTGAATTCGCCAAAAAATTGCCTGCTTGCTGAACCAACTCCTGTGTTTTCTTCCTTCCTCTTTGATTTCCATTGCTATTGGACTTGTTAATGGCTTTGGATCTAGGCACTTGTGTTCTTGAGGTTACTTTTTCGGGAGGGCGACCTTTCTCTTCAATGATCGTGATGTTTTTGACTGTGAGCAAAGTTTGTTGTAGCAGGACGATCTATGGCTTTGGGACGACCTTGGTGTCTTGGTTCTTTTGCTCATCAAGCATTGTTGCAAGTGCTTGTTCATCGACTTCTGGATTTTCGCTGGCTTTATTTTCCATGTGCTCTGGGCTGTTGATATGGGAAGACTGCTGCAGATCATAAGTTTTAAACTCCATATTCTCTTGATCTTGGGGGGAGATGCTATCTTCATAGTTCTTGGGGTTTTTCCTTTTTTTTGACAAAGGAATCCTGAGCATCCTTACCTTGATTGCCTGTAGCTTTTTGTGAAAGGGTGGTGTTCTCCAAGTCCTCTTCCATTTTCGCATGGGCATCAGATTTGTTGTTGGACTAAGGGGGCTCCCTTTGATTGGGGCCCGCATTCATTGGACTTCTTTGTCGGTTGGCCGGAGGTCGGAAGCCCTCCTGATCTGTTCCCTGGGGCACTGCTAGAGGAGGAGGATTGAGGAGGTGGCAATCTATAAACAGATGCCCATGCTCATGACAGTGTCGACACCTGAAAGGGAAATGCTCTTAATCTATAGGTTGAGTGATTACTTCATCATGCAGGGATATTTCTATGGATTTTGGGAGGGGTTGAGTGTGAAATTTCCTTGAAATTGCAACAACCAAATTTATTCTTCCAATTGATTAGCAATTTATTTGTTTTACGACAAATAACGAATAAATCACATTGCGATTATTCACAATAGAATATTCTGTGGAAGTAAAATCAGGAATTGAGGAATATATGCGCACATGTAAAAACTGACACAATTATTTTGGACTAGAAGTCCCTAGAAAAACCCAAATGGGAAACCGGTGCAACAAATGAGGGTTTATTTTATTATTATGCAACAAATTTGGAGAGTACAATAATTTAGATGCTCAACTGGCAATCCTTCGACAAATATCTAGCCAAAAGAATCTGGAGATCCCAGATATCCTCTGCTAAAAAAATCGGCCTCCCTTTTCCTGCTCGAACCCCACACTGGCTATTCGCACTACAACTTGGAATTCACACTACTGGCCATGGGAAATTCACACTACTTGAAAATTGGCTCCAAGTGAGCCGTCCTGCCTTCCTCTGTCATCAGAAACCACTTGCACCTCCTTCCGGAAATAGATCCAACCTCTAATTGTTGATCTGTGGCTCATCCGACAAATCGCAATAGGGTTGCTGGTTGGTCGCACTAGATTCTGCAACCCTCTTTGCAGATAATTCTATCTCCCTTCTCTTGCCAATCTGGCACTGGAGAAATGATGGAAAACTTCCAGAAATCTCTTCCTCAAATTCTGTACTGCTCCCTCTCTCCGATGCTTTCTCTTTGGCTCTAATTGCGCCCTTGCTAAATCACTGTAACTGGGTAGCTCGATCTGCCTTAGTTAACTCGCTCTCCCTCTTGTGTCTTTCTCCATCCCATCAACTTGCTCTTATAATCTCTCATCGAAGCATCAACAACCAAGATCTAATCGTGAGTAATGACTAAGATCATCTTAGACTTGGTGCAAGACATTTTTTAGAAGTCTCTTGAGCATAAGTTGATCTCCTCAATTAATTCTTGTTAATTAATCAATTTTCCTAATTTAGACTTAGGCATTTTTTAATTATTGATTAATTAATTAACTTAATTGAGTCGTCTTTGTGTTTTCTCCCGAAACCTTTTCTAGGTTTTGGAGATCTCGTGTTCCTTGGCCTCTTAGACACAATCGAGACTAGAACACCTATTCGATGCTACCAAAAATCTAACAGTCCCTCTTAGCAAGGAAGGTGTTTTGCACTATACCCATCTATAAATTGAATAACTCTGTGAGAATATCTTGTAGCTAGACTAACCATGCTACTGATGTTTAACATCTTTGATACAACTAGCTCTCATTGTCCATCATGCCATTGCGAATACTCTTATCCACCTCACACTGCTATTGCCATTGCTCTGCTGTTATTCCTGCACTATTGTTGCAACTACTCCAATAATGAGTTTGATCTCACCTGATCTGCCTCTGAAACAAAATTGGGAAATCTCTCCAGGATGGAAACTCCCTCTAGGAGCCTCGCTCTCGCTAGAACTGCTCCTGGCGACTAGGTGTTAATTTTAGATAACAATGGTATGTTTTATGCTTAGCACAATTTACTTCAATTTTCCTTAGTAGCCCAATAACAATTTTCAATAGCAATCACAATAATCACATTGACAAGCCAAGACAAGAGGACACCAGATTTGGCGAATGCCAGAGAAAAACCCCAATGTGACCACAAACTTGTCCTTGGGTCTAGGAACCACATCCCAGACATCATTCTTAATGATGGATTCGTACTCCTCATTCATTGCATCTTTCCATACTTGGTGTTTCATGACTTCTTCAAACGTACAAGGCTTAGATTGAACAATAATACTCATAGCAGCAAGGTACCTTTGATACCTATTGGGCTTCTTACTTTCACGAAATGTCCCTCTTGGAGCAATATGATTTTCAACATCTTCGAGAGTGTCTTTGAGCCACAAAAGTCTTTTTCTAGAGGAAGAGGGATCGCCAGGAGGTGGATCAATGGGATCCATCAGGCCTTCAACATTGGGCATAGGCTCATCAGACGAAGGTTCATCCTGCTTTCTTGTAGTATCATCATTTTCTTTTCCTGGAATGGGGAGATCTCTGGCTTTTCCAAGAGCAGTGTCTTGATCGAATGTAACATCATGGCTTACTTCCACATCTCGTTGATCGGGCAAATAGATTCTATATGCCTTTGAATTTTCACTGTAGCCCACAAATTTTCCTTTCTTCCCGCATGCTCCCAACTTGTTTCTCTTTTCTTTAGGCACATGAAAATACACATAACAAACAAATATTCTAAAATGAGAAACATAAGGTTTCTTACCAGTGAAAACTTCTTCAGGTGTCTTGAAGTTTAATGCTTGATGTGGACACTTGTTTTGAACATATACAACAATATTTGCAGCTTCTCCCCATAAGAACTTCGGTAGAACTAGATCATGAAGCATGGCACGGGTGGCTTCCATGATCGTTCGATTCTTTCTTTCAGCAACTCCATGTTGCTCAAGAGCGTATGCAACAGTTGTCTCCCTCTTAGTGCCAGCCTCTTTGCAAAATTCATTGAATTCACTTGATTCATATTCGGTTCCATTGTCGGTCCTCAATATTTTGATATTCTTCCTTGTTTGATTCTCCATCAAGGCTTTAAAAGCACGGAACCATTTGAACACTTCATCCTTCTTCTTCAAGAAATAGATCCATGTTTTTGCGAGAGAAGTCATCCACAAAGATAGCATAAGATAGCAGCAGGAGCATCCTCTTTCTTTTAATGTTGAACTTGTTGTTCCTTTGATTGCCATTGCCTTTGTAGTTGTTGTGGTTGTTGTTGTCATCATCCCTTGGAGTATCCTTCTTGTGATGAGATTCTCTAGCATAGTGGCCAAACCTTTTGCAATTGTAGCATCTTCCTTTTTTTCCTTCTTTGAATCTCGACTTAGATCCTTGACCTTGTTTCCTTGGACCAACATTGTTCTTCCTCTTAGCATGAACGGAGAAAGCAGTAGGATCATTTCCATCTAAGGGCTTATCTCTCTCCATCATGCTTGTTTCTTCTTGAGTGCATCTAACCAATAATTCATCAAAACCCAGAATCCTATCATTATTGAGGATGGTGGTGCTAAACACATCCCATGCTCTTGTAAGACCTCCAAGTGCAACGAGAGTGAGCTTCCTGTCATCAACAACTTTTCCAATAGATAGAAGGTCATTCTTGATTTCGGTAATTCTCATGGAGTAGGATTGAATAGACTCACCTCTATCCATCTTGATGTCTTTCAACTTGTTCTTGAGAAAGAGGATTTGATTTGCATTGTTTACTTTGAACATTCCAACCAATTTATCATACATCTTCGTAGATGTTTCCAAATCAGAAATATAGGCAACCAAATTCTTTTGAATGGAGTCTACAATAATTTTCTTAGCTTTGACCTCACCTTTCTTATAGCAGTAGGTGCATTTGAAGGAGGCTCCACCACTCGTCCCTTTACATGGTCCATAGGATCATTCTCTTCCAAAGTCAAATCCAAAGTCATCTTCCATGCATGATAGTCGGATTTGTCCTTGAGCTTATCCTCGGATTTGAAGTATGATGTAGTCGTCATTGAAGCTAGACCAATATTCTTGTCCAACAACTTTCCTTAGTGATTGCTTTTCTCACTCTTGCTTGGGCTTTTTCTTCACCTGGGCTCTGATCCCATGTCAATTTTAGATAACAATGGTATGTTCTATGCTTAGCACAATTTACTTCAATGTTCCTTAGTAGCCCAATAACAATTTTCAATAGCAATCACAATAATCACATTGATTGTAAAAGCAGATAGATCATGAAATAAAATGCAGAAGACAAGCCAAGACAAGAGGACACTAGATTTGGTGGATGCCAGGGAAAAATCCCAATGTGGGGAAAACCCTTTTATCAATTCTTCTTATTATTAAATCAAAAGTTCAGCGGAGAGGGAGAGTACAAAAGTCAAATTGACTTGCCCAATTCAAAGTCAAAACAACCTTCTAAATTTCTGCAGTGAAACTTCAACTCTAACCAGAAAGTCAACGCTGGCAAAAACAACAGCAAATCATACTCAAAGCAACTCGGTCTTCCTCAGTCAAACTGGGTCTGATCAAGAGGTCAAAGTCAACCCAAAGCAATTTGGTCAAACTTGGTCAAAGGAGAGAGAATTGTTGTAAATTTTATGCAGTCAAACTTCAGTCAACCCTAAAGTCAATTCTGGTCAAATTGTCCAGAATTCCTCGATTTATGTGCCCAGAAATGTGGCCTAAAAAGATTAAACTTTTGACCCAAAAAACGCAGTCAAACTTGGTCAACAAGCCCTTGGTCAAAGTTGGTCAAACCTGTCACAAAACTCTGAAATTTCTGTCTGCAATTTAATCCAGAAAACTAGTCCTCCTTGCCACATGTGTGAGAGAGAGAAGATGCCCAATGTTGTACGAACCAATCAGATGAAGAGAGAAAAGAATGTGTGAGTGATGATGATGCCAAATGATGCGTGAAGTCTCTTGTATTTATACAATTCGTTGTGGGTGAAGAGACATGTCCATTGGGCTTCTTGAGCCTACATGATGATGTGGCCGACTTGAACAATTTGCACATGTGTGGGCATAAATTCAAAATCACACTTCTGCTTGTCCGAATGAGATGATCTTTATATCAATCCTGGACCTCTCGAAAAGGGGAATTTAAAGCAATTGTCATCTCCATCAAATAAGCTGTCCCAAGGTGGAATTTGGCCCTAGTTGCCAGTTTTAACACTAGGCAATTCACAATCACATGAATTTCCTGCAATCACAATCACACGAATTTCCTACAATTCTCAATCACACGAATTTGCCTCCTCCAAACACATGAATTTCCTGCAACTGCAACTAGAAACCCGATCTTTGCAGATCTACTGTGTCTCTACACTAGCTATGTAATTGTCCCTTGAGTCTCCGACTGCAACTAGCTCTATGCTATCTACTGAGCATTTGATTGAGCCCAACTGTCTCTGTGCCTCTCTAGTATCTCATTGCAACTAGTTTTGTAGTGTCCCTCAAAATTTGACTGCGCCTCCTGACACTGATCCTCTTGCCACCGAATACTATGGGTCCCTATAGCTAAGGTAATGATCCATGAGGACACACCTATCGAATGTTATGCCTCCTCGAACCCTGCCCAATCTTGCAACTCTGAAGTATTATGCTCCTCCCCTTTTGGAGGTGTAGTTACTATCAACACGAACTCCTCCAACCTAGAGGTCAACTAATCTATCTCTGCTGAAGCTGTCGTCTGCTCCCCCTTATTGTCCTTCTTTCTCTTCGGACACTGGGTGACATAGTGACCAAATTCGTCACATCAGAAGCATTTGACCTTCGACAGGTCCTTTTTCTTCTTCTTGCCTCCCTTTGAGTTTTGTCCCCCATTGGGACCCTTTTCGCCTTCTCTTTACTCGTAAGCGCTACATTCTCTTTTTCCTCCTCCTCGACTTTTGTCCTCTGCTGCTGCTTGTTGGAAAAATGGTACCAAGGAAGTGTTTCCTAGGCATTTTTTTCCTTTTGGCCTATGGAGACACTTTAATCTCCTTTTGTCTTAGTGACAATATGAGATTATTAATGTCAAGGGGGACTAAAGTTTTTTTTGTGGATTTGTACCATGTATTTTAAATTATTAGTCACACGTGTCTAAAAGTGACTTTATGGGTAAAGTACTAAAGTTCACTTCATAATATTAAAGTGACTTATGTTTTGTAAGTTATTTTATGGGAAAAGTGACCATGGTACAAAATAATTAAAAAGTACTAGGTAGTCTTTTTAGAAGAAGGGAACCATGTATGAGGGGTCAAGTGGGGGATTGATCCTAGCCATTGATCTAATGGCTTGAGATTTAAGTCTCAACCATTAGATCTTAGGGATGGGGTTTCCATCTTTTCTTAAGAGACAAAAGGGAAAAAAGAAGGATTATTCTTCTCAAAGGAACAAGGAGAACACATGAGGCAGAGTTTGAGAGCTCGTGGAGGAAAGGAGGAAGCTACAACAGTTGATTCCCTAGAAGGTCGAGTTAAAGCTAAGAGGGAGTTCGAAATTCAAGGAGATAGTTACAACCGTAGTTCCACACAGTTCAAGAGCTCTTTGGAGTCAAGCTCTGCTATATTTCTGAGTGAGCAAGGGTACAAGCAGCTTATCTTTCAGCCTGCATATTTCTGAAGCAGACAACAAAATGTTCGGGCTACCAATAGGTTTTGGGCTTGAACAAAGATTAAAATCAACGTATTTTTTTGAGGGTTGCTTTGGAACATATTTGCTCACACTCAAGGGAGGTTATCTGCTGATAAAAATACCTGTGTTTGCCTACTGTGATGAACCCAAGTTTCAAGGAAAAGGGACACAATTTTGTGCTTCGATTCTTGTGCTAAATGAGCTTATAAGAGGTCATGTTATTCGCAGAGGAAATGAGACTGTGGGTGCATCAAAATATCAGACCAAGAACTCAGTGCTTGAGGAAACTTTGTGTAGCAGCTCAAAGGGAAGAAATAAGTTAATCTCTTCTTGTATTTTCTTTTGTAAAAATTCCTTGAAGAAGCAAAATAAAGCCTCATTTCAGAACTGGTTTTCCCTAAGAGGATGATCTTAGACCCCGTCTAAGACCATCCTCTTTGTCTTGGCCATCTCTTTCTTGAAGTTTGCCAACTGTTTGAGCATTTGTTGGCTCTGCCATGACGTTCATCACAAACTCCTTCAGACCATGCTCATCCAACAAAAATTGCATTCTATCCTTCCAGACGCCAAAATTTTGAGGCTCCGTCAATTCTATCCTGATACCTGAGTCTTGTTGAAGCCATCTCGCGAAACTCAAATAAATTGGAGACTGGATCTGTAAATATCTTTCTTCTTTCTACTTAACCTTCCTTTTGTTGCTCGCACTCCCTTAGGAACAATGTTTTAAAACTTCGACTCTGACTCCGACTCGGCCGAGGGTCGACTCTGACTTGGTATCGACTCGGCTGGCTCGAGTTCAATGACTCGGTCGTTGTAAAAAAAGCATTAAATATTTTTTTTAATAAAAAAACATAATTTTAAAGATTTTCATTCATGTTTCCAAACACACAGCATTAGAATATAGATAGAAGACAACATATGATCAAAGTAGGCTCATGAATATATCCATTATATCAAAATGGCACCCAGTGCACTGTCCAATACATACATGATGATGATATAGAGATCAAAACAAAAACACATAACCAAGGAGGCTAGAAATGGCCTCTACAACAAAAGTAAATTGTGACCAGTACTACTGGCTAGTGGCTACTGCTAGAGGAGCCAAGATCATCTGGATCAACCACTAGTAGCATATCTACATGCTTCATAGTTTGTAACTCATTTTTAATCTTGTACCCTCATCAATCATCTTAGACCATCTCACCAAGATGGATGTTAATAGATGTATTCATGAGAAGAACTACAAAAGCAATTTGTATGTGACACAGATCAAGATATAGGATCCCTAACGCCAAAACTTCTGCATCCACATCTACATGCAGTCATGAGTCATGACAGACCCATCTACATCCCATAGAATATTTTGTGGCTATTCTCTAGTTTTAGGATCCCTTGGGGCAACTTCAAGTTTGTTCCCATCAACTTTGTAATATGTATAAAGATAAACTGCCATATTCCAAGAGAGAATTTCACCTATAAACATTCTAACTAGGATCACATGTTTGATCAGCATTTCAATTTCATGTACCCTCTTTATTACATGGTTCTCGAATAGTATCATTGTTTACTTAGAAATTCACATTGTTCCTTGAGGAATTTTATACAATGAAGGCAACAAATGTCTTGCTCCATTCTTACAGGAGATTTCATGTTCTTGGCAAAAAGTTCACAACATTAGATCCTATCAAAATTGCCAGCCGGACTCATCACTTTCTATTTTCAAGCACTAAACGATTCATGCCACAGGGAGTCGAGTGAACAAGTAAACAACCTATGAAAACGGTCAGCTAATGTGGAATTCATGGGTCCACCAACTTTTAACACAAATCTCTTCACCAAAAAGCAAGTAAAAAAAATCACTATTTTTTTTGAGATTTCAAGCCACTGTTACCGAGCCGGCCGAGTTGTTAGACAACTCGTCCGGCTCAATAGTAACCCGGCCGGCCGAACCAGTTTGATGGTCGAGTCTACTCGGTGAGGGCTTGACTCGGACCAACTCGGCCGAATCGGTTCCGAGCCGGTCGGTTCTTAAAACAATGCTTAGGAATGCACAGATTTGCCTCTAGAAATCCTTCTCTAGCTAATGTACCACCTTTAGCTGCTCACTGAGACGACTACTCTCTCAACCTTCTGGATGTCCTTCTCTGGGAACTGGCACACAAACTACAACCTCTGCAACTCGAATTGGCTATTCTGGCATACTTGCACTGGCAAATTAATTTGCCTGCTTCAACCTGCTTCTACTGGAAATCTTGGATCTCCTCTTGAAAATCGGACGCTGGAAACCCTCTTGAGATTTGTGGAAATCCCCTTAGTGAGCTTTCCTCTGCCTGCCTAGCGCAAATCCGCAACTGCAACCCTTGCTGCAAACCTTTTGCGCCCAAATCTACTCAACGAATCAACTGATTTGCTCTCCAAAACCCTCTATTCGACAACCACATTGCCTGCGAATTCGACTTCTGAGCAAATCAAACTTTTCCCGCACTCTACCTCTGGAAATTGATTTTTGCCCAACAATTCGCACCTTTGGCATGGCCTGCGCATATCTGAATCCTGTCCTTCAGATCTCCCTTTGAAGCTACACGATCCACTAATCTTTTGCTTTTGAGCCTCATATATGATCAACAATGCTTTGATACCATGTGAAATTTCCTTGAAATTGCGACAATTGGAATTTATTCTTCTAACTGATTAGCAGTTTATTTGTTTTGCGACAAATAACAAATAAATCAGACTACAATTCTTTACAATAAAAGACTTTGCGGAAGTAAAATCGGGAACTAAGAAATAGACGCACACACATAAAAATTGACACAATTATTTTGGACTAAAAGTCCCCAGAAAAACCTTGAAGGGAAAATCGGTGCAGTAAATGATGGTTTAATTTATTATTATGCAAAAAATTTGGAGAGTACAATAGTTTGGATGCCCAACTAGCAATCCTTTGGCAAATATCTAGCCAAAATAATCTAGAGATCCCAGAGATCCTCTGCTAAACAAATCAACCTCCCTTTTCTTGCTCGAACCCCACACTGGCTATTCACATTGCAGCCTGGAATTTGCACTGCTGGCCTTGGGAAATTCGCACTGCCTGGAAATTGCTTCTAGGTGAGCCGTCCTACCCCCCTTTGTCACTGGAAACCATTCGCACTGGCAACTCGCGCTAGGGTTTCTGGCTACTCGCACTGGGTTTTGCGACCCTTTCTGCAAATAATTCAGCCTCCTTTCTCCTGCCAATTTGGCATTGGAGAAATGCTGGAAAGCCTTCGGGAATCTCTTCCTCAAATTCTCTGCTGCTTCCTCTCTTCGATGCTCTCTCTCTGGCTCGAATTGTGCCCTTCTTGAATCACTGCAACTGAGTCGCTTGATCTGCCTTAGGTAACTCACTCTTCCTCTTGTGTCTTTCTCCATCCCATCGACTTGTTCTTATAATCTCTCGCTGGAGCATCAATGACCAAGATCTAATCGTGATTAATGGCTAAGATCATCTTAGACTTGATCCAAGTAATTTCTTGGAAGTCTCTAGAGCATAAGTCGATCTCCTCAATTAATTCCTATTAATTAATCAATTTTCCTAAGTTATACTTAGGCATTTTGTAATTATTGATTTGGTCTCTAGGTGTTTTCTCCCAAAACCTTTTTTGGGTTTTGGAGATCTCGTGTTCCTTAGCCTCTTAGACACAAATCGAGACTAGAACACCTGTTCGATGCTACCAAAAATCTAACATTGAGACACATTCATATAGATGCAGATGCAAGCATATACAATATAGAGCTTGGTTTTCGTGATATTCAGACACTTAATGAGCTTGGTTTTCGTGATATTTGAACTCTTAACGTAAAATCCAAGGGTGTTGCCTATGCCCGCAAGAATGTCCTCATGCCAGTACTCAATGGGCAGTGCATATAGGCGTAACCAGACTGGAGCAGTTAGGAATTTTTCATTATCTGAGCTGTATCTGGGGGTCCAGAAGTGGATAAAAAAATTAACGCTATGGAAGAAATAGAGCTCGCCTTCAAAAACTCAGGATCTATCCTCCTGATTAGTAAAAATTTCAGTGAAAAAGCCTTTTGCTCCATTTTGCAGTTCCACATGGCCTTTGGGCTGCCATGTATTCCTTATCCACAGAGTCAAATCCTTCTCCATAGGCCAGACACCCAGGAACTTGCAAATGAGAGCATGGTCCTGCATAGATTTTATGTAGCTCAATATTGAGTCAGATTGCACCTCATACCTTGGGTTATTAGGTGCCTTGGGAAGGCAGCAGTTCTGTTGCTTACTTTGCCATGCCATACCTAATACAGGAGCATTGACCTGTCTTCCAAGAGCCAACGAACATGATGAAGCAGCATGCAAGTTGTAGGGCGGGCCGCAGAGGCCTGCAAAAACTTCCCTGGCTGTGATGTTACAGTGGGTGGGGTTGGGGGCCCCTTCTCTTGAGGAGACCATTAGAACTGTCAGCTAGCTAATGAAGAGGAATGACCGAGCTATTGAGGGGAAAAACTGACATGATATGCAAAGGATGTTAGGATTGGTGCAGAAAAACCCATCGATCGACGGAAACCCTAGCAAAGTTCCTTGCACCCCTTAATAAAGTGTATTTTAAATACACTAGTGATTTAGATTAAATCTCAGTTGTTGATCTCATCATGAGATTAAGGTCCAGGTATAAAGGCAGGGCAAGGTAGGGGGTAAAGACACATTCATTTGTTACAAGATAGATTGGTTAGAAAGTGAAGAAACTCAATGAAGGAAGAGGAAGAAGTAAAGGAGGAAGATTAGTTGGCCGGCAGTTTAGCAGGCCAAGGTCAGATCTGTAGCAATGTCCGTACAACCATACAGATAGTTCTTTACAATCTTACGGACATGACTGTATTGCAGTTTCTCAGATCTGTTTCAGCAGTTTTCTTTTTCAGTAGGATGGAAACCTCTGTTTTGATAAGATGATTTGAAGGACAAAAAATTATGTGTACGTGATAAATTGTTGTTTTGCTTCCGCTATTTAATTTTCAGCTATATATGTTATGGTTGCATGTTCAGAAATTATTTTTTGTTATTGAATAAATTCAGGATCTAATTTATTTAATTAAGAAACCTAGTACACTAGTCACCAAGGGTTTGGAAAATTTGCATGTTATTGGAGCATATTCTCTGATTGAGATCCTCGAGGGTTTAAACTTTACATCAGTTGATCAAATACCAGAATTAAGGACCAGCAGTTAGAGGGTTACATAATTGTTGCTTGAAGGACTAAGCAACTGTTGCAGGACTTTTTTTTTTCGCTAAAGTTTTAGATCTGGGAAATTTGTGCATTTGATCTTAGAGATGGCAGCAACTAAACTTAGATTTGAGGACAAATTGGATGGTGCTTCCAATTTTTTGCCCTAGAAAGTCAAGGTGACATTGCTATTAGAAGAGATTTGAGAATGATCTCTGGATATTGTTAAGGATGTTGTGCCTCCCTCTATAGATTTGCAGTAGGTGACAATCCACAAGAAAAAGGAAGTGAAGGCCAAGCAGAGGATTTTGGATGCTGTGAAGGATCACCTGATTCCCCACATATCCAAGAAGACAATGGTGAAGGAGATGTTTGATGCCTTGGTTAGCCTCTACAAGATTGAGAACATTAATATAAGATGATATTGTGGAACAAACTCAAATTCGTAGAGATGACTAGGTCAGACATCACAATTAGTTACCTAATGAAGATCACAAGAGAAGGTTGCAGATGCAGAGTTGGTGAACATGTCATTGAATAGATTCCCAACGTCATGGGAGCCATTTGTCAATTGTATCTGTGCTCGTGAAAATCTTCATAGCTTCGAAAGGCTTTGAGATGATTGTATCCATGGGGAAACTTGGATGGAATCAAAGGACAACAAGAATGGTGGTGACGAGAACTGGGCCTCCTTCAGTCACATGAAGAAGGGCAAAGGAAAATGTTTTAGTAAGGGTAAAGGAAAGAGTGAATAATGAGCCTCACAAGGAAAGAAGGACTCAAATAAAATCAAGTGCTTTATTTGTTATAAGTTTGGACATTGAGCATGACAATGTCTAGAGACAAAGAAGGGCAAGGGGAAGCAGTAGCAAAAACAGGTAGCAACTTTTGCATAAACTCAGATGAACAACTTTGCTGCTATGTTTGAGAATTTTTTTCTATGGTATCTTGCCTTTCTACCAGCATGGTTCCATGGAATGTGTTGTATGTGGATAGTGGATCATCTCGTCATATGACATCAGCCTAATAGTTGTTTTCTAGTCTAATAGAGCAGGATTTGAGAATCTAGGTTGAACTTGATGATGATGCCAAGTACCCAGTAGCAGGAGTTGGTACTTTATTGCAAAATCTAGCACCACCCTAGTGCAAAGCTTCACTAGGCGCTTTAGCTTAAGGGCAACAATGGGATCCACCACAATTGTCACCTTAGTTGCAATTCTGCTGCTGTTTTGTGGATGTATTTTTATCCCCACAAGGGAGGATTTCCCAACATGTCTTGTAGAATAAGTAACCCAAGGATTCCTAGGTTAAATATCCTCCAAGGATCTTGCTATATAGGCACCCTGCTCAGGGTGAAATGAAGTAGCAAGTTCAAAGAACCTATGGTTGAGTCTAGAGGGCTAAAGTGATGGAGAATGAAGGATCAGTGCTTTAGCTTATCAATGAATTTCTGGGCATATGTAGTTTGACAAGGCGTCAATCTTATGGCTGAAGATTTTGGTTGGAGTGAGTAAGAGAGAGAACTAGGCTAAATACCCTTCAAGGATTTTGCTATATAGACACTCTGCTCAGGTTGAAATGAAGTAGCAAGTTCAAAGAACCTCTATGGTTGAGTCTAGAGGGATAAAATGATGGATAATGAAGGATCAGTGCCTTAGCTTATCAATGAATTTCTGGGCATATGTAGTTTGACAAGGAGTGAGTCTTACGGCTGAAGATTTTGGTTGGAGTGGGTAAGAGAGAGAAAAGCCTCTTAATCAAACCATAAATACTTTCAATCAATAAGACATTAAAGTTCAAGGAATGCTATCTAAGTTTCCTTGTTCTAAGTGACAAATCTTGCGAAGGAGATTTTAGAGGCATAAAATGTTCAACATATCATGAAAATTTCATAGATACCATAATTCTATAACTTTGCAAAATGGAAGAAGATATTTGCAATAAAATAGCACAATTCACCATAGCATCATTTCATCCATCCAAGCAATTTTATCCTCCCCAAGACAATTCACTCAACTTGAAATATCCATAGCCAAATTTTTACAAGAGAGAAATCGCAGAAATTTCAGATTCTTTTGGAATTTCTCCCCCAAAACTCCATGAGAAAATGAGAGGAAGTGCACCTCTATTGGAGGTGCTCAACTTTCCTCGTAATGAAATAATAATTTTCTAAAATTAAAACCCCCTAAACTAGCAAAAGGCCCTCCCTACAAATTAATTAATCTAAATCAATATTAAATTAGGCTTCTAATGCCACATGTACAAAAATTAGGGGCTCAGACCCTCAAAAGATGAGCCTTCTCCACAAATGAAGGGTTGCTGGTAAAGCATCCAGCCTCCAAAGACCCTTCAAAACACATCCTCTTCAAGCCACCATGGAAAATGCCATCAAAATCTTCCAGAGTGGGCACAACAGCCCCCAAACGAGTGACCCCCATTCCTACAATGATCCTTTAGGGGCTAGCCCGTCAAGCAAAGCAAACCCCAACACCTTCCTCATAATGTGAGCATACGGGTTCCAACAATAATACACGTCCTTTGATGGGGGGGTTGACCCATCCAACAGCTGTCCATATGTGCATCATTTGGCCTTCAAAAACACCTATGAAATATGCAAACAGACTATTTAAAATTTAAATTTTAAAGTGGCCATCATAGGGGTCTCAATTGAGCGTTGGAATCTTGAACAATAATAATGCCCTCCAAAAATGCCATGTGAGGTTTGCAAAACCACCACAAATGCAGACACATCAGCCATCACGGCAATACCATGCCTCCAATAAATCTTCCATGCGATGAAACCAGGGCTCACGAAATCTTCAAATCAGCAAACACCCGAACATTTAGGTTGGCTCAAGTCTTTTAGCTTTTATTTAAGGTCAGCTCAGCATCCAAATTCACCTTTATATATATATATATAGATGTTGTATTTTTTCCATTTATAATTTGATTTAGAGTGAGAGCGCTGCTTCAAGGAAGGTAGGACACAACAAGTTGCAACTTCATGCTGGAATATGCTTATACCCAGAAATCTGTCCACCCACTAACGGAGCTCTGATTACTTTTCTTACTTTACATATCAGGGCTGAGTAGTCTCACACCATCATGCTGGAATATGCTTATACCCAGAAATCTGTTTGCCTACTAAGAGAGCTCTGATTACTGTTCTTATTTGATACATCAGTTCCAAGTAGTCATCTGAAGTGCTGCTGCAACCTTTCTGAGGTTTTCATACTGCCATATGACTTGCTGAAAATGGATAACCACTGGCAGAGGAGAGCAATGCTCTCTACCACGTGCATCCACAGCTTCAAAACTGAGGTCAGCGTCAGGTACCCTCTAGTTCGCCACTTGAATCTCTTCTCCCTTTTCTTTTTGAGGGCTGAAGGATTCTACCCAGTGGTCTCTTTCCAATTTGAAGTGAATGAACAGCAGCTCTGCACAAGTACTGTAGACAGTGGAACCCTTAAAAATGAATTTGGGTCATATTCTCCATGACATCAGAACACAATCCTTTGACAGGCCCAAACTACAATCAGCATTATCAATGATTTTCAGTTCAGCAAAAACTGACTGAGACACTAATGAGTTACCTTTCTTTCTTTCATTACCAGAGGCAATCAATCACCTGTAAAACTTGTCAACGATGCCAAAGCTCTCATTGAAAGGTCTTTGACTCTCACTGTTTGAACTCTGAACTGTTCTACACAACTGATCTTGCATTAGTGCTGGACTTGGTGACATGGTTTACAATACACGTCATTGGAACTTGAAGCAATATCCTCTTTATTCCTGTAAGAGCCTGAACCAAGCCTCTTGAGCAATGTCATATGCTCATGGTTAATGTTATGCCAGTAACCTCCTCTTCTTTAACTTTCCCCCTGGCCTCATACCAGCTCCATCACTACTCATATCATCATCGTTTTTTAGAAGTGCCATTCCTATTTTAGCACCCCAAATTCAGCCCAGTCTATTTGGTTACCATGACCACAGGTTTTAGATGTGATTGCAGAGGTTCCAGACCATCATTACAGGTTCAAGGCACTGTAGCTTCCTGTGGCAGTGCACCTTTAACAGTACGAGGTTAACTGTGATGCCAAAATCTTCTGCTGAGAGCATGGTTCCTAATACCAGTTGCCATGATCGTGACAACAGTATTTAAATTTAAAATGTGGATCAAAACTGCTTGTACACTATCATCAGACTCTTTTAATGTGAGTACAGCTGTGTCAAAGTCACCTGATGTGTTGCTATCAGGGTCCAGTCTTGAAGCTGGTTGATTCTTTTACAGATCTGAAATGCATGCTACAGCCTACTGCTTCAAATTCCCTTTCCACTGGTCATTTCTTCTTCACCATCAAAAACTTTTGATACCCCTAGGGTTACCCTACATATTGGTGCGTAACAGGTACCATTCCCTGTAACGACCCACCTCAAGTTATCAAAGAGCATGGGAATATTAGCATACATATGAGACATGCATTTGATAGCTACATATGCATGTATCGCATGCATGGCACTAGTAGGTATACTAACTAATTATGGAGAATGTCCAAGTATAAGGTAATGCATTGAAATTACGTAAATATTAACGTATCAAAATCTAATGAATATTTAATTTGAAGTACTTATACCACCATAGTAATATATAATCAATATATATACAATGAATTATGTAATATATATAGGTCCAAAAGGGAAAATAATATAAACCATTAATAATAAAACACAAATAAATTCAAAGCATCAATTAATACAAAATTTATTGAATGAATAAAGTATATTTCAGAAGGGGCACATATGTCTTGAATTAATATCTAATAGAATCAGTATAAAATTTTTGAATCAATATTTAATAAAAATATATTTCTCCTACTATAATATATGACCACCGCTTGGTTTTTGAAGGGAGCACGTTGGAGGCAAAAGCTTGCTCCACTTGTGACCGACTCAAACCTTAATTAAACCTGGTTATGAAGACGGTGGGAGAGGACGGTGAATAGGGAACGTTGTAAGAGAATGGAGGAGGCCAAAAGGGGTAATTTTCTTTCAGGATTCTTACAACGGACAAGGAATGAAATACGAAGAAAGTCTTAGACAGAGAGAAGAATTGAGCAGTTGTTCTTGAATCTTTTGGGCATGGGGGCCAAATTACTTCGAATTTGAAGCATTTTGGAGCTGGATACCAAGATTGTACCCAGTTTGGCTAGGAGCTTTTGGTCTTTTGGTAGCTGGAGCAAATTGGGAAACATCAAACTATAAATTTCTTCAAATTAACTTCCAGGTATTCTTCTGAATTTTTATTTTCAAATTCACACTCTGGTTAGTGATAAATTTAGGGCAATATTATGAATTCTGGTTAAAATGTTAAAGCGGGGTTTCATATTCTGGTTAAAGTAAATGTCTGAGTAAATTATTAGGTCCCTACATTCGCTTCCAACTCAAGTCAGGTAACTCTTTATATTTTGATGCCAAAATCCTCTGCTGAGAGCATGGTTCCTATTACCAGTAGCCATGATTGTGACAACAATATTTAAAATGTGGATCGAAACTGCTTGTACACTATCATCAAACTCTTTTAATGTGAGTACAAGCATGTCAAAGTCACCTTATATGTTGTGATTAGGGTCAAGTCTTGGAGCTGGTTCATTCTTCTACAAATTTGAAATGCATGCTACAACCTACTGCTTCAAATTCGCTTTCCACTGTGGTCATTTCTTCTTCACCATCAAAAACTTTTGATACCCCTAGGGTTACCCTACATATTGGTGAGTAACAAGTACCATTCCCTTCCAGTTGAAGTTAGGTAACTCTTTAGATTTTGATGATGTTTTCTTTGTTCCAGGTCTCAAGAATAATTTGCTTTCAATTTCCGTTATGGAGGATAAGGGTTATGCAGTAGAGTTCAAGACTTAACAGGTTCTTATTAGGTTGGAGGAATCTAACCCACAAGCAACACAGGTGATCAGGGTTAGGGAAGGCCACTTGTATAGGTTACAGTGAGAACCTGTTTGAGCTGCCCCAGTTCAAAACACAGAAAACTTGTGTGACTTATGGTAGAAGAGAATGGGGCACCTACATTGCAAAGTGTTGCCTATTTTGACAGAGATAGTCACAAGCCTTCCAGAGTTTAACATTGAGTAGCAGGGAGTATGCAGAGGGTATGTGCTTAGCAGGGATGCCAGTGTTGCTTTCCCAAGCAACGAGGACAAGTCTAAAGGGATTCTAGACTATATTCATTCAGATGTTTGTGGAAGATGTTAGGAGTATCAATTTTGGGAGGTATGTACAGTGTTTCTTTCATTGATGATTTCTCTTGCAAAACATAGATTTATTGTTTGAAGATAGAGGTTGAGGTCTTTAGCAGGTTTCAAAAATTTAAAGTCGAGAACCAAATCAGAAAAAAGATCAAGGTTTTGAGATTTGATAATGGGGGTGAGTAAACCTCCAACTATTTTAAGCAATCATGAAGGAGTTGACAATTTCATACAACCCACAACACAATGGGGTTGCAAAGCGAAAGAATCGATCCATATAGTGATTGGTAGGGCCATGACCCAGGACCATGACTTGCCCATGTTTCTTTGGGCAGTGGCATGCAACACAACATTCTACATCCTAAATAGGTGTTTGCACAAGATCTTAGAGGACCATACACCAGAGGAGGCATTCACTAGTGTGAAACTAGAGGTCAGTCATTTTCACATGTTTGATTTTTTTAGTTTATATTCATGTACTTGTAGATAAGAAGACCAAGTTGGAGCCCTCCAGTAGGAAGGGTTTATTTGTGGGTTACATTGAGACTTCATAGGCATATAGGATCTATATTCTAGCATATAGGAAAACAATAGTAAGTAGAGATGTAAAGTTTAATGAAGACTTCACATCGAAGAAGTTGCATGAGCCCATTGCAGTGACATAAGACGAGGAGCAAGAAGCTCTGAAGGTTGAGCTAGTGTCGTCCAAGACACCATAAGTTTCTAGTTTGGAAAGTCAGCTTTCAGGTGAGGAGGAGACATTAGCCCCTTCAAATTCTGTCACGAGACCTTGATTGATCAAACAAGCATTAAGGGATGCTTAGGAGTATGTTGTGTAAAAATTCCAAAACGGAAATCCTATTGCAACAATTGGAATTAATTCTTCTAATTGTTAATTAATTTTAACAATTTATTTGCTATGGAATACCAAATTAATCACAATCACACTGCAACCTTCACAAATAAAACTGTGGAAATAAATAGCGCTGGAAACTGAGAAAATACTAGCGGTGTCAATTGTCCAAAAATAACGGTGTCAATTTTATTGTGTGTGCTAGTATTTTCTCAGTTTCCAGCGCTATTTATCTCCGTAGTTTTATTTGTGAAGCTTGCAGTGTGATTAATTTGGTATTTGCAGTAGCAAATAAATTGTTAAAATCAATTAACAAGTAGAAGAATTAATTCTAGTTGCTACAATAGGATTTCAATTTTGGAACTTTCACATGGTATCAGAGCATGAGTGATCAACCAGGAAGCTCATAAGTGAAAGAGGGAATTTCGCTGTTTACTAGGAGCAGCAGGCCGAAATTCCTAGAGGCAGCGCAGTACATTGCTATGCAGGTCAAGTTGCATGGGGAAGTTCGATTTTTTCAGTGTGGCAAAAAAAATCGACTTTCCAGATTGAGTGATTCTAGCAAGTAGAGGGAGCAACCGCACCTCAGATTTTCGTTGAGTAGATTTCTAGTTGGACGCAAAGGGTTTTGCAGCAGCAGAAACAACATCGAGTGGAAGAGAAAAGCGCACAATAGAGGGAAAATTTCTCTCAGGGAACTTCTAGTCTTGGAAGTTTGATTTTTTTCCAGGCAGATTGGCAGTAGCAGCTGGTAGATCTACGCATTCCAGAAGGGAGTGCGAGTAGTAGAGCAACAACCAAGCAGAGGGAAAGAGGGAGTTTTTGACAGTTTTTGAGATGGCCACAACAAGACTTAGGGACCAGGATAGGTTGGATGGCTCCTCCAATTATGTCATCTGGAAGACTAGGATGTCCTTCCTATTGGATGAATATGGCCCAACGATCTACATAGATAGTGTTGTGGCAGTTCCCCAGGATGCAAATTAGCTAAAGGAATACAAAAAGGAGATGGTGTAGGTGAAGTGGTTGATCCTGGATGGAGTCTAGGACCATATTGTCTCACACATAGTTGGCAGGGATACTACCAAAGACATGTGGGATGCTCTCTCCACACAATATCAGGGCACTTCCGAGCAACGAAAGATGTTCCTAGAAGAAAAGCTGAGATGCATAAGGATGCAGAAGGGGGAAGGCATAAATCCCTCCCTCACTAGGATTCAAGAGGTTTGAGACTAGGCAGTTGTTGGGGCAATGCCTCAACCAACGAAGCTAGTGAGATTGGCACTGAAGAGTGTCTTTGAGTAGTGGCAAGTTTATATCCAAAGTATATTGGGCAGAGACAAGCTACAAGATTGGGACAGGATGTGGGCTGATTTGCAACAGGAGGAGTTGAGGCGAGCTCTATTAAAAAGCTCCATTAGTGGCAGCATTAGCAGCGGACCAGAGGCGGTGAGGAGGAGGAGAATGTGGCCCTCGCATCGAAGGGTTCCAGTCAAGGGCAGGAGGAACAAAGAGAGAAGAAGGATTTATCTAAGGTCAAGTGCTTTAGGTATGGCGAGTTTGGCAACTATAGTACCCAGTGTCCTCTCAGAAAGAAGGACAAGTAGGAGAAGTAGGATCAAACAGCGATACATGCTAAGATCTATGTTGCAGGAAACGCATTTTAGGCTGTACTGGTGCGTTTCACGTGGGGGAAACGTGGCCCAGTACGGCCTGAAACGTGTTTCAGGTCGTATGACTGCGTTTCCACCTTTAAGTTGTGATTTTTCCGTTTTTTTTTTGTTTTTATTTTTTTATTGGGCGAATAAAATATCTTTTGGATGCTTCTAGATGGCTCTCGCAAGTTATAAAAAGACTCTCGCCTCATTCCCTCATCTCACGAATTGAGCAAGTCATTTCACTTGCAGAGAGACGATTTTAGCAAGGAGAAAAGAAGAAGAGAGTAGTGTTTTCAGCTAGGTCATTTTCAACAGTGAGCAAAGGAGATTTCAGCAACAAGAGAAAGAGATTTCACAAGCAAATTTGGAGTGCGGAGTTTCCAGCTACGACAATCTTGCTTTTTGGCTCAGCTACATATTTCTCATCTTTTCTGGCATTTTGGGGTAGCTTTAGCTACAAAAAATTAATTTGGGTAAGAAGCATTTGTTTTCTTAGTTTTTTCCCACTATTTCTTTTATTTTTCGAGGGTTTATGCTTCCAAATATATGAAAAACGTTTTTTCTTTACAAATTTGTTTTTTGATTTTTTTGCAGCAATGGCTTGCAAACAAGGTGCAAGTTCAAGCTCCAAGTCCAACCCAAGGGCCAAATATTATCTTCTTTGGAGGCATGTCCAAAAGCTTAAAAAATGTGGAGGTGGTGGCTCATGGGAATGACAATCTAATCTTTGCAATAATTTGTACAATGGCTCCTACCCAAGAGTGAAGGTACATCTTTTGCATGGAGGAGGACAGGGCATTGCAGGTTGCACGAAAACAACAAACCCATGGGTGAGGAGGGCATATCAAAGAGAGCAAGATGAGGCAGATGGAATTAAAAGAAGGCATGAAGAGCTTAGTCAAGCTACTTCTCAAGCTCCACCAAACATTGAGCCAAGGATTGTAGTTGAAGCAAGGAAGAGGAGAGCCACTCAACAACATGAACAACTACCATCCAAAAATACTAGAGGGGCATTCACCTTAGTTCAAGGTAGCAGAATTGCTAAATTGGTGAATGTGCAAGTGAGAGAAGAAACTACTTCCAGAGTGGTAGGTGCATCTATGCATATGGTATTCCATTCAATGTTGTTCGCTCTCCTTACTGGCAAGATATGATAAGGGCAATTGATAAAGCTCCTCAAGGGTACAAGGGGCCCAACTATGAGAAAGTCAGAACTCAACTTCTCAAAAATGAGAAGGAGCTTGTGGAGGATATCTTATCACCAATTCGTTCTTCCTGGAGTAGCTCTGGGGTTACCATAGTCTCAGATGGATGGACAGATACAAGGTGCAGACCATTGATAAATATCATTGCCACTTCACCAAAAGGAGCAATGTTTTTAAAGGCAGAAGACTGCTCAGGAGAGGTAAAAGATGCACAGTTCATTGCCGATGTTATTATAAAATCTATTGAACAAATAGGACATAACAAGGTGGTGCAAGTTATCACGGATAATGCACCAGTTTGCAAAGCTGCAGGTTTAATTATTGAGGGGAGGTATGACCACATCTTTTGGACACCTTGCATTGTCCATAATTTGAATCTTATCTTAGAGGAGATCGACAATAAAGTTCCATGGATAAAGGAAATCACATGAGAAGCAAGGGAGATTGTTAAATTCATCACCAACCACCACCAATCTCAAGCAATATTTCGAGAGTACTCCAAATTGGAGTTGTTAAAAGTTGTTGAGACAAGATATGCCTCAAACTTCTTAATGTTGCGCGTCTTGTTGAGGTTAAGCAAGCATTGGTTTCTATGGTGGTGAGTCAACTTTGCACTGAGTGGAGACAAGCAAATTCAGAGCAGGATATATGGTGCGTAGATTGTGCCTTGATGAGGATTGGTGGAGTAAGATAGATTTCTTGCTAAAGTTCACAACCCCTGCATTTGAGCTTCTTCGGAATGCTGACATTGACCAACCTTTCATAGGAGAGGTATATGATGGCATGGATTCCATGGTTGAGAAAACTATAGAAATCATTTCACAAGAGTCTCCACTGTTTTTATTTGTTGATGATCATTTTGCTGATTTAGTTAAGAAAATCATTGTTGATAGGTGGAACAATTTCCACACTCCATTGCACACTTTAGCACATGCCTTGAACTCCAAATTTTATGATGAGGAGCTTATTGCTCAAAGCAATGGGAAGAGGAAGGCACCCCATAAGGATAGAGAGGTGGCTAATGGGGTGAAAAAAACCCTTATGAGAATGTTTCCAGCTCATTTATACAGAGAAGTGAAGGAAGAATTTGCCAGTTTTACTGTAGGATTAGATGATTATTCAGATATATTAGCTTTGGAGGAGAGAAGCACCATAAATATAGTTAGATGGTGGATTTGTCATGGAGCAAATGGTGTGCATTTGCAAATCCTTGCCATTCGTGTTCTTTCACAAGTGGCAAGCTCTTCATTAGCAGAAAGGAATTAGAGCACCTATGGTTTTATTCATTCTGTGAAGCGCAATAGGTTGGGCTCACGGAAGGTAGAGGATCTTGTTTATGTGCACTCCAACCTTCGCCTTGCATCTTGTAGGGGTCCATAATATAGCAGTGATCCTTCTAAAGAATGGGATGTGGATCTACAAAGTCATAATTTGGAGCTCTCCCTTGCTGCCTTGAATATTGAGGACCAGGAGCCTAGAAGTGGAATTGGCCAATCATCTTCTTCAGCACCACCATCCATTGTTGAGCATGCTTATGCTTCTATTTTTGATGAGGATTATTATGATGAGGATTAGTCTTTTTTCTTTATCGTACTTGCAGTCTCATGGTCTTTATTGTACTTGCAACCTCATATGTATAATAAAGTTTGATTTTGAGATTTGGATATATAATAAAGGCTGATTTTGGATATTCCGATATTGCTATTTTCATTATGTGATCATTCATGAGTAAATGTGATGTAAATTTAGAGACTTATAGTTTACATTGGACATTTTAATCATAATGTTTAAACTTTAAATGTAATAAATTATAATGTATCATGTATGCTTTATGATTGCACATAACATTTCTTAAATGACCTGACACACACACATATATATATATATATATATATATATATATCGCGTTTCCTCGTTTACAAAATTTGGGGGGTCACGTTTCGTACCCATAGCCGTTAGGGAAACTTGTACCACCATAGAAACTAATGCTTGCTTAACCTCAACAAGGCGACACAACATTAGGAAGTTTGAGGCATATCTTGTCTCAACTTTTAACAACTCCAATTTGGAGTACTCTTGAAATATTGCTTGAGATTGGTGGTCGTTGGTGATGAATTTAACAATCCATACCAGTTTCTCAGTTTCCAGCGCTATTTATTTCTGCAGTTTTGTTTGTGAAGGTTGTAGTGTGATTAATTTGGTATTTTCCGTAGCAAATAAATAGGGTTTGAATGGGCTCCACGAAACCCCTGCATCAGCCTCTGCGTCAAGCCTGCGCAATCACTAGTACGCTCTGCCTGGAACTGCAACTGATCAAGCTGTCTGCCCAATCCAGCCTCTGAGAATGACTCACTGATCCCTTCCGGAAATCTTCCTGGCTTTTAGCAACTGAATCGACCCTCTGCTTGGCCAAATCAAACCACTCTCTCTGAAGCTTCTGCGTTGCCTCTGTGCAGCCTCACTGAGGAAACTCGACCCTCCAGTAGTTGACTCTCTTGATTTGGAAAATCTCTTCTGGATTCACTATCCCTGCCCCTCACTCATTGCTTCGATCTCTGGCTCTCCGACAACTAACTGTTGTTACTGTAGAAATCGATCTGCTAAGGAAATCTAACTTCTGGTGTTCTGGTGTGTCTTCTCCAAGTGGCTATCGACTTCCTCTTATAATCCATTGTTGGAGCACCAACAACCAAGATTAAATCTTAATCAATGGCTAGGATCATCTTGGAGTTGATCTATGTGAGTTTCTAGATGATTTTCACCTTATCTCAATTAATACTAATTAATTAACCATATTCCCTAAGTTTAGACTTAGGAAATATTAAAAAATTGGCTAATAATCTAATTGAGACACTTCTAGGTGGAATTTCTAGAAACGATTTCTGGGTTTTGGAGATCCCATGTATTCTCGTTTCTCCACCAGATTTCGTGGCTAGAAAACATCTGATGCTACAAAAACTAACATGTTGAGGCTCTTAAGCCTTCATTTAGGGAGAACAAGCCTTCAAAGAAGTTTCCTAACTATATGGGATTGATGAGTAATATCATTGATTCTGAGCGGTCGTGTTTTTAGGAGGTAGCAGACCAACAAGTATAGTTGGATGCCATGGTGGAGGAGTACACCTCTATCATGAAGAATCATGTTTGGGACATAGTGCCGAGACCAGAGGGGAATTAGTTGTGAGTTCCAAGTGGTTCTACTAGACCAAGCATGCTACAAATAGCAACGTTGAGAAGTTCAAAGCAAGTTTTGTGGCAAGAGGGTTCTCCCGGAAAGAGGGAGTGGACTACGAGGATACTTTTTCTCTAGTTGCTAAGTACACTTCCAGTAGAGTAGCTATATCTATAGTTTCAGCCATGGAATGGAGGATACATCAGATGGATGAAAATACAACTTTCTTGAATGGGATCACTGAGGAAGTGTAGATAGAGGAACCTTAGGGATTTGAGGTACATAAGAAGGAGTCTCATGTTTGCAAGCTTAAGATATCCTTGTTGTATGGACTCAAGCCAGCGCCAAGAGCATGGTATTCCAGGATCAATGGATATTTTGTGAGCATAGGCTTCACCAAAAGTGAAGTAGATCCTAACCTATATTAGATAGACGAACCTTAGGGATTTGAGGTACATAAGAAGGAGTTTCATGTTTGCAAGCTTAAGATATCCTTGTTGTGCGGACTCAAGCAAGTGCCAAGAGCATGGTATTCCAGGATCAATGGATATTTTGTGAGCATAGGCTTCACTAAAAGTGAAGTAGATCCTAACCTATATTATATAATTGCTGTGAGTGATCTACTTATTTTGGTGCTATATGTAGATGACTTGTTTCTCACAGGTGCAAATAAGCTCATTGCAAGGTGTAAAGTCGATATGGCAATTGAGTTTGAGATGGACATTGGTATGATGCTCTATTTCTTGGGTTTGGAGGTTTGGCAGAGACTAGGGGAGATTTTCCTTAGTATGTAGTTGACCAAGGTAAGCATATAGTTGATATTCTAAAGAGATTTTAGATGGAGGACTGCAAACCTTGGTCATGTCCCTAGTCGCCAATCTAAAGAAGGTGACAACTAAAAATCATAGTGGGTGGATCCCATGTTGTACAAGTAGCTAGTAGGTTCCTTGATGTGTTTGGTCAACAATAGACCAAATATATATTTTGCAGTGAACACTTTGAATCAATTCATGTTGGCGCTGAGGTAGGAGCATTGGGTAGCAACAAAACATGTTCTTAGGTATTTTTGGGCCAAATGGAGTATGGTCTAAGATATCTTGGAGATGGTACGGTAAAGTTGTAGTGCAATAGATATGAAGAGCATCTCAGGGTGCTACGGTAGTTTGGGATTAGTGATGATATCGTAGTTCAGTAAGAGGCAAACTTCTACTGCACTCAATTCAACAAAGACAAAGTATATGGTAGCTAGTACAATGAGTTGTGAGGCCATTTGTCTTTGCAAGTTACTTGCTGCTTTATTTGATCAAGAGTTGGATCCTACAATAGTTTATTGTGATAATCATAGTTGTATCAAACTATCTAAGAATCTCATATTTCATGACCAGTCTAAGCACAAAGAGATCACGTATCACTTCATACAAGACATGAATCAAAAGGGAGGTGTGAGGCTCCTGTATATTCTCACGGATCAAATGTAGCTGATCTTCTGACCAAGCTGCTAGTAAAAGGGAATTTTGAATCCTTCATATTTAGAACTAGATTGGTGCAAAATTCCTTCCTTTCTTGCTACGAGTGAGTGTTGATGTTTGTATCTCAAACAAGAACTTCTGCATAGGTTTAGTGTCAAACTTGTGGAAAGTTGTTCGAGTCAAATCTATTTTTGTAAATTCACTATATTTAGTGAGTGTCTTTTAATTGAGTTGTTAGAATCGAATAAAGTGTATTTTAAATACACTAATTATTTAGATTAAATTCAATGGTTGATCTCATGATGAGATTAGGTTTTGGTATTCAACTCAATAATATGTTAAATTAGGGTAAAATTCCATTTTGGACAACTTGTTTGATGGAGATCATTATTGCATTGAAGTCCTCTTTTTGAGAGGACCAAAATCGACCTAAAGATCACTCAAATCGGACAAGGAGAAGTGTGTTTTTAAATTAAAGCCCACTCATTTGCAAATTGGCAGGGTCGACTACACCATCGTAGGCTCGTAAAGCCCAATCAACATGTCTTTCACCCTCATCGATTCATATAAATACAAGTGACCTTCATCCTCATTTGGCACTTCATCTTCACTCACATATCTTATCTCTCCTCTTCCTATTGGTTCGTACAACTCAGAGAAGAAAGGATTTTCTCACACGTGTGAAGGAGAAGAGACTGTTTTTTCTGGGCTGAATTATAGAGTTGTTGCAGGTTGAATTATAGAGCAGTTGCAAGACGTTGACCAAACACTTTGACCTATCATTTGACTGCGATTTTTCCACCAAAAATTCGATTTTTGCAGGTCGTATCTTTTGGCACCAAAACTGTGAAGTTATGGGCACTTTTACTGAGGCTGACTGTAGGGCTGGCCAAAGAGGCAAAAGAGCAAACTTTGACCAAGTTTGACCATATGTTTTGGAACTATTTTGTCTAATCTTTGACCAATTTTAAAGGCCAAATTTGACTATCCTAGACCGAGTTGCTGAAGGGCTGATTTGACCATGCACTATTGACTAGTTAGGTTATTGACTGCTGCTTTGACTGTTGTTGACCGGGACAACTTTGCACTTGGGTTGACTGTTGTTGACTCTCTCTCTTCATCTCTGTTTTGGATAGTTGTTTGGATATTGGATTTTGAAATTGATATTGGATGATGTACTCTCTGCTGAACATTTGAAGATAATCTAATAGAAGAAGATTTGCAAGGGTTTTCCCCCTAGTGGGGGTTTTCCTAGTCATTGACCAAATATTGTGTCTCTTGTCTCTTGGCTTTCTGTGATTGTGCATTTGTCTAATTGTTCTACCTTTCATTGTGCTATTGTCATTGGATAATTGAAGAAGTGAAACTGTTAAATTGGATGCTATTGGATATTGTTGAAGTAATAGTTGCAACATAGAACAAATTGATGAAAAATTAACATGGTATTAGAGCAGAGGTGAAGACAAGCGCAAGAGACATAGATCAAGAGCATCCATTTTCTAGTAGCTGATTAAGGAAGGGAATAATCTTTTGGTAAAAATGTCTTCCTCTTTCTTCAAGGAACATGAGAAGTTGGGTGACTCATCTAACTTTGCTGCATGGAAAGTCAGATTGGAGATCATAGCTAACAACAATGATGTTTTGGACTTTGTTCAAGGAAGAGTACTTGAGCCTTCGGAAAATTCTTACGCTGTTGTAAAAAACAAGCATAAGAAAGGTGAGTTAAAAGCAAAGCAAATTATAGCTGATGGTTTACAAGATAATCTACTTGCGTATGTTGGAAATTTGAGAAGGTTTAAGGACATGTATGATAAGATAGCTGGCGCGTATGAAGTCAACAATTTGAATGAAATTATCTCTTTGAAAGATCAACTCAAAGATAGAAAGATGAACAAAGGAGAATCTGTGCAATCATACATTATGAGGATATCTCATCTTAGAGATCAATTGCAAAGAATTGGGGAAACCACACCTAACAGGGAATTGGTGATTATAACTCTTAGAGGTCTCCCTCCCATTTGGGAAACCTTCATTACTATTTTAAGTAACAACAAAAACTTCCAGTCTTTTGATGAACTTGTTGGAAAGATCACTCAAGAAGAATCAAGGATGATATCTAGAGGAAGAATTCAAGGATCAAATGAAGGAGAGCCCTCTGCGTACTTTGCTCTAGGAAAGAAAAATAATGTAAAGAAAGGAAAGGGAAAACCATCTAAATCTAGAATACCTCCTTAATCTAATCAAGATTCCAAGGATTCAAGGTCCATTGTAGAAGTTGCCCGAGTTGGGCTGAAGCAATGAACACAATGGTATATGTTAAAAATAGGTTGCCTCATCAAGCTCTAGAAAATAAGATTCTCGAGTAAGTATTCACAGATGTTAAACCTGATATTGGTCATCTTCGGATTTTTGGCTGCCTTGTATACTTCCATGTGCTGAAGGACAAAAGAAACAAACAACCTAGAAGCTACAGGAAGGAAAGGTACGTTTGTTGGATATAGTGAAGATTCCAAAGCATTTAGGATATATATTTCTGGTCAAAGGAAGGTTGAAATTAGCAGGGATGTAACATTTGATGAAGATGTTGCCCTTAGGAAAGTGTTAAATTTTAGGTATGTTCTATGCTGAGAGCAAATTTACTTCAATTTTCCATATTAGCTCAATATCAATTCCAAATTAGCAATCACATTTAGCATGATAGTATAATGCAGATAGAACATAAACATAAATCGCAGAAAACAAGCCAAGACAAGAGGACACAAGATGTCGCGCCAGCTAGGGACAAACCCTAATGTGGGGAAACCCTTGATCAATTCTTCTTATGTTCTTCAATAGTTCAGCAGAGAGAGATAGTACATATACATTAGAAGTCAACATTTTGACTTGACAAAATAAGAACAGAGATCTTATCTATGAAGATAACACATGAGGTGGTTGATCTGAACTCCGGTGAAGACATACTGCTTCAACTGATCCTACAAGGTGACTCCATCACCATGCTATTGCACCTGACATTGTGCTGCACCCAATCACTGAGCTTCTCTCATCACTATGCTACTCCCATCACTGAGCAGTACCTCATCATCAAGTTGTACCCATCATCAACAAGCTGCTGCAATGCATCGTGCTACTGCTATACATCCATGCCCTTCATCTCCATATTGTACCATTGTGCTGCACCATACTGCATCCATTGTGCTGCACGGTGCACCATATATAACACCATTGTGTTGCAACATGTATACTGTAATACATCATCATCATGCTCTTGCTGCAAATGCATACCAGCCTTAGCTGCTTGCTGTGGCTTGTAGCCTAGCATAGCAGCTTAGCCCACAATGATAGCTGCTCCCAACTGTACCTCATCCAAGCTTAGGACAACAGTTAGGCTTCTTTCATATTTAGGCAACGAAGAGCTTCTTTAGGACAGCAACCAACAATTGCTTATGACAGTGCTTTAACAGTCCTCTAACAGTCCTTCTAACTGCCTCTAACATTCCTCTAACATTCCTTCTAACAGTGCTCCTTAACTACAGATTGAGGCCTCTAATGACAGCGTCCTAGTGCACATTTACATGTTGTTTGGAGCCACCTTGAGCTGCCTATAGTAGCCTCCTTAATTGTGGCTTAGTTCCCTCCATGGACTATGCATTGACTATGTCTAGGGCACCAACTTGTGACACATAAGATTGCGGTTAGGGCATGCTTGAACTGTCTTCCTTTTGACTGAGTCTAGGGGTAGTTAAGGGCTCCTCTGCCCAGCATGAAAGGATCCTACATCATGCTGCATAGAACCTTCATTTTAGGGTAGCATAGAGGCTTCTAGTGATTGCGGTTAGGTGACATCTCCTTGCTGTGTGGACAAGCCTCCTCTGCTGCATAAACTCCCTTTGGACCTGCAGCTAGGGCATGACATGATCCTCATATCTCAGTGTTTAGAAGTATTTTACTTAGGTCACTTCCTTGCTGTGATATCACCTTCTTCCTTGACTGCGTTAGGGCTTCTGCCTTCATGACTGCGTGTTAGTTAGGGCATCATTAGGCCAACGGTTAGGGCTTCTTCATACTAGCGTTTAGCCTTCTCCATGATAGCGTAGCCTTCTCCATGATAGCGTAGAGCCTTCTCCATGATAACACTAAGGCTTCTTCCATGGTTGCATTAGGCTTCTCCATTAGGGCAATGTTGTCTCTTAGGATCTCTCCTCCCACCAAAACCCAAAGACAAGTGGAGAGGAAGAGATCACAAGAAGATTGTATTTCTAAATGACTAGCAAGCCACCTCTTTTTATACTAAAATGTTGAGCACAAGTGGGGGTAATTTGGTTGCTGGCTGACTTTGACGAATTGTCCCATAACACAAATAAATTCATATCTCCATGAATACATGTCGGAATCGGATGATCTTTAGATCAATCCTACACCTCTTGACGAGAGGAATCCAAGAAAAATATCAGTTGCCATAAATAAGAAGACCCACATGGAGTTTGGCCCTAGTTGCCAATTTTAACAAAAAGCAAGGGACCTCCCTCCGCCTTCTCCTCCTGAAGACAAGAGTGATGATATGGATATTCTAGAAGGTCCTTCTGTGCCTGAATTTGAGAAGGACATCGTTGATGATCCCATGGAGCCTATGGACCCCTTGGATGCTCCTACCAGGGAAAGACCACTTTGGCTCAAAGACACTCTACAAGACGCTGAGAAACATGCTACTGCTCATGGAAATTTCAGGGAAAGCAAGAAACCATGCAGGCACCAAGCATATGTTGTAGCTATGAGCAATATGATTCAAGTTGAACTTAGCACATTTGAAGAAGCCATGAAGGAACAAGTCTGGAAGGATGCCATGGTCGAGGAATACAATTCAATCACGAAGAACGATGTATGGGATATTGTGCTGAGACCGAAGGGAAGATCTGTGGTAACCCCCAAATGGCTCTATAAGGTCAAGCATGGGGCTAATGGAATCATTGAAAAATACAAGGCAAGGTTTGTAGCCCATGGATTCTCTAAAAATGAGGGAGAAGATTGCGATGATATATTTGTTCCTGTGGCCCGATATACAACCATCCGTTCGATAGTAGCCCTTGCTGCAAGTTAGGGATGGACTCTCCATCAAATGGATGTGAAGACCGCCTTGTTACATGGTTTGCTTCAAGAAGAAGTGTATGTTGAACAACCTCTAGGATTTGAAGTTCATGACAAGAAGACCCATGTATGTCGATTAAAGAAATCTCTCTATGGATTGAAGCAAGCCCCCGTACTTGATATGCTTTTATCACCAGTTACTTGATAAAGCTGGGATTCACAAGGAGCAATCCTGATCTAAACTTGTACTTCAAAACAGTATAAGGTATGCCTCTCATTTTGGTATTATATGTTGATGACTTATTCATGACAAGTGCAGACCCTCTCATTTGAGAATGTAAGAGGAAGTTGGCTTCCGAATTTGAGATGAAAGACCTTGGTTTGATGCACTATTTCCTGGGATTAGAAGTATGGCAAAAGCTGAGTGAGATTTTTCTTTCACAAGGAAAATATGTTGTGAAACTTCTAGAGAGATGCATGGTTGAGTGCAAGTCCTTACCTACACTTGTGGAAATGAATTTCAAGAAGCTGTGTGGAGAAGTTGTGGGACCGGACCTAGCAAACCCTTCTGAGTATAGACAACTGGTTGATGCTTTGATGTTTCTTGTGAATACTCACCCTGACATATGTTTTGCAGTTAACACCTTGAGCCAGTACAAGACTGATCCTCACCTTGTATATTGGGTCGCTGCCAAGCACGTATTGAGATATCTACATGGGACTATTAACCTTGGACTGAGATATGCTGCTGGAGACGTTAGATTACATGGATATATAGATGCAGATTGGGCTGGCATTGTTGTCGACCGGAAGAGTACCTTCGGATGTTGTTTTAGTCTGGCATCTACCATGATATTGTGGATGAGTAGGAAGCAAAAATTTGTAGCCCTTAGCACTGTCGAGGCTGAGTATATTGTAGCTAGTTGTGAAGCAATTTGATTGAGGAAGCTCTTTGGAGAGCTATTTGAGCAGAGGTTATGGACACGACAATCATCTATTGCGACAACAAGAGTGGGATTTGTTTGTCAGAGAATCCTGTGTTTCACGACGAGTCTAAGCATATTGAGGTCATATATCATTATATCCGAGACATGGTGCAAAGAGTGTGAAAATTCGGGTAACCCCGAATCCTTTTGCAACGACTGATGTTATTTCTTCTATTTGTTAATTTAATTAAACAAATTATGTGTTGTGTGCTACGACAAATATTGAAACAAACACATTGCAACCTTCATGAAACAAATACTGCGGAAGAAATAAAAACACCGGAAGAAATAGATGCATACACAAAATACACTGTTATTTTTGGACTAAGTCACCGGAAAAACCCAACTCGGGAAATCGGTGTAGCAAGGGTGTTAATATTAAGTAGTAGTGAAAATATGAGTACAAACTATGGATGCTTAAACTAGCAATCCAAACAGAGAAATAACTGGCAATAATAACTAGTGAGAAAAATTTCTCACTCCACAGGCGATCCAACACTGACCTCAGCTTGAATTGAGTTGCTCCTTGCATCCTTACTGCACCAGCCTACGCAGTTATTGCGTCCCACAAGCTCAGAAGTGCGTCTCCTCTCACTATCTCGTTAGTCGTTGTTTGGGAAACTGATACTTTTTGCCTCTGGACCCTCTGCCCAACTTCTGGCACAAAATCTCGACTTCTCCCCAACAAAACGGAAATCTCCCCAAGACGACTTTGCGCTGCCTCTCTGTGGCAATCACTACCTCTCTGTAATGTACTCACTGGAACTGGAAAAGCTTCCCCCTGCCTCACTATCTCTAACCCTCTCTCACTGCTTCAACCTCACAGAATCACTTCCGACAACACACAACTGCTACTCTGGAATTCGGTTTCTCTGCAAAATCGAACTCTGCAAGTGTGTTCTCCAAGGCTCATCGACTTTCTTCTTATAACCCTCTGTTGAGACTTCAACAACCAAGATTTGATCTTAATCTATGGCTAGGATTAACTAGAAGTTGATCTGTGTAAGTTTCTAGAAGATTCACAACATCACTTAATTAATTATGATTAATTAATCATATTCTCTAAGTTTAGGCTTAGGAAATATTTAAAAACCGACTAATAATCTAATTAAGTCATTTCTAGGTGGAATTTCTAGAAACGATTTTTGGGTTTTGGATATCTCATGTATTCTAGCTTCTCCACAAAATTTGGTGGCTAGAACGCATCCGATGCTACAAAAACTAAAAGAGAGGAGTCGTGAGAATCCTCCACATTTCAATAGATGAGTAGATAGCCGACATCCTCAGCAAGGCTTTACTGAAAGGGAAGTTCTTGGTCTTCTGAGAGCAACTTGGACTGATTGAGATGACCATTTAGAATAAGGGTTTGAGATGATCAAGAACACTGAGCAATGCTCTCCCTCCCTGGTTGACCTCTTAGGGTGTGGAATGGAGCTATAGGGCTCTTGGGGATGAGAGACCTCTGACCGACAGGATGTTGAGACCTGGGATCTCCCCCAGTCAGAGTATGCCCCGGTTAGCGTCCTGCTAACTCTGTGGGATATCTTGTCCAATCTAGCCAATGGGTTGAGGGACTTGGGATAGAGTGTGATCCCTACCCCTTGCAGTAGGTGGATCTCACCCAAGTTGGTGGATGCATGTGTTCTACCATCTGACTCTTTAGGGTTAAGATGGATGATTAGGGACAATAGGGTAGAGTGTGATCCTTATCTCTGGTAAGTTGATCTCACCTATTGTTAGGGACTTTGGGATAGAGTGTGATCCCTACACTTGGGGTAGGTTGGTCTCGCCCATTGTCTTTGGATCCGGGTGGTAGTTATGGCTCCCCGATGATGATGATGAGGACGATGATGATGATGATGATGATTCCGGGTGGTAGTGGAGTCTCCCCAATGGTGATAGAGGCAGGGTGGTAGCTAGAGCTCCCTTGCAACATTTTTTCTTCTTTAGATTCAGAATGTTCAGCATGAGATGAGCAGAGATAAGCAGAGATGGTACATGATGACAAGATGACATGATGATCAATGGGAAAATATTGAAAGGTGGAATTCTCCCTTGTTGAGAGGGAGTGTTAAATTATGCAACTAGGGTCAAATTCCATCTTGGACAGCTCATTTGTTGGAGATCATTATTGCATTAAATTCCTCTTTTTCAAGAGGACCAAGATTGACTCAAATCGGACAAGAAGTGTGTTTTTAAATTAAAGTCCATTCATGTGCAAATTGGCAAGGTTGGCTACACCATCATGTAGGCTCATAAAGCCTAATCGACATGTCTTCTCACCCTCATCTCATATAAATACAAGTGACCTTCATCCTGATTTGGCACTTCACCTTCACACCCATATCTTATCTCACCTCTTTCTATTGGTTTGTACAACTCGGAGAAACAAGGATTTTCTCACACATGTGAAGGACAAGGGACTGTTTTTCTGGGCCGAATTACAGAGCTATTGCAGGTCGAATTACAGAGCAGTTGCAGGGCGTCGACTAGCGTTGACCAATCACTTTGACCTATCATTTGACTGCTATTTTTCCACCAAAATTTCGATTTTTGCAGGCCACATATTTTGGTGCCAAAACCAAGATGTTCTGGGCACTTGACCAAGGTTGACTGCTGGGCTGACTGCAGTTTTGACCGCCAATTTGAGCGCCGGGAAAAGAGCAGACTTTGATCATCTGTTTTGGCACTGTTTTGTCTAATCTTTGACCAACTTTAAAGGCCGAATTTGACTGTCCTAGACTGATCTGTTGAAGGGCTGATTTGACCATGAACTATTGACTGGTTAGGTCATTTACTGTTGTTGTTAATTGGGACAGATCTGCACTTGAGTTGACTGTTGTTGACTCTCTTTCTTTTATCTCTGTTTTGGATAGCTGATTGGATATTGGATTTTGAAATTGATATTGGATGATGTACTCTCTGCTGAACATTTGAAGACAATGTAAAAGAAGAAGATTTGCAAGGGTTTTCCCCTTAGTCGGATTTTTCCCTGGTCATTGACCAAATATTGTGTCTCTTGTCTCTTGGCTGTCTTTTATTGAGCATTCGTCTAATTGTTCTATCTTCTATTGCTCTACTGTCGTTGGATAATTGAAGAAGTGAAACTGTTAAAATGGATGCTATTGGATATTGTTGAACTAATAGTTGCAACATAGAACAAATTGATGAAAAATTAACAGTATAAACGTAGGGCAAGGTAGAGGAGACACAGTTATTTTTCATAGAAAATATATTGGTCAGAAGGTGAAGAAACTTAGCGAAGGAAGAGGTAGTGTAAAGGAGAAAGATTAGTTGGCAAGCAGTTTAGCGGTCCAAGATCAAATTTGTAGCAAAGTCTGCACAATCATATGCATTGTTACATGTGGATCTGTATAGTGATACAAACAGGATTGTATTGTAGTTTCTTAGATCTGTTTCTGCAGTTCTCTCTTTTAGGAGGTTGAAAACCTCAATTTCGAGGTGTCCTTGTAAGTTTTGATCTATGTTGCAGGAAGCTTGGCCCTCTTTGCATATTAGCTGTGTTTTCGTTTCGAACTCTGAAACTTGACTGAAACTCGTTTCATTTTGTATTAAATGCATTTTACATGTCGGAAATGTGTTACATACAAACTGAAACATGTTTCAATGTTTGTACAATGCGTTTCCAAATGATATTTGTTTGATTTTGCTCTGATTTAATTGTTACGACTCACATTTTTTATTTTATTGTCTAATCAGAGGTTAATTATGAATTAATGAGACTTCTAGAAACCTCTAAGACTGGAGATTTTTCTTTAAAAAGGGGTTCACTCTCAGTTTGCGCCAAAATGTTGTTAATTAATGGGAATGTTAAATCCCTAAAGTAAACGAAATGTCACATTTACTTAAATGTTTAACATTACCTTTAATTGTTTCAAGATGTTTGAGAGTGTTTCCAACCTTATCGGTCTTCATATGGAGAAGGTAGAATTCCATATCCTATTTAAAATTCAGGAGACTTTCAGGATTATTTTCATTGGAATTTGTAGTTAAGAGCACCAATATTTTTATGTACCTTGATGTTAGTGATATTGCTTCTTGGACTCCTCTGTTACGACCTTATTAAAAATGTACCCTTCAGTCAAACCAAAATCATTGATCAGGCATGTTAGGCTTTTGTAGCATTTTTGAAGCTTGAATTAGGCAATTTCATCAAAATTGGGTGGTGTTGACTGACGTCCTTAGAGGATTGAGGTGGAGGCAAAAGGTGATACTGAGGATGAGGATCCCAATATAAGTGATGGTGGAACATTGCTTGTCATTTAAATGTTCTTGTTCATTTATTCATGATGATTTATTTCCAAGTTTCAATATAATGTGCTATATATATACATCATATTTCTTCATTTCCAAGACCTTAAGACCAAAAAGTCAAAACCTCCTCCAAGCACCAAGTCATCCCTTTAAGAATTTTTTCCAAGCAAGTCAAAGTTTGACCAAGTCAACAAAACTGAAACCTCTTCAAATCTGCCTTCTAGTTTAGATATGCAACTTCGGTCCTTTGGAATTGTAGAAATCCTTCTTTCTGGCTTGTATAAGTGATGGTGGAACATTGCTTGTCATTTAAATGTTCTTGTTCATTTATTCATGATGATTTATTTCCAAGTTTCAATATAATGTGCTATATATATACATCATATTTCTTCATTTCCAAGACCTTAAGACCAAAAAGTCAAAACCTCCTCCAAGCACCAAGTCATCCCTTTAAGAATTTTTTCCAAGCAAGTCAAAGTTTGACCAAGTCAACAAAACTGAAACCTCTTCAAATCTGCCTTCTAGTTTAGATATGCAACTTCGGTCCTTTGGAATTGTAGAAATCCTTCTTTCTGGCTTGTATCAATCTTCCAAGAATTCCTTCCTCAAGCAAGTCAATGTCTCCAAAGTCAACGAGAGTCAAACTAGGTCAAAGTAGAGTTTCAGCCATCCTGCAACTTGGATCTGCAATTCTCGGCCTCCTGCAACTCAGGAGTCAGGACTTGCAATTCTCAGCCTCCCAATAACTGTAGAAACCCTAACCTTCGCACATATGGACATAAATTAGGTCTCCTTTCTTCACTTGGTCTTCTTCCTTGTCCTCTAGCCCTTTTGCTCTTCTTTTCTTCCTTTTCTTTCTTGACATCGAACTCTTCTTGTTGCAAAGAAAATTGTGTGCTAAGGATGTCGAATTTGCAATACATACCAATTTGAGAAGGTCAAATAGCCTCTTCTAGGCCGACTTGTCACTAATAGGGCCGACTTGTGCTAGGAGGCTCATATTATCTTTCTTGACTCAAAGCAATATCTTTTACATGTTACATCTTGCTCAATAGGGTCTTATACAAATGATAGACTCTTTTGACTCAAGAAAAATATTCTTTTGACTTGACAAACCCTAGAAGCATGAAGAACATGCTTGACCTAGTTGATCAATCAAAAGAAGCATGAAACCCATGCTTGAAAATAATAATTTTTCTTTCTTCTTTTGCTTGTTACATAAGATATACAATTATGAAGACCGAAGCTAGTTACATTTTCCAACACATATAGGACTTGGTGGTCTTATTTAAATACTAGTTCCATACTCTACTCTTGTACATGACAAAACCAATGGAAAAGTTGCAATCCTCCCAATCCTGAAATCCAAAAAACTATCAATTTTGTTGGATTTTGAGTGGGATTTAAAATTCTACTTTTGCCATATGAAATCCAGTGAGGTTGGAACCACTCTCGAACATTTTGAAATGATTAGTGATAATGTTAAAAATTCAAGTAAATGGTTCAGAATTTAAGAATTTAACATCACCATTAATTACGTAGCATTAGTAGGGCCCTAGGGTTGAAAATTAGGTCACCTCACTCATAAATTATATTTTTTTAAAAATAATTTTCATTTCGCCCACATGCATTGTTCGATTGTTGATACATGTTGTACAACCAATGAAACGCGTTGTATGAATTCTGAAAACACTTTTCAAGTGCATTTCAACTTTTCCATAGCAGAACACACTTGATACAAGGGGTGCACATTTCTTGCAACTTAGGTCAAGAATGAGGTGAATTTCTTAATTTGCATTGAGCAACAATTCTTGAAATTTCCATAGGAGAGGGGAGAATGAGAGGGAAAGAAATATTACATGCATAAGGGAGAATCACTCGAATATTAAAAAATATCATCTTGAAATTCATACCTATTTGAAGGCAAAAGATAGATGTAAAGTACTAATAATAGGTATGTTGTCGCACAGATTGACACGACAACGCTCAGACCGGGGGCTGTCACTCTGATCCCCGATCTCTCCGTTTAAGCCTGTCTCCCACGGCTAAGGGGGGTAGACCCTGTAGGGAAATGGATGACCAACTGTGAACCAGTTGGATTGGGAGACACGAAGGAACAGGCACTAAATTGATTTGTTAAATAAATAGACCAGTGCCTTATAAAGCTAATGATTAAATGATTAAATGTTGCAGAAATATGAACCATGTAAAACAAACATTTATCATCAAATAACCCGAGCGATGTAAGATATCTAGTGAATTCACAATGCTTTAACGATGATCCAACAATTAAATGCTTTAAACGATCATAAAATTTAGATGCTGAATCAGATACCACTTTCACATAGCTAACTTCAAGATAAACATTAAGTGCGTTTACGGTTTAACTATAGAGAAATGGAAAATAGAGACACCAAAAATGAAATTTTCAAATTTTTTTTTTTGTAAAATTTTTTTCAAAATATTTTTTAATTTTTATATAAATAAAACTGAAGTAAATGAAATTTAGAACTGAATCCTAAAAGAACCTTTTTTATTTTTATTATTTATTTTTTTTGTTATTTTTTTTTAAATTCTAAAATTAATAGATTAGAACATAAGAACTGAAATCTAAATAAGGCCAAAATCTATTCTAAACTAATAAGAAACCTTTTTATTTTTTTAAACTATTTATGATTTTTTAATATTATATATATATATATATTTTTTTTTCTTGTGTGATTTTTATTTTATTTATTTACATGAAAAACAAAATAACTGAGAACCTAAATCTAAATCTAAAATAAGGATTTATTAAATCTAAAATCAAAATTAAGATCTATATATAAAAAAAACTCTTCTTAATATTTTTATTTTTTTTATGAAATAAAAATAAACTTTAAAGAAAATCTAATTTAAAATTCAAACCCTAAGCTAAACAAATCAAAGTTAAAAGCTAAAAAAAGCACATTTATTTTTATTTATTTTTTACTTTTTATTGATTTTTTTTTATTTATTAACAAATAAAACTAAAGCAAAACTAAATTCTAAATAAACTAAACGCAACTAAACTAAAAGAATATATACAATTTAAAAAGGAAAGAAATCAAAAACTACGAGCTACATTAGAAATATAACTCGAATGAAACTTAAATCTAAATCAAACCTATAATCTAGACTAACCAAGCGTATCACTTAATCCAAACTTTCAATCCTAAAATTTTTCCTAAGCCTAAAAAAAGGTAAATCGAAATGATTGATGCTTTACGCTAAACTATCAAATGAAATGAGAAACCTGCGCGTGTTTTTGTTTGTTGTTCATAATGCAGGTTTGTGGATAGGCAAGGAGGGCGATCACCATACACTTGCTGCGTACTATAACTTACTTGCATCACAACTTGAAATGCAAATATACTTCACTGCGTTCACCTGAACCGTTATAAAAATTTCGAACTGAAGAATGCTCTCGGAAATTAGGAATGGAACGACTGGATGGACCTACGTTTTGCAGCCTCCAACACTTTTTAATGACGGAAAGTTATGGCCCTTATATGCGTTTTGATGTACAGGTTTCTTGACTGCGGACAGGATGGTAGCAGCAGCGTGTAAGAAAAAGAAAGGTCACGTAGGTTTGTAGATTGGATAGCCAGGGGATTAAGAAAAACGACTTTGAAATCCTCGGAAAAAAGCTTAAACTCCAGAAACTGATTATTAATGAAACCGACGTGAAATTTTTTCCAAATCTGAAAACCCTTGGACAGCGAGACAACGCAGATAAACCTTGGAAATCTTCAGAAACCCTGCAACCTGGAAGGAAAAATCACCCAAAAATGATATGTGCATAAAACAAAAAAAAACTGAAAACCCTAAACCCAACAACAATTTACAATATTTACAAACTGAAAGCTCTTAAGAAGCCAGATTTATCAATAATCACAGTAATATTATCAGAATTTAATTTTAATGTAAAACGCTTCAGAAAACCCTGCATGCATTCATAAAAAAAATAATTCGAATGATAAGCCCGGGATCAAGAACTGGCTGGGCTCTTTCAGAAAACACAACCCGGGAGTTGGCTGGTTGAGCCGAGAACTTCCCCTAACGCCCGGTAATCTGAACAAAGGATTTCCTGCACAGCTTAAAATCAACCATCAACATAGAAGGAGAAAACAATAGTGAAACCCCGATCAAATGGAGATACCTGCCACTATATTTCAGAATCTAAACTATCATTCAAACCCCAAAGATCAGACAAGACACCTGTGCCTAGATCAATCTTCATTAAGCTATCATTAATGGCTGAAAATAAAATTATGCAGAAAAAGATAGAACAATCTTACAACATTTTCAGAAGAGTAACACCAGCAAGATTTTGAACCCCAAAGTCTTCTTTATTGCACAAAAAATGACTACAAAAGAGCTTTCTTTAGCACCAGACTCTCAGATCCAATCTTATCTCAAATGACCCCTAGCACCCTATTTAAAGGAAAAAATCCCCAACAGCTAGTTCGAGTGATCCACGTCAAAATGATCTCGATTGTCGATGAGGATCAAAATATCTCTTAATCTCATCCGTCGAATTTTTAATGTATTAAAAAATTGAAACTCTGCATTTATTTACTCAAAATATTATTATTTTATTATTTTTAGGTTTTTTACTTTATTTTTTTATTTTATTTATTTTTTTATTTTTTTAATTTTTCAGTAATCTTTTAATTTTTTTTAATTATTTTAATTTATTTTTAAATGGATCTTCGAACTTAGCCTTTGGAAAAATCACCTAGGACCTAGGACTTAGGACTTATGAGGGGATTAAAACATTTTCTAACCCTCAAGACACTTTTCATTATGATTTTTACAACTTTACATCTCAAGGGGGAAAACCCATTTGACATAGACCCTCATAAACCACCCAGTTCTGCGACACAACTATAATCTAGCAGATTAACACACTAGGATTCTCCTAAGATTTTAATGACAATAGCCATTCCGGCTTTGGGGTTAGGCTGAAGGAAAACTCTGCCGATCATGGATCGGTGAGACGAAAAACCTTCCGGAACGTAGATTATCACTTAGAAAATTAGGTCCACCTAGGCAATTTACATACATGACTCATATCTGCTAAGATTATTTACAATTTATACATGCAGATTGGGTTTACAATATAACTTATTCAAGCTGCCGATGATTGTTGAATGACACGGACATGTCGATCAAGCGCTATCCCTTTTGCGAAGAAAAGGGGGGAGTACTGCTATGGGTAGTTGACCGGTAGTGGTCAACAAGGTATAAATGCCATCTAAATGATTCGACCCTGTAGTTGAATAATAGGAAGCAGACAATAAAATACTCAAAATCTCGAAACACATAGAGCTTCCCAAAGGTAAACAAGTTATCAACTCTTCAAAAAATTCTTTTTAGAAGTGTTTGCTTGGAGGAGATAAGAGAAGCTCAATTGCACCTTGGATGCATAATCATTGATAACCTTCAATTTTCTTGATTCCCAAAGTTGATCTAGAGTTTAGAGCTATGTTGGAAGAAACTTGGCCCTCCTTGCATATCAGTCACATTTTTGTATCGAAACGTTGAAGCCACTATGGACAAAGTCCCGATAAAATCGCGATAACATTGGGAACTCGCAATTTTTTTGCCTCACTAATGTTATCGACCGAGTTTTTCATTATTTTTTCAAAAATGAAAAACTCTGGATTTGTCATAAAACTCGGGATAAAATCGGGAGTTATCCAAGAACTAATGAGTGAGGTACCAAACCGTGTATAAGCTAAGAAAAGGCTGATTTTTCCACTAATTTTGCACTCTAAGCTTTGCGATTTGTGCCTGTGGAGAGAGGAGGTGTTTGCCACTACCCAGGAGGAGGAGATTTACGAGTTTTGTGGCGTGGATTTGGAGGGGCTAAGGAACTCAATGACTGATTATTTTATGACATGTATATCACTTGTGATGACGATACACATTTATTATATTTTTTTTTGATATTTTGACTCTTGGGACATAATCAAGACTCAAGATTCAGGACTTGATTCACTGTTAATATTTGATGTAGCATTAGACTTCTTATACATCTTATATATTAGCTTTCTTTTCATATTTATGTGGCAATGCATTTATCTGATGTTGTGGATACTTTAGATGTTATTTTTTTTAAATGATTATTTTTGTACTTTTTAAATATTGCCAAATTTTTGCTGATTTTTTCAAAAACCTTCCGACTCTAACGACTTTTTCGATTGCTAGACCCTTACCGATTTATTCTCGAGGTCGATTTTTTTCACATTGGTTGAAACACGACTGAAATTTGTTTCCCTTTATCTGTCATTTTCATCATTTTACTAAAATTTTAACATTACCATTAATTGTTTTAGGATGTTTGAGAGTGGTTCCAACCTCATCGGACTTCATATGGAGAAAGTATAATTTCATATTCCATTCAAAATTTTGCAGAATTATTGGTTTTCAGATTGGTAGGATTGTAGAATTTTCATTAGATTCTATCATTTCAGAAGATATGGAGTTGACAGTTAATCAAGAGCACTAAGCCCTTTATGTACCTCGATGTTAGGGATATTACTTGTTGGACTCCTCTGTTGTGTCCTTAGCAAAAATGTACCCTTCACTCAAACCAAAATCATTGATTGGGCATGCTAAACTTTTCGTACAATATTTTAAAGATTCGATTAGGTAGTTTCATAAAAAATGGGTGGTGTTGACTGGTGTCCTTAAAGGATTGAGGTAGAGGCAAAAGGTGATACTAGTGATGAAGATCCCAATATAAGTGATTGTGGAACATTGCTTGTCATTTAAATGTTCTTGCTCATTTATTCACAGTGATTTCTTTTCAAATTTCAATATAATGTGCTATATATATATATCATAGTTTTAAAACTAGGTTGGTCTGACTCAGACTTGTCCTTGTTGACCGAGCCATACCCTTGCCTGGGCCGACTTGTTCAATTTTCCGTTTTGGCAGCCGGTCCGTTACCGAACTGGCCCGGACTAGCCGAGCGTGACTTAAACCGGCCGGTCTGGGTGGTGGGAAAAAAAAGGCGGCCTGGGTGGACTTGAAATCAATTTTTTCTTTTGTTTATTTCTTAGCCCTCTAACCCTCTCCTACGCCTAGAAAGGTGACCCAACCCCCTCATATTTCCTCACAACTATCTCATTGGATTTGTGTGAGCATTTTGAGGAGTTTGTGAGCAGTTGGAGTTGGGTTTTGGAGCAACATTGAGGGGGTTCTTGGGCGATCTTTGGAGCAGCATTGAGGAGTTGGTTTTTGGAGTAGCATTGGTTATGTGTTTTTGTTATGATCTCTATATATTACATGTATTGGACAGTGCACTGGCTGCCATTTTGATATAATAGATATATTCATGAGCATACTTTGATTAGGTGTTGTCTTCTCTCTATTATTCTAATGCTTTGAGTTTGGAAACATGAATGAAAATCTTTAAAAATATGATTTTTCATTAAAAATTAAATATTTAATGTACTTTTTACAAAGACTGAGTCATTGGAATCAACTAGTCCGAGTCGATACCGAGTTGGAGTTGACCCTTGGCCAGTTCCGAGTTCGAGTTCCTGTCTCCAAATTTCCATGTTTCCCCATTTCCAAATTTTTTGGGGGTCACATTTCCAATCCATTTCCATTTCCAGTTTGAAAATGTGTACCCGTTCCCTTGTGTCATGCTACTTAGGTTTAGACTAAATCCATGGAACATTCTAACAAATCAACTATGTACCATAGTAATCTGTGAGATTAATCTGACATAGTGAGATCCTGTAACAAATTTGAATAATGACAAATTACTATCTCATATTGAGCTGTTGCACAAGGGGGAGTTTATGTGAAAAATGACAACAATTTTAAACGATCAAATTGAAATTGAAGTGTAGGTTAGAGAAATGTTGCAGGAAGCGTTCCCCCCCCGGTTCTAAGGCCCGAAGCACGTCCCGTACGGATTCGTACATGAAGCGTCCTCGGAAGCGCGCTTCCGCCTGTTTTGGACGCTTCCTGGAAATTTCTGAAGCTTTCCTTCGAAGCGCGCTTCGTACGACGCTTCAGCCGTACAAAGCGTGGTGCTTCGGAGGGTGAATCGTATAGTTCTAGTACGATTCCGTACAAGCTTCCGGAAAAAGCGCTGCGCGGTCTAAAAAAATCAAAATTTTATTTTTGGTTGTTGTTTTGATTTGGTGAGTTTGCTTGTTGGGGGTGGGTCCACCTTGGGTTAGGGTGAGGAATGAAGGAAAAAAAAAAAAAAAATATAAATATAGCAGATGCTCCCTCATGGTAATGTTAAATTCTTAAAGTAAAAGTGCATAACTAAAATTATTAACATTTTAACATTGCCATGAAATGACTCAGGATGTTTGAGAGTGGTTCCAGCCTCATTGGACTTCATATGGAGAAAATAGAATTTCATATCCTATTCAAAATTCAGTAGACTTAACAGTTTTCAAGAATTCAGGATCAATGGGATTGTGGCATTTCATTAGATTATATCAAGTATGAAGATATGCGATTAGCATTTAATCAAGAGCACCAAGCCCTATATGTACCCTAGAGTTGGTGTTAATTGTTGAACTCCTTTGTCACGCCCTTAGTAAAAAATTACCTTTCAATCAATTGAAAATCATCGATCAAGCATGTTAAGCTTTTTCTACCATATTTAAGTCTTGAATTAGGTAGTTTGATCAAAGTTGGGCAATGTTGACTAATATCCCTAGACAATCGAGGTAGAGGCAAAGGCTAGACAAGAGGAGAAGAATCTAGATTCTAGATGGTTGATGCTAAAATAATTAATCATTAATGTACAATGGATGCTATATCTATTTTGATTTATGCAAAAATATGCATGTTTTCATGTCTTCTACAACCAATGTTTTTAAAACCGGAACCAGTGATCGGACCGGTCCACCTAATGAACCGGTTTACCAACCGGAACCGGTCTAACCGGGACTGGTTTGGTCTAAACGAACCGGTTTTAGAAAAATACATTAAATAATTATTTTTTAATGAAAAAAACTATTTTTAAGATTTAAAACCATGATTCCAAGCCAATAAAGACAAAATATGCAAAGATTGCTCATTTATATACCATGTAAAGGTGAATATATCAAAATGGCACCAAGTGCAATACATATCATCGACAAAATACATAAGCAATGAGGCACAAGTACAGATACACAAATATGGCACAAGTTTGTGCATTAGTCCATTTACTGCCTGAAGCACAATTTCTAAAACAGTCATCTTCAGTCAGACTTTCAACGCACAAATCACTGGTAGCCACATTTGTTTCATTGTTATAAAGTCCTTTTCCTTATGGTCTCTGTGTCATTCAAAGGCATGTCATTACTGTTATACATTCATCAAAGCATAAAGATTAGTGCATATTTCAACTCTGGTACAACCTTCAGTACTATGAATTACATGTATAGTGCTTATGGGTAGATGTATCGTTCTAATAAACAGGTTTTTCCACATAATACTACTACAGGTAATCTCTGAGCATTTAATCATGCATTACTTAGTCAACAGAGGCACATCCATCAATATACCAAAGTTATTGTAAATTTGTAATTTAACTTTAAATCTTCCACAGGTAGTTTGATGCTCCCAGCAGCCGATATAGGGAAAAATGTTCTTCAGATCTCTTGCCGGTCCCTGTGTCATTGATGAAAATTGCTATAGTTTGAAGGTTTCAAGGGCTTCAAACTTCTTCAATTCAGACATACTGGTTGTAGGCATATAGCTAGGGCTCCGTCCATTTCTCATATACTTAAATACCTTGCACAGTGATGAAGATCACAGGTACTATGAGCTGTTTAAGCTGATGCAAAACCAGTCAGAAATCCACTTTTTTCAAGTTATGGTGGGCATGCCTAAAACCGGCCGGTTTAGGACGGAACCGGCCGGTTTGATACAAACCGGCCGGTTCCGTCCTAAACCGGCCGGTTTTCACCGGTTAGGGCCAAAAATTGGAGAAACGGCCTTCCAAACCAGGTTTTTTGGCCGGTTCGGACCGGCCAGCTTGCTAACCGGCCGGTTTGACCGGTAACCGGTTTTTGAAAACGGTTTTTAAAAAGTGTCTACAACTAATTTGGTATTTGGGATGTTTGTTTTGAGTATAAATCAAATATATATATATATATATATATATATATATGGCAGACGCTTCGCTTCCTAGATTTTTGGAAAATGACGCTTCCGTGTCCCCCCTTCCAAAAATCGTCCCCGCTTCGTGCAACATTGGGTCAGAGACCATACTCCTAAAATAGATATTTTCCAAGAAAATAACTTGATGTAAAAATGCCTGCTGTCTGGAAGTTTTTCTATTTAGTATTTTTTTGAATTTACTCTAATGATGTCAGGCTGGAAACTCAACTGGATATTCAGCAGGACTGGCTTTAATTGAGTTGGTGAGCCTTGTGTGTGAAATGCTGTTCCTGCACTTTTTAAATTTTTAGGTATATCTGTTCTACTATGGTACTCCCAACCAGTCAAATGCTGCAAGTCAGCATAATCCTGGCATTTATCTAAATCAGCTCAACATGATATGGTGTTTGGTGGATGCACCTTGATAGCATATTCTGAAGAGTAAAAGCCCACTAGTCAAGACTCAAAACCTTTCTACGCTTTGAGAGAAATCATGGTCTTCCCATAAAGGTGTTGGCCAAGCAGACGTGTGATTTCTGAATCTTCATTCTTAAATAAAATAGACTTTCAGTAATCTATTGAATTTTGGATTTTCTAGTTATCTGGTGTTTCAACTGAAAAGATTATCTTCTTCTAAATTGCAAAGCTTTCACACAGCTAAATGGATTGTGGATTCTTGTTCCAGTGTTATTCCGGCAGGACACTGGTGGTTCTATTTCATTCTTCCAAGCTAAGAATGAGGGGTTCCTTGTCCATCTGCAGTGATTCTTTCCGGATGGAACTTTTGCTGAGGTATGCACTGGCTGATAGAGCTAAACCAGTGAAATGCTGTGGGTGTCACTGACCCTGTGCTTATCTAAATCATTTTGACATGGCTTGGTGCTTGGTGGATGCACCTCATTAGCATACTTTGAACAGTAAGAGCCCACTAGTCAAAGATCTCCATGCCTTGAGAGATAGCAGGCTATACTCGTAAGGTTGTTAGCCAAAGGAGAACTATTATGTTGCACAGGGAACCGTCTCCGCCAAAATTCATGGTGTTTCCTTTGTCTCGATGATCTAGGTACTTTTGGAACTCGTTGGAAACTTCCCCAATTGGCTGGGGACTCCATCGGGGACTTGGGGAGGGGCCGTCCCTCGAAAACTCGGGGACTTTTCGGGAGACTTGAGGACGTCCCCCGATATCATGCACATTAAACTTTTTTTTTTTTTAAACCTAGGTTCTAAACTTTAAAGTCAAAAAATTAAAAAACAAAATTATAAGGTAAATAGATGGGATGGTAATACTCTTTGTGCTCTGTAAATAATAGTGATTCTGAATGATTATGATATACATTACACTGATGACAGGTCCTGCAAGGTTGTTAATTTCTAGACTCTTAATTTGGGATTTATTTAATTGACTTGTTCATGTTTACAGTTTTATTAAATTTTACTTTTAGTATTTAAAGTTTAGCTGCTACTAAAATTTTGAAATGATTCATCATGCATCATAGAATGATTATGTAGACAGTAGTAGATTGTAGCAGATTAGTAGTACTTCTTAAGTTCTTGACAATGGGAAATGATGACACGATTTGTTTTTGTGATGTGCAATGATGATTAGATAGTATTTTATTTTGTAATTTGAAATTTCAAAATTAGTAATAGTTTTAATGTTTATATTTTAATCTATCATTCATGTTTATGCTGAATTACTAAATTTTATTTTAATTTTAATTTTTTATTAAATATAATAATTAGTTGCTGCACTTTCCGTCCCCTGAAAATTTGGGGGTGCGCTCTAGCCATCCCGGAAACCCGTCCCCCCCGTCCCCCGTCCCCACATTCAGTGCAACATAGGAGAACTATTATTTGCGAATCTTAATTGTTAAATCAAATTACTGACTAGTGATCTGTAGGAATTTTAATTTAACAATTCTCTGATGTTTCTACTGGAAAGATTCTCTTCTTCCACATTACAGTGCTTGAACAGCTAAAAATTGGGTGGATTCCTGCTCCATTATTATTCTGGAAGGACAATAGTGATGTTTTTTCACACTTTGAAAGCTGATAATGGAGGGTTCTTTGTTTACTGTGGTTCTTTTAGGATGGAAATTATACAAAGGTACGCACCTGCTTATAGAGCCCAATTAATGAAATGTTGTGGGTCTAGCTGTTCCCATTATTTAAATCATCTCAACATGATATGGTTTTGATGGATGCACTTCAATAGCATACTCTGAACAGCAAAAGTCGACTATTGAAATCTCTTCATGCATTGAGAGAAAATAGACTCTACCCCATAAGGGTGTCAGCCAAAGCCGACTGCTACTCAAGTCTCTTCATGCCTTGAGAGAAAGCAGATTGTCCCCATAAGAGTGTCAGCCAAAGAAGAACTATAACTTCTGAATCTTAGTTCTTAAAAGTTAAAATCAAATGACAGATCTCCAGTGATCTGTTGAAATTTGGATTTTCTATTTTTCTGATTTTTCAACAGGAACGATTCTCTTCTTCCACCTTGCCATGCTTGTGCAGCTAAAGGGAAGATGGATCCTTTTTCCAGTATTATTCTGGAAGCACAATAGTGATGCTACTTCACAGTTTATAGGTAATAATGCGGTGTTGCACATATTGTGATAATATTGGAATTATCACTATATTATTGCCGAACTGCCCCTTGCTGAGATTATTGCCTTAATTTATTGCTATATTTTCCATACTTTGAATTTATTGTGATAATTTCAGTAATTATTGCGAGGCTATGGAAATTATCACCCTGCTGCTCATTTCAGCGAATTAAAAGCTCCAGGTTGGGTCTTTCGGGGTCATTTTGGGTTTTTATATTGCTGAGGTTGAGCTTTGAGGGGAGAAGATGCCTAGTGATCAATTTTCAATCAGCAAACAAGGGGAAAACCATAGTTTTATTTGCTATTAGCTGAGCATTTGTGGAGTGGAGATCTACTCCCATATATCATATCCGTATTTCCAGGTATGTAAAAAAAAATTGCCTTGATTTTCTTTGTTTTTCAAGATCTAGAATAGGGTATGCAATGTTCATTAGATGTACCTCTTTTTTCCCTCTTTGAATGGAGGATTTAATACTTATGTAGCTTAGGGTATTTTAATTCGAGCGTTTTTCATGTTTTTTCAATTTTGTGGATTTGTATTGTATTTCGAATTTCCCCTCATTTTTTTGTCCCATAGGTTTACAATTGAATTAGTGCTCTAGATTCTAGAGTCTTCACATTTCAAGAATCAAAATGCCAAAGCCATTGGATCCAATGTGGGAGTATGGTCTACCCTATGAGGGTCATAATAGAATGAGGTTGAATTGCAAGTTATGTGGTATGGAAATGTTTGGTGGAATCAACTGTTTGAAATACCACCTTGCCAGAATACTAGGGAATGAAGTGGATCTTTGCCCAACATCCACCCTAGAAATTATCCATATTGCAAACCAATCCATTTTTCAAATGCATAAGAAGAGAGATCAAAAGGAAGAAGCGGTGCTTGAGCTTGTAAATAGGTCTGCAAGCTTCTTAGGAGTGGGGGAAAGCTAATCCTTGGGCCCACATTCTACAATTCCTAGCCCCTAAGTGTCCTCACCTTTCTTTGTGCTAAGATTTGTGCCTAGGGGGCACCCTTGTACAATCGAAGGAGAAGACACTGGAAAAATTGTGGTGAAATGCTTTCTATGGAGTGACATACCATTCAACATTGCCAAGAACAACCCATTCTACCATTCCATGTTTGAAGTTGTTGCCATTGTTGGTTTGGGCTACAAGGGCCCTTCTTATAATGACTTGAGAGGGCATCTCCTTCAAGGGGAAAAGGCTGATTGCACAAGGAGATTAGCTGAGTTGAAAGGATCATAGGAGATCATAGGATGCCATGTTAGATGGTTAGATAGATGGTAAGGCTAGGTCCATTCTAAATTTATTGGTTAATTGTCCCAGGAGGACAATGTTTATCAAATCTATTGATGCATCTGCATATGTTAAAGATGCACAATTATTATGTGAGTTATTGGATAACTTCATCCAAGGGATAGGTCTGAAATATGTTGTGCAAGTCATTACAAACAATGTTGCTAACTATTGTTGCTGGCAAGTTGCTCATGGAGAGGTATCAAAGCCTATATTGGACTCCTTGTGTTGCCCATGCATTGGTTTGATGCTGGAGGACATGGGAAAAATTCCTTGGATCACAAAAATTGTTGAGTCGGCTACGAGTGTTACAAAATATGTTTACAATCATACGTTTATCCTAACCGCATGAGACAGTTCACAGGGGGCAAGGAGTTGGTCTGTCTTGTCATCACATGTTTCACAACTAGCTTCATTTCTCATCAATCTCTCCACAATTCAATGTTGGAGTTGTGGAGGATGGTTTCTCTCAAAAGACTGGAACACTTGTGTCTATAGCACTAAAGTGGATGGGTAAGCCATAGCTTGACTTGTGAGACACAATCAAAGTTTTTGGATGGGAGTGGAGGAGGTGTGTGCTATTAGTGAACCGTTAGTAAAGGTTCTTTGCTTGGTTTATGGTGAGAAGCCTGCAATGTGCTTACTTGTATGAGGCCATGGATAGGGCTGAGGAAGCTCTCCACTGGGTCTATGGGGACAAGGGGGAAGATGGATTCACTAGACAGGATGAGATATGGGGTGTTATTGATGAGCGATGGAACAACACTCTTTATTGTTCAATTCATGTAGCATGGCTCTACCTCAACCTTGCATTCTCTTATGCATGTGGATTTAAGCTTGATGCAAAGGTTATGGATGGATTTTACCAATGTATTCAAAGGATGGTGTTGACATCGTTGAATCTAATGAGATTTCCAAACAAATTCAGATATATAAGTTGAGTTATGGGATATTTGGGTATGATATGGCCTAAGTTGCACGAAACACCGAAACGTTTTGGAGTTTCCAAAATGGGTATGTTTAGAAACGTCACCTCCCAAAAATGCAAATTTCGATCGAACGTTGATTGAAACACCATATATGTTTATATATATAAAAGGAAATTTATAAATAAGTGAATAACACATTATCTTGCAAGAAAAAAGGGAATAATACCTATAGATGACAATTTAGAAGGAAAACCAAGTCTATATTAACTCTCATAGATGATTACATAATGGTCGAGTTTCGGTCGAGTTTTGGAGTTTCAGGTATGGGTACGTCTCGAAACATCTGGTTCCTAGAAGTTTTATGCAACATAGGATATGGCTATCCACGACAGGATTACTAGGATGCCAGGTAAGCCACAAGTAAAATTTATTTCGATTTTCAAACTTTCAAATTTCATTGTGTTTCCTTTCTATTTATTAATCTATTTGACATTTGTTACTTAATCGAAAATTGAAATAAAAATCATTGTCTTTCCTTGGAAATATGAAACCTTTCCATATATTAGCTATAGATGTTTGGTGGGTAAACTATGGTGGAAGAGTCCCAAATTTGCAAAAACTTGCCTTTTGGGTGCTAAGTCAAACTCGTAGCTCTTTAGGGTGTGAGCACAATTGGAGTGTCTTTGAAATGATACACTCCAAGAAGTGCAACAAAGTAGAAATTTTCAAATTTAAATTTTTGGTTTTTTTATAAGTTCATTAATTTAATCTTAAGGCATATGTCCATGGGGCATCATCCTCTAATCACAAAATGCCTCTTATGCAACTTAGATGTCCATTGCCTCAATGACATGGTCTATGTTTAATACAATCTTAGGTTATGGCTCAGACAAATAAACAAAGTCCTCGATTCAGATGCCATTTCATTGGAGGCACTTGACACCATGAGTCCATAGAGGGTGGAGACTGAGAGGTCTATCATGAAGGAGGAGGAGGAGGAGGAGGAGGAGGAGTGGGATGTGCTCTACTTGTAGGAGCAGGGGGGAGGATGTTGAAAGGGTTCCGCAACCAATGCCGCCATGGCTACCTCCACAGAGACTGCCAACTAGGAGAAGAGGTGAAAGACATCCCGCTTCATCTTCCACCTTCTCCCCAAGAGTTTCACCTTCCACCTCAGGCTCATCACGTCCACCTACAACTTCTAGAAGAGGAATGAGACCAGTGACCTTTCCTCGTAAAAGGGGTAGAAGGAATCATTGATATAAGTCACAGGACACGTCCCTCAGGGTCTTGTGTCCCGTATTTCATGTGTCGGACATTAAATGTGCCCTAAAACATGTCGAAAACGTTTTTTTCCGTGTCCTCCAAATGAGATAGTGTTTTGGATGTGGTGAAAACGTGATCTAACAATTTTGGCTCTTAGGACACGTGTCCCACGAAAAGTGACATTTAAAACCTGTGACATGGTTTATTTTTGGGTTTTTTTGTCATTGTTCGCCACCGAAATTGAATTTGCTGTGCAGTGTGAGGAATTCTGCCAGATTCGGGTGCAGTGCTCGCAACTTCACATTGAGACTGGAGTTCACAACTTCACATTGAGACTGCAGTTCACAAGTTCTTTTAAATTTCTAGTTTTATTTTATCAATCATGATATTTCTAATTTTCTAGTTAGTAGTTTCCCTCGTGTCCTGTTTATGGGGTCTTCGTGTCTCGTGTCGAATACTCGTATTTATGTGTCTTACGTCTCTCATGTCCTCGTGTCATGTGACTTAGGTGACATTGTGTTTGTTTGATGTTGATGTTGCTTTAAAAGTTCAAAAATTTGGAAAAAAATGATTATTTTTGTATTTTTTAAGTTTCTTGATAATTTCCAATAACTTCCCTGGTATTGCTGATAATTTAAAATTTGGACCTCCGGCGATAAATTGCCGATAATGATAAATGTAACATTGTAATACTGGAGGGTTCATTGCCTACAATGGTTCTTTCATGATGGAGCTTCAAGTTCTTAATGTAGACAGAAATTGAGAGAAGACTGATTTTGAGTGATTACGGCATGTTTTTAGTGTCTGAATTATACTTAAGTTGTTTATGCTGTCCTGTTATTGCTTCCGCTCTGTTTTTTGATTGAGAACTTAAATAGGTGTTGCATTAAGGTCTTCTATCCAGTTATTCACAGCTTTGCCATTTATTGCAGGCATTAAAGATGCTAGTGACAAACGGATATTAGTTGATATGCTATTCTGGGCGGTGGACAATTCTGCACCAGCAAATTATTTGCTTATATCTGGTGATCGTGACTTTGCTAATGCTCTCCATCAGCTCAGCATGAGGAGATATAACATTCTTCTAGCTCACCCCACTCTGAACATTCCTCCTTCCCTCTCTGGTGCTGCAACAATTATCTGGCTCTGGACAAGCCTTGCAAAGGGTGAGGAGGTTATGCCAATTATTAAGGATAACAAACAACTAGTTAAAAAATCTGATTCTAATTTCTTGACCAATGGTGTACGGCAAGGATCCTTGGATATGAAGAGCGCTATGTCAGAGTTAAAAGTTTCACTTAACAATAATAATGGTGGTGGATCTTTGCCAGATGCACGACCTTTACAATCATTAGAAAGCAATGATAATAATAGGCAAGATTCATGTAATGATCCAAAATACAACACTTGCATGTCTAAAACTGGACCTAAGTCACTTGTAAAGCTAAGTTCAGCTCCACCTCAGACAAATTTTACACCTGGAGCAAACAATCTTCCAGCTAAGCTAAGCACCGATTATAATGTCAAGCGTAGTCGCTCTCTCCACACAAAAGCTAGTTGCCCCCCTCAGATGATGCCCAGCTATCCCCCCCAGGCGAGGCCTAACTACCCTCCCCCAGTACGGCCTCACTATCTTCCCCCAGTAAGGCCTCACTACCCTCCCCAAGTGAGGCCTAACTACCCTCCCCAAGTGAGGCCTAACTACCCTCCCCAAGTCATTTCTAATTTTCATATGGAACATCATGCTAGAAATAGACAAAACTTTCCCGTTGAATTGAGAGCTAATATGCCTAATTTTGAGAAAATTGGTATTTCTTCCGATTCACAACATAGTCCCAATATTCAATCTGGGAATTCTTGTTTGCTTCGTGTCTCACAATTCCTTCCTTCAGAACAAACATCCCAACCTCTAGGGAGTTTCGAGGCAAATAATCCAACTCAAACAGAAACTTCTAGGGATGCAATACACACACCCCCATCTAGTTTGCCACCAGCTCAATCTCCGGGACCAGATATATCTCATAGGGTTCATCTGAGGATTCTTTCTCTGGCCATGGAAACATTGAAGCAAAATATGATGGCACCAACAGAACAAAATCTTGAAGACTGCATTTGGTATGGCAAGATGCTTCATATTCCTAATTTCAATCTTCGAGAGAGCTTGGATAAAGCTGTTGAACTAAAAGATATAGTAGTGATGAGGACAGGAGGCGGTTTTAAAATATATCTTCCTCCTGACTCAGTTATTTGGCAGTGTGTTGATCCTCTTAGCATGCATGATAAGTATCCTAAGGAACTTTGGGATGAGCTCTTCAATTTCCTATGTAGCCATGAAGGATGTGAGGCTATGATTCAATCCAAAAGCAGGTCAGGGTTATTCTGCTCTTGTTATTTTGCAAATATTGTAGAAGAGACCCAGTTTTCTGTCTAGAATTTGGTCTTTGTTGGCTTGTTTGATACATCTATCAAAGCCGTGCTAAAAGAATATTCTGTATTTCAGGTATGATGCAGCACAGGAGCTGAAGAAATCTTGCCTTAAATCTCTTTCATTAGGAGAGATCATACATATATTGCACCTTGCCATAAAGGTTAAAAGATGGTTGAGACCAAGTCAGGCACAATGGTCTCCATTGACCATTACCATTGGCCAGAGATCTTTTGGATCTAAACCTGATGGTTATCAAGGAGGATCACCAACCTTTTCAGAGAAGTAAGAAATAGTTGTGCCAAAGAAGGCACACCATAGAGACAGAACCAGTGTTAGTTGAATGTATGAGTGCTAGTGCTATAGATCTTGTTGAGTAGGGCGTCAACAAAGTGTTGTGTGTTATATGTTATAATGTTAGTATGTTTCAGCTTCTGAGAGTTCATAACAAAGGCAGTAATAATCATGCATCTTGTTGCCATCAGAAGCAGCGCAGAGTTATTATAGATACCAAGGGATATTTAGAAAAGAGAAATACTCTCTTGATTAGTTTCTTCACATTGTCGGATTCTCCGGCACAAGTTATTAAACAGCTATATTATATTCTTAATAGTTTTTCTAATCAGGATGAGGGAGGATATTATTTTCAGCACCACAGAAGCTGAATTACTGATTCAAATACATAGCTTCAAAGGTCAAAGTTGTTGCTGCCTGAGGCAGATCAGGGTTTGTGCTGATCTCTTCTCTTTCTGAATTGAGGTTGGATTTTAGGAGTGGTTCTAAATATATTCTGGGAGTTTTTTGCCTCCAGCTTGCAAGAGGTTCTCTTATTTCTGAACCAAGGTTGGATATGACATTGTGATTTAGAATTAAAAAAATTTCCAGTCCTTGTGTCTTCAGATTTTTTCTGGAGAGCCTGGATGATTAGAAGGTAATATGGGGACATTATCTATTCAGTTCTCAACAGGTCTTTCAGGAAGAAATATAATTTCTCAAGAAAATGGGATTTCATGTTTGAACTCGGGGAATTTGTTAACTATAATCTGTGTATATTGTGGTTACTATGGCCACAATGTAAAGCTGGACTGCAGGCTGTGGTTACAATGTACATCACTTCTGTTGAGCTATGTTGCTTCTAGTGTGGGGAATACAGGGACATTATCCATTGGGTTCTTAGCAGGTCTTTTGGGAAACAAGGATTTCGCAAGAAAATAATATTTCTTGTTTGAACTTGGGGATTTTGTTAACTGTAATTTGTGTATATTGTGGTGATTATGGCCACAATGTAAAGTTGGACTGCAGGCTGTGGTTACAACACTTCTGTTGAACTATGTTGCTTCTAGTGTTGTTGAACTATGTTGCTTCTAGCATCCAGTTGTGGTATTTCACTATTATTGAAGAAATTACAGGTGAAATATTTTGTGAGGATTCTGGCATAGTCATCAAGATACAAATTCTGGAAGACAGACCCCGAGCTGATAGTTTTTTGACTTGGACACATGGTACTCTAAATCGGTGATGACAGAAGCAGTCTGAGCTTGAATTTTCAACTAGTCTGATTTTGTGAGCAATAGTGGCATGTTTGAGGCAGTATGGAAATTTGGTATCCTTAAAGCCTGAATGGTAAAGCCTTGTATGTGAACAACTTTGCACAACGTTTCAGAAAGCTACTATTCAATTACATGATGCTGGACGGGATGTTAGAACCATGCTTTTTTCAGTTTGTTATATGGCTAACTATATACAGGTGAGAAAAAATAACATGTTGACAGGAGTAGAAAACAGGTGAGAAAATGTTCATTTACTGTTTATGAGTGGATGAGTCGTAATTATATTCAATATGCTGTTGGTGTTGAAGCTATAAAAGGAGAGGTGGTATTGTGGGTTTTATAATCTCGAAGTCAGTTGGGAAGGAGGAAGTTGAGGGCTTGCAGTTTATGAAATTGAGCATCGTCAGTGATTGTAAACAAATGTTCTAGTGATTATTTGTCAGGAATGCATTTGGCTAGAGGTGGTTGAAGTGTTTGCTTCTCATTCTCCAACCCCTTTTAGAGTCAATATAATGTAGTGTAAAGGAATGCAATTGCTTATATTCAGTTGCAGTGAATCTCATGGTACTGTTATTCTTGTCTTAAGACCTTCGGGTTGCGATTCTGATAAAAGGAATCTCAGTTCTAACCTTCTTAAACTACAAATTGTTATAACACGTTTAATTTTTACTGCATTCAGAAAACCTGTTAGAGACAATACTATGTGGTGTAAAGGAATGCAATTGCTTCTATTCAGGTGCAGTGAATCTCATAGTACAGTATTATTCTTGAGTCTTAAGACCTTTCTTTGGGTTGTGATTCTGGTTAAAGGAATCTCAGTTCTAATCTTCTTTCATTACAAATTGTTATAACAGGTTTACTGCATTCAGAAGTTTGGCAGTTTAAAATTTTTGGATAGTCTATTTACAAACAATTGTTGATGACATCTAGCTATGTTCATGTCTCTGATGCAATATAAGCCATTTTGCATGGAATTAGGCATAAGAATATGATATGAATGCAATGGTAAAAGTGTTTGTTGCAGATGATTTATGGTGCACTTTGAATTTGGAATGATAACCTTCTGGAAGTCATCGATGTGATGATAATTTCTGAGAGGATGAATTCCATTGGGATTCAGGAACATGAATAAAGTTATGCATTGCTCTTTGTATGAAATTATGATCAGATATGGGCATTGCTTCTGCATGTTTAAAACTTATTGCCGGCTAACATTTATGTTGGAACCTAAAAGGTGCCTCCAAAACGATGTGCATGTTCCCTTTTTTATGATTCAAAATGGGGTCTACAGTTTAAATGCCATTGTCATTTTTCCTCATTTAAAAGATAACTGCATTATCTAAATTTGGTTTGTCTGAGATGATAGAAAGATGGTTGCATTAGTGAAATTCTTAGTCTGACAGTCAGTACCTTTCTGTGAATGTGGGCATCAGATTTTCTTTTAATGGAATTGTCTTGTTCTTGTGAATATACTGTGCATGATTCCGGTCTCTCACAATAGCACATGGATTATAACATTAGTGGTTGGAACTTAGCGTTACCAAGCTTGTTATATATTTTTTGTTGGAATCGGTTGTCTCATTCCTGTGAATATACTGTGTGCATTATACGGATTTTCAATGCGTGAATCTCTGTCAGAATAGCACATAGATAATGGCATTCGGGGGTGTTTCTTTGATTGAAAGACGTTTGTCTGAGCTCAATTGATGGAAAGATGACTGCATTAGTGAAATTCTGAGTCTGACAGTTTAAGTACTATTTTGTCAATGGGGGCATTATATTTTTCTTTTGATGGAATCAACTCTCTTGTTCTTGGGAATGTACTGTTTATGATGGGGATTTTTCTTACGTAAATCTAGTCTGTATAGATTGTGACTTTAGTTGTTAGCATTGCTGTGTTGGTTAGATTTTTCTTTTGATGAAATCATCTTATTCTTGTAGTGATTTTCCATGCATGAATCTATGTCACAATAGCACATAGATCGTGACATATTTTCCTTGTTTGAAAGAGTGCATTATTTAAATTTGGTTTGTCTGAGCTCACCTGATGGAAAGATGGCTGCATTATTGAAATTGTCAGTATGACATTTAAGAACTGTCAATGGCGGCGTTGGAATTAGTGAAATTCTTACTCTGACGGTCAGTACTTTTTTGTGAATATGGGCATCAGATTTTCTTTTAATGGAATCATCTTGTTCTTGTGAATATACTGTGCATGATTCCAGTCTCTCACAATACCACACGGATTATAACATTAGTGGTTGGAACTTAGCATTACCAAGCTGGCTACATATTTTTTGTTGGAATCGGTTGTCTAATTCCTGTGAATATACTGTGTGCATTATAGGGATTTTCAATGTGTGAATCTGTCAGAATAGCACATAGATAATGACACTTGGGGGGATTCTTTGATTGAAAGACGTTCGTCTGAGCTCAATTGATGGAAAGATGACTGCATTAGTGAAATTTCGAGTCTGACAGTTTTAAGTACTATTTTGTCAATGGGGGCATTATATTTTTCTTCTGATGGAATCAACTCTCTTGTTCTTGGGAATGTACTGTTTATGCTGGGGATTTTTCGTACATAAATCTAGTCTGTATAGATTGTGACTTTAGTTGTTAGCATTGCCGTGTTGGTTAGATTTTTCTTTTGATGAAATCATCTTATTCTTGTAGTGATTTTCCATGCATGAATCTATGTCACAATAGCACATAGATCATGACATATTTTCCTTGTTTGAAAGAGTGCATTATTTAAATTTGGTTTGTCTGAGCTCAACTGATGAAAGATGGCCGCATTATTGAAATTATCAGTATGACATTTAAGAACTATGTCAATGGGGCCGTTGGAATTTTCTTTTGATGGTGTCAATTGCCTTATTCTTGTGAACATGCTGTGCATAATTGGGATCTTCTACCCATGAATCCAGTCTGCCACAACAGCACATAGATTATGACATTCGTTGTTAGCATTACCCTGTTGTATTAGATTTTATTTTATTAGGATTAATTGTTTTATTCTTGTGAATATTCTGTGTATGATACTGATTTCTCATGCATGAGTATGTCTGTCACAATAGCACATAAATTATGACATTAGGGCTTTAGCATTATCACTTGTAAGAGTGTTATGAACTATCTTATCTCTTGTATATTAAGTATTTAGTATGACAAAAGTGGTGCCTAGTCAGTGCTGCAGATCACCCCTTCGTCCTGGGTTTTTCAGAGGGAGGACTGTTTTAACTGCTAGCAGCAATAGCCATTGGTAACCCCACATGACTCACTGGGAATGGATCTCATGACCTCCCTGGGCATTATCCCTTGGTGGAAAGGGTTGAACCCACCAAGCTAACCCCACCTGGAGCTATCAATTGTCTTATTCATGTGAATATACTCGAGAATGTAGCAAATATACACGTGAATATACTTTGAGAATATATTGTGTGAGGAATTTGCAAAGCGAATATATTGTGCATGAGGAATTTGCAAAGCTTGAACCTGATTTGTCACAACAGTTGTGTTACAACATCATAGATTATGCTGTAGTGAATTTTTCTTTTGTTGGTATACATGGTAGAGATTTTCCATGCATGAATCTGTCTATTACAATAGCGCACACATTATGACATTTGGGCTTTTAGCATTTCCAAATGTATGTAAGAATCAAGATGCCAAATAAAAAACCTATTTTATGGTTGGTTGCACTCGTAAGAGTGTTATGAACTGGAAAATCAACGAATGCAAAAAGTTCTTGGTTTACATTATAAGATGTTGACTTTATGTTGGGAAGCTGGAAACAATAACTCGATGCCTGTTAGGCACACTGAGCTTTCATAGTGAATCTTAAAGAAGAGTGGCATGTAGTATTTTGAATACTATATTTATTTAAATATTTGTTATCCAATAAAAGAAATTATGAAATGTTTTATTTAGTTTTTTAAATGGCTATGGTTGGTTTCTAATCTAGAAATCATTTAAGATATGTGATATTGTGGATGCATATGGATTTGTTTTTTAATGTTTAGCCAGTGGCACAAGAAGTTTGTGGTTTTGGTGAAGCAATGCTTCGAACAAAAAGTTGAACTTTAGACTTTGAGGGTGGTGTGCAGCACACACATTTTGGAGTACTAAAAATGAGCTTTTAAGTTTTTGAAGTAGCCATACATTTTTGGAGTCTATGAACACAACAATTGATGGAATTCAATTTTGTGGTCCATGAGTACAAAAATGTATATTAAAATTTTCCTTCCCAACTAGGCAATTTTTTCTTTATGGAATATGAAAACCATCAATATGAAAGTGGAATGGTGCATTTGACCACTCTTGGAAAGCATTGTCTTTTGTGCTTTGCAACAAATGATTCAACGAGACGAATGAATTATTTGCTAGGCTTTCTTTTGATTTGAGTTCAATTTTGAGCTCAAGTCTAAGGTGTTTTAATGAGTGAAAAGCTTCAATAGCAAAGTTTTCAAGCATTGGTTTGGTGTGTGGAAAGGTATGAAGGTGTTGGAAGCTTTGGTGATTTCCCTTGATTGTTGAGGAATTGGGAAAGCTTTGTAATTGTAAATAAGATATTCAATGCTTGAAGAATGTAATCTGATGCGAGGAGTTGAGGAATCAATTTGTAGGTAATTAGGGAGGTTTTTCATCACTCTTGGCAATATTTTGATGGAGGGTAAACATGTTGATTACGCAAACTTGTTGGTTGCCTAAAATTGTGATTTGCTTCATGAAGGTTAAGGCATTGGGTTGGGAGGTGAAAAACCCTCTAATCTTGACAATTGATCTTTGTTGATTGAATTGGGTGAAATTTTACTTTTCTTGCTCGAGGAAAATGTGAAAAGAAGCTACTTTTCATTAAACTAGCTCAAAAGACCAAATCGCTAGGTTGGGGGGCTTATTAACTCAGAACCAATGAAATTACCAAATAAGGCCTCAAAGTTTGCAATTTGTGTTGCTTGTTAGTGCTTTGAACCTAATGAAACTGCGAAATAAGGCCCTGAAGTTAGCAATTAGTTTCCTAGAGGTAAATCTCTTACCTTGTTTCTTTACTTTTGAAGCCAACAATTGAGCCTCAAGGATTTAAACTCAATGATTGACATTCTTCCTTTTGTTGGATTCACGGCTTCCATATCTAACCGTTGAGTTCTCTTTGGTGAGTAAAATGTTTACCCTTTTAAAGATTGAATGCTACCTTTTCTTCTTTATTTTACCCTAGTGACATCCTTCAATATGTGGTTGCTTCTCTTCTCCATTTCATTTTGTAGGTTTATAATCCTTTGGAGGCTTCCCAACGAGCAGCTAATTGTTTTGGGTATTTTTGAAGTGATATGCAACACCCACCATTGCTTGAATTGTGCCATTTTTCAAAAAAATTGATCTATAGAGTGCTATCGAGTTGATTTTCTCAGGCTTCCTTTGTTGCATGGGTGTTAAACTCATAATTCTAAAGTCTATTTAGTTAGGTAGTTTTTGCATCAAGAGATGCTCTCTAGCGTAGTATGGTAGCGATGTTGTAATGTGATGTCCTATAAACATTTTGATTCAATCAAAATAAAGTAAAAATAAAAATAACCCTAAAATAAAAATAACTTCAGACTAAAATAATAAAGATAAATAGTTTACGTTATTATTATTATTATTATTATTATTTGTTGGGTAGTTACAGTAAACTTGCCTTGATCAAGTTACTAGTGATTTTTGAGCTCGAGGTTTACGAGAACCCATGGTATTCATGTGGAATATAACTAATTTAAAGAGGGGAATTAAATTAGGTTAGATCCATCTTAACTCCGTATCTACCAAGCATCGAGAGAGATCAAATCTCTTGAGATGCAAACTTTTTTTAGAGTAAAAAGGGATTCGATCCCTCTTGACGCTTGGTAGCTCTAGAGTTAAGATGGATCTAGGCTGGTCCTAGGTACCATAAAGTTATTTAGATAGGTGTTTTTCGTAGAAAAAAAACTAATTATATAAGTGTTGTATTCTAGAACATAAAAGCCCTTGTTCATTGGAAAGTTTTAATTGTAGACACATTTATGTGTACAAATAATATATTTTATTATTCAAATACTCTAATGATGGTTTACAATGCCTTAGGGCGGGTCACCATAATAGGTGTTGACATGCCACAAGGTTTCTTTTAGAAGTCATGTCTTTTGAACAATAATGTCCTTTCATAATTAATGGTATTTTTTTTCCACTGGAAAAATCGTAATCTTTCATTTATGATTTGAAAAATTACATGTAGATGCCTTTCGGCATATGCTGCATTTCCCTGTTGCCATCTCTGTAAGCATGTTCAAAAATGGTGCTCAGTTTTTGTCAAATAAGATGCATAGTTCCTTCATCACCACGCAGGTTGTTCAATTCAGAAAAAAACATGAATAACAAGATTAATGTACAGGTGGGAAGAAATCAGACTTTTCGCCCTTTTTTCTTCTCAACCTTTCTCCAACACCCTTGTGACTCTGTTGAAGTTATAAGTGCTAGTGCTGATTCAACCACAGGTTGTGGGTTGTCTCTGATGTGTCTAAAATGTGTTGACGTTTAGATCTGCTCATATCCATATTTTCTGATGGCCTTGCCAGTTCTGTGACTATATGTTCCTGTGGATTTGTATCTTCTACTTTTGATTCTTTGTTCATCTGATTGGTTTCATTTGGGGCTACATATTCCTCTTCTTCCTCCTCCTCGTGATCCAAGAGTGGTGGAGGAATTTGCCACCCCTTTGCTTGTTTTCCCGTTTTCTTCTTTCTACAGTTGTCTTTATTGGCTGCTGGACATATGCCTTGTAGGTGTCTTGTTTGTCGGCATATTCTACATCTGAATGCAGTGTTTTCATAATCTCGTACCTGAGTCCAGCGCCTCTGTCTATGCTTCAGCTGAATTTGGTCTAGCAGACCTTTGCTGAGGTCTACTTCCACACATATTTGTGCAAAAGTGTAAATTATTTCCTCCAATTGTTGGGTATCCATTTTGATGTAGCGCCCAATAGTATTACCGATTCCAGCTAGTACTTGATGATTCAAGAGATGAATTGGGAGGTTGTGTAGGCGCACCCAAACTAGCATCTTAAAGACAATCATTGTATTTGCATCAAATTCTGGAAACCATGGTGTAATGAAGAGTCCTGTGGATCCCCAGAACTAGGGTCCTTCCTGTATTACAATGTCTCTGTCCTCCGCTTAAAGAAAGTACACAATGAAGAAACCCTTAGAACAGAATTTCACATTGTGTGGTCCAGTTCGTGAAGATCTTATGAACAGATCAACCGGTTTGGGCCAAAAGCAGTGGAATCTACATATTATTGCTTGTCTTTCATAAATAGTGCAGTGTTCATCTGTTTCTGGTATATCTATGTTGTATTCTGGGATATGATTTAGCTGTTCCACAATGTATGGCTTTGCGTCCATACCTGTTTGATTTGGTGCTGCTCCATCTTTATTTTTCCCTTGTAGTATGTTTTTAAAGGATACATTGCCTGTTTTTTTCCCCTATTGTGTTCTTGTGAATTTTGTTGAACCAATCCCACTTCACCCCTGAGAGGATTTCTGCTGTTGACAGTTGCACCTCCTCTTATTCTCAGATTGAGAATGATTGTTGACAGGGGTGCAATTTTGTAATCCCAGAGATACTTTGAATCTTGAAGAACTCTGCCCCCATGTATCAGATTTTGTGATTTGATGGGGTATCCTAGTTGTTGCATTATGAGTTTTTGCATTTGCTTAATAGAGTCTATCACTTTCACCCAAATTAATTTCGATTTTCCCTCCGGAGTTTTGACACAAACCTGGAAGTTGTGGGCATTTACTAGTGATCCAGATCTCTCCTGGTTTGTCCTGTCCGGCATTATAAGATGTGGATTTTCCTGCGAGAGATCTAGCCCTGAGATTCTGCTTCGCATCTTTATCTCACCGCTGGTCAGCTTGCCCTTCCTTCTTTCTTCAGCGTTATTGCCCCAGGTGCCATATAGGTGGGGTATCATGGCCTTTGTGGTCACCCAGATCTGCATATCGCATGTATTTTCGTTCTCTGTGTGTCTGCGTTGTATGATATCGGATCTACCGATAATGCCAGCTTCCATGACAAGTTGAGTTAACCCAGATCCATTCCAGATCCAGCCAAAAGCAACACTGCCAAATTCTGTTGTGCATAAAAGGTATAAGATATGTTTACTCTCCCTTACCTCTGGATTGATGTCACATATCCTATCTGCCTCTGTAAGTTGGTCGCCGCGGGCCTCTTGTCCATGGATCTGTGCCAGCGTATAACTATATGCCTGTAGAGATGCCAAAACGATGATTTCATATGCCCTCCTCATTGCTTCTGAGCGTGCTTCCTTGTTTTTGTCATTGCAGCAGCCCCAGAGAGTCGAATCTGTCAGGTTTGCGACGGATTGAGAGGGGAGAGTCATCTGTAGAGTGGCGACAATTCTCTTATGTGCTTTAGTAGCTCGATCTGCCGCACCATGTTCTAGATCTTCAATAGATCTCTCCTCTTCCATAAGAGGGTAACAAGTCCCCAGCTGCAAGTAACCTTCCTTGCCGATTTGATTGATCTGCTTCAGCTGCACGATGATGACCTTTGTCCGATCGATTCTGGTGGCGAAAGGGCAAGCTGTCGGCGGCCATTTTCTGCAAACCCTAGCGTTCAGCTCCCCATCCAAGAAACAATTAAACTATATAATAAAAGAAAACCCCATAATTAATGGTATTTAATTAATCAAATTATTAACTTTTGCTATTTCTATGATTTTAAGATTTTATTTAATATTTAGTTATGAATATTTATTCATAACAATATCTCTCCCTTCAAAATGCTTTGTCCTCAAAGCATAAGTAAGGTTGGGTGTTGTTGACGAAAACGTTCTGTCTCCCATGATGAATCTTCTTTTGGCATTCTCTTCCATTTGATAAGATATTCTTTAATAGTCTTAGATCACAGTACTTTCTCTCTGGTAGCAAGTATGCCCTTGGGTTTTAATATGATCCTTCTTCGTCAGTCTCAGGTGTATCCGTTTGAGCTGTTTGATTTTGTCACAATACTTTTTTGAGACTTGATACATGAAATGCATTGTGGATTCGACAATTGTTAGGGAGCTTCAATTCATAAGCTACGCTACTTATTTTTTTGATTATTTGGTATGGCCCATAATACTTAGGAGCTAACTTATTTTTTCCTTGTTGTTTCAATGATAACTGCTTATAAGGTTGAAGTATGATGAAAATTTAGTCTCCTTCGAATTCTCGTTCTGTGTAGTGCTGGTCAGCGTGTTGCTTCATTCTATTGTGTACCATTGTTAAATTTTCCTTTAACAAGTTAATAATTCTTTGGTTTTCCTCTAAGTGGTTCCTTATTGCTTGAACCTTAAAATTGTACCACCATTTTACTAGGTGTAGCCACTGAGACCATTTGTTTTGTTTGTCGGTGACGAAACAACGGAGATATGTTTCCAAACACTTATTTACAACTTCAATTTGACCATCTGTTTGGGGATGATAAGCTGAACTCATATTGAGAGTTATTCCCGCTTGGTGGCAGAAATCCTTCCAAAATTTGCCTCTAAATTTTGTGTCTCTATCATTGACAATAACCTTCGGAAAACCATGTAGTTTGTAAATGTTTTTACAAAAGACCTCCACAACTTACTTGGTTGTGTCAGTGTTCTTGATTCCCGATTGCTATGAAGTGGGAATATTTGGTAAGTCTATCTACTATGAAAAATATCTTGTCCTTGCCATCAGATGTAGGTAGTCCTGTAATGAAATCCATCGATATTTCTTCCCATTTTTGATTTGGAATATGTAATGGATGTAGTACCCTAGGAGTTGGAATATGTTCACTTTTACTTGTCTGACAAATATCACATTCAACGACATATTTTTTTATTTCCTTATGCCTTTCCAGTAGAATGATTGCTGAATGTTGTAGTAGGTTTTGAAAAATCCAACATGTCCAACTTTAGGAAAACTGTGAGATTCTTTTAGATTTTTTATTCTAAATTTGGATGGAGTTAGACAAATTCTACCTTTGTACCACAATATGTCATTTTTCCATTCAAAGTTGGCATATTGACTGATATTTTCAATCATAGAACCACAGTTCAAATCCTTGGCATATTCAACTCGTATTTTGTCTAACAAATTAGGAACAACTACCAAGGCAGCGCATGTTGTGTTGTCATTATCTTTCTGTGAGAGTGCATCGATGACGACATTTTCCTTTCCCTTTTTGTGCAATATTTCTAGGTCGAATGCCGAAAGCTTCTCCATCCATTTTTGTTGTTCTGTTGATAATGTTTTTTGTTGAAGTAGGAATTGAAGACTATTGTGGTCGGTTCAAATTGAGAACTTACTTCCGAGCAGGTACTGTCGTCATTTAGTTAAGGCATGTATGATGGAAAGCATCTCCTTTTGGTAAGTTGCTTTCAAGCTTTTCCGTTTGTTAAGCTTCTGCTTTCGAAGCCTATAGGATGGTTGTCTTGCATTAACACTGCTCCAATTCCAAACCTTGAAGCATCACATTTGACTACGAATGGTTTGGAGAAATATGAGGTTACTAGTACCGGTGTGGTTGACGTTTGCTTTTTTAAGATTCTTGAAGCATTCATCTGCTGGGTTACTCCATTGGAAAGCATTATTTTTTAACAAGTTTGTTAGTGGCATAGTCGAATGTGTGTAATCCTTTACGAATCTTATGTAATATCCAGTCAACCCTAAAAATCCTCTAAGTTTTGATATGTTCTTGGGTTTTGGCCATTCTTTAATAACCTTAATCTTGTTGAGGTTGAATTTGACCCATGCATATAATGTGACCTAAATATTCAACTTCTTTCTCTTCGAAGGTACAATTTGATAAATTTTCATAAAATTGATTCATTTCTAATACAAAAATTACTTCTAAATGTTTGGGATGTTCCTTCCAAGTTTTACTGTAGATAAGGATATCATCAAAGAAGACCAATACGAAATTCCATAAGTATGGGTGAAAGAGCTCATCATGGTTGCTTGGAAGGTCGCTGGTGCATTTGTTAGCCCAAATGGCATTACTTTGAACTCATAATGTCCTCCGTGAGTCCTAAATATATAGCCTTTTCGATGTCTTCTAGTTGTACTCAGATTTGATAATAGCTTGATCTCAGATCTAACTTTGAAAAATATTCTGTGCCATGGAGTTCATCTAACATTTCATCAATAAACGAAATGGGAAATTTTTGTTTGATAGTAATCTTGTTTAGTCCTAGATAATCTATACATAATTGAAAATACCATATTTCTTTCAAACCAACACTATTGGAGCCGCATATGGACTTCTGCTTTTCGTAATGACTCCACACTTTAACAAATCTTGTATCAACCTTTTTATTTCTGTTTTATGATGATGGGGGTAGTGATATGGTTTTACATTTACCGGTGTCAAATCTGGTTTGACTTCAATGATATGTTTGATTTTCCTTTCAGGAGGTAATTTCATCAGCAATTCCTGAAATACCTTGTCATATTTTTGGATTAGGGATGTAATTTCAGACTGTTGGTGAGTCCCTTCCATCGATAATAACTCTAACTGTTGGCATTGTGCGACGAAAACTGAAGCTCCTTTGCGAATAAGTTTCTTCATTTACTGAACAAAAATGATTTGGGTAGGAGGGGCTTGGAATCCGAACAACTTATACTTTCTCCCATACATTTTGAACTTAATGAATTGTTTTTGGTGATTTGCAGAGTACATCCCTAGCCTTTGCCCAAGATGGCATCTACACCTCCTAAGGGAACTGTATAAAAACTGGATTCAATTTCGTAGTTGTTTAGTTGCATTTTGACTTTATGGCACTTTTCCACTCCATCTATTCTTTTCCCATCTGCCACCATAACTTTTAAATCTGCTACAGGATAGGAAAAAATGTTTAGCCTTTTTGCGACATTGGCATCTATAAAATTTTGTGTACTCCCATGAATCTATTAACACAATAATGTTCTTCTTCTTAATATGTCCTGTAAGCTTTAATGTTTGTGGTTGAGCTATCCCTGTGATAGCTACTAGAGAAATTCTCGACATAATTTTCTTCCTTTGGATCTGGATTAGGAGTCTCATTTCCTTCGTTGATTTCTTCATTGGAGTTACTATCTGAAGATTTCTCTTCTTGTTCTACTTCGCAGTTGTAAAGTTTTTTCGTAGTGCATGTGTCCTAGAGAATATTTATCTTTGCATATCCAACATTTGCCATCTTTTTTCTTTTCGAAATTTGACTGTAGTTTTCCTCCTTCATGCATTGAGGGTGTAATGTACTTACGAGTTTTTTCTGAAGAAGACTTACTTGACTTTCCTTTTGAGTAGTTATTTGATTTTTCATTATTGGCATATGGTGTTTTATGGAGCTTATAATTTCGCTCAATAATTATTGTTGCATGTTTAGCTTCTTAAATGGTTTTGGGTTTATATAGTTTTAATTCTTCTCGAATATTCTCTTTAAGCCCGCATTTATACATTTTTAGTAGTTCTTCGTCGAAGAACCCGCTTTGTCTTATAGCTAATACTTCCCACGTGTGGGTGTATTAACTTACATACCCATTTTGTTTGAGATGAAATAATTTTTCATAAACATTGTCTTATTCTTTGTCATGGAACTTTTTGAGCAGGACATCCACACATTTTTCAAAATGAATGAACGAGCCTCACATTTGTTGGATCACCATATGAACCAATCATCTTCAACTTCCAAGTTATTAGATGCAGTCATGATCCTCTCTTGCTCACCTATTGACAGGTTTGCTCAGAAAATGACCTTCATTTTATTTATCCACACGATGGCACCCCTATGGTCCTTACCATCGTATTTAGGTAATTCCCTTTTAATTTTTTGGTGGTCTTTCTCAGGAAACTTTGTATACTACTAACTTCCTTAGAACCGTATATGTGGTATTTGTGGGACTGCGTGCATCAACGAAAATTCATGACTTGGAAAAACTTCGCCTTCTGGAGTCTAGGGACTTTGCGATGATTCTTGTGTGATTAAGGGATTAAAAGATGGATTCCCATCAAGCTCAACATTTTCTCAACGTTCTCTATTTTTTTGATATTGTTTTCTATTTGGTCTGGAGTAATAATTATCCTGTATTGGCCTTTTCCGAGTTCCTCTCACTTCTTTTAGAAATTATTGAGACGTTGATGCATCTTTTCAAGTTCCTCTTGGAATTTCTTGGAATTGTTATTGTCATTATTACTCTCCATCTTGTCCTTTTTTTTCTTAGTAGACCCAATTATATATATATATATATATATATATATATATATATATATATATATATATATATATATGAGATGCATTTGACTTACACGAGCAAAGCTCTGATGCTTGGCGAACATGGAGTTTCTGAGGCGGTGCTGCACTGCCCTTGACGGTCAAGGCTAACCTCCACGGCTCGCCTGACTCCGTCTTGCCTACCTCCTTCCTGCGGGTTCCTAGGCGTTCCGTTACTGTGGTCCTATCACTTTTCGCAGACTGTAACCTCCATTGAATTGCTCCCTATCAGTTAGCAATGGACATGGATGCGGTTGATTATTCCAAGGACCCCAATCCCCATGAGGTTATATAGACTCACCATCACGTCGTGTCGGGTTTCGGCTCCTTGGCTCATCCCTGCGACATCTGTCTGCACCTCGCGTTGCACCGGACTGACCTAGGCCATATATGACCCATCCTATGCCCTCTATCAACCTTGAAGATGCCTTCGGCTTGGATTGATCTCCACTCTCCCCAGCTACCTTAAACCTCCTTGACACCTACCTGCAACCATCCCCTACATTCGACACGTCGTTGCCTCGTCTACCTCACATCTCTGCCCCGCCTTGCAACCCTTCCTCCTCTGACATCCCTCCACTTGGGGCTACTACCCACCCTTTTCCTGCTCAGTCCGGAAGCACCCTTAATCCCAACGGCCCTACACCCTGCACCCATATCCGTTTTAGCTGCTTCAGCACGCCGGTCCCAAACCCTAAATCTACCCCTTCCACCCTGTAGACGGTTAACTAGGGCATCAGGGGTCTCCTACGAGATTACCTGACTGCCTGAAGGTCGGAAAAAATTAAGAAAGGGAGGTTTTTGAAGGCCGTTGATACGGATATCATCCTCTCTCTGGGAGAAGACCTCTCGATGGGGGAAGTTGCTGATACAGCCGAAAAGGTCATGGTGGACCGCATTAGGGGCGACATTATACTGTGGAGAGATTTCGTCTCTGGAACTTGGAGATTTGGGGCACTTTACTCAAAGAATTGCCCACCATTCTGGTGCTCGTGCGAGGTTGGTTTGCTCTTCGATTTCATAGGGAAGAGTATACAAACTGGATACTCTCTAGGTTCTGGGATATTGAATTAGCCCTAGTATTGCTGAAAAGATGGGATCCATTATTTGACCCCGAGAGGGAGCCGCTGGGAGCTGGGCCGATCTGGGTTCGTTTACCATGGCTACCTATGCAATACTGGTCTCCGATTGTATTCAAGTGCATTGGCAATGTGTTGGGCACCTATTTGGAACATGACCAGTCCTATGAAATATCGAGGAATATGACCATGACTCACATTCTGGTACATATGGATTCTGTTAGAAAATTATATATTACGGAGCAATGGAACACATAAAATATTGCAGACATATAAACACAGAAAACGCATAAAACAAGAGAGACACATATATACGTGGTTCACCGAGTTTGGGCTACGTCCACCCCGAACAACCAGTCCTTCCTTTCTATTATCCAGCAAAATGAAGAGACACAACCTACAACAGATCCGCTGTAATATCCTCTGTTTTCTCCCACAGTCTCACCTCTCTACTTCTCGCTCAGAGAATACACATCTATTACAAAACCTCAATACAATGCCCTCATATGAAGAGAGGGGTTGCCTTCTAGGGCAAGAAAACCCTAAACTAAACATAAGTTATACAGTCAGATCATCTGCCTAATGAATGACCCAGATTGACTAGAAATTACTATGCTTTTACAAGGCAATTTTACATATGTTTTTAGCTTCGGGGGCGCTGCCCCTGAACCCCCAGCCGGGGGGGATCGGCCCCCTCGGACCCCCGCGGGGGGGACAAGTCCCCCCCGCGTGGAGGGGTGTATAGACTTCCTGGGGTATACATCTGGCTAAAACAAAGACCTCTGAATAATCATGCTCCACATCCAACAATCTCCCACTTGGAGAATGATTGTAGCAACTCCATCGCTGCTTCATTTGCTGGACAATGACTCCTCTTTGGACTTGGCTGTTTCTCATCGTCATCGTCATCCTTGAAGACCAATTGAAACTGAGCATATTCTCAGTTTCTCCCTGGTTACAAATTTTGTTAGCATCTGCAGGATTATGGCTAGTGTGTATCTTTTCCAGCTTCAACTCTCCATCTTCCAACACTGATTGTATGAAATGGTACTTGAGCTGTATGTGTTTAGTCTTGGAATGAAATGCTGAGTTTTTTGCAAGATGAATGGCACTTTGGCTATCACTGTATAACGTGCCCATATCATGCTCTTTACCCAATTCACCCATAAACCTTAGTAACCAAATCATTTCTTTACTAGCCTCTGTAGCAACAACATACTCTGCTTCTGTTGTTGAAAGTGCAACAACACTTTGGATTTTTGAAACCCAACTGACAGTTGTTCCACCAACAGTAAATACATATCCTGTAGTGCTCCTCCTGTTATCTCTGTCACCTGCCATATCTGCATCAACATATCCCTGTAGAGAAATGTTTGAACCACCAAAGCATAATGCTTGATTTTTGATACCTTTTCAAATATCTGAGAATCCATTTCACTGCCATCCAATGTTCCTTTCCTAGATTGTTCATGTACCTACTTACAAATCCAACTGCATGTGAAATATCAAGCCTTGTGTAGACCATTGCATACATTAAGCTTCCAACTGCTGATGCATATGGAACTTTAGACATATAATCCATGTCTTCTTGGGTCTTTGGACACATTTCCTTACTAAGCTTGAAATGGCTAGCAAAATGTGTACTAACTGGTTTTGCATTGTGCATATTAAATCTTTTCAACACCTTTTGTATGTACTCATTCTGAGACAATGTTAATTTGCTATTTTTCCTGTCTCTAGTGATTCTCATACCAAGGATTTGTTTTGCAGCTCCCAAATCCTTCATTGCAAATGAATTTGCCAGTTTTCTTTTGAGCACATTTATTTCCTGCATGTTAGACCCTGCAACAACCATGTCATCTACATACAATAACAATATAATATCACTGCCATCATTTTGCTTTTTCAAATAAACAAAATGATCAGAGTGACATCTAGTATAACCTTGTTCAGACATAAACTTGTCAAATTTTAGATACCACTGCCTTGGAGCCTGTTTTAAGCCATACAAGCTCTTCTTCAACCTGCACACTAGTTTCTCCTTCCCTTTCACTTCATATCCTTGTGGCTGCTGCATATATATCTCTTCCTCCAAATCCCCATGGAAAAAGGTTGTCTTTACATCTAACTGCTCAAGATGCAAATCTTCAATTGCTACTAGACTTAAAATAGTTATGATTGAAGTCATTTTAACAACAGGAGAAAATATTTCATCAAAATCAATACCTTTCTTCTGTGCAAACCCCTTCACCACAAGTATAGCTTTATACCTATGTTTTCCTCCATCTTCTTCCTTCAGCCTGTAAACCCATTTATTCTTCAATGTAGTTTTTCCTGCAAGAAACCTGACTAAGTCCCAAGTCTGGTTATGCATTAAGGAGTCCATCTCTTCTTCCATGGCTACCTCCCACTTCTTCCTGCTTTCAACCTGCATTGCTTCTTCATAACATTCGGGTTCACCAAAATCAGTCAACAATAAATAATATAATGAAGGAGAGTATCGTTCAGGGGGTCTACTTATCCTGCTAGATCTTCTAACACCACTTTCAGGTGTTTGGGGTGCTTGTTGCTGTTGTGGTGGTTGTTGATTATTATTATTTTCAGGCACCTTTACTTTTTCAGTGATTTCATCAAGAACTGCGTATTCCTTGTTTTCTTTTCCTGCTTCTTTTCCTGCAACTGATTCTTATACAAGACCTTTTCATTGAATATTACATCTCTGCTCCTAATGATTTTGTGATTTTCGTAATCATATAAGCGATAACCAAAATCATTAACACCATATCCAATAAAGGTACATTTCTTTGACTTTGCCTCAAGCTTTGTTCTATTTTCTTTATCAATATGGACAAAGGCCTCACAACCAAAAGGCTTTAAAAAAGAGTAGTTTACCTTTTTACCTGTCCATGCTTCCTTTGGAACACCACCATCCAAGGAACTTGAAGGCCCTCTGTTTATTAGATAAATAGCGGTATCTACAGCATCTGCCCAAAACTGTAAGGCAATCCTGCATGCAATCTCATGCACCTTGCACGCTCCATGATTGTTCTGTTCATTTTTTCTGACACACCATTTTCTTGTGGTGTTCTTGGAACTGTCTTCTCTACGCAAATTCCATGCTCTGAACAGTACCTATCAAACTCTTTGCTGCAATATTCACCTCCATTGTCTGATCTAAGACACTTCAATTTATTCCCTGTCTCAATCTCAACCAAAGCTTTCCATTTTTTGAAAGTATCGAATACATAAGATTTATTCTTAATACAATAAATCCAAGTTTTTCTAGTTGCATTATCAATAAAAGTAACATAATAACGAGAGCCACCGAGAGATGATACCTGAGCAGGTCCCCATACATCTATATGCACAAGCTCTAATTTTTCGCTTTTCTTTTCTTTCCCAACTCTGAGAAATCTGACTCTCTTCTGTTTTCCATAAATGAAATTCTCACAGAAGTCCAAATCAACATACTTCAAATCCGGCAACAAATTCCGTGAGTGAAGAATATTCATCCCCTTTTCACTCATGTGTCCAAGCCTATGATGCCATAACGCTGCATCTGTTCCTTTGGAAGTTAAAGCATTAACAGAGTTAGAAATACCATTGCATAAATACAATCTACCGACCTTTTCGCCTTTTGCTATTACCAGGGCTCCTTTGGTGACCTTCCAAGCTTTATCTGTGAAAGTTGTCACACAACCTTCACCACCTAACTGCCCTGTTGAAATCAGATTTTTTTTTAGATCTGGAACATGCCTTACCTCCTTTAGTAGCCATTGGTTTCCATTCTGCTGTTTTACAAGAACCTTACCCATTCCAACAATTTTACAAGGTTTATCATTACCCAAACGAACTTGTCCAAAATCTCCTTGAACATAGTCATGAAAGTATTTCTTATCAGGTGTGGCATGGAATGAGGCCCCTGAATCTACCACCCAGGAATCAGTGATATTTCGAAAGAAAGAATCAAAGCATCTTGTAACACCTCACCTGTCACATTTGCTTCATGATTGTTTTCTTGCTGTGCATCTCCTTCTTTTCCCTTCCGAGATCTACAGTCTTTCTTTAGGTGTCATTTCTTTCCGCATTTCTAGCACACTATCCCCGATTTGGACTTGGATCTGCCTTTCCTTGATTTATTGCGATATCCTGAGCTCTTTCCTCTTTCCATTTTTCTTCCCCTAGACTTTGCACTCAAAGCATTACCCGATGTCTCACCGGAGCTTTTCCGTCGCATTTCCTCACTAAGGATAGCGCCGACAACATCATCAAACTTTAAAGTACTAGATCCAGAAACAGAGTTACTAATGGCCATTACTAAACCATTCCAACTTTCTGGTAATGAGCACAAGAATAATAGAGCTCTAACTTCATCATCAAAGTTTACTCCTATAAAACATAACTGACTTGTAACAATATTAAAATCATTTAAATGGTCTGCAACAGATCCACCTTCCGACATCTTCATATTAAATAACCGTTTCATAAGAAATACCTTGTTTGAGGCCAAGGGTTTTTCATATAGTTTCTCCAACGCTTTAATCAAACCCTCTGTTGTTGTTTCCTTCGTAATGTTGAAGGCGATTGATGCTGCGAGGCACAACCGTACTGTTCCGAGTGCCTTTCTATTGAGAAGGTTCCATTCTTCATTTGTCATACCCATCGGCATCTTTGTTTTTCTGCCCAATGGTAGGTATAGATCTTTCTGATACAGATAATCTTCCATCTGCATCTTCCACAACAAGAAGTTTTGGCCGTTAAATTTCTCGACCCTAAACTTACCATCTTCCGCCATTGCTCCCACTCAAATGAGGAACCCTTCTTTCCTGTGAGTTTATCATTCAAATAGACCTTCGGCTTTGATACCAGTTGTTAGAAAATTATATATTACGGAGCAATGGAACACATAAAATATTGTAGAAATATAAACACAGAAAACGCATAAAACAAGAGAGACAAAGATATACGTGGTTCACCTAGTTTGGGCTACGTCCACCCCGAACAACCAGTCCTTCTTTTCTATTATCCAGCAAAATGAAGAGACACAACCTACAACAGATCCGCTGTAATATCCTCTGTTTTCTCTCATAGTCTCACCTCTCTGCTTCTCGCTCAGAGAATACACATCTATTACACAGCCTCAATACAATGCCCTCATATGAAGAGAGGGGTTTCCTTCTAGGGAAAAAAACCCCAAAACTAAACATAAGTTCTACCGTCAGATCATCTGCCTAATGAACGGCCCAAATTAACTAGAAATTACTATACTTTTACAAGGCAAATTTTCATCTGTTTTTAGCTTCGGGGGCGCTGGCCCCCGGCCCCGCTGGACCCCCGCAGGGTGGAGGGGTGTACAAACTTCCTGGGAGAAAGCCTGGAGGAGAAGATAACCCTACATTGGAGGCACCTCTCGCGAAGACAAAATCTTGATTATGAAGGTGTTCCATTCAGGTGTCGGAGATGCCATAAGGTTGGACATCTTTACAGAGACTGCCCACTACTCCCGCCATCTGTTCCTCCTGCATCAAAGTGAACAAAGCATCGCTAGACATAAACCCTCGAATGTGGACGAGCAACCCATAGGTCTGAATAGTCCCAAGGAAGTGGCTGGGGACACTGTTCAACCATCCTGTGCTTCCCAGATGCCGCATATTTCCCCTCCTATGACTAGATCCCGGTCTGTTGCGGTGGCTTCTCCTACAAAGAGTACAATTTCTTTTCCCTTTTCCTCTACAATGAATGTTAATCATTTAAATTTCTTTTTGGCATCATATGCATCTACACCTTGTATGGTTACCTTGCCCATTACTTGTGCACTTGATCCTCCGTTGCCTTTTTTTTCCACCAACCCCCCGACTATACGAGTACTGGGGCTCCAAGGCATTCCTATTTCCCCTTTTTGCTTCAGGCTCTCATCCATACAACCTCCACTCCTACCACCAGGCTCCTGATTCGCTTGGATTAGGCATCACTCCCTCTCAAGTCGAGCACAAATCCTCCCGGTGGAGGCCTTCCAAGATGTCCAAAGCCATCAAGATTGTTGGGGCAGATGTTGCTCAGGGCAGACAAAACACCATTGAAAGGGTACTTAGAGCATATGACACCCTTGGCAATGTTCCCCCATGAAGTGGCTCTCCTTCAACTGTAGGGGTTTAGCTAGCCCCTCTAAAAAATTAGCTCTCAAGAGAGTCTTGGGCAGTGAGGCTTGTGATATTATTTTTCTACAAGAAACCCTGGGTAGATCTAAGTTGATTGTTAGAACCTTCCAAATTATCATGCCAGGATGGAAATTCCAAGCTTTGGATGCTGCTGGGAGATTAGGGGGTTTAGCGCTTGGGATAAACCCTCAATCCATCAGGGTCACCTTTGCTTGGGGCGGTCATGGGATATGTTCTAGATGTTTTAGGTTCACACTCCCTCCCCCTCCTCCCAGAGGGCTTTATAGCTTTTCTGAAGGGCCTTTTACTTCAGGCCCAAGGAGGAGGGGTTTTCCATATCTGTAATTGAATTAATAATTGGAACATTCAAAAATGGTATCTACTTACGAATGGGATTGAACATATATGTATTTTCCATTTCAATTATATGAATATCTATATATTCCTGGGTATAGATATTTTTTCAACTGAATTGGGAAGAAATCTACGTATTATGAACATCTATGCACCCAATCTTAGTAGACTGGATTTTGGCAGGAGATGCTAGAGAACCCCTTGATAGACCATTCCACTATTATAGGGGGAGATCTTAACTTCACCATCGGTCATGAAGAATCTCGGGGACACCACTCATAGTCGGATCCACTCTCGGATCAACTGGGATTACTTCTGGAGCAACACAGTCTTATTGACGTCCCTATGAACAAGAAGATGCCAACTTGGCACAATAGAAGGACCGGAGAAGCAGCTTTGGGTTAGAGACTTGATAGGTTTCTTATTCATGAAGACCTGTTCACTTCCCTCACTAATTACAGACAGTGGGTGGGCACTGGAGGGATCTCGGATCATTCCCCCATTTATCTGGAAGTGGCTGAATCCTTTAAAAAACCTGGGGAACCTTTCAAGTTTAACTTGACTTGGTTAAAGGACCCTGAATATCTCAGGTTGGTTATGGATTTTTGGAAAGCCCATCCCCTACCAAATGATCAGAGGAAGGTCATTGGTTTCTGCCGCAACCTGGTCAATCTCAAGAGATTATCCATTGATTGGGCCAAGGGGAAAAAGGACAGGGAGGAACATACCCTCTGTGACATTGAAAATCAGCTGGCCTCACTAACGGATGAACAGGGTAGAGGGTACACCTCTATCGAAGCAAAACTACACCTTGTGGACTTGGAAGCCCAGAAATCCAAGATTCTGTTGGAATGGGAAGAAACATGGAGACTCAGAAGCAGAGCAATTTGGTTACAAGCTGGGGATGGCAACACTAAATTCTTTCATAAATATGCCAATGGAAGGAAAGCCAACAATACTATATGGAAGATGCCCACTGAATAGGGCCTGGTTGCTAATAAATATAATCAACTCACTAGGCTGGGGAACACTCACTTCAAGCAACTTTTCAAAGCCCCACCAGGCACAACCCTTGCTGATATTATTTGCATTGCAGGGCATTATCCCAGATTTGTGGAACCAGACTCGGAGGAGGACCTCATCAAACCTATAACTATGGGGGAACTGGAGGGTATATTGAAGTGGTTTAAGAAGGACAAAAGTTTGTGGCCGGACGTTTGGTCCGTGGAATTCTATCATACCTTCTTGGAAATTATTGGCCCGGACCTACTCAATGTGATCGAGGAATGCTTCTCATCAGGCAGAATGTATGAACCTATAAAATCCACCTATATAGCCCTCATACCCAAGACAGACTCCTCGCTATCCTTCAGCGACTTCCAGCCCATTTCCCTCTGTAACTGCCTATACAAAATTATTGCAAAGATCATTGCTAATTGCATCAAGCCGATTCTATCAGACAACATATCCTCTGAATAGTTTGCCTTCCTACATAATCGACAAATACATGAGGCCATAGGTACTGCACAAGAGGCCTTACACTCCATCAATCAGAAGAAGCATATAGGGGTTATGCTCAAAATTGACCTCTCAAAGGCCTTCGACAGTGTCATCTGAATATTTATTAGGATGATCCTTACTCACTTGGGCTTTCCACTAGCCTTTATCAGATGGATCATGTGTTGTATCACTACTGTATCCTTTGGAACCTTAATTAATGGATCAACTTCCCATTCCTTTCAGGCGGAGCGAGGAACCAGGCAGGGATGTCCAGTCTCCCCATTACCTTTCCTTATTGTAATGGAAGGTCTAAGCAGGCTGATTGCTTCGGAAAAAAGAGCGGGGAGGCTCAAGGGCCTTAATATTACAGAGAAATGCACACTTACACATCTTATTTTTGTGGATGATATTCTGATATTCTTAGATGGAGGCATTCAGGAGAACAATGCTCTCTCTAAAGTGCTACAACTATTTTGTGCCATAACAGGGATGGAAATAAATAGGACCAAATCCACTATTTCTCTATCAGCTTGTTCTCAACATGGGACCTGTCAAGAACATCATAACTTCCCCTTCCAAAAGCTGATAATGGAGGATGGATTGAAGTACTTGGGTTTCAGGATCAAAGTAGATGGATACAAAATCGCAGATTAGACCTGGTTGATCGCCAAGGTGGAAAAAAGATTAAAAAATTGGAGCCATCAGTTACTGTCCAGAGCTGGTAGACTGGTGCTCATTAAATCTATTCTTGAAGCAAATCTGGTCTTCTGGATGTCTCTAGCTTGGATCTGCCAAGGCATCTTACATAAGATTCAATGAGTATATTTCCATTTCTTATGGAAGGGACAGAAGGATGGGAAACCCTATGCGTGGGTCAAATGGAACAAAATTGCATCTCCCAAAAAATGGGGAGGCTGGGGCCTCAAAAACCTTTTTGCTAAACTAGGATGGCTTCTCCTGAAGCACAAGAGCCTCTGGATGAAGGTGGTTACATATAAATATATCTGGCCTCGTACAGTTATGGACTGGATATGGTTACCTGCCTAGAAAAGGAAAGGAATATCAGTGATTTGGAGAGATATTATACACACCCTTCCCATCATAAGAAGTGGTCTAACTTGGCGGATAGGAAATGGTATGTCTGCTCACATTGGGATTGATCCATGGATTGGATGCGGCAACTTACACAATCTCTCTCTTGGTTTGATTGATTTCCTTAATCATAGTGGAGTGGCAACCATCGCACAGATTGGGGACTTATTAAACACATCTATATATCAGCAAGCGTGGCTATCAGTGGAGGCCCTTGATATACTAGACCAATGGCATATGGAGTGGAGGAGATACACTGTGGCTTTAATTGAATCCCATGTGAGACTTAGGGACACAGATGATGAACTGATTTGGGGCCTGGCTCAGAAGGGGATTTATACACCAAAGGAGGGATATCCTATTATCCATGCTAGCCATAAACCAAACTCATTGGAAAGCTGGTGGAGCTAGATATGGAAGTTGAAAGGCCCGCCACGTACTCGTCTCCTGATGTGGAACATAATTATGGATAAGACCCCATCCGGAACAAATCTCAGGAAACACTCTTTTCAGGGACCTTCATGGTGTGTTTTATGTCGTGGGGAGGAGGAATCAAATCACCATCTTTTTCTCTCCTGCCCTATAACTCAGCAGGTCTGGGAGCAGGTGATACATACTCTAAATTTATCTATGCATTGGGATGGTGATTGTATACTAAATGCTTGGAACCACTGGTGGTATGAAGCCCCTAATCCAAAAACCCGAAATCTCCCATTAATGGTGTGCTGGCACATTTGGATGAGCAAGAACAACAACATATTTCGGGGAAAGCAAATATTTTGGCCACTCATTATATCTAAGATATGCAATAGTTACATGGAAATTCCGGATGATGAACTAGTAGCCACGGCTCGAACCATCATTCTGAAGGTCATAGATAAATCGCACACTTGGGCCTACTTCGACAGTTCAACACAAGATCAGGGTTGTGGCGGTGGAATTATCCTACATTTTTCTGAGACACATATCTTCCATATTTGCATGGGGTTGGGGGATGGCACAAATAATTTTGCGGAGCTCCTTACACTTCGTCATCTTTTATACTTTGCATTAAACAAAAACTGCAGGCATTTACAAGTTTTTGGGGACTCCAAGATTGTTATTAACTGGTTCAACTGCATTTCTATATGCCATGCTCATACTCTCAGAACCATATTGGATGATGTTTTGTTTTTAAAAACTCATTTTGATCATATTTCATGTGCTCATATCTACAGGGAGCGCAACGAACTCGCGGATAGGCTTTCAAAAGTGGCAACGCATCATCCTAGAGGGGAATGGTTGATCAGTGAGCACAAACCAGAGCAGATCTACCAGTACTTCCATAGACCATACATTGATCAGGATCTGCAGAGGGTTGACAGGCCCTAACTTATTTTTCAGTTTTGATCTATTGACTATAGAACAATAATCACTATGGGTGACATTTTGAAATTTTTTGAATATATGTATATATAATGTATATGATCAGATACAAGCAGCATACCCTCCTTTGGGTTTTTTGTATAGACTCCTTCAGATCTAAACAGACCACAGATGACTACGGTCACTTACTCTGCATATGCCTATGGCATTTACAATATGTAATTTTCCTTGATAATGAAAATTACGATACTTTTCCCATATATATATATATATATATATATATATATATATATATATATATATATATACTCAAAGTCACGGGTTGAGTTTGATTCAACTTGATTTTGATTCAATTTCTATTAAGGGTACGAAGTTCAACAACTGTGAGTTATTCAATGGGCGTATAAAAAAACGTTTCGTATCGAAGACAACGTTGGCTGTGCTGACTAGCTAGACGTCGAAGGTTTGTAACGATAAGAGAGATAGATGTCGACTATGGAGCGATGAAAACAGAGTGTTGTAGGCACGAACAATGTGGAGCAGGGAACATAATCGTGATAGAGAGGTACATCAGCGAAGTGGGTTTTGCTGTAGGATTGATGACAAGGAAATGGAGCAGCGCACAGACAGGGTGTCGACAGTCATAGGAGCATAGGTGATGGCGGGGGAGCACGAACTTGATGTGGTTGGGGAATTCAGAGCCATACAGTGAACAAGGGTTTGAGCTTCGAGAGGGAACACGATGGTAGGAACAATGGACTAGTTGTAGTCACCGCAGTGTAATAACCGACATAGGCAGGAGGATTCGATGCTCTGATACCACTCGAACATTAATGCCCTTGTTCACTGGAAACTTCCAATTGTAGGCACATTTATGTGTATAAATAATATATTCTATTATTCAAATACTTTGATGATGGTTTACAATGCCTTGGACAGTTCACCTTAATAGGTGTTGACATGCCACAAGGTTTCTTTTAGAAGTCATGTCTTTGAAAAATAATGTCATGTCATGGTATTTAATTAATCAAATTAATAATTATTGCTATTTTTATGATTTTATTTAATATTTAGTTATGAATATTTGTTCATAGCATATTCCTTGGAAGATAGAAAGGCCTTGTCACATCCTTGTCATAGTGGCCATCCTCGAGTTGTTGGTCAAGGAGACATGGCATGTTAAGATGAGGGTATAGAGGCTTTTTATATGTTGTCTCTCATCTATTATGTAACGCGTTTCTATGATCAATAAAATTACATGTCTGAGGACACTTTTGTAAAATTTATCATGATATCATAGCCATGAGAAAGCAAAGGCAAGGATAAGGCCATGATGGCTTATTGATGGTGAAATGTCCCCAATTTTTTATTTACTATCTGATGAGGTTAGTGGAGATGCTTGGGGCTGTGCCAACAATGTTAGGATATGTGGGTGAAATGGGTCCCATGCTCAAGTGGGGGCCACAAGGAGGCCATGTGCACCACTAGATAGAGAAGTGTGATTTTGGGAGGCAAAGTCGGGGCCACCAAGGAGGCAATGCGCACCATTAGAGAGGGAGTGTGATTTTGGAGGCAAAGTGGGGGCCACCAAGGAGAGTGTATGGGGCCAAGTTTATTTAAAGACTAGGAGGGAGCACTTCAGATTATCTTTTGAACAATACACTTCATAAATTAACCTCTCTTGGAGTTGTTAAATGCAAGGGTTGGAGCGTTGTTGAGCAAAAGGGATTCTAGGCAGAATCTAGCCGGTTCAAAGAACTATGAGTGTCTCCTTAGCCGAAATTTGGGAAGTCTATTCTAGGGTTTCCACAGGGCATTAATTTTTTCATTTCGAGTTAGTAGTGCACATTTCCTTGGTGTAGAGGTAGTATGAATTAGCTTATCAATTGGGCCAACTTTAGTGTCTTTGGGAGCGAGAGTTGAGGGGTTTATTCCTACATTTTAGGGCTGGAATTTTAGAGGATATTGTGGGTGAAAGACAAGGGAATTCATGGGATTGATTTCTTCATCTTTTGCAATGTGAGTTCTCCTAGGAAGAGCTTGCACATGCCCTTGGAGAGTTGAGTTGGATTTCATCTTTGGAGCAGGAGTTAGGGGTTTGCCACGAAGGATTTTTGCTAGGATATTAGGGGAATTTACAATGGTTGGTTGGAGGACATTTCCAGAGCACCATTTCTTGCAGAGCGCTGCATACACTATTCATCTGGGTTATTCACAACATTTGGTGGGTTCTCGCACCTTCCAGATTAGAGTCAAACCCTTGTTAGGTTTTTCTAGGTTTTTGGAGAGGAATTGGTGGGTGTATTTCTAGGGTGATCCAGCCATTTTCCATGCTATCCATCCTCATTCATTCAACCTTCAACAAATTATTCATTGGGCAGTGCACATTCTCATCCGGGCCATACTTCACTTGGGCCAGAGACATCTTTTGGGGTTTTGCTCCGCGTGCTTCACAAGCCCAGATTTTATTGTCCCATCTCATTTTATGTACTCAAGATCCATGATTAATATAATGGCTCATATTATTCAGTTGGTTATCTTTGTGTATTGAATTTGTGGCTATGGTTATTTTTTATTGTTTTTCGAAGTTCATTGTTTTTTTTATCTACTGTTAAATTTTCCATTAGGAATATTACAGCGGTATCAAAGCATGATATTGGCTAGATGTGGGTAAGCCAACAATATCATAAAAGAGTTGGGCATGCATGCAAAATAATTGGTGCAATTATATACATTCTAGTGATTCCAAGAAAGAGTAGGTAAGGAATCATGGATGAGATCCTCAGGAATAATGAGAAACTAATCGAAATGTTGGCCTAGTTGAGTAGTGGTAAGATGATAGAGCAAAGCCATCCTCATCCCTATGACAAAGACCCTAGAGGTGTGCATGTCATGGGGGTGAATCCATTTACACCATATAGGGGAGGTAAGAAAAAGCAACGAGAAAAATAACACTTCCCAGCTTTGATGGACCCACCAACAATTTGCTAGAGCATGGGTGCAGAAGATGGCCACTTATTTCTAGCTAAACCCCATGAGGGAGACATACATGATTAAGTATGCCACCTTAAAATTGGATGGAGATGCACAGTTGTGGTCTCATGGGCTAATCACTTTGGGTTATGCGTGCATCACGTCATACACAAAGTTCATGCAAAGGCTCGTAGAGAGACTCGATCGAAAGGACACTAGACCCCTCAAAAGGAGTGGACGGGACACATATAGTTACATGATGAGACCAGGAGGGATCTCCAGAGGAGGAAAATTTACTTAATCTGTCAGGATTTGTGGGACCCAGGGCCCAAGCACCCTAAGGGAAAGGCCCACTACGTAGAGGTGTTTTCTAACAATGAGCCCGAGGAGGAGGTTCAACATGAAGCATATAAGACTAGTGGTTGTGAGGAGCAGTTAGATATACCTAATGTGACTTAGAAGTCATGACTATTGGAGAACACCATGATGGCTCAGGCTGAGACATTGGTGGAGAGAGTAGGACATGTACCTGTAGAGCCATCCATTGATGAGGTGCCAAGAGGCACAACCATATCTAGAGCAGTGACAGAGTTTTCAGATGGTAGATACCAATAGAAAATACAATAACTTAAGGCCAACCATATAGCAATGAAGAAGAAAGCCAAGATAGTTCGAGAAACCTTGTTATAGCAGAATGATGCACTAAAGGACATGAGAATAGTTTGTGCCAAGTTAGTGGCCAAGCTGACTCACATTGGGGAAAAATTGAAATCCTTAACGAGGCAACAAGAGGAGGACATGTCGGAGTATCAGAGAAACCCTCTTTAGGCATAGATATATAGGGCTTGCAATATTAGGTTACCTCTGCACATTAGAGAGAGAGGTAGAGAAATATTATGTGTTGACCAGGCCAGTGAGACGAGGCAGTAGGAGTTTCGCAAGGTGTAACATTCACATGGTGGATTTTTTATGTGTATAGGTGTTCTTGCATTCCATCCCTCTCATGGGGTTGGGTGGCGAGAGGTATTGATTTGGAACCCAGTGGAGTGGGTTAGGTGTCTGTTGACATCAGTGGCCAGGAGCATAGTTCAACGGGGACCATGGCTTACCAGAGGAACTCGAGGGCCAAAATTAATCTTGGGATCCAGGTGGGATTCGCTATCCCATCATGGCTTTGGTCCACGATGGTACTAGTGGAGTGGTGGATTCGGTGACCGAGTGCACACACATTTTCATATCTCCATCAAAGCCCCAAACAACACTAGTGACAGGTTGGATTGACAGGGGAGCAAGCATACTTTGTGAGTTGTTCTGGCATGTCGGCCATGCATGGGGTTGTAGGTTGATTAATGTACTATGGCAGGAGTTTTTCAGAGGAGGTGGCATCGACAAGCCACTGAACAGTGCCTTGTATGCAACGAGGATTTCCCATAGAGATATGGGGCACAAAGTTCACCAAGGAGAAACACCATAGTGACACTGACGCTGACACATAGGGATCTGAAAACCCAACCCAAGTTTCCTCATGAAAATGCAATGTAAATATTTCACAAACTATATTAAAAGGGTTGAGTCAAAAGGGACACAAATTCCATAGTTGAGGAGGTGGCTTGCTTGGGATATGTAAGGTTTCTTTATGTAAGAAATCTGGACTATTTGGACAACCATTAAAGGCTGATTGGTGTATGTTTTAAATGGAATGGTTCTTGAATTAAAATGGGCAACAATGAGAAGTACACATGCCATGTGCTTGAGAATCACGACAAGACAGAGAGGACAAGAAATTTATGAAGACTAGACATTTTTGCAATGCAACAAGGACGAGGAATTCAATCCCTATGTAGAAAGGAAAACAACAAAGGAAAAGGAGGGGTTTGACCTCATGGACACTATGATCATTCCCTCATTCACTCTTTTTTTTGGGGAGAATCCATTCAACCAACATTCAACAGGAAGCAGAGCCAAGAAGGAAGAGAAAATAAAGCATTTGATGAGGAGAAGAGAAGACAAAGACAACGTTCGGTTGGCATGGATGGAAAGAAGACAATCTCTCCTTGGTGATGAACAATATCTCTTGAGTCCCTGTAAAGCCAGAGGGTGGAGATGGTTTTCTCTGGATTCCCTTGATGGTGTGGGGGGCGGATTGTGTCCTTGGATTCGTGGAGGGAGGACCTCTGAAGCCTTTCTTGTTGTGATTTTACAATGGGTTCTAGATTCCCCAAAGTGGGTGGAACCACTATGTTTAGGGTGGATACTTACTTCTCAAGATTCCCTTGACACTCTTGGGGTGGAGAAGAAGTCTTTGGATTCCTTGTGTGTGTAGGATGGAGGCAACAAGCCTCTGGATTCCATATATGCATTGATTTGTTGCGATTGAGTAGCTGGAGGGTGGAGGCAGTTGACCTTTGGATTCCATGTATATTATTGGATAGCTAAGTGGCTAGGGGGTGGAGGGATGAGGTCCTCTGGAGTCCCTATTTCAGCTGAAAGTTGGTGTTCAATCCTTTGAGAAATCCCCCCAATCACTAGAATCTAGATCGTGGGTGACAATTGCAAGTGAGCTTGGCTGCAACTGTCTATGGTTGGGTGGAGAGTCATTGTCCCAGAATCAGTTGCCCTGAAAAATTACAAGATAAGTTCTCTTTCTGTATTTTCCTAACTGATAATGCATGTATGTGTTTTCATTTCTGGATTGAAATGGTGCCTATCTTTTTAATGAGCATGTGTTTCAATTCTAGACTAAATGTTGCTCATGAATGTGATGAACAAGGTATAATGCATTTCTAGTTTGAACTATTATGTCTTATGAAATACATGATTGTGCCACTGATATAACATGAATTATTGATATGCAATGAAATATTAAAAAAAATTGAAGGCATCAAAATGGTTCATAAGAACGAGATTCAACCATTATAGTATTTAGCATCTGAACCTTTTTTGTTGGGAAAAATATTGAGGGGGGGAGGGGGGGTGGGTGTGAATGAGTATTTTAAAATTAGTTCATATTTTTATTTCTTATTTCAATTTCTGTACGCTATTGTCATTCAGGAAATCAACGTATGTATGCCACTTTAGTAAAGGAAAACATCGTAAATCCAGTCAACAAAATTTTCATACATTTCATCATCAGTTCATCTTTAACCAATGCATCATTACTTCATTATTCATTAATTAAACAATAATGATGAGCAATAAGAAGTTTAAAGGTCATCAACACACAGGGATCATATCAACACACATGAACATCGGGATTTCCGGTGGAAACCCAATGTGGGAGAAAATCACCGTCTCTGTCTTCTTATTTTATTATAAAGGAAAACATCTTACAATCTTGTACCAGTGCAAACTCATACCAGTACACAGGCACCCACCTGCAGAAGGCTACAACCTTCTCTCGTTCTCCAGCACCCACTAGAAGGGAGCTCCAACCCCCTGATCTCCTTTACCGACTCCTACTAGAAGGGAGCTCCTACCTTGTGTATAAATTCTCTAACTACTACTGGAGGAAGCTTCGACTTCCTCACTGAAGAATCCAACCCTCAGCACCTCTTGTGGAATACATTTCATAATATTTCATAATGGATCCACCCATTAGGGGAATTTTGAGGTCTAAAATGGACCTCCTAAGGAAATTATAAAATAATAGTGGAAATAATAAAATAAGATTAGATGACATCATCAAATCTTAGAGGGAAAAAAGAAAAAACTATTTTTTCAAATTATCTCCCTATGGGTTTACTCAAATTTCGAGCGGAATCACTCATTGGATTCAAAATTTAATTCCTCATCCAAGGAAACCCATGTTGCATACTTTAAATGGACCCTACTACATAAAAATTATAAATACATAAAAAAAACGTGATTGCAATCACGTTTTTTCATGGATGTCTCATTTTTCGTGTAGAAGGGTCCATTGAAAGTATGAAACATGGGCACTCCTTGGATGAGGAATTAATTTTTTCATCCAACGAGTGCTCCCACTCAAAATTTGAGTAAAACCTTAGGGAAATAAGTTGAAAATATGAGTTGCAAAAGTAATTTTATTAATTTATTATTTTTAATCTTTTTATTTTTTTACTCCAAAAAATGGTGAATCATCCCCCATGGTTGACATCATCATCTTGAATCCTATTGGTTCTTATAAAGTTTATTTTGGTTGTAATTTTCTTAGGAGGCCCATTTTAGACCTCAAAATTCCCCTAATGTAACTCAAAACATCAAACTTGTAGGCCACATTTCATCATGTTTCTAGACCGGACCCACTTCTAACATTAAGCCCAATACCAAGTAATAATTCTGAAACCAAATTTTGAATCAACTCATCCAATCATTGAACCAACTCAATCATCAAATCAATCACTGAATCTTTGTCAACCAATGCAACTAGATCAAGCCAATTCTTAGAAGATCATATCAATGCACAACCACTCATAAGCATACCAAAACATATACCGTTCATCACAGAAATCAAATGTTGTCACTACAATCCCTGATCAAACATACGTTAGAATGTATACACTACTATTATGAATCTTACCGCGTATGTACGCACTTCTCCTGAAGGCCTGCATACAGATCTCAAATTACTGATACCTGAATCAGAATCACTGTAACACTGAATCGATCACTGAATCTTATACTGAATTCATCACAAATTGCTGAACCAGATACAAAACAGCATAAAATAGCATCATCACTAATCAACATTTCATTCCATAACCAAATCAACCCAATCAGTATTGTCAAACACAGAATCTTATGAGAGAGACAGATCGACAAACAAAAAACATAACAAAACTGATCAAACATCTTCAACAACCCATATTGCAAAACCATAGCATGTATACACGACTTTTACAAAGGATATCCGCGTATATACACACTTCCCATTACCAACATCTACGTACAGATTCTAAACTTTCACAGAGTATATACGTGACTACTTAGAAACATATATGCGTATGTACACGCCTTCTCAGAGGTAAACCAATACATATCTGAAATCACTGAATCATACCTTCATTGCACAAGACAACATCTGTCAAACCCAAATCTTGACATATACACTGTTACAGTCACATATCATTATACCATCATCATAGATCTATCAAGCCATAAGAAGATTGACCAATATGTATTCATCTCAGATCTATCAAATATGATCCATCTCCATGTTCCTGTTGGAAAATCATAAAGGCAGTAAAGATTTTCTCGATCTTGATAATTACTTGTGATATTTCTTATTATTACAATTATTTATATCTTATTTCTTTAGTTCATCAAGCAATTACCAAAAGCAGCAACACATAAAACAATGAACATCAGATGTAGGCACATGCCAGAGCAAAACCCCCCTGGAGGGGAAAACCCAGTCAAAGTAATTCTTCGTTTCAATAGTATTATTTAAGACTCTTCACCCTAGATCTTGACCAGACCTTCCCTCCACACCAAGTCAGCCTCCAGAAGATTGACCTCTTCACAACAACTTCGACTATGCAACAACTTGTAGCAGCGAACAACTTCTGACAACAATCCAACTTGGAAGAATTCATTCTCCCAATACAAAGCACAAAACAAAGTGAGACCACCACCAAAATTTTGAATTTTCTCTTCTCCTTAGACTCCCCCAAACTTTCATTCACTTTGGCTTCCCGAAAACATACTTTCGCAGCTATCCGCTTCGCACTTCTTCCCAAGAACATGATTTTCGCACTTCTGCCCACTAGATGAGAAGATGAGAAGTGATGCACCAAATGAATTCATAGTCCTTCCTTTTATAGGCTTCCTGTGGGGTAGAATGGGTCCTTAGGCCGACTTGATCTTCTCTTAGGTCGACATGGTGTGGAGGTTACATAATTCATATTTGACTCAATACTTAAACGATTTACATGATTCAAAAGCCCAAGAAGGGTCTTTTTAAATGTACAATAATTCTATAGACCCATAATAAATCATAGAATTCCTCAATGGGGACTTTGACCTAAAACATGTTGACCCAAGCATGAAACCCATGCTTTAACAAGTCACAAAAATAATAATAAAAATTCTTTTCTTTATTCTTTTGACAAGTACATTACATGATGACTCAAGTACATTATTGAAGATTGAACATAGTTAATTTTTATAACATTCCCTCTTATCTAGGGAGGTATTCCTAATGTACAAATACAATGGAAGATCTCAAACTATATGAACCATGAAGAAATTTAGGCACCGCAATGTCATGGACTAGATACCTGACTAGGGCAATCTATCCCACCAGTCACTCAATAATTTAGGCACCGCAATGCCATTGACTAGATTCATGACCATCACAATCTATCCAACCAATCACTCAACAATTTAGGCACCGCAATGCCATGGACTAGATTCTTGATCAGGGAAATATATCCAACTCGGACTAAGGTGGACTTGAGCTTTCAGCCCCTCTAGGTACCATCAGTCTTACTTGCTAACCACCAACCCAAAATCTAGGTGTGTTTCAGAGCTCAATGACCAATGCCACCTTTCCAACTTCAGGGACTCATATGTCAACATAAAGTGTTAGCCAGATGTTTCCCGAGGCAATGCTTTACTCGCAAAGCCTCAACACCCCTTGATCCAACAAATCAATTATAACCAATCTCTCCCAATCAAACTAATTGGTAATCATCATGCTTTCGTTCGAGAGATTCATCTGTACAAACACAACCTTAATTAATAACACACTTTCACATGTACATAATCGAATACAAACCTCCGAGGTATTACATACAACAGATATTGCTTCTCATCTTTTCATAGTAGGGTTATCAACCGAATCTTTGACAGAAGATTCCTCGATCATATGTTTTCCTTCCTATTTCAACGCAATAACATATTCTTCAATCAAATCCTTCTTTCCTTCTTTCAACAACACTACAAAATGCATTCTCCAATTTCCTTTTCCTATTCATGGCCTTCACTCAGACTTACGACTGTTAGTCCTAGTTTAGTGTATGACACATGAAGTAGAGAACCATATCTGTCACTCTCTCTCAACCAGGAAGCACCTCTTTATTCGGACTCCCTCTTAATGTTAGGGAGATCTATTCTATTCATGCTTCGTATGGGAGATCAACATCTTCTTTTCGACATCGTAGAATCTTTCATGGCTTCCAACCATTTCATCAGAGTTATCATCAGCCCCATCATGCTTATCACATCTTCACCAAGTTGAAGATTGTGTATCTACAGAACTTTCTTGTCACATCGAGCATCTTCACCAAGTTGAAGATTGTGTACCTGCATAACTTAGATGGAAAGCACAACCAAAACTATGGAAGAATGATGTTAGCCATATCGAAAACATGGAAGCATTTCAACTTTATTCATATCAAATACCCATACTTAATTATAAACAGGAGACATATACTCTTCAACATCTTGCTAAGGACTTTTTCATACACCCTAGACTACTTCATTACAACACTCATTCAATCTAGGGTTTCAACATGTCTTCAAAAGGTATGACATACCTTACTACAACAAATAGTAAACTCTAGAGACCATTCACACAAATATGGATCTACAAATCATCTAACAACCTTCCAAAATACATGTGTTAGACTTCTCACTATGGATTCATACAAATCCTAGATTTCATACAAAAGGATCAATCAAAGTCAATCATAGCTTAGTCATTAACCTGACTAGCTTCCACTAGGGTTAGTTCCAAACCCCTATATTTTCTATCAACCATCAATCAGTCCCTAACATGACAAAATACTACTAATATTAGTTGCAAACCCTAGATTTCCCAGCAATCATCATACTTAACCAAAAATTCAAATTTCAACAATTTATTCACAAATATCAAATTATCATATAGTCAACATTCATAAGATATTTCTACTTTGACTAAGGTTCGACTCCAAAACCCTAGAATTCCATTTTCACAAATTCAACAAACTTATACAAATCTCAAATCATCATATTCCAGAGCTTTTACTTTAACTAAGGTTTAATTCCAAAACCTTAGATTTCCAATCAATCATTACATGCATAAATCTCAGATTGTTATATTTCACACTAGACAATGTCACTATTAGGGTTTAACTACAAAACCCTAGATTTTCATTTTTCAACAATAATCTAATAGATTTCAAATTGATATATCACACATACTAAACAAATTTTAACTTCACTAGGGTTTAGCTATAACACCCTAGATTTCAAAACATCAACATCCTAGAATCTCAGACAAGGACTTCATTAAATCCTAAGACTCATGACCATCAATGACTAGATCAACACACACATCTAGGAATTCATAACCATACATAAGCATATCATATGTCCAATAACATTAATACATTTGACCTAGACCAAGCTAGGGATTCAACCAAAAGGACATATCTCTATATGCCTATATTTCATCACCATTCAAATACATCTCATATCATGAGATAGTCAAACCAAACTTCACAAAAATTGATAAGAGTTAGACATAGAAACATATTGATTGTACTAGGGTTTGATCAGACAACACACACATACCAAGTAAATTAATTCTAAGACAATATAAGGGTCTTGCTAACACATTCCACCAAACCCTAATGAGCTAGGGTTCCAATGTAGAACACACATTCCACCAAACCCTAATGAGCTATGGTTCTAATGTAGAACAAACATCCCACCAAACCCCAATGAGCTAGGGTTCCAATGTAGAACACACATTCCACCAAACCCTAATGAGCTATGGTTCTAATGTAGAACAAACATCCCACCAAACCCCAATGAGCTAGGGTTCCAATGTGGAAACATAGCAAACCCTATATTACCAAAACTTCAAAGGTTCTGTGATTTGATCTTATCTTTCCATTCTAACAAGTTAGGATTTCCCGATCATACCAAAATCCCAAATATGAAATCATCAATAAAGACTTCAACTAGCATTTCACAATATCCCTAATTAGTTTAGGGTTTCAAACATTCACAACAACATACCCTTCGGTTAGGGTTTTCCAGAACCTACCTAGGGTTCTACAAGAACATATAAGAGTGGGGTGGGTAGATTTATCAAGAGATGAATCACCCAAACAAGAATCTCTAAGATTCAATACATATAATCATAACAAGGCTAGTAATAGATCATCAAATAAATAATCCTTTCAATCAATGTATTCAAAGCATATCTGTTTCTTGACTAACCTTGTATTGAGAGATCCTCCTTCTTTCAGATATTTTCTCTAATCAAAACAATAGAGGGAGAATGGTGATTAGTATTTAACATAATCAAAGCTAAATGAATGCATGAGACCAAAACTAAAAAGACATGATATACTTATCTTTTTCCAGAACTATCTCATTAATGGCCAAGAGATCATCCCTGAGTCTAGATATCTTCACAAAGAAGGTTTCCATAAAATCTTCTTTAGTCATCTTCGTAGAATTCAACTCATTCTTCAAGCTTGCTACTTGACCAATGTTCTTAATAGTGAAAAACTTCGACAAGGCTTCATACATCTCCTGAGCATGATCGATGTTAGCTATGAATGGGACAAGATTATATTTTATCCCCTCTACCATCAGTTTCATAGCCACCAATTCTAAATCCTTGAAATTTACATTGTCGACATCACTGGCTTCTTCGGTAGGCTTCTTTACATTTCCTTTTACCAAATCTAGCACCTTATTTTTCTCGAGGATTAGGTCAATCCTCTTCTTCGAGGATCTGCAGTTAGATGCTCGTTCAAGCTTTTTCTCACCCTTGATAGAGTTAGACATCCTCTTCTAATATAATAGACTCCTTCCCCGAGATAGTGCTTATGAATGGATCTGCCTTTTTCTTCCTTCACCAAAGCTCTGATACCATGTTGGAAAATTAGAAAGGCAGTAAATATTTTCTTGATCTTGATAATCACTTGTGATATTTATTATTATTACAATTATTTGTATCTTATTTCTTAAGTTCGTCAAGCAATTACCAAAAGCAAGAAGACATAAAACAATGAACATAAGATGTAGGCACATGCTAGAGCAAAAACCCCCTCGAGGGGAAAACCCAGTCAAAGTAATTCTTTCTTTCAATAGTATTATTTAAGACTCTTCACCCTAGTCCTTAACCAGACCTTCCCTCCACACCAAGTCAGCCTCCAGAAGATTGACCTCTTCCCAGCAACTTCGACTATTCAACAACCAAAAGCTTTCAACAACAGTCCAACTTGGAAGACTTTGTTCTCCCAATACAGAGCACGAAAGAAAGTGAGACCACCACCAAAATTTTGATTTTTCTCTTCTCCTTAGACTCCCCCAAACTTTCATTCACTTTAGCTTCTCAGAAACATACTTTCGCAGCTATCCGCTTCGCACTTTTGCCCAACAACATGATTTTTGCACTTTTGCCCATTAGATGAGAAGATGAGAAGTGATGAACCAAATGAATTCATAGTCCTTCCTTTTATAGGCTTCTTGTGGGGAAGAACGGGTCCTTAGGCCAACTTGATCTTCTCTTAGGCTGAAATGGTGTGGAGGTTACATAATTCATATTTGACTCAATACTTAACCTATTTACATGATTCAAAAGCCCAAGAAGGGTCTCTTTAAATGTACAATAATTCTACAGACCCATAATAAATGTTAGAAGTCCTCAATGGGGACTTTGACCTAAAACATGGTGACCCAAGCAAGAAACCCATGCTTTAGCAAGTCACAACAATAATAATAAAAATTCTTTTCTTTATTCTTTTGACAAGTACATTACATGATGACTCAAGTACATTATTGAAGATCGAACATAGTTAATTTTTCCAACATTCCCTCTTAACTAGGGAGGTATGCATAATGTACAAATACAATGGAAGATATCAAACTATATGAACCATGAAGAACTTTAGGCATCACAATGCCATGGACTAGATACCTAACCAGGGCAATTTATCCAACTAATTACTCAACAATTTAAGCACCACAATGCCACTGACTAGATTCATGACCATCACAATCTATCCAACTAGTCACTCAACAATTTAGGCACCACAATGCCATGGAATAGATTCTTGATCAAGGAAATATATCCAAGTCGGACTAAGGTGGACTCGAGCTTTCAACCCCTCTAGGTACCATCCGGCTTACTTTCTAACCACCAACCCAAAATCTAGGTGTGTGTCAGAGCTCAATGACCAACGCCACCTTTCCAACTTTGGGGACTTAGACGTCAACATAAAGTGTCAGCTAGATGTCTCCCTCGGAAATGCTTTACTCGCAAAGCCTCAACACCCATTGATTCATCAAATCAATTATGACCAATCTCTCCCAATCAAACTGATTGGTAATCATCATGCTTTCCTTCGAGAGATTCATCTGTACAAACACAACCTCAATTAATAACATACTTTCACATGTACATAATCGAATACAAACCTCCGAGGTCTTAGAGACAATAGATGTTGCTTCTCATCTTTTCATAGTAGGATTATCAACCGAATATTTGACAAAAGATTCATTGATCATATGTTTTCCTTCCTATTTCAACGCAATAACATATTCTTCAATCAAATCTTGCTTTCCTTCTTTCAGCAACACTACAAAATGCATTCTCCAATTTCCTTTTCCTACTCATGGCCTTCACTCAGACTTACGACTGTTAGTCCTAGTTTAGTGCATGAAACATGATGTAGAGAACCATATCTGTCACTCTCTCTCAACCAGGAAGCACCTCTTTATCTAGACTCCCTCTTAATATTAGGGAGATCTCTTCTATTCATGCTTCCTCCGGGAGATCAACTTCTTCTTTTCAACATTGGTGAATCTTTCATGGCTTCCAACCATTTCATCAGAGTTATCATCAGCCCCATCATGCTTATCACAACTTCACCAAGTTGAAGATTGTGTATTTTCAGAACTTTCTTGTCACATTGAGCATCTTCACCAAGTTGAAGATTGTGTACCTGCGTAACTTAGATGGAAAGCACAACCAAAACTATAGAAGCATGATGTTAGCCATATCAAAAACATGGAATCATTTCAAATTTATTCATATAAGATACACAGGGGCCAGACTTAATTATAAACAAGAGACATGTACTCTTCAACATCTTGCTAGGGACTTTGTCATACACCCTAGACTACTTCATAACGACACTCATTCCATCTAGGGTTTCAACATGTCTTCCAAAGGTAAGACATACCTTACTACAACATATAGTAAACCCTAGAAACCATTCACACAAATATGGATCTACAAATCATCTAACAACATTCCAAAATACATGTTAGACTTATCACTAGGGATTCATACAAATCCTAGATTTCATACAAAAGGATCAATCAAAGTCAATCATAGCTTAGTCATTAACCTGAATAGCTTCCACTAGGGTTAGTTCCAAACCCCTAGATTTTCAATCAACCATCAATTAGTCACTAACATGCCCAACTACTACTAAGATTAGTTGCAAACCCTAGATTTTCGAGCAATCATCATACTTAACCAAAAATTCAAATTTCAACAATTTATTCACAAATATCAAATTATCATATAGTCAACATTCATAAGATATTTCTACTTTGACTAAGGTTCGACTCCAAAACCCTAGAATTTCATTTTCACAAATTCAACAAACTTATACAAATCTCAAATCATCATATTCCAAAGATTTTACTTTAACTAAGGTTTAATTCCAAAACCTTAGATTTCCGATCTCAACAATCATTACATGCATAAATATCAGATTGTTATATTTCACACTAGACAATGTCACTATTAGGGTTTAACTGCAAATCCCTAGATTTTCATTTTTCAACATTCATCTAATAGATTTCAAATTGTTATATCACACATACTCAACAACTTTTAACTTCACTAGGGTTTAGCTATAACACCCTAGATTTCATAACATCAACATCCTAGAATCTCAGGCAAGGACTTCATTAAATCCTAAGACTCATGACCATCAATGACTAGATCAACACACACATCTAGGAATTCATAACCATACATAAGCATATCATATGTCTAATAACATTAATACATTTGACCTAGACCAAGCTAGGGACTCAACCAAAAGGATATATCTCTATATGCCTATATTTCATCACCATTCAAATACATCTCATATCATGAGATAGTCAAACCAAACTTCACAAATATCAATAAGAGTTAGACATAGAAACATATTGATTATACTAGGGTTTGATCAGACAACACACACATACCAAGTAAATTAATTCTAAGACAATATAAGGGTCTTGCTAACACATTCCACCAAACCCTAATGAGCTAGGGTTCCAATGTAGAACACACATTCCGCCAAACCCTAATGAGCTATGGTTCTAATGTAGAACAAACATCCCACCAAACCCCAATGAGCTAGGGTTCCAATGTGGAAACATAGAAAACCCTATATTACCAAAACTTCAAAGGCTCCGTGATTTTAGATCTTATCATTCCATCCTAACAAGTTAGGATTTCTCGATCATACCAAAATCCTGAATATGAAATCATCAATAAAGACTTCAACTAGCATTTCACAATATCCCTAATTAGTTTAAGGTTTCAGACATTCACAACAGCATACCCTTCACTTAGGGTTTTCCAGAACCTACCTAGGGTTCTACAAGAACATATAAGAGTGGGGTGGGTAGATTTATCAAGAGATGAATCACCCAAACAAGAATCACTAAAATTCAATACATCCAGTCATAACAAGGTTAGTAATAGATCATCAAATAAATAATCATTTCAATCAATGTATTCAAAGCATACCTTTGTTTCTTAACTAACCTTGTCTTGAGAGATCCTCCTTCTTTCAGATATTTTCCCTAATCAAGACAATATAGGAAGAATGGTGATTAGTATTTAACATAATCAAAATTAAATGAATGCATGAGACCAAAACTGAAAACACATGATATACTTATCTTTTTCCTGAACTATCTCATTAATGGCCCAAAGATCATCCTTGAGTCTAGCTATCTTCACAAAGAAGGTTTCCACAAAATCTTCTTTAGTCATCTTCGTAGAATTCAACTCATTCTTCAAGCTTACTACTTGACCAATGTTCTTAACAACGAAAAACTTCGACAAGGCTTCATACATCTCCTGAGCATGATCGATGTTAGCTATGAATGGGACAAGATTGTATTTTATCCCTTCTATCATCAGTTTTATAGCCACTAATTCTAAATCCTTGAAATTTAATTTGTCGACATCACTGGTTTCTTCGGTAAGCTTCTTTACATTTCCTTTTACAAAATCTAGCACCTTATTTTTCTTCGAGGATTAGGTCAATCCTCTTCTTCCAGGATCTGAAGTTAGATGCTCATTCAAGCTTATTATCACCCTTGATAGAGTTAGACATCCTCTTCTAATATAATAGACTCCTTCCCTGAGATAGTGCTTATGAATGGATCTGCCTTTTTCTTTCTTCACCAAAGCTCTGATACCATGTTGGAAAATCAGAAAGGCAGTAAATATTTTCTCGATCTTGATAATTGCTTGTGATATTTCTTATTATTAAAATGATTTATATCTTATTTCTTATTTAATCAAGAAATTACGAAAAGCAGCAACACATAAAATAATGAACATAAGATGTAGGAACATGCCAGAGCAAAACCCCCCTCGAGGGGAAAACCCAGTCAAAGTAATTCTTCCTTTCAATAGTATTATTTAAGACTCTTCACCCTAGACCTTGAGTAGACCTTCCCTCCACACCAAGTTAGCCTCCAGAAGATTGACCTATTCCCAACAACTTCGACTATGTAGCAACCAAAAACTTCTGACTACAGTCCAACTTGGAAGAATTTTTTCTCCCAATATAGAGCACAAAACAAAGTGAGACCACCACCAAAAGTTTGATTTTTCTCTTCTCCTTAAACTCCCCCAAAATTTCATTCACTTCAGCTTACCAGAAACATACTTTCGCAGCTATCCACTTCGCACTTCTGCCCAACAACATGATTTTTGCACTTCCGCCTAGTAGATGAGAAGATGAGAAGTGATGTACCAAATGAATTCATAGTCCTTCCCTTTATAGGCTTGCGGGGTAGAATGGGTCCTTAGTCTGACTTGATCTTCTCTTAGGTCGACATGGTGTGGAGGTTACATAATTCATATTTGACTCAATACTTAACCGATTTATATGATTCAAAAGCCCAAGAAGGGTCTCTTTAAATGTACAATAATTCTATAGACCCAGAATAAATCCTAGATTTCCTCAATGGGGACTTTGACCTAAAACACTGTGACCCAAGCATGAAACCCTTGCTTTAATACATCACAACAACAATAATAAAAATTCTTTTCTTTATTCTTTTGACAAGTACATTACATGATGACTCAAGTACATTATTCAAGACCGAACACATTTACTTTTTTCCGATAGTTCCCTAGTGCACACCTGTTTCATAACAGAATCATACATAAATAACCCATCTCATGCACACTTGACACTTTGATATCCATATTTTTATATAACATTAGCCTTAGCCAATACCTAAGCCAATCCCTTAGTATTGCCGTTGGTATTCTTTTACGGGATCAACTAACTGTTGTCACACTCATTACTATGATCCAATACCATGGTAAAGACCCATGATATTCATAATACCATGGTGCAAATTCTGTGCACGACTTCTCTTCACCATACCTGCGTATGTACGCGATCTTGCTTCAAAGGCCCCACATATAATTTCTTACACTTTATCTTTGCCATCCATATGTCTTTGAACTGATGTTCATATCACCTGTAACATTTGCATAACCATCATGTTGACATCTCTATCAAGTAGGTTTCCATGAAGGACAACACATTATCTATAATGCCAACAATCTCCCCCTTTGGACTTGATGGCAACCACTTTAGTGTTTGGACCACCACTTGTAAATACCAAGCTTCGCTCCCAAGACATCTCTCCAAACACCAAACTTCTCCCCCCCTCTGAAATCAAGAGAAAAGGGATGACCAATACTGAATGAAGACTTCTCTTCCCCTGTGTAGAGAGGATCATTGTAGGGCTGACCTGCTGAAGATGAAGACTGTATACTGACCAGGCTCACCCCTGAGAATATGCTAAAGATATTTCAATGAAGTACTTGATTTTATGACTCAACCAAATATGGCCTTTCCTATCACCAAGGACTTGATCCCAATACTCCATACTTGACTAAATTTTACAATGATTTACAACATGGATTTTTACGTAAATATGACATTTATGACCAAACCATAGACCTCAATAGTGAGGTAGAAAGACCATGATAGTCATCAACAACCATCATACATCATATAGGAACTTACAATGCAATAACATAGACAACAACATGAACATCCTCATCATAATCATGAAATAAGATAGGGAAATGTAGCATTAATATTTAACAACATCAGCATATGACCAATGCTTTTAAGAAGCATAATATAGTGCATTAGATCCTTGTTAGCAACTCATTCCCTTGACCTTATATCATCAAGGTTAACATGCTCTTTCCACTTGTAGGAAGAGCCACAATCCACGAACATTAAAGACATATAGATCTCTTGCAACACAAAAACATATCTTGTAATATATCAACAACATATGTGAGAACTAAGAATATCACATAGAAAATATAAAATTTCAACATGTATCTCAAGCAACATATAGGCATCATCCATAACTTCACCATATGCATCATAGAAGACATAATGGCAACAAAATATAAATGTCAACAAGTAGTGAGTGAATCAACAACTCATCATCGTCAACCAAAGATCATATCCTACACATCTTCTTCATCAAGTGTATCAAGTAGGATTAACAACTTTACTAAGTGCAACTTGTTGTGGCCAGCAACAACCCACCCCCCCCCCCCCCCCCCCCCCCCTTTTTTCATTTAGTATCAAATCATGATACCGAATGAATGGGGACCCTTAGATAAATTTTTTGAGAAAAGCTAGACTTTCTTTTTTGAAGTTACAAATCATAATTTAGAAAAGGCATCTTAGATATTTTTCTATGGAAGACGATAGGTCTTTTAAAGTCGCGTATGCAAAAAAGATAGGAAACATCTCCGTTACTCTTCTAAAAATCAAAATACGCGCCACCCTCATGATTAATAACTACATCGCATCGCACCATACCGATGTCCATAACGAAAAGCCAAGAACTTTGCCGATCTGCGATATTGCGATCACTAGATCGCATATCGCATAAACAAGCCAGACGAGATTTGGCAAGCACTAGGTTTTGCGATTTGCGATATTGCGATCGTGTGACATGCGAGGGTACATCAGAAAATCATAAAATCACCTTAGTACGAATCCTCTGGGCGCGCATTTCAAAGGAAAAGCCACTTACCATTACCTGACCTGAAATCATGCGCTTTTAATATTAGTAAATAAATTGGTTGTCAGTCATTAAGAGGATTAAAGACGCGTGCCTTGTTGGATATTTGCTTCACGTAAGGTGGCGTAATTGATTTATCTCTTGCATTTAAAACTCTCCCATCACCTTTCTGATTGGACATTCCATTTCACTTGTAATCTGCAGGAACAAAGTGCAAAGACGACTCAGAAAGAAACACAAAGCAAAAATGGGAAAGAAGAACAAGGCTCAGAGATCCGAAGCAAGAGAGAAGACCAAGGAGATGGCGCCCCTATACACAGATACAGCCTGCAACCGAGATGCAGGAATCTCCACATGGGAAGGCATGTACAAGCTATTAGAAGAGGAGAAGCCGAGAATAATGAAAGTGACTGCCGTTGCAGGTGCACCACACTCCTCTGAAGCAACCCTAGAAGACCTAGCATGTTCATTCCTTCACACAATAGCGGCAAGGCCTAAGATTCTACCATACACAGATATGGTCAAGTGGATTCTGGATGATGCAGAATTAAGTAACAGACAATTCAAGATTCAGGGACATGGGATCGTGGGATCTTTCGCCGCCCAAGATCTGAAGCTAATGTACCATCTGCCCGAACCGCAAGCGACCTATAATGCAGAATTTCTTAGGAAGTTCGCAATGGAAAACCCAGATCTATCGGACACCACTAAAGAATGGTCTAGAAGAGATGAGCCGTTAAAGAAGGATAAGAAAGGTATGTACAACATTGGTTCCCTTACTTCTCCATATTGTTTTGCTGCAGCCATGCTGTGTAGGTTGTTTGGTATGCCCGATATCAACAAGTTTTCATCTGAGTGGCTGCCATTGATCGACGCTGCCACAAATGCCGATTTAGTAGATTGGGCTAAAATTCTTTCCGATACTCTATATACGGCTGTGGTTAGTTACAGGTCCAAAAGATCCTTTTCTCAAAGGGTCTATCCTCCTTTCTATTTGGCTGCCTATGTTATGGATTCTGTTTGCCTTGTATCTAATTTCCCCATTATGGGATGGAAATGGACTACCCAAGACCCGTTGCCTATTCACGTCTATCACAAAGTCTTGTGGGATTCCCAGTTTGCCCCTCATTTTTACCAGATTTGCCATGGGCTTATATTGCCCATATATAGAATGATATATGGTAAGGACCCCCCAAGGTGCTCTCCTGAAGCCGAAACCGACATCATCTCCATCGCAAGATTGTTTGGGGAAGAATGGTTTACTTACATTCGAGTTTATGGAAGCACTGTACCTCCACATGTCCTACCCTTGTATGTCCCAAACAAGCTTTTGGCTCGAGAAATCGCTTATCAAACCTGCTCTGAAGGCGGCTTAACCAAAGAATTAAAAGATAAGAAAAAGGCCATTTGGCCTCAATTTCCCGTCAATTGTGGGGCCTTCTCTTTATTCGATGCAGGACACGCTTTTGATGAGGTGGAAAACGTGACGTGCCTTCAATTATATAAGTTCCCAATGAGGCCATTCGACCCAAATAAAGTTGCCCAAGAGTTTACTACGAACGTCAAGATAAGAGTGTTCGTCGGACACAAAGATTTGTTTGACGATCTCTTTCAAGGTAAGAGCTCACTCAAAGAGATTTTGCGAGAAGCTCAGTCAAGGTTATCTCCAGGTGAACTCCAGAAATTCACATCATATAGAGATAGAAGGCTGGCCAGCATTCCACTAGAAAGGCTACGAATACCTACTAGAGAGCCAACTCCGAGCATCAGCCTCAGCGAGAACTCCAGCACTTCCAAATCTAAGTCCAACGCCGCGCGAGAAGGTTCCGAACACCCTGAAGAATCTATACATGACAAAAGAATTAACGAAGAAGCAGTCAAAGATACAGCTCGGTCCAGTATAATGTTTCAGCAACAAGTTATCACCTCGCCACCAAGAGATGTTCCCCCTCTGGTTATCGAAGCTCCTCTTGTCACAGCAGAGCTAGATAAAGAGTGGGAGTCCTTCAATGAATTAATCAAAATCGAAGGGCAAGTCCCAAAAATGCCCGTGAACGATACACAGGAGGTGCAAGAAGTTGCTCCAACCATAGTCAGCGTTACCACAGAAGCAGAAGATCTCTCCATCACTCCATCCTCAGAACTTCTACTTAACGTAGAAGAAATTCCCCCGCTGGATGTGTTCTACAGTCCCCAGCACAAAGCAGTTGTGAGAAGACAAAGAAAGAAAAGAAAGCTCGAAAATGCACTGTCTCAAGACGCTGAACATTTAGACGTCTTGTGGAAAGACCCAAGTAATAATCCTACAGAAAATCTTACGAAGCTGTCTCAAATTGCAGGAGCGTATGCTTCTGCAACTATTGACAAGGCCTCTGAAGTTCAACAGCTCTTAAGGGAACGAGAAAATCACATACAACTGCTACAACAACAGTTACAGCAAGCCAACGCAAACAATGAAGCTTCCAGACAGCTCGAAAAGCTCCAAGAAGACTTCCAACAGATGCAAATAGGCTACCAAAAGAGTCTTGAAGAAAAAAAAAAACAACTGTAGGCGGAGCAAGAAATACACAGAGATGAACCTAAGCTTGCAGAGTTTATTTTAGAGTCCATCGGCTTGAACGAGCAACTACTGCAGCAACAAGAAGAATTGGGGCGTAAAATATCACAGTGGAGGCACTTCTGTGAGCTAAGCGACAAAATCACCAGTCAGGTGGTGGAATTGCGAAGCGAATATGATCAGAACGACAAGAGAGTGACAGAGTATCTGACTTGGCAAGACGATGAGAAGGGAAAAAGAGCAGGAGCACCTAGAATTAATGAAAATCATAAAGAAATGCTCTTTAATAAATGGGACGAGCAGATCACACAGGAAGAGCAAGCAGCAGAGGCAGCAACGACACAGGCAAGTATTCTTATCGACTGTGTGAATGAAAATTTACACAGGGCCAATTTGATTTCAGAGACCACCCCGGGATACCTACCAAACAAGTTGCAACTGGAGACAGAATGGAGGCAAAAGGCACAGGCAAAAGGGAAAGTTGTCCAAGCACTGGCTAAACTGAATTGGGAAAGTTACTGGATGTACCTGGTTAAACCACATAGCCAATGGGTGACGGTAAAGTGTATCATGAACGCAGCCGAGAAGGTAGCGCCAGCTCTTATAGATGCCGTTTTCGCAGCCCAGCTCAGAACGGAAATTAGCCAGCCGACTATTCTCAAGCCTATGTTAGAAACATGCAACTTCAAAGACCAAGTCCACAAGTAGTTTTATTTAGAATGTTGTTTCTTTTTGTTTTAGTTATATTAGAAAAAGGACGGTCGTTTGAAAACCGAATCCTTAATTTTGTAATAATACTATTATTAGGATTAGGACATAGTATTTTAACCCTTCTCATTGCATTGGAGAGGGGTCCGGAAATTTGTCAAAAAACTTGTCCTCAGAACATGCACTTTTGCACCCTCGGAGGGGGTTTTTGATGAATGGATAGATCAAGATTTATTTATGTTTGCATTTTAATACCTGCTACTGATGTTGCACTTCTGTACTCTTAGTAGGCATTAGAAGTAAGTAGAAATAGATCATTATTGCTTCAGGTCTGTGAGTATAAAGTCAGTCATAAATGGTACTTTTATCTCTTGACGAGTTTTTGCTTGCATTCTTAGAGTAATATACAGCTGATGTTGTTTATATGTTAACGTATGAATGAGTGGACTACCATTTGGCACTTCTGTATGGTGGAGTCATTGATTTATGCTTAATACATGAATAACTGATTATGCGATATGCTGTTCACAACCGTTTTGTTTAACTTCTTATGCAGGATGGTTCATCTTAATTGATTTATATTCTCATAATAGCTGAATAATCTTCATTACCAGTTATTGTGTGAAATCTTTCTAGATCGCATAATGGAAAAAGTTCTATCCCGGGTTAGCGTAGATTAGATGTGTTGTTCTTGATAGATTAAAGTAGTATAAAATTTAGTCTCAGAGTTTAGAACTAGATTAGCTTAGAAATAATTCCATATTTTCATTATCAAATTCTACACACACACACCCCCCTTAGAATGGGAAGCTGGTCCCGTTATCCCCAGTCGGACCCGCTACACCAAACGGACATGGAGCCGCCAACCAGGTTCCCGACCGGGTGGGTATCCCCCTTGTTGTTGACCCGATTTCAGGGCCCTCAACACAACTCAAGCATCATCCATTACTTAATGACAACAACAAAAACTATACATATCCAATGATACATACTCATCATAAACCAACATGCAACAAGGAATTCTCAAGAAATCATAATTCCAACAATGCACTATTTGAAGCATACTAGATGCTCCCCATGAACCTATGCCAACTATTAGATTATTTCCACTTCATCAATCAACAAAGTCATCAAAGAACTAAAGAATCAATGACCTATCAATATCATTTCTAAGTAACATCTAAACGTCATCAACAGACTGTAACCAATCAATGTCAGAACCAGAATCAAATAATAACTAATTGAAGCATATCAGAAACTCCCCCTGAGTCTGTCTCACTGTTTCTTCATCCTAGAGAAACATACACAACTATCTAGATCATTACTTGTGTATATACACAATTGCCCTTCTCGAGATCTGTGTACAGAAATTAAAATTCTAAACTTTCATAACCACAACTCCCCCTGATCCTGTATTGTATGTTCCTGTTCGTTGTTACTTCATTAGATGTAATGTTAGTAATATCAAAACATCAATACCAAATCAAACTAGAGAATTGTCACCAAGATACTTATGCATAGCTTCCCCTGAGATCATATACAACTAACCCCGTGGACTTGATAATCATCACCTGCTCTTCATGAGGTCATGTACCTCATATCACTTCTGCAGTCATTATTAGAAGTATGCCTTAAGAGAAATGGACTGCAGTAGGGTCAATCTTCTTTTATTTTGAATTTGAAGAATAAGAGGAACTACACCTCTTATTTCTTCCTGAATTATTCTGTGCTAGCACATATAATTTGTTTGGATTTTCGCATTCTCTTGCTATAACCTTTCTAGTTTCTTCATCTAAAATTTTGCATTTAGTTGATGTGAACATAATTATACGTCCCTTTGTTAGCTATTTTACCTACACTCAGAATATTCTGCTTTATCCCTTGAACTAATAAAGCATCAACTGCTTTTGCATGCTTCTCAAGTTTGATTCTACCTTTTCCCATAACTTTTGCTAGAGCACTATTTCCAAGAATCACCTTACCATCTTTGTTTTTCTTGAGAAACTCAAAATTTTCTTAATCTCCATTCATGTGATGAGAGCATCCACTATCTATGTACCATTCTTCTTCATCTTCAAATGAGTAAAGAACAAAGTCGTACCTTGTTTGTTATTCTTCTTTATGCTTATTATGAGAAGTGCTGGTGGATCCATCTTTCTCATGTTTTTTAATATTCTTATCTAGTTATTTTCGATGTTGTCTGTGGAGGTTCATTGGCTTGTTCTTGCATTCTTTTGCTACATGCCAAAACTTTTTACAAGCATAACATCTCATATGACCAAAAAATGGAGCTAATGAATCATTATATGTTTGTTTCATGTTCCTTCTATTGTAATAAATAACTTTGTGACCAAATATGTTGCAAGCAAAGCAATATCCCTTAAATAAACCTGAGTATCTCGGAGATAGTGATCTTCCTATGAAGTGGTTATTTTCTTGAGATCGAAACAATTTGCTTATGCAATTTGTTGCAACATGTCTATAATTATGACATATAAACATTCAACATTATTGATCAAAAGAGAGAATTGATTAATGTTTCCATTATTGGGAGAAAATGATAACTTTTGAAAATTAGTCTTCCTTGGATGTTGATATGGTTAAATTCTTATATCTTTGACAAGAATTTCAAATTTTGTATTTTTATCCTTCAACATCCTTGTACAAGCCTGTGAACTAGATTCTCATTTTACAGTTTCATGAATAACAAGACCAAATTTAATAGAAGGAGACCATTAATTACTAAGAATGTTATCCAAAATCTTAGTACTATCTTGAAATCTCAAGTGTTTATCCTTTTCTTCTGATTTACCTTTTAGAATTTTTACCTCGACCTCCATTCTTTGGTATTGTACCTGATACTGCTTCCTCATTCCTTCTTCAACCTTTCTTCCTTCTTCCAATTGCTCCTATAATTTGTTAATCTCTTTCTTTAGCCCATTCTCTTGTTCTTCAAATACTTGAAGTATCTCTTCATTTCGCTTTTTTTATTTCTAAAATAAGGTTTTAGAGAGATGATCTCAACTTCCAGTCCTTCATTAAATTGTTTAGATTCCACTGCATCATGATCCCTGTTATCATATGCCTGAAACTTATTCTTAAGATTAATAATCATCTTTAAAGAAAAATCAAGTTTTCTTCTAAGATTAAGAACTTCCTCTAACCTGGATTCTTCTGAATCAATAACTCAATATGACATAACATATCTTTTGATAGATCATTATCTTCTTTAGAAATAAGATTACTTGTTGGTTTTCCTGATAAACAATCTTCCTTTGTTTTTCCTTCATGAATTTCCTGAAGATTATCCCATACTTCTTTTGCAGTTTCATAGTGCATATTATTTCCTAATGCTAAATCAAGTATGTTACCAAAGATTTCATTTAATGCTACATTATTCCTTTGTAATTATTCACCTGATGGAGGAATTTTAGTGCAACCATTACATACTAAATTCCAAACATCCGATCCTAGGTTCATTAAATTAGACTTCATTTCTTCTTTCCATTCATAATAGTTATCATTACTTAGAATAAACATACCTTTATTGTCCATTGTTTATAACTTGCCTTGTTCTTTTGCTTCTAGGGCCGTCATTTTTGAATTTGTTTTCTCTTTAGAATGCTTACTTTAAATTTTACCCATGAGAGCGATTTCAGTGGATTCACTGTCATCTTCTTTATCATCTTTATTACATAAACAAGGAAATGGACCAAAATTAGAACAAAATCCCGTACCTGATAATTCTTTGTCACTATCTTCTTCATTCTTGATCAATAGAAAGCGGGGTTCTCCCAAAGTTGAATATTTGCTAACATCTATAACAATCACTTCATCTTATATATTACCATACTTTTCCGACTCCTTCTTTTGAGCTATATTCTTCTTTCCCATCGTCTCGGATCCACTCCAACTGGTTACTCTTCAACTGAAGTGACGTGCTCTGATAACAAATTGTTGGGAAAAATACTAAGAGGGGGTGGCAGGGAGGGGAAGGTGAATCAATATTTTAAACTTAGTTCAAATTTTCTTTTCTCATTCGGATTTTTGTACGCTACTGTCATTTAGGAAACCAACGTACGTACGCTACTTTAGTAAATACAAACAACGTATATTTAGTCAACTAACTTTTCATTTATTACATCACCAGTTCATCTTTAACCAATGCATCATTACTTCATTATTCATTAATTAAACAGTAACCATGAGTAGTAAGAAGCATATAGATCATCAAAACACAAGAATCATATCAACACACATGAACACCAAGATTTCAGGTGGAAACCCAATGTGGGAGAAAACCACGGCTGTCGTCGTCTCTGTCTTCTTATTTTATTATAAAGGAAAACATATTACACTTTTGTATTGGTGTAGACTCATTCCAATATGCAGGAACCCGCCTACAGAAGGGTACAACCTTCTCTCATTCTCCATCATGCACTAGAAGGGAGCTCCAACCCCCTGATCTCGTTTAGCGGCTCCTATTGGAAGGGAGCTCCTACCCCCTGTACAAATTCTCCAGCTAGTACTGATGAGCCTCCGATATTGCAATAAAAATGGTGCAACTCCCAAGGCTACCGACTTTAATTATTAACCCGGGGTTCGTACAAACGTAAGAGGTATCGACACTATATGTGCAGCATACAATGTGTCTTTCATTTTCTATCATGATTTAATGGAGAGCATGTACTGAAATCATATCCTAAACTAATTGTAGAAAATGAAATGTTCAAAATGGAAACCTTAACCTATTGCAAAAAATAAAGTACACGGAAAGAAACCCATTCTAATTGCTTAAGATCATGAACTAAATGTAAACGAAACCTAACTTAACCCTATTTATCACATGTGATGATTTAAACTAACTGAGCATGGAATCTGATTTAGGGAGTATTAAATGTTGCATGCAAGTGCTAATTAAGAAATAAAAAGAACTATTTTTCTTTATCTTTTCATTTTATAAATGCAAATGCTAATCTTTCCTTGTTCTTTGGCAGGGGAGACAAGTGTGGAGGAAGAGGGGTACAATGGTTTTGATTGGTTGGAGGTCAAGTAGAGGCCTAATCCCAGCGTCAATGATGATTTTTCTCAATTTAGCCTCAAAACAGGCCACTACAGGATCTCCTACAGGAGGTACTAGTTCCTACATGATGCCTACAAGATCCCCTGTTTTATTACAAAAAACAGGCCAAAAGGTTAGGAAGTGGTCTAGAAGGTGGAATGGAGCTTGGGAAAGGTGGATAATGGAAGAATAAGGCATGGAGGTGGTGGAAACTACCCAGAACTCAAGTAAGGGCTTCAGGATGGGTAGATCTGTTCAATGGAAATGGCAATTTTTGTTTATAAAACAAGAATTTTGATTGAGACTTAAGTGGATTTTGGCGATATGGGTGGATGAGGCTTGGATGAGGCGAACGAGATGAGGTCTACCTGAAATCTAGAAGTTCTTGCAATAACACACATTATTGTATGCATCTATCCACAAATTCATCTATACATGGGAAAGATTTATTAAATAACTGAAAATTACTAGTCTAAAATCTAGAAATTTGAGAACTAATGAGCTAGTAAATCTATCAAATGCCTAACCTAATCAAATGAAAATGAAATGGGGTAATTTTTTTTATTAAATAGAATGTTTTTGTGATCTAATTCAAGTGGAATCAACTTGATTGAAGTTTGTTAGCATGCTCTAAAAAATAGCAGAATTTTACTGATCTTTGCTACAAAGGAGTTCCCAAAATCTAGATTTGGGAATAAGAAAACTAATCGGAGTAGCTCAATGATTACTATGACCTTTCAAAGCTTTTCCAAGGATGAAATAATGCTTTTGATCCTACAAAATAACTTACATCAACCATTTCACCCAATCCTACAACAATAAATCATTAATACTAAATGCAGAAATAGAAAGAAATAAAAACAAGAGATGCATGTGAATAATAAGTGAAAAGAAGGAAAGAAAATGATATGAAAAGGGGTTCTGAGACTCTTTGGAATGGCCAAGTCCAAGGAAACTCAGATACCTATGGAGGAGAACAAGATTTAGAAGTTGAACATGACACCAATCTTCATTATTTTCATCAATACAATTACATCCCTGCAAGAAAATACAATGGAGCTGCAAAAATACGAGTTCTCTCCACAAGAAGGCTAATAAAAATCTACCCCTAGAGGAAAATTTGACTTGGTACTTATAAAAAATTATTATGAATCATTCGCCATGAATGGAGGAAGCTTTCCCCACCAAAATTCCTTGATTAGTGGATCTTATTCCCAATACTAGGAATCTACATTAAATGGCAGGGAACACATTCTTAGATTTTCTCAATCATTGGAGTTCCAAAATTTGTGCCATAATTCCATAATATCTTGTTGATTTATTATTTAATATTGATCCTCCTGTAGTAGGGATAAAGTCCCTAAATTATTTCCTCCAAATCTTCATAATCTGCCCAATATTATCATAATATTCCACAAAAATAAATAATATTAGGCACAAATATACAATTATTCATAAACCTTCCTAATTAACATATTAAAGTTAAAAATACATTATCTAATGCAAAAGAGAGGTTTAATATGATGAAGGATGGTTAGATGAGCCTCAACACCTCTTGTGGACCATGCTTCATAATATTTCATACTGGATCCACCAGATTCAAAACGTCAAACTTGTAGGCCACATTTCATCATATTTTCAGACTAGACCCACTTTCAACACTAAGCCCAATACCAAGCAACAATTTCGAAACCAAATACTAAATCCAATCATCCAATCATTGAACCAAATCAATCATTGAATCTTAGTCAACCAATGCAATTAGATCAAACTAATTCTTATCAGATCATATCAATGCACAACCACTTATATGTATACCAAACCATATACTGTTCATCACATAAACCAAATGTTGTCACTGCAATCCCCGATCAAACATATGTCAGAATGTATACACTACTGTTATGAATCATACCCGTGTATGTACATGCCTCTCCTGAAGAAGACCTACATATAGATATCAAATTACTGATATCTGAATTTGAGTCACTATAACATTGAATATTTCACTGAATTCATCACAAATTACTGAACCAAATATAGAACACCATAAAATAGCATCATCACTAATCAACATTTCATTCCATAACTAAATCAACCTAACCAGTACTATCAAACATGACAAATCTGATCAAACACCATCAACAACCCATACTACAAAACCCTAACATGTATAAACGACTTTTACAAAGGATATACGCGTATGTACGCACTTCCCATTATCAACACCTAAACATATTTTGAACTTTCACAGAATATGTGTGTGACTAATTAGAAATAGATACATGCATGTACGCGCCTTCTCAGAGGAAAACCAATGTACATATATGAAATTACTGAATCGTACCTTCATTACACAATGCAACATCTCTCAAACCCAAATCTTGACAAATACACTATTACAGTCACACATCATTATACCATCATCATAGATCTATCAAACCATAGGAAGATTGACCAATATGTATTCATCTAATATCTATCAGACTCTGATTCATCTCCATGTTCCCTGGTGCACACCTGTTTTATATCAGAATCATACATAAATAACTCATCACATGCACACTTGACACTTTGATCTCCATCTCTTTATATAGCATTAACCTTAGCTAATACCTTACGCCAATCCCTTAGTAATGTCGTTGGTATTCTTTGAAAGGATCAAATAACTGTTGTCACACTCATTACTATGGGCCAATACCATGGTAAAGACCCATGGTATTCATAATACCATGGTGCAAATTCTGCATGCGATCTTGCTTCACATACCCTCATATACTTTCTTAAACTTTATCTTTGCCATCCATTTGTCTCTGAATTGATGTTCATATCACCTATAGAATCTGCATAACCATTGTGTTGACATCTCTATCAAGTAGGTTTCCATCAAGGACAACACATTAGCCATAGTGCCAACACTTTTATTAGAGAATAAAAGTTACAATGAAGACATCATATTTGACAGGGTCTATGCATACATATATAAATGTATACATATACTAGTTGTTAGCCTGTGAATTAGTTTATGAGGTATGCATTAATGCCAAGGATGACTTCTTCCCTTAACTGTAACAACCTGTGACTTTACATTAGAGGCCTCTTAGCCTTGCATTATCAACAATGTGCGCCCTCACCCTAGGGGCATCGATGCTGATGGATGTGTGTCACCGCTAGTAGCCAAATTCCCTCAAAACCCTTGAGTGGTGTGATAGAGCCGCTTGCAGGCTTACTTAGAAGCATGGAGCTCCTGATGTGTAGCAAGAGAGGTGGATGCCCTTCAAGAGTTCACTGCAAGTCCCTGGCAATGGGCAACCAACAAATCGCCAACGCGGGCATGCCTGGAATTCCCTGTCCCAATACAGGAAATGTATGAAGGCCCATTAGGGGAATTTTGAGGTCTAAAATGGGCCTCCTAAGGAAATTATAAAATAATAGTGCAAATAATAAAATAAGATTAGATTACATCATCAAATTTTAGAGGGAAAAAATAAAAAATTGTTTTTTTCAACTCGTATTTTCAACTTATCTCCCTATGAGTTTACTCAAATTTTGAATGGAATCACTTGTTGGGTGAAAATTTTGATTCCTCATCCAAGGAGTACCTATGTTTCATACTTTCAATGGACCCTACTACACGAAAAATTAGAAATACATGAAAAACGTGATTGTAATCACATTTTTTCATGTATTTCTCATTTTTCGAGTAGGGTCCATTGAAAATATGCAATATGGGTACTCCTTGGAGGAGGAATTAAATGTTGTATCCAATGAGTACTCCTACTCAAAATTTGAGAAAAACCTTAGGGAGATAAGTTAAAAAAGTATTTTTTATTATTTTATTATTTTTTAATATTTTTATTTTTTTACTCCAAAAATGGTGAATCATCCCCCATGGTTGACATCATCATCTTGAATCCTATTGGTTCTTATAAAGTTTGTTTTGGTTGTACATTTTTCTTAGGAGGCCCATTTTAGACCTCAAAAGTCCCCTAACGGCGAGAAACTCATTGGAGTGGCTTTAGCTCAAGCTCAGGAGGGGTAGTAACGGTAGGTGCTTTAGTAAGCCACCATAGTAATTAATGAACATTAGTGAAAATATTGATGATTGCAGAACCATCGTGGCCAATCCGTGGTTGAAGAGACCAACAAAAGTCGATAGACACATAAGGGGAACGAACTTTGGTATTAACCATTGGGGCCAAGATATGGTGGGTCGCTCAAGGTTTGGTAAGTTCTCTCTGGTCGGACCATGACATAGATCAAATGTGAGCAATTTTGTGGCAAAGAGGGTGGAGACTTAACCTTATAGTGTAACTGACTAACCTTATCCTTTAACTTGGAGAAACCCTAGTTGTGGAATGTTCGTATTGGCATGCCTAGATTTTCCCCTCATCGATATTTGACAAAGGGAATGTGATGCGTCATGAAGATTCTATCCCGAAAGTGTATTTTTCATCGACAAAAGGATTGGTAGGGATGTTGGGGTATGTTGGTAGACACACCAACTTGATATTTATGCCATTGGCGGAGAGGTGGGTCACTTAAAAAGTTGGCCCAATAGATCAATTTCTACGTCGTTCACCAGAGTGCACAAGAAAAAGGAGCAAGGATGATTAGCACCAGGCTAGCTGGGTTCACAGCTCAGAGGCGAGAAGCCTTCCTGTTGGATGAAATGGAGCCCATGAATAATCTCCTCTTGGAGGCCTTATCCCGGAAGTGCAAGAGGGGTGTGGAAATAGAGAATTGGGGTGAGATGGTGCGAGATGATAGGGAAATGCATCTTGTGGACTAGCCAGATGCTAGGGATGAGCGAAGGTGAGGACCCCAGTACACGTAGACCTAGAGGCACAAAGGGCGACAGGAATGTATGCGCTTGGAGGAAGTATGTGGGATGACATAAGTGAAGCCGCGTTGGTAGAGCACGCAACCTAATTGGTGGTGAGGTGTTCCCCATTGACAGGTCATCCCAATGGAATGGACCTAGAATTATCAAGAGGTGCAACAAAGGAGGGATCCGAGACAAGGGAATGAGGGTGACTTGGCACAAGTTGAAGTGGTAGTCGAGAGTTGGAGCAACAGACCAATGGGGAAGGAAACCATGTGACCCCACTACACACAAAAGCCCAGTAATGATTCCTTGATGGGTAACAAAGAAGCATACCATGAATCGTCTGGATGGGAGAAACGGTGTGACGTGTTCCAGAGGGCCATTCTGGAAGGAGATATAGCATGAAAGCATTGGGACAACGCAAATAGCTTGTGGCCGTCAGATTTAGTTAGGCGTAGTGGAACCCGTTAGGTGTGGGAGTGGGATATATATATATATATATATATATATATATATATATATATATATAGGATCAAGAACCTTTGTTTATGAGGCTCTAAGGATCAATTTAGAAGAATAGGCGATGCATCCAAATCCTAGCATGAGAATTGATGATTAAAATGAATAAAGGACAATTTTTTTTACTACCTCGTTCCTCTAACCTTATTTGAGGAGTTGGGTAAGCAGGTACCCACCCTACTAGTAAGAAAGTGGGATGGCATTGTTACAAGGGAGATTTTCCAGTCGGATCTATCATGGAGGATCAGGAGGGGAGGTATCCTCATCCAAGGTTATGGAGATGAGATATGAGAGATGGTGATATTGGTAGGATGCAAGATGATGCATACTGACTCAGTGTTAGACCGGGGCATATAGTGGGGTATAAGGACGTGAAACAATGATTAGTAGTATGCGAAGGAGCACAAAGGTGCATGGTGGTGTGTGGGGTTACACTGCAGAGTAGGAGTGATTCACATCGCAATCAATTTCCTCATGGAGTGACAAATACATCGAAATATGAGGGATCCTAGCTAACTTAAGGTGATATGGCAACATGTAGTGGTGTCCAGTTGTGCACAAATGTGTGCAACTGGGTGAAATTGTATGCCCAGGGGCACGAAGATACATGGTTGCATGCAGTATTGTACGAGGTTGCACAATGAATTGGGGGAGTGCTCCTAGCAGGAATATTTCTTGACAAGGATGTCATGCATGCCATTGGAATGGGCATACCCAAGTTTGGAGAGCGGGTCACTCACTGGGCTGGCCGTGAGTGTCCATACAAGTTCTTGATCATACCCATTGGAGCCCACACATATTTCACTCTTTTGCATCAAGTGTAGTTGTGGGAAGCTTTGTTGTGTCTGATTAATGCCCTCATTATGGGTAGCTGGACTTGGGAGATTTGCTTGAGACAACTCTATGAGATTCAGTGCATTAAGGACACAATAGAGATTCTCCAGGGGAGGAGCAAGGTTCATGCACGAGTTGGAAATCAAAGGTTGGGGGATGAGGTGATCTTCAGCATAGGTGGTATACATTTCACCCTTGAGTCCACACTTAGGGAGATGATCATGGGGGAGACACATGCCACCCCTTCCATAGGACATGTTGGGGTCCTGCATGAGTAGAGGATACCGTGTATGGTTGAGGCAGTTTTTCGGTGGGAGTTCGAAATCCAAAAACTATATTGGTACATTGTTGAGAGTGGGGATAACAGAATCAATGTTGATGGTTGGCAGGAGCAGGAAAAATCCACATGTACTGAGACAAACGCGGGTATCAAATATCCATATATTGATGACATTTAGGTGGTATCTATGGCACATGTGGTTTCCAACGACCATAAGTGCTATGCAGTGGCAGGCGACAAGAATTTGAAATGGTGGGCTTCTAATCTGGCCGTGGGATCAAGGGATCCATTGTGCCAGTGGATGATTTATTTTTTGGAGGATCAGGGAGATGACAATGATAAGACTACGTCCTCCTTGGGATGACAGGCCAGGGATCGTCAGGATTATCACTATGGGCAGAGGAAGGTTTTCTGTGCTATTGGTCCTACTAGAGTTTGGACGTGGATTGGTAGATTATGGCCTTGCCGAGATGCCCTGGAAAGATGGATTTCAATGCTATAGAGTTGTACCTCATTGGTGTTGTGATGGAGGTTTATGGGAATGAATGACTCAATAGGAGAACAAGAGGGTCACAATTATTACTAGGTTGATGCAATTCCCACATGGTGGTCTCACTTCGAGATTAGTATGGGACCCTGGATCTACATGGCTGAGAAATTGGGTTACAGATTGGGGAGAGTGGGTTCCCATAAGGGGAGGTCACCCAAATCTTCCACTAGACCTTTGTTTGGTAGAAAACATCTCACTTCTTAGGCACATGTTGAGATGGGATAGTGCTTCACTTGGGTGGCTAAATTACTGGCTGGAGATGGTCGTGATTGACTCACGGGGACGAGGGATCTATCCTATGAGACTTGATTTGTACCTTTAGGGGTTCACTCGAGGTAACCAAGATTTATTTCTCCATGGGATAACTTCTGAGGAGTTGATAGGGGCTTGGAAGTATTGAGGTATTCTGCTTGTCAGCAGTATGTGGAAGGTCTCTTACACCCATACATTCTTTGATTATGTGTGGAGATAGGGGTGCTTCACATTGAACATGATGACTTGGGATCTTAGTATCGAGGGATTCCTTTATGACTTGATAGTGCACAGATACAGGGTGACTCAATGGTACATTTGGGACCCCGAAGTTGTTTGTAGTGATAGTTTGGGTCAGAAAATAGAGAGAATGCTTGTTTGAGCATTGCTTTAGGTCAACCAATTTTCGGGTGGGAGGACTATAATGTCCCCAATTTTTTATTTACTATCTAAGGAGGTTAGCAGAGACTCTTAGGGTTGTGCCAACACTCTTAGGAGATGTGGGTGAAGTAGGTTCCACGTTTAGTGGGGGCCACAAGGAGGCCATGCGTACCACTAGAGAGAGAAGTGAGATTTTGGGAGGAAAGGTGGGGGCCACCCAGGAGGCAATGCACTCAATTAGGGAGGGAGGACGATTTTGGAGGAAGGGGGGGGTGGGCGCCAAGGAGAGCGTATGGGGCCAAGCTTATTTAAAGGCAAGGAGGAATCACTTCAGATTATCTTTTGACTAATACACTTTAGAAATTAACCCCTCGTGGAGTTGTGTAGCGCAAGGGTTGGAGTGATGTTGATCACAAGGGATTCTAAACAAAATCTAGCTAGTTTCGGAGAACTACGAGTGTCTATCTAGCTGGAAATTTGAGGAGTCTATTCCAGGGCTTCCACATGGCATCAACTTCTGCATTTCGAGTTAGCAGTGCACATTTCTTAGGCATAAAGGCAATTGGAATTAGCTTATCAATTGGGCCAACTTTAGTGGCTTTGGGAGCAAGAGATAAGGGATTTATTCCTACACTTTGGGGCTATAATTTTGGAGGATATTGCAAGTGAAAGACAGGGGAGTTCGTGGGATTGAGTTCTTCATCTTTAGCAGCACGAGTTCTCTTGGGAAGAGCCTGTACATGTGCTCGTAGAGTTGATTTAGATTTCATCTTTGGAGCAGGAGCTAGGGGTTGGCCACAAAGGATTTTCGGTAGGATATTGGGCGAATTTCCAGTTGTCGGTTGGAGGACATTGCCAAGGCACCATTTTTTGTAGAGGGTCCCATATATTGTTCATCTGGGCTATTTGCACCATTTGGTGGGTTCTTGCATCTTTCAAATTTGAGCCAAACCCTTGTTGGGTTTTTCCGGGTTATTGGAGAGGATTTGTTGGGTGTATTTATAAGGTGATCCAGGCATTTTCCATGCCCACTGTCCTCATTCATTCAACCAAACTTCAATAGATTATTCACTAGGCAGTGTGCATTCTCATCTTGGGTCATACTTCACTTGGTTCAAAAGCATCTTTCTGGATTTTTCTCTGCTTGATTGGCATGCCCAGATTCTAGTATCTCTTCTCATTTTATGTACTCAAGAACCATGATTAATATAATGGATCAGATTATTTTGTTGGTTATGTTTGTGGCTGTGGTTATTTATTTATTGTTGTTCCAAGTTCATTATTTTTGGTATCTATTGTTAATTTTCCATTAGGAATGTTACAGAAGAGGAAGAAGGCTAATGCTTAAGCCTGGTTTCTCTATTTTTGTTAAGGAGATACTTTGTTGTTTAAAATTTCTAATTAAGATTTGGAAAAGTTTATTTTTGTTTTTTTTTTTTGTAGTTTTGAAAAGAAATTAGTAAATCTTAAATTTACTTTTTCTTGAGAAATTAGAAAAAGGAGAAGGAAAAGGGAAAGGGAAAAGGGGCTCTGTATTGAAAATTTGATTAGTTCTATAAATTTGACAATTATTATTATTATTTTTTTGTCGGCAAGCTTTGAAATAAATTTCTACATATGAGATCTATTTTTATTTTTTTGTTTTAGTTGTGAAATAAAAAACGAAAGGGGGTGGGATGCAAGCATGCATTATTTTGGACACGCATTCCCTGCCAACCTGTGGAAGCTTCTCTACCAGGGGATAACCCTCCAAAAGGAGAGGACCTCTTGAACCTTGTGGTTAATGAAATGTTGTTATTCCAACCGGGGCATCATAATTAGTGTCAAAAAGAGTCGACGCCCACCTAGTGCTGATAAGGTCACCTGGCAGATAGGGAGTTGAGCGTGAGTTGGTTAAGTAGGATGAACGAGGAGAGACCAGGGATTATGACAATATCGTCGAGGGACATGATGCAGAATAGACACGAATACGTAGGTTTCTGAGAATAAGAGTGTTTTATGCAGTCGATGTGTCTTAGGTCTTACTTTTTTAACAATCTGCGGTAAAGAAGCTTTCAGGCGGTGAAGTTTCAGAAATGGGTCAAGATTAGCTGCACCCCCCTTTTATGTTCTTCGAGAGGCATTTTATTTCTTTCTAATTGGTTAAGTGTCCATACCATCGGAATGATATCTTCAGTGATACATTATGGATATCTTTTACCGTTCTCAATAAGGAGTGAGGTTCCAGGGATGTATAAAGGTTATGGGGAGATTGATCAAGACACCGGGTCAAAATTTCCCATGTTTTGATTATAGTTTTGGATTCTTTTCCCTTGTTATAAGGCCAGGGCTATCTGTTTTATTCATGGGGATCCATCAGAGTTACGGATTTTTTTTTGTTTATATTTTAAAAAAAGGCTCAATCTTGCTGGAAAGTTACAGAGTTCGGTTCAAAGAATATAAATTTCCGACTTAATGTGTATCAGAGGTGGTCATCTTCTCAGAAGGTCTCTGGATGTCCATTGAATATAGTTGTAGTTGGTTTTGTCACAAAGGTCCATTGGTATCAGGATATTGTTAAGGATGGGTTTTCTGATGGATTCGAATAATTGTAATTGGTTTCATTAAATCAGGCTCAATCTCCTCCCTGCCCTCCATGGTTGTTGTTTATTCAGGGGTGGCATCATTTATTGATGCACACTTATTTCGACGAAATATTTAACATGCTGTAGGGTTGTTGCAGATTTCTGAATGTCCTGTCGACATAGATGTGGTTGGTAGATCATAGATCATGCCATGATTCTTCCTGATATACATTTAAGTCTATAATATTTGGAGATCGTCGTGGCATTATATATGTTCTCTCCCATAAATTGTATGGTTGGGGCAACGGCCATTTTAGCGGTGATATAATTTTATTTATTTATTATTATTATTTTATTTATTTATTTTATTTTATTTTTTATATGAAAAAAGTTAGATTATTATTCATTTCAAAAAGAGATAACAATATATCATTTGGTGGATATGATAACATTAAGGTGCAACTTGAATAGGCAACCAAGCCAATTCAGCGAGATACAAAAACGAAGCTTTATAACTCAAACTTTCATAAAAAAATATGCAGAATAATATGGAGACATATAAAGCATCCACAAAAGTATGCAAGATCAGAAAATCAAGAGCAACGAGAAGAGTAAAAAAGGGGGTAACTTGATAGATACCAAAATGGAAGAGAGATGAAAGAGGATTAAGTACCCGACAGTATGAAGTCCTGAATTTGGTGTAATTCATCCCCCACCATTATGCTCATCTTCTAGTATTTGTTTTGTGAATAAAGACCTTTTTTTGACAGTGAATCAACTTCTTTGTTTTTTGTTCTGTCAATATCGCTGATAGTATAGTCCTTTCGAGATTTCCAAATAGAGTCAATTCTGTTCAACCACCCGAAAGATTGTGGTTTTTTATGGAGTGAATTGACTTTACATGGTCAATAATGACCTTGGAATCTCCAAAAATTTGCAAAACATGAATGTTTAGATAGTCACAAAACATAAGGAGACCAGCCAATGCCATTGCCTCTGCTTTGTTGTTAGACCCTTTCTCATCGTTCCAAGAAATGTCAATATGTTGGTTCTCCATTGTTATAATAAAGACACCACAAGCACAAATACCATTTTGAGCCGCCCCATCAAAATAAGCTCGAGGAATGCCCGATGAATCAAAATTTTTTGCCTTCAGCTTTTCAAATCTCCGAAGGGAAATGGGGGAGAGACCAGAGTAGTATTGTGAGAGAATTATTCCATAAACTGAGTTAAAATTTTCCTTGCTATTTTGAAAAATGGCCCTGTTCCTCCATTTCCAGATAGCCCAATGAGTTAATAGCGGAATAGGCCTCCAGACTGATTTCTGATTGCTCCACCATACAAAAACTTCTTTAAGAGAGTGAAAGGAAACCAAAATAGAATCTGAAATGGTCTGCCAGATTCTTCTATAGCCCTTGCAATTGAAGACAACTTAGAAAAATGTGCAAGTTGTTTTCTTCTTTAGTTTTACAAATAGGACAGATAGCAGGCCCACTCCAATTTCTTTTTTGAAGGTTATCCCATGTGAGATTCTTATTATGGAAAACAAGCCATGAAAATATGATTATCTTATATGGACATCCAGATTTCAAAAAGATAGTAGGGAAGATGTTACCATGTAGAATGGGATTGTCCTTTTGCAGTACTAAATAGATATCTTTGACATAAACATTTTTCCTTCCCTTATACCCCTTCCAGATGAGCTTATCCTCCACCTCCGATTTGTAGATGCCCCTGTTCCTCATAGACCAAGTGATCTGATTCCATTGGAGAGCAAGATCGCCATTGAGGTCCAGCATCGAGGCTGTTTTCCAGATTGGAAGAGTTCCCAACCATCTATCGATGGTCTGCTCCCAAAAGAAGATCCCTTTTTGCTGTAAGACCCGAAGTAGCTGCTGAGGGAAGGAAATTTCCTCATCTCCTCCCGCAATGGGATCGAGTCCAATAATGATATTTTTCCCCGTTTGAAAACTCCATATCAGATTTTGAAGAAAAAATTGTTCAATTTTTCGAAAGTTCCTCCATATGGCTGATCCTTGGGGAGTTCCTATTGACCCTTTTCTATACCAGTAAGATATGTCTCTGTTGTCCACATATTTCGATTTGATGGCATTGCTCCAAAGACAGTCTCCTAAAACTCCTTTCCATAAATATTTGCATAGTAGAGCTATGCCAAACTTTTGTAGGTCCATGATTCCCCATCCTCCCATCTTCTTTGAACGAGTCAACTTTGAGAGTTTAGTCAGGTGGAATCTTCTTCTCTCTTTGTTCCCCCCCAGATAAAATTTGCGGTTAATTTGTTTAGTTTGTGAATTATATTTACGGGAATGTAAAATAAATGGGTCCAGTAGACCATCAGACTTTATAGCAGAGGAGGAATCAGAAGATGAAGAGCCACAAACTCTGGGTGTAAAAAGATCAATTCGAGAAAGAAGGCAGCTAGAAATGTATAGTCCATCTGCTTTCTGTTCAAATTTTACTTTATCTATTACTGATGATGATCCCAAAATTGTGAAGGAAGCAGTAGATTCAGAGGATGGAAAGCTCTGGAAAGAGGCCATGGTTGATGAAATGGCATCTTTGCACAAAAATAAGGCTTGGGATCTTGTGGAGTTTCCGGCTGGGAGGAAACCCATTGGCAACAAATGGGTGTTCAAGAAGAAGACAAATGCAAAAGGAAAGGTGGAGAAATATAAAGCTCGGTTGGTAGCAAAAGGTTATTCCCAGGTGCTGGGAATTGATTTTGGTGATATTTTTTCTCTTGTTGCCAAGGTAACTTCTATTAGATTACTTTTATCTGTTGCTGCTGCTTTTGATTTTGAGGTAAAACAGATGGATGTGAAGACAACATTTCTTCACGAGGATCTGGAAGAGGAGATCTATATGAAGCAACCTGAAGGCTTTGCAGTGAAGGATAAGAAAGAACTGGTATACAAGTTAAAGAAGTCTCTGTATGGGTTAAAATAATCACCAAGGATGTGGTATCAGAAATCTGATACATTTATACGGGGACTTGGCTTCACCAGAAGCAAAGCAGATCATTGTGTGTATTTTAAATTAATTGGTGACCGTGTTATTTATCTGGTCTTGTATGTGGATGATATGTTGTTGGTTGGAAATGACAAAGAAACTATCTAGGATTTGAAGACCCAATTGTCCTCCAAATTCGACATGAAAGATCTTGGTGCTGCAAGCTATATTTTGGGCATGGAAATTAAAAGAGATCGGACAAAGAGGAAGCTCTGGTTAAACCAGAGGAAGTATGTTGAGACAATACTGCAGAGGTTTAATATGCAGGATAGTAAACCGGTGAAGGTTACTATTCCTGCAGGTGTGAAGTTATCTGCTGAACAGTGTCCCAAGACACAAGAAGAGGAAGAAGACATGTCCCATGTTCCATATGTAAGTGCAGTCAGTAGCCTGATGTATGCAATGGTCTGTACTAGACCAGACATTGCACATGCAATGGGAGTATTGAGCAGGTTTATGTTAAAACCAGGAAAGGAGCATTGGACAGCAGTGAAGCGGGTTTTCAGGTATTTGCGTAGCACTAGTGATTATGGTTTGTGCTACCAAGGAAGACCAGGACTGGATAGAGTGTTGGATATTCATGGCTTTGTTGATGCGGACTAGGCTGGAGATTTAGATCAAATAAGATCTACAAGTGGGTATGTGTTTAACCTATTTGGAGGTGCAGTCAGTTGGATGAGTAAGAAACAATCTGTAGTGGCACTATCAACTATAGAGGCAGAATACATGGCAGCCACTCATGCAAGCAAGGAAGCAGTTTGGTTGTAGAGATTGTGTTCAAGTATGGGGTTAGTACAGGGAGCTATAAGGATAGACTGTGACAGCCAAAGTGGAATTTTATTAGCAAAGAACCTGCTTATCATTCAAAGACAAAGCACATTGATGTTCAGTATCACTTTGTGAGGGATATGATAGAAGACAAAAAGGTGTTGCTGATAAAGGTGGACACTTTGAATAATACTACAGATGCATTGACAAAATTTGTGAGCTCTGAGAAGTTCTCCTGGTGTAGAGAAACAATGGGCGTTTTAGAGTTGGAAAAATGACTAAGCTCTCCTGTGGCCCCCTGTGGAAAGAAAACAACCAGTGGGAGAATGTTGGGTTGTGTTATATTCTTTTCACGACTAGCCTACATAGTGAACCGGGGGGTTAGAGGGGGGGCGGAGCCCCCCCTTTGTTGTGTTGATTGTGCAGCGGGGGGTCATTGGGGGGCAGTAGCCACCCCCTGTCTGGGGGGTTTGAGGGGGGCAGGTAGCCCCCCTCTACGGGGTCCGGGGAAGCACCCTAGATTTTTTTTTTTGGACCCTATATTAGGTTGGGCGAACCTACCTATGGTTTTTGGTCCATGGTTTTGGACACGATGGTTTTTGGTCCATGGTATTGGATTCTTCGACATTCATAAATATGTATTGTAACATTGAAAGGAATATAATGAAAATCAAGCTGGTAGTCCCGGTTTTCAGATCCAGGGGAAAATCTCTCTGTATATGTCTTTTATGTGTTATGCTCTCGCATTGTTTATTTTTTGTGTTTTAGAATTCGTATGCAGGTAATTTCTGTACAGGGTTAAAACCTACAACGATGAGATAAATCTCTAGGACTCTCTCTTGGCCCAATTCATCTTTCCCCAGACACAACGCTTCCCTGAATTCGTCTCCTGGTGTCAGTTTAGATATATTCCTAGTGAAAGAGCGATTGTGGCCTAGAATGGAGACATTTTGTTCACCATAACCCCTGAGTCAATCAACCAAATACTATAAATCCCAAATTCTGACTCCCTGAAGCCATTTTTAGTAGATTCCCTCATGGAATTTTACAAGAACCTGACCTTCCCACAAAGAGACAATTTTTTTGAAACTTTTCTACCAGAGGATGCCCAATTACCCAAGAAGAACCCCCCCATTCATCCTCTATGATCCTAGTGATGTAAAAGCAATAGAATAAATTTTGAGGAGAAAGAATGTATACATAACAACATTGAAGAAGAAACTCAAGTTTCCCTCTACAGAGACCCACAAACTAAGGAAGTTGGGGAGCTTGAGAAACAAAAGGAGGACATGTTCGAGATTATAATTGAGCAAAATAGCCAAATTAAGGACATGGAGGTTGAGATGGAAAAATTGTTGAAGGAAAAGTAGCAGTGATCACAGCTAGCAATAGTTCCACTAATAATTGTTGCCATTTTGGTTGCAACAACAACAGGAGCATCTACATCGACAACAACAGAAGCACAAACCACAGATTCTTCAAATGAGTTGGTTAAAGCTATGGAAGACCTGTCCATTCAGGGGTAGGAAATTGAAAAATTAAAGGCCCAACTCAAAACTTTATAGGAGCATAAATTAAAAATAGATAGCTCATATGTAGCAGAATTTCAGAAATCTCACAGGCTAGTCCAAAATATTGAGCAGTTGGAAAGTGAATCAACAATGGCAGAAACTTTAGCACGGACAAAGGAGAATATATGGACAGAAATAAATGAGGTCGTGACTGAAATATGGCCCTCAATTCAGATTATTCTTGAGCAATAAGAGTTAATACAAAGATCAAAGGAGGTTGTTGCAAAGGTAAAAGTAGATTTGGGATAGAAGCCTGGTGAAGCCACTGCATTGATAAGGATTTTGAATTCAAAAACCAAGGAAGAATTAGAAGAATTTGAAATTCTAAATAGGACAGAAGCAATTTTGGAGGTAAGAAGGGTCCTCACTAAAAGGAACCTAATGCTGCAGTTAGAGAACAAATTTCATAATATGGAATCCAACTTTCAAAATTTTTATGAAACATTTAATGCACTTAATTATAAGGGACTCTCAGGATTGCTAGGAATTGGAGATAAACTGATTAGCTTAGAAGATTACCACCAAAAATTATATACTGTTGCAAGAGATAAATCAAATTTTGATGGCATCAAAGGAAGCATCACAGGGAAGGCTTGTATGGAGGCACTGGATTTTTACCTGTTCATCAAACTTGAAATTAAACACTTGTTTATCATCAATCCTACCTTCCAGAAGTATACTGAGGTAGATGAGACCTATAGAAAGTTGGTAAAGTTTTCTATTCCAAGTAAATATCGATGGGATAAAATATGTGAACTACTTGGATAAAGCGGTTTTCACCTCCAACAACAAGACATCAAGAAAACACTTCTTCGAGCCCAGTCATAAACAACAATCCTCGATGATATTGCCAACAACTTCAATAGTTCTAGATCTCCTATATTTTTGTTCTATTTATGTAAAAAAATATTGAGATATTTTGTAATAAATCTTGATATTTCCAATCAAGATATTTTGTTATAATTTGTATAAATACTTCAGAATTCGAAGTATTAATGTTGAGACTTGTATAAAAAAAAAAAAACTTTTTGATGTAAAGTTGTTCATTGTGCTCAAGTGATCAATTCTCAGTAATACAAAAATTTGTTTCAGGATTCCTGTGTCAGACTCATTAGTGAAGTTTTCTCTCATGTTAATGTGTTTTTTCTCTGTCATCACATACGTTTTCCTTATCTGATTTGTTCAAATAAAAATAAGAAATTGAATTTGTTTAATTGCACTCAATTTTGGCTTATGAACAATAATTGATGTTTTCCAACTGATGTTAAATATAGAATTCTTAAATGCTCTATGTTTAATTGATCCTTAATATTTTCCTCTGCCTCACTTCACAAAGCTCATAAGATCTGATAGTATGCCTACCTTGCCCTGTTACACTTGTTTGTTAACTCTACAATTGATCCACTTAAAGTTGATTGACTCCATTGCCCAATGGCTTCCTATTATAGTTTCAACCAAACAATCCAAAAACCCAAATTTTGAACCTTACATGTAGCCTAAAATCCCATTACAAACAAATCTAAATCTGACAAAGAGATCCCTCTCTGAGTTTAGAAGGGTTGGCTTCTAAACTTAAAAGTGGTTTTGTGGTTACCTCTAGGTTTCTTTCATAGCCTCAAGAAATTACAGAGATAAAAAATATCGAGTTATTGAGGCTGAATATCAGTTGATTTTATTCACTGATGTTGTGTTTTTCATTAATCTTCTCTTACAGGTGATGGCCATGGACAAATCTGGATGTTTTGTGTATGAGAAAAGGGGCCATTAAAGATTACAGATACCAAACATCAAGGAGGATGAGTTTGAACTTCCCAAGCCAAGACATAACACGAAATACAAAATGATTTAAAAAATCATTGCCAATAGGATTAAAGCAACTCTGGCTAAATGCACTTTTCGGAAATTTGGGTTTTTAGTTAACATGAAGATTTAGGACGCAGTTGCTATCACACAAGAATGCCTTCATTCTATCAAAATTATAAAGGTGGATGCATGTCTTATGAGGATAGACCTGATTAAAGCATATGATAGCGTGGAATGGGATTTTAAAGATTTATCCTTCACAATATTTGGCTCGAGGTACATGTAGTATATTGGATTATGGCATGTATCCAATCGGTAAATTTTGCAGTTATCATTAATGGGTCTCCTTATAGTTTTTTAAAGCTTGAAGAGGTATTAGGAAGGGATGTGCTATGTCCCCACTTTTTTTCTTGTTGGTCAGTGATGGATTAAGTAGGAGGATCTCTGCTGTATGATTTATGTGTTGAGATATCTAGGGCAACTAGATTAGGGTGATTTCCCTTAACTTGATAACTACTTGCGATGTTCTTTTACTTCAATTTATAGTTCTTATTATTAGCTTCTTCTTCTCTTGATTATTATGGTGTTATTATCATAAAAAAAATAACAAACTATGAAGATCAATAGAAGAAGAGGGCACAAGATATAAGTTGCTATCCAGGGACAAAACCTCTCTTTTGAGAGGAAAACCCACTAATTATTTTCTTTTATAGAATCTTCAAATGACAAATTCCAAGACCTAAGACCCAATAAAAAAAACCATCCAAGACCAAGTCAACCTATTCTTTGATGAGTTTGTACTTCAAAAAATCAACCCAATTCAAACTGCTTCAACACTTCATATTTCGGCCTCTTCTTCAGAATTTCGATCATTGGTTCAGGTCTGCAATTTTCGGCCCTCCTGTAATCTCTGCAATTTCGCACATGTGAATATGACCTTCTCTCTCCTTCACTTGAATTTCCTCTTCTTCCTTGGTAACTCAGGTTCCAACCTTATCCTTTTGAACCAAAGTTTTGACCTTTTATGATGATTGTAATTTCATCTTTGTTGTAGCAAAAAGATGCCCTAATTATCTTCACACATGTGGGAGAATGTAGCCGAAAACAATCCTCTAAGACTTCGACCTTTTATTCTTTTGGATTCTCCTCTTCTTCACTATATTTACCCTCTTTTTGTGCTTCAAAGATGAGCTAAACTGATTATCTTCCAATGAGGTTAAATTCCATCTTATATATAGGCTTCTATGAGGCTCGAACAACCCTAATGAGGCCAACTTGATTCTTCTAGGATGACTTGTCTTCTAGCACGCCGAATTGATCTTCGAGGGAGAGTTTTGACTCTTTTGATTCATAATAAATTCCTTTGAATTGATACATGATGCCCAATAGGGTCTTTTATATATTACAATGACTCTTTGACTATTTGAAAACTTCCTAGAAGCAAACAATGGGTGTTTGACCTAAAAAAAATTAACCTAGAGCATGAAACTCATGCTTTAAAATAATAATAATAGCTTTTCTTTTCTCTTTACATCAAATGCATAAAATCATAATTACATAAGACATTATGAAGACCAAACCTAATTACATATTTCAACACCACTGTGATAATATACAGGTGCAGGGTGACAAGAAATATAAATATTGCACATCTCATGTTTGTGGATGATCTCCTTTTCATAAGGGAGATCACAGTTCCATAATGGCGTGCATTTCACCATATCTTATCCACTTTTGAGAACATAATGAGATTATATATGAATAAATCCAAATCTGCTCTGATTTAAGCAACAAAGGATGAGGCATTGTTTGTGGAGATCTCAAGAATCTTTGAGGTGTAGACTATTCCAATGGATGACAAATTTAGGTATCTTGGTTTCAATTTGAAACCTAATAGCTATGGGATTAAGGATTAGGAATGGCTCATTGGGAAATTTGAGAAGAGGTTGGAACTTTGGTCACATAAATGGCTCTCGATGGGAGGGAGGATGGTACTGATTAAGTATGTATTACATAACAAATATATCATTGAATGCATCTCTTCAAATTTCCCAAAAGCATCATTAATAAAATTTATTACATTATTGGTAAGTACCTATGGTCCAGATCCAGATATGTGAAGAAAATTCACCTTGTTCAACTTGAAGTGATTTCTAGGCAAGTGGAAGTTTGTGGACGTGGCTTAAAGGATACTCAACATTTCAATAGGTCTTTGTTGGTCAAGAACTTGTGGAGGGTTTTAAGTGGAAAAGGCATTTGGAAACAAATTATTGAAGAGAAATATCTAAGAAAAAAAGAATATGTGATATGGATCAAAGGAGTTGGAGAACAAAAGGTAGCATCATACATCCGGTGGAGTATAATCAAGATAAAACATTTGTTACTTGGGAACCTTAGTTGAGAGGTTAGTTCCGGAACAATAATTGAAATTGAACTGGATTTTATTAAAGTATTTGTTGGAGATCATACTCCATTCATTCAAATTCTCAAGTATATCCACAACATTGGTTTTTTATTGCTTAATCAAATATATGTTGATCATATTTCATTCCTTGTATCACACGCTTGTCTTAATGCTAGGGAGATTGACCTTTCCGGGTCCCTAGCTGAAGAATGGGAGAAGTATATATTACAATTAAACATTATAGGTTATAGTTTTGACAAATAAAGTGGATAATATGTCATGGGGTGGTTGTATTTATAAGTGACAAATCTTAGTTAAAGACATATATAACCATATATCTCTAGTTTGAAGCATGATGGGCGAATGTTTATGGTTTCAAAAGTCATGAAAGTGGGAGATCCCTCAAAAATTAAAATGCTCATGAAAATTCTCTCACGTGGGAAATTCCACTTAAAATAGGTTTCAAGGGACCCAAGATATCTGCATTATGCATATCAGATAATGAATATGTGGTCCATCGTTTTCTTACTTTCCCATTTACAGTTTCAGTTTGGTGTGGGGTATTGAACATGTTAAAATTATTTGTTTTATGGGATAAGAGTTCCATTGAGAAACGTCTCAAAAAATGGTTTGAGGAATATAAGGAATATTGTGCTCTGCATTTCTATATTCTATGGGGTATTTGGAGAAGTTGGAATAGACATTTCTCAAATAGAGACAATTGTTAGAGGCACATGCTCGAAGACTGGAGCATATTTTATGGAGATAGGGCCAAAAAAGAAGGAATTATCAAGGAGATATTTCGAGCTTAAGGATGTATGATCTAGATATCCAGTTGGCATCTTTGATGGGGTATAGGGAATGCGGAAGTGGGGAGTATATCATTTTGAAGCCTGAGAATTTTTATCATTTTAACTGGTACAATGGAGTAGTTTCAAATAATAGAGCTGAACTTATAGCTTGTAGGGGGATATTACTCCATGTTAGATGGTTGGAAGTTTAAGCGTTGGATTTCTTTAGAGACTCCAAAAAATTTACTGACTTGGTTCTAAGGAGATCCAATTTTGAGCCGCCATCACTCATTAACTGGATGCAACGAATTAGAACACTAATCAATACTTTCCAAAGATGAACTTTTTCTCACATCTTCAAGGAGTAGAACAAAGTTGCAGACTATCTGTCCAAGGAAGGATGCAGTGGGTCGTCAAGGAAGATAAATTTCTATGCTTTTTCTAATGGAGCCTTCCAAAGTTCAGGGAGTATAAATATTTTATAGATTGACAATGATTGTTGTTGCAGATCTCTATTAGATAGTTTTCAATACTTTTTGAAGAAAACCCTTTCAATAGGGAATAGTAAATGATAGAATGTTCATGGAGAGAGATTGCATTAAGATAGTTATTATTTGACTATACTAGTAGTTATTATTTTCATGGACACTACAAAATAAGAAAAAAAGGATGTATGAGGATGAGACAAAAGAAAATATATGTAACTACTTTTATATATTAATGAAAGTATGTTGGTTTTTTCTTATTAAAAAAAAATAATTGTCCAAGAAGGAGAATTTTATGTGCTGGAGGGCCTGTACTTGTAAGGATCCATTTATGATGAGAGAAATATAGAAGATTTATGCAGAGTTCACACAAGGATCGATCTCGTGTTGACTCCCCAAAGTGGGGTGGATTAATATATGGATACAAATTTGAATCTTGCTTTATTTTAGTTGAAAGGATTGAAATCTAAAGATCAATAGGATAACTATTTGTTTTCTCACAAGGACAATTTTTTTTTTCTATATGTTGCTAGCATGAAAATGTGCATCTCGTGAATCGATACTGGAGCTAAAGATGTGTGCTAATTTTGTGGATCAATCTGCTTTTTATTTTGGGAAGATCTCCAATTTTTTTGCTCGTGGGAATATTATGGTCCATTTTGTTTTTCCCTCCGAGTGGTGTGGCTCAATATCACTTCCACATTGTTCAACATGGGAGCACAAAATGCCCAATAGCTTAAGACATATCTATATTGTGTTAAACCAGATCATGCTCAAAGGTAATCAAATGTTTAATTTTGAAGTTCGTAAGCTAGACTGAAGTAAAGAAGAGACAATCAAATATTCAATTCTTATGTTCGTAGGTCACTAAACATCATGGTTGTAGATTATAAGAGCACAATGCTTGTATATCCATCTCCTCCTCAAACTGGATTCAAACCAAAACTATGTGCATGTGGTTTATAGTTGTTTTTCCACCAGAATATAGAGTACTTCCATTCATATTGATCCTCTATGTGCCTATAAAATTATTTCTATGTAATCTTTCTAGGGTAATATGGAAAAAAAAGGTAACTTTCCTACTTCATAGCTACTCTGACCTGATAATTGTAAGAATGATTAGAGACTGGAGGTTAATACTTCTTACAAAAAACTAGTGCCCAAAAAGAAACATATTTTTCTTTCCCATATAACAACTATCTTTGTGGATCTAGCTCATTGCACCAACATATATATCCTTTCCCAATCACAGAAGGATCAGAATTTGAAAGACCCCGAGCTACAAAATTTCCTGTCGGCGAAAGTATAGTAATGAATCATGCCCGACATAATCCTTCTCTGGTGTTTAGAGAGGAGATCAACCACCTAGTTCTACTCTCTAAAGATTTGTGAGAATGATATTTTCTTGAAGGATAAGTTAAATAATATGATATGCTGCAAGAGAGGGTGGTCCAAAAGAAGATAAATCCTTAGCCCAATCAATAATTGTCTTTGAATTTCCCACGACAACCATCTCACCAATGTCCAACCATCTGGTACACATCAGCATCCCCCATAGGGCTAGAATCTCAACTCTGTTGTTGGTGCCTACTTCACCATTCCACCAAAAGTGGTGGGACAGACCATAATTTAGGACTATAAAAGCCCCACAACCACAACTCCTTGAAGATGAGGCCCCAATGACCCAATATCCTTGAATATGCATTGACTCCTTTGAAGCCTCGACTACTAAGGCCAAATCTATAGAAAATATGCCACTACCTTCAGGCCTATCCTTCTCACATCATGGGTATTATGATCGAAGATCCTGGAATTCCTAATCCTCCATATTCTCTAAAGGATGTAGAAGGTAAGCATCTTGTATTCTATATGCCCTTCTTTCCACAGTTGAATGCAATTGGTTATAGGTGACCTATTCCAATCTTCTTGTATATCTAGCAACAATGTGACCTCCTTCTAAACAGGTCGAAAAAGGACATTTGAGAAAGAGATGGATCACCTCTTCATTTGCTTCCCCACAAAAACAACATATACCTGGTCCATTGAAACCTCTTCTAATGAGGTTATCCCAAGTTAAGATCCCGTTAAAAATCACTAGCCACATGAATCAGTTCATCCTTAATGGAACCATCCACCCCTACGTTAGGTGTATATATACCTCTTTGACTGTCAATTTACCAATGCACATATTACCTCCACACATTAATGTATCCTCTTTCTCTGATAAGAATATGCCCGCTTGACTGAGCCTATTACCCACCATTTTGTGGGTGATATCCCTAAGAGAAAAAATTTCTCATGATGGTCCTAGCTCGATGCGCCATTTCTCTGCCACCTTAGCCAGCCATGTGGTCCCTCACCTATTTGTCTTGATTGTATGTTTGAAGGTGGGCCTCTCAAACCTAAAGGTATGCCTTGTTATTTGGTAATTCAGTATTGTAGTTTATTTATCATGGAAACTTTGGGCATGGATTAATGGGGGGATTTGGCAGGAAGAGTGGTCTAGGTCTATGCTCTTGTCCCCTAGGTCTATTTTGGGATGTTAACCTTGCACCCTAGTTCTGTGGGATCTCTTTTATTAACCTATTGGTTTTAGGGATGGTACTAAATGGGAAACCCTAATTCTCATTGTGTGGTCTCGCTCCCTGATTTGCTTATATTACTCCTGTTGATTTGGGATAGCATCGGATGTGCTCTAGCCACAAAATATGGTGGAGAGGTTGGGGCACATGAGATATCCAATACTTAGAAAGGGTTTGGGAAGATTCTAAACAGATCAAGATATATTAAAATAATTAATATTTTTAATGGAGTCCCTAAGTCTAAACTTAGGGAAAATAAAATATTAATGTGTATTAATATGAATTTGTGTTAGAATGGTCCAAAAGACATGGATCAAGCTAGATCTAATCTTAGCCATTGATTAGGGACTTAATCTCGGTTGTTGAGATGTCAACAGGAAATGTATAAGAGGAGGTCTGAGGGTCACTTGGAGAGGCACACCATATGATCAATCATTCTATTCTCTAGAGCAGGGTTTGCTAAGAGAGATAGAATTAGTAATCGGGAGAGAAGCTAAGGGGCATTGAGTACAAACAAACAGAGAAGGCAGAGATTGTGTTAGGAGAGCAGTGCATCAGCTAAGGAGAATGATGGAGAGCCAGCAAGGGCTCACTCAGGGCCACACAGAGGTAGCCAAGTGCTGCGCAAAGCACTAGAGAGGCCAGCGTGTCTGACGCAGAGGCCCAGAAAGCTTACGCAAGGCCTCCTGGGGCTGATGCAGGGCTAGTGTGAGACAGAGAGGGGTTGACGCAGTCCATATTGGGCAGACGCTAGGGTTGCAGAGCAGTTTTGTGCAAAGGAGCTACAGGAAGGATTTTCTGGGGTTTCAGCGAGGAGATTTCTCTCAAACTGTGAGGTATAGCTACTAAGGAAATTCTTTGTTGGGTAGGCCAGTTTCGGCACCCATATTGTACTCTGATATTGCTTAATAAGAAAACCCTGAGATAGCTGCATCGATTTTCCCACATTGGGATTTCCTGGGGACATTGATCCAAAAATAATGGTGTCATGTGGTGTGTTTGTTCTTGTTTCTTTTAGTCGTTGATCTGTAATATGTTGAACATTTGCTGGTGTTTATTTTTAGTATTTACTTTGTAAATAACTTGTTAAAGAAAAATAACAAGTAGGTAGGAATAAATCAGCAAAAGTGCATGAAGGGTTTCTAAACTAAGTAAACTTAGAAACTTCAACATGGTATCAGAGTGTGATTGCAGATCACAAGAGGACTAAAAGACATCAGCTGAGCGGAGCAATAGTAGTAGAAAATAATTGTCCCGAGGTGATAGAAGTTGTTTCTAGTAGTGCAAAAGCCAAGAAGTGTGACGCAGAGCCAACTAGAGCCATGCAGAAGAAGTCGGGCACTGTGCAGAGCCTCAGAGAGGCCAGCGTTGCTGACGCGGAGGGACAGAGGGCTAACGCAGGGCATCCCAGGGCTGACACAGACCCATCTGGAGTGACGCAAAGCCAGCATGAGGCAGGGAGGGGCTAACGCAGTTCACAGAGAAGCAGTTGCTGGAGTCTAGAAGGCTGTAGAAATATTACAGAGTGGAGCTGATGAGGTACTGTAGTTAGGATAGTACCTGACAGAGCAGGGCCAGAGGAGTTGTTATCGAGGGTTTCTAGCCGAGGAAACTGGATCATCAGTGCAGTTGCACAAGATACTCAGAGTAGGGGGCATCTCGACAAGCGACAGAAGGATTTCCAGGAGGGAAATCAGGACTCAGAGGGAGTGCAGAAGAGAAATTCCATAGGGAAAGTAGAGACTCAGAGGAGTCGAATAGAAAACTTCCAGGAGGGAAGTAGAGGAGCGTCATGGCACTACACGGGGTAAGATACCAGGATAGACTGGATGGAGCATCGAACTTTGCAGTCTGGAAGGCCAGAATCTTACTGTCAAGAACTTTGCCTTGAAGGTTATAGCTATCCTAGTTTTTTGAAAAGAAAAAATCGAACCTTTTATTACCAGGATAAAAAGTTACACAGTATGTGCCGCAGCATTCATTTTGCTCTATAATTTGCGACTCATAGAGCTTGCTGGAAGATAAAACTCAGCCCCGTCCAGCTAAACATGTAGGGAAAACCACTGAACAGATACACGGCCTCCTCATATGAGGAATGTTCGGGGCCATGCCCATCCAGTTGGATCTTGAAAAATAAAAACAAGAAGTATGAGAAAAGACCGCAGCGAGAGAAAAAAAGAGAAATGAGAGAAATCATGACTTTCTCCCCTTTTTCTTCTCAACTTTTTTCCATTCTCCTTGGGATGGAATTATGGGAACAAGTTGAAGTGGATTTTCTTCATCGGGTCGAGGATTTTCCTTGTCTGAATCAGAGGCGTCTGGAGAGTGCTGCCTTTTGGTTCCACTGATTTCCATTGAATTTGAGTTCTTTCCCGATTGTGATTCCATAGGTTCTTGTGGGGATGTCTTCTGAGTTTCTGTTTGGTTGCTTTCATTTTGGATTGGTTCTTCCTCCTCATTTGAATCTGTATAGGATAATTTCCATCCCTTTTGATGGTTACATGTTTTCTTCTTTCTGCGGCTATTCTTTTTGTATTCTGGACATGCATTTTGCAGATGTCCAGTTTGTCGACATATTTTGCACCTGAAAGCTGTATTTTCATAATCTAATGACTACAACTAGCTGCGGTCCTTGTGTTTTAGTTTAATGTTTCCCGATAATCCTTTACTAAGGTCTACTTCCACACATATGCGTGCGAAAGTAAAAATTCTTTCTTCAATTCTTTGTGTATCCATTTTGATAAATCTGCCTATGGAGTTGCCTATACATGCAAGTATCTTTTGGTCCCAGAAATGGATAGGGAGGTTATGAAGACATACCCATACAGGCATCTGAGATACAACAAAAGTGTTTGTGTCAAACTCCGGGAACCATGGGGTAACAAAGAGACCTGAAGGTCCTTGCTGAATAACGAGCTCTCTAATTTCTGGCGACTGAAATTTAACTATGAAAAATCCTTTTGAACAGAGGTGGATCTCACAGTCCAGAGACCAATTTGTGAGTATCCAATGAAACAGATCCAAGGGTTTGGGCCAAAACCCATTAAAACGGCAGATGATGGCTTGCTTTTCATAGCTGTCACATACCTTCTCTGCTTCTGCTGTATCGATTGTTAGTTCTGGTGTATGCTGCAGTTGTTCCACTATGTATGGACTTGGTTCTGTTCCAGCCTGCTTTGGGACTGTCGGAGGAGCTTTCCCACTTTGTAAAATATGCTTGTAGGATGCTCCTTCGCTTCTGTATTGCTGGTGCTGAGCTGGGTTGTGATTCGATTTGGACCCACTGCCTCCTTCTGTTGTTTTGCTGGTTGCTGCACCTCCTCGTAGTCTCATATTGAGAATGATTATATATCTTGGCTTGATGTTGTACTCCTTCAAGGTTCTGTGATCCTGTAGCGATCTGCCCCCTGTTACTAGGTTTTGCTCGCCTGCTGGATAGCCAATCTGGTTAGCTATGTTATTTTTCAGATCTATTGCCCTATCTGTGGCATAAGTCCAAATCATGATTGTATTTCCCATGGGCGTTCTGATGAGGATTTGAAAGCGATTGGGTTCTGTCCCGGCAGAGTTTGGACTGGCGATTTGGGGCCGGGATTCAATCTGGAGGACTTCCTTCCCTGCTAAAGTGGCTTCGACTGCTTCTGCCCCAATGGCCTTGCAGAGATCTAGAAAGATCTTTTCATTCGACAGCCCCAGCTTCCTGGATACGCAATCAGCCATCTTTGAGGGTTCAACCAGCCACAGATGCTCTCGATCTGTCAATGCCCTGGTTGGCTTCTCTGGTTCTTCGATTCTGAAGATTTCCTTCTCCATGAGATCTGTGTCTTTCCCATGTTCCAGATCCGGGAAAAAACAAACTGAATCAGATCTATGGTGAAAGACCTGACCTCGGCTCCAGGCTTCCTTCCACCAAAGTGCGGGAATTAATGAAATGTCAAGGGTTGTGGCCGCCCCTTTGACCTTCGCTGGGAACACACTCATGACCGTCCGAGGCTCTTCTTTATACCCTGTTCTAATGCGGCCTTTCTCTATTCCGTTCCAGTGAGTGGAAACATGGATCGACCAGGACTTGGAGAACCTAGCAGCGTCAGTCCTGTGGAGAGAACAATCCGCGGTGGCTAATACATGTCTTGTATCAGATCTAGACCTAAGCACTATCCATAGCCTGAGATCTATTCGCCCGGCTGCAAAAAGGCGTCGATTTGATCCTGAGAATCTCCCTTCCTCGGTTTGCAGAGCATCTGCAGCAGTAATCGCCGCAGGATCCCTTACAAACCTAACATGAACACCAAAATTCCAATGCATTGCTGAATGATCAAGACGAATGAAAACTCCATATGTCCCAGACGCCCAAATGATGCAATCGAAACAGATCTTGTTTTCCGACTTCGCCTTCAGCTTTCGATACACAGTCTCGCGATCAGAATAACCTTCCGCAAATGCCATTGCAGTAGTTTCCCATAGCTATCCTAGTTAACCGCAATGATATTGATAATTACGAAGAGGTGATGGTGAGGGCAAAGTGCATTATCCTTGATGGGGTCAAAGATCATGTGGTACCACATATAGTCGAGAAGGAAACAACAGTTGAGATGTGGGAGGCTCTCAAGAACTTGTACCAGCATACTTCTATGCAGAGAAGAATGTTGCTCGAGAACCAGATGAGTTCGTATCAGATGAAGAAGGATCAATCGATTGACACCTTCCTTGGAGGACTGAATGAGATCCAAGACCAATTGATTGCTATAGGAGAGACACCAAAAGAGGAGCTTATGTTGAGGACAAACTTGAATGTTATCTCAGAATATTGAGAATTGTTTGTCCAAAGTATCCTAGGTAGAGGGACTCTCCTACCTTGGACGAGATGTGGGCAGCTCTTTACCAGGAAGAGATCAGATGGCAGTTGAAGACAGGTAGCAGCAGCAAAGGGATCAAAGTTCAGCAGGAGGAGGAGGATGTGGCCCTAGCATCTGAGGGAAAGCAGAAGAAGCAAAAGAAGAAAGATCTCTCCAAGATCAAGTGCTTCCATTGTGGGGAGATGGGTCATTATGCGACCCAGTGCCCAAGGAAGAAGTGTAAGGGAGAATCTTCCGAGACTAAGGCAGTGCTAGCATGGGCAGAGAAGGAATTTTTTGACAGACGATGATTGTGCCATGAGTGCACATGCACCACTTGAGTGGAAGTGAGGAGACATCGAGTTGTAGTCAAGTGGACTATAGGTGATGAGGGGCAGGATCCTCGAGGTACCCAACTTCTTGGATTAGACCTTGCTATGGGAGCCTCAACGAGGAGTAACAAGATTGGCTGATGTGGGTAGAGACGGATGCAAATGGAGCGACAGAGAGAGCTATAGTGCAAGAGTCCCGAGACAACGCAAGGCTAGCAGGTTGTAACAGTGCAAGAGGCACAGGAGTGTTGCACTAGTGCACGATGGAACAGAGAGGTGTGCAACGCTGTGAGATGCAGGGAGTTTTTGCAGTGGCGCAGAGGTCAGAGAGGGAGAACTTGTCAACGACAAAGGGAGCTTCAGCATTAGTGGGTGTCTCTAGACCAACAGGGAGGTTAGTTGGGAGATCAGTTACCTACTTCTCAGCAACTGAGTTGCAATGTAGGAATGGGCAGCACGATGCAGCATGATGAGAGGAGGTGTAGTGCGGATGCAGTGCTAGGAGAAAGGACTGGCATCAACACAGATGCAGAGGGAGCTGTCGTATAGATGCAGCAGTGGTAGTGGGAGAACCATGGGCAGAAATACAGGAGGCAGCAGTGCAGAGGATGTTGGGCAAGAAGGCCTAGCATCAGCACAGCTACCGATGTCGGATAATCTGGGTAATACTCAGTGAGGAGTATTGCTAGAGTGCAGTCCTCACTAAGAGGGAGTGTTGATTTGGGGTAGCATCGGATGTGTTCTAGCCACGAAATTTGGTGGAGAGGTTGGGGCACATGAGATCTCCAATACGCAGAAAGGGTTTGGGTAGATTCTAAACAGATAAGGAGATATTAAAATAATTAATATTTTTAATGGAGTCCCTAAGTCTAAACTTAGGGAAAATAAAATATTAATGTGTATTAATATGAATCTATGTTAGAATGGTCCAAAAGACATGGATCAAGCCAGATCTAATCTTAGCCATTGATTAGGGACTTAATCTCGTTCGTTGAGATGTCAACAGGAAAAGTATAAGAGGAGTCTTGAGGGTCACTTGGAGAGGCACACCAGATAATCAGTCATTCTATTCTTTAGAGCATGGTTTGTTAAGAGAGATAGAATTAGTGATCGAGAGAGCAGCTGAGGGGAATTGAGTACAGAGAAATAGAGAAGGCAAATATTGTGCGGGAGAGCAGTGCAGCAACCAAGGAGAGTGACGCAGATCTAGCAAGGGCTCATGCAGGGCCACGCAGAGGCAGCCAAGCGCTACGCAGAGCACCAGAGAGGTCAGTGTGTCTGACGTAGAGGTCCAGACAGATGATGCAGGGCCTCTTGGGGCTGACACAGGACAAGAAAGGCTGACACAGGGCCAGTGTGAGACAGAGAGGGGCTGACGCAGTCCATATTGTGTAGACACTGGGGTTGCAGAGCAGTTTTTTGTTGAAGAGCTGCCAGAAGGATTTTCTAGGGTTTCAGCTAGGAGATTTCTCTCAAACTGTGAGGTATAGTTGCTAAGAAAATTATCTGTTGGGTAGGCTAGTTTCGGCACCCATATTGTACTTTTATATTGCTTAATAAGAAAACCCTTAGATAGTTGCACCGATTTTCCCACATTGGGTTTTTCTGGGGACATTAGTCCAAAAATAATGGTTTCGTGTGGCGTGCTTGTTCTTGTTTCTTTTATTTGTTGATATGTAATATGTTGAGCATGCACTGATGTTTATTTTCAATATTTACTTTGTAAATAACTTGTTAAAGAAACATAAAAAGTAGGTAGGAATAAATCAGAAAAATTGCATGAAGGGTTTCTAAAATAAGTAAATTTAGAAACTTCAACATGGTATCAGATCGTGATCGCATATCACAGGAGGACTAAAAGACATCAGTTGAGTGGAGCAATAGCAGCAGAAAATAGTTGTCCTGAGGTGACAGAAGCTTTCTCTAGCAGCACAAAAGCCAAGAAGTGTGATGCAGAGCCACGCAAAAGAAGCCGGGAGCTGCGCATAGCCTTAGAGAGGCCAGTGTTGCTGACGCAGAGGGCCAGAGGGCTAACGCAGACCCATCTGGGGTGATGCAGAGCCAACATGAGGCAGAGAGTGGCTAACGCAGTTCACAGGGAGGCAGTTACTAGAGTCTAGAAGGCTGCAAAAATATTGCAGAGTGGAGCTGATGAGGTATTGTAGTCAAAACAGTACCTAACAGAGCAGGCCCAGAGGAGTTGTTACTGAGGGTTTCTAGCCGAGGAACCTAGATCAGCAATTCAGTTGCATAAGACGATCAAAGTAGGGGGCATCTTGACAAGCGGCAGAAGGATTTCCAGGAAGGAAATCAGGACTCAGAGGGAGTCTGGAAGAGAAATTCCAGACAGGAAGTAGAGACTCAGAGGAGTCAAACAGAAAAATTCTAGGAGGGAATTAGAGGAGCGTCATGGAACTACACGTGGTAAGAGACTAGGATAGACTGGAAGGAGTATTGAACTTCACAGTCTGGAAGGCCAAAACCTTATCAGTGCTTGATAGGAATTGTGTCAAGAACTTTGCCTTGAAGGTTATAGCTATCTCAGTCGACCCCTAAACAACAAGTATGAAGAGGCGATGGCGAGGGTGAAGTTCATTATCCTTGACGGGGTCAAGGATCATGTGGTACCACATATAGTCGAGAAGGAAATGGCAGTTGAGATGTGGGAGGCTCTCAAGAACCTGTACCAGCATACGTCTATGCAGAGAAGAATGCTGCTCGAGAACCAGATGAAGTCGTAATTGATGAAGAAGGATAAATCGATTGACACCTTCCTCAGAGGACTGAATGAGATATGAAACCAGTTAACTACTATAGGAGCGACATCAGATCAGGAGCTTATGGTGAGGACATCCCTAAATGATGTCTCAAAAGATTGGGAAGTGTTTGTCCATAGTATCCTGGGCAGAGGGACTCTCCTACCTTGGGACAAGATGTGGGCAGCTCTTTGCCATGAAGAGATCAGACGGTAGTCGAAGACAAGTAGCAACAGCAAAGGGATCAAAGTTCAGTAGGAGGAAGAGGATTTGGCCCTAGCATTTGAGGGAAATCAGGAGAAGCGGAAGAAGAAATATCTCTCCAAGATCAAGTGCTTCCACTGTGGGGAGATGGGTTATTATGCGACCTAGTGCCCAAGGAAGAAGAGTAAGGGAGAGTCTTCCAAGACTAAGGTAGCGCCAACACAGGAAGAGAAGGAAGTTTTGACAGATGATGATTGTGCCATGAGTGCACATGCACCACTTTAGTGGAAGTGGGGAGACATCAAGCTGTAGTTAGGTGGTCTACAGGCGATGAGGGGTAGGATCCTCGAGCTACCCAGCCTCTTGGATTAGACCTTGCTACAGGAACCCCAACGAGGAGTAGCAGGACTGGCTGATGTGGGTAGAGACGGATGTAGATGGAGCGGCAGAGAGAGATACAGTGCAGGAGTCCCAAGATAGTGTGAGGCTAGCAGGCTGCAGCAGTGTGAGAGGCATGAAAGTGTTGCACCAGTGCAAGATGGCACAGAGAGGTGTGCAACGGTGCGAGATACAGGGAGTTGTTGTAGTAGTGCAGAGATCAGAGAGGGAGCACTTGTCAGTGGCAGAGGGAGCTTCAGCATCAATGGGTGTCTCTAGCCCAATAGGGAGGTTAGTTGGGAGATCAGTTACCTACTTCTCAGTAACTGAGTTGTAGTGCAATAATTGGCAGCACAATGTAGCATGATGAGAGGAGGTGCAGTGCGGATGCAGTGCTGGGAGAAAGGGCCAACAACGACACAGATGTAGAGGGAGCCATTGTACAGATGCAGAAATGGTAGTGGCAGAACCATGGGCAGCAATACAGGAGGCAGCAGTGCAGAGGATGTTGGGCAGGAAGGCATAGCATCAACACAGGTACCAATGTTGGATGATCAGAGTAATACTCAGTGAGGAGTATTGCTAGAGCACAGTCCTCGCTAAGAGGGAGTGTTGATTTGGGGTAGCATCGGATGTGCTCTAGCCACGAAATTTGGTGGAGAGGTTGGGGCACATGAGATATATAATACCCAAAAAGAGTTTGGGTAGATTCTAAACAAATCAGGAGATATTAAAATAATTAATATTTTTAATGGAGTCCCTAAGTCTAAACATAGGGAGAATAAAATATTAATGTGTATTAATATGAATCTGTGTTAGAATGGTCCAAAAGACATGGATCAAGCCAGATCTGATCTTAGCCATTGATTAGGGAATTAATCTCGGCCGTTGAGATGTCAACAGGAAAAGTATAAGAGGAGGCTTGAGGGTCACTTCGAGAGGCACACCAGATGATCAGTCATTCTATTCTCTAGAGCGGGGTTTGCTAAGAGAGATAGAATCAGTGATCGAGAGAGCAGCTAAGGGGCATTGAGTACAGAGAAATAGAGAAGGTAGAGATTGTGCCCGGAGAGCAGCGCAACAGCCAAGGAGAGTGATGCAAATCCAGCAAGGTCTCACGCAGAGGCAGCCAAGTGCTGCGTAGAGCACCAGAGAGGCCAGTGTGTCTGACGCAGTGGCCCACAAAACTGATGCAAGGCCTCGTGGGGCCGATGTAGGCCAAGAAAGGCTGATGCAGGGCCAGCATGAGACAAAGAGGGGTCAATGCAATCCAGATTGGGTAGACGCTGGGGTTGCAAAGCAATTTTGTGCTGAGGTGCTGCCGGAAGGATTTTCCGGCATTTCAACCAAGAGATTTGTCTTGAAGTGTGAGGTATAGCTGCTAAGGAAATTCTCTGTTGGGTATGCCAGTTTTAGCACCCAGATTGTACTTTGATATTGCTTAATAAGAAAACCATAAGATAGTTGCACCAGTTTTCCTGCATTGGGTTTTTCTGGGGACATTGGTCCAAAAATAATGTTATCATGTGGTGTGCTTGTTCTTGTTTCTTTTAGTTGTTGACATGTAATATGTTGAGCATGCACTAGTGTTTATTTTTAGTATTTACTTTGTAAATAACTTGTTAAAGAAAATTAACAAGTAGGTAGGAATAAATCAGAAAAAGTGATAGAAGGGTTTCTAAACTAAGTAAACTTAGAAACTTCAACATGGTATCAGGGTGTGATTGAAAATCACAAGAGGACTAAAATACATCAGCTGAGCGGAGCAATAGCAGCAGAAAGCAGTTGTCCCAAGGTGACAGAAGCTGTTTCTAGCAGCGCAGAAGCCAAGAAGTGTGACACAGAGATAGCCAGAGCCACGCAGAAGAAGTCGGGAGCTGCGCAGAGCCTCAGAGAGGCTAGCGTCGCAAATGCAAAGGGCCAGAGGGTTGACAGAGGGCATTCGAAGGCTGTCACAGACCCATCTGAGGTGATGCAGAGCCAGCGTGAGGTAGAGACGGGCTGACGCAGTTCACAGAGAGGCAGTTGCTAGAGTCTAAAAGGTTGCAAAAATATTGTAGAGTGGAGCTGATGAGGTTCTGTAGTCAGAACAGTACCTGATAGATCAGGGCTAGAGGAGTTGTTACCGAGGGTTTCTAGCCGAGGAACCTGGATCAGCAGTGTAGTTGCACAAGACGATTAGAGTAGGGGGCATCTCGACAAGTGGCAGAAGGATTTCCAGGAGGGAAATCAGGACTCAGAGGGAGTCCAGAAGAGAAATTCTAGACGAGAAGTAGAGACTCAGAGGAGTCGAACATAAAACTTTCAGGAGGTAAGTAGATGAGCGTCATGGCACTACACAGGGTAAGAGACCGGGATACACTGGATGGAGCATCAAAATTCGTAGTCTAGAAGTCCATAATCTTGTCAGTGCTCGACAGGAATCGTGACAAGAACTTTGCCTTGAAGGTTATAACTATCCCAGTCGACACCAATGATAACGACAAGTACGAAGAGGCAATGGCGAGGGCGAAGTGCATTATCCTTGACAGGGTCAAGGATCATGTGGTACCACATATAGCTGAGAAGGAAACAATAGTTGATATGTCAGAAGATCTCAAGAACCTGTACCAACATACTTTCGTGCAGAGAAAAATGCTTCTCGAGAACTAGATGAGGTTGTATCAGATGAAAAAGGATCAATCGATTGACACCTTCCTCGAAGGACTGAATGAGATCCAAGACCAATTGACTGCTATAGGTGTGACACCGGATCAGGAGCTTATGGTGAGGATAGCCCTGAATGCTATCTCAAAAGATTGGGAAGTGTTTGTCCAGAGTATCCTAGGCAGAGGGACTCTCCTACCTTGGGACGAGATGTGGGCAGTTCTTTGCCAGGAAGAGATCAGACGGCAGTCGAAGACAGGTAGCAGCAGTAAAGGGATCAAAGTTCAGCAGGAGGAGGAGGATGTGGCCCTAGCATCTGAGGAAAAGTAGGAGAAGTGGAAGAAGAAAGATCTCTCCAAGATCAAGTGCTTCCACTGTGGGGAGATGGTTCATTATGCAACCCAATGCCTAAGGAAGAAGTGTAAGGGAGAGTCTTCCAAGATTAAGGCAATGCCAGCACGGGAAGAGAAGGAAGTTTTGACAGACGATGAATGTGTCATGAGTGCACACGCACCACTTGAGCGGAAGTGGGGAGACATCAAGTTATAGTCAGGTGGACTATAGGCGATGAGGGGCAAGATCCTCGAGGTACCCAACCTCTTGGATTATACCTTGCTACAGGAGCCCTAATGAGGAGTAGTAGGACTGGTTGATGTGGGTAGAGACAAATTCAGATGGAGCGACAGAGAGAGCTACAGTGCAGGAGTCCCGAGATAGCGCGAGGCTAGTACGCTGCAGCAGTGCGAGAGGCACGGGAGTGTTGCACAAGTGCAAGATGACATAGAGAGGTGTGCAATGGTGCGAGATGCAGGGAGTTGTTGCAGCAGTGCACAGGTCAAAGAGGGAGCACTTGTCAGCAGTAGAGGGAGCTTCAGCATCAGCGAGTGTCTCTAGCCCAACAGGGAGGTTAGTTGGTAGATCAGTTACCTACTTCTCAGTAACCGAGTTGCAGTGCAACAGTAGGCAGCATCATGCAACATGATGAGAGGAGGTGTAGTGCGGATGCAGTGCTGGGAGAAAGGAACAGAAGGAACATGGATGCAGAGGGAGCTGTCATACAGATGTAGCAGTGGCAGTGGCAGAACCATAGGCAGCAATGCAGAGGATGTTGGGCAGGAAGGGATCAAAATTCAGCAGGAGGAGGAGGATGTGGCCCTAGCATCTGAGGAAAAGCAGGAGAAGCAGAAGAAGAAATATCTCTCCAAGATCAAGTGCTTCCACTGTGGGGAGATGGTTCATTATGCAACCCAATGCCTAAGGAATAAGTGTAAGGGAGAGTCTTCCAAGACTAAGGCAGCGCCAGCACGGGAAGAGAAGGAAGTTTTTACAGACGATGATTGTGTCATGAGTGCACACGCACCACTTGAGCGGAAGTAGGGAGACATCAAGTTGTAGTCAGGTGGACTACAGGCGATGAGGGGCAGGATCCTCGAGGTACCCAACCTCTTGGATTAGACCTTGCTACGGGAGCCCTGATGAGGAGTAGTAGGACTGGATGATGTGTGTAGAGACAGATGCAGATGGAGTGACAGAGACAGCTACAGTGCAGGAGTCCTGAGACAGTGCAAGGCTAGTAGGCTACAACAGTGCGAGAGGCACGGGAGTGTTGCACAAGTGTAGGATGGCTTAGAGAGGTGTGCAACAGTGTGAGATGTAGGGAGTTGTTGCAGCAGCGCAAAGGTCAAAGAGGGAGCACTTGTCAGCAGTAGAGGGAGCTTCAGCATCAGCAGGTGTCTCTAGTCCAATAGGGAGGTCAGTTGGGAGATCAGTTACCTACTTCTTAGTAACTGAGTTGCAGTGTAGCAGTGGGCAGCATGATGCAGCATGATGAGATGAGGTGTAGTGCAGATGCAGTGTTGGGAGAAAGGACCAATAGCAACACGAATGCAGAGGGAGCTGTCATATAGATGCAGCAGTGGCAGTGGCAGAACCATAGGCAGTAGTGCAGAGGATGTTGGGCAGGAAGGCCTAGCATCATCATAGGTATCGATGCCGAATGATCATAGTAATACTCAGTGAGGAGTATTGCTAGAGCACAGTCCTCGCTAAGAGGGAGTGTTGATTTGGGGTAGCATCTGATGTGCTCTAGCCATGAAATTTAAAGGAGAGGTTGGGGCACATGAGATATCCAATACCCAGAAAGGGTTTGGGCAGATTATAAACAGATCAGGAGATATTAAAATAATTAATATTTTAATGGAGTCCCTAAGTCTAAACTAAGGGAAAATATAATATTAATGTGTATTAATATGAATCTGTGTTAGAATGGTCCAAAAGACATGGATCAAGTCAGATTTAATCTTAGCCATTGATTAGGGACTTAATCTCGGCCGTTGAGATGTCAACAGGAAAAGTATAAGAGGAGGCTTGATGGTCACTTGGAGAGGCACACCAGATGATCAGTCATTCTATTCTCTAGAGCAGGGTTTGCTAAGAGAGATAGAATCAGTGATCGGGAGAGTAGCTGAGGGGAATTGAGTACAGAGAAACAGAGAAGGCAGAGATTGTGTCAGGAGAGTAGCACAACAGCCAAGGAGAGTGATGCAGAGCCAATAAGGGCTCACACAGGTCCATGCAGATACAGCCAAGTGTTGCGTAGAGCACCAGGGAGGCCAACGTGTCTGATGCAGAGGCCCAGACAGTTGATGCAGGGCCTCCTGGGGCTGATGCAGGCCAAGAAAGGCTGACGTAGGTCCAGTGTGAGACAGAGAGGGGCTGACACTGTCTAGATTGGGCAGACGCTGGGGTTGTAGAGCAGTTTTGTGCTGAGGAGAAGCCGAAAGGATTTTCAGGGGTTTCAGCCAAGAGATTTCTCTCAAACTGTGAGGTATAGCTGCTAAGGAAATTCTTTGTTGGGTAGCCCAATTTCGGCACCTAGATTGTACTCTGATATTGCTTAATAAGAAAACCCTCATATAGCCGCGCTGGTTTTCCCGCATTGGGTCTTTCCGGGGACATTGGTCCAAAAATAATGGTGTCATTTGGTATGTTTGTTCTTGTTTATTTTAGTTTTTGATCTGTAATATGTTGAGCATGCACTTGTGTTTCTTTTCAGTATTTACTTTGTAAATAACTTGTTAAAGAAAATAACAAGAAGGTAGGAATAAATCAGAAAAAGTGCATGAAGGGTTTCTAAACTAAGTAAACTTAGAAACTTCAACAACTCCCCTTTCGCTGATTACACCCCCAATCATCTCTCCTCCCACCTGGGTCCACATTCCTTGACTGGGTCCACATAGGGTCAGCCAATCCCTCTCCTTGACCCACATTTAGGTTGGGCCTGGAATGATGCCCATAGGTTGATGCAACTTAAAGAAAAAGAAAAAGCATAATTGGCCACATTCAATAGGAAATTGTACCGCAAAATGCAAAAGATGGTCGGGACAAAATTATTTAGCAGGTGGGTAAAATCCATGACATGAGCTCTACACCATTCCATGGCCATCACCCTAGATCCTACACGACCCTTGATGAACCTTCTTTATTATTTAGGAACTCATGATTTTCCCAACCCCTGGTGGGTGATGAACTGCCCCAACTTATAAGGGGGTATCCACTACTATACTTTACACATCATGCTCTCATTATCTAGAGCTACAAGCAGTTAACCAAAGAAAATTATAAAAAGGCAAAAGGCACATGAAGAAGGGTGGAAAATCAAGGCTGGGGTAACTCATGCACCATAATTTCTCCCTCCTACACATTATTTACCCAAGTGTAGGCTTCCCTTTTAATAACTACTCTTGTACCATGGGATGTGATCCAGGTTTCCCTTTCATTCCCTACTCCATTCCTTCATTATGCCATATGCCACCACCATTTGAAGGATGTACCACTAACATACCACCCCCTTTAGAGGTAGAAACCACCTAACAAGATGTCTAGTTAACCCTATTTGGATCTGGGAGACATTAACACAAACCAACGGTCACTATGGAAGGGAATGACATTATGAAGTTTTCACTTGTTATCCATAGTTTATAAACTCTTCTAATTGATTTATTTAATGACTTGGTGTGCTGGAAGGCGTGGGGATGCATTGGATCTTATGTAAGATTGCAAGTGGTTTCCATTTTGGTTTAGTCTCCCTATACAGGTTCCTAACCCCAAAGGGCCATGGGCCTTCACACCAACATACACTCCATGGATTTACACAAGCATTCAAAGATTGCTAGCGGTTCACTTATTGGACGAGGAAGATGCGCCTGATCCATCATGCCCAGTTGGCCCCAGAGTTGCATGATACACTTGGCAGATGATCCAGGGCTTGCACGATGATGTGGAATCACCTACACTATCATCCTATCCCTTTCAGGTGATCTACATGCATCTTCGATTTTTTTGGAGACCCATGAGGACACTTGTGTGCCCCCATATGTCATTTGGAGCACCACAAGTTATTACAAGGGGCCAAACCCTTGTCCATTGCTTTTGGGACTTCAACTACACATTATGGAACATATGGACTCCATTAGGCATCCTCCAAGGCCCAATGGCATGCACTATTCATTATTCGACCTCTGAGAGGCTTATTCTTTTGTTTATGATCTAATTTGGAGGGCTTGTCACCAAAAGTTAGTTATTTTGCACATTATTTTATTATAGGGGCTAATGTAGGTCTATTTAGATAAATCAAACTCATTAAAAGTGTACAAATACTAGTGATGTGAATTCATTTTAGCATCATCACTGGGTTTGGATCATATCTTCTTGTGAGATTTTCAATATCTTTTGAGGATGAGACTTTTTGGATGAATGGATGAATTTTGATGTTTAGTTATTATTCCTTTTCTTGGAGCTTCTATGATTGGCATATCTTGGTGATTGGATATATTATTCTTACATGTAAGTACTATGTTACTGTTATTTTGATTCTTTATTTTGTTGCATTCACGATATTGCAATTTTCTCTATTCTAAGGTTAATTTCCTGCTTTTCTTGGAACGAAATTGTGGAAATTAAATCTCTAAATACTTTTGTATCATGATTGGGCCATGTTTGAATGAATAAATTTTCCTAGAGACATCCTTGTCTTGAAAATTCACCAAATATTGTTGAACGAAGTAAAAATGACCTTGAAGCTACTTCCATTAAGCCATAATTCCCAACGAAGTTGTCTTTTAGGCCTACTTGACAAGTGGAAATCAATCCAAACTCTAAATATTCCATGAATCCATCTCTCCAAAAGGACAAAATACTATTCCTCCTCTGGTGATGAATTTAAATCTTATTTCTTTCACCTTCCCTTATTTTTCTATGCCTGGCCTACGTAGGTCACCTAGGGAACTAATCATCTCACAATCTAGCCATCCAAATACTTCGATTTTTGTTCCACAATTGCGTTGGTGTGTCCTAAAGAATCCCTCCAAATTTCATGAGATTAGGATGGTGGGATTTTGAGATATCACAAGCCCTATATTGAAGACCAATTCTTGCTCTTGGCTTTCCCTTAGGCTAGAAACCTCACTGGGATCCTTGCATTGCCTTTCATTTAAAATTCATTCCTTGATCCCTTTCCACTCCCTAATTAGTTCAATTATATCGTTGGTTGCTAAATCCTATCCTCTGGACCTAACCTCAGGTCCACTTGGTCCTGTGAGGTCCCATGCACTATCAAGGTTAATTCTTCAAAGATCACCTGGAACCCAAGTTTCCACAAGAATTATAGGGCTTAGCGATCTCCTTTATAAAACACATGCTAAAAACCTAACCGTTCAAATTCTCCCCAAGCCCTTCCTAGAGAGCCTTCCATCTTGTCTTCCAAGACAAGCAAGCCACAATATTGAGCCTCTCTTGTGAATAGGCTTCCAAGATCACCTTTCATCCTTTCTTTGATCTATTCATCTTTGTGATCCTTGTCATACTGGGTCTCCTCATTTTGACGAAAATCCGTAAAGAGTAGGAAGATTTAGCTGAGGTGGTAGTGGGCTATTGCTCCATTATTTCCCTTGACCTAGCAATTGTCCCTTTATGATTCCCTCCTAGGACCCCTGCTAATTTGAGCAGTAACATTTTGGTGCTATTTCTAGGGACACGAAACATGTGTTTTGTTCCCCATACAACACATTGAAATATCATTATTGGTGACTCCATTGAAAGAATGAAGCCATGTTTCTTCATTGAACTTTAAGGTGAATGCTTGTAGGTTGAAGCACACATTTTTCTAGGCATCACCGTGGCAACTCCTACAAAATTTACATGTATACTCGAAGTAGGGTGTCTTTTTTTGATGGTTTTCCCACTTTGGATATTACTAGTGTCCCTAGGCACCCTAATCATGTCACGGGAAGGATGGTACATGGGCTACCCGTGTTTGATGGTGACCCAAGCTCCGCAACTGACCATGCGGAAATATTTAATGCACATACATCAAAGGAGAAAGTGGTCCACCATTGAGATGTCCTTATGTTGTTATTCTTTAGTTCTCTCTATGGTCATAACTCATGGTTGCAGAATCGTGAACCTAGGAGCATCTCATTTATTGAGGAGTTCGTTGATGGATTTCTTAGGCATTTTCAAGTATGCTCCTCATTGAGCATTCAAGACAAAGGCTTCATCGAGCATCATCAAGACCTTGAGAATATAAGTGATGAATGGGAAGATGAGTCCTCCTTAGGTCCACATGATGAAAATAATTATTTTGAAAACACATGTGTTGGGAAGGATGAGTCCATAGAAAGTGAAGTTGAGACTAACCTTACCTTTCTCAAGGATATTACTCCTTTCTCAAGGATATTACTCTCGATGAATCGTCTTTTGAGAACCTTGAAGAAGGTGACCCCATTAGCCCCTTGGAAGATGACATTGAATATTACTTCCATATTGAAAAGGAGAGACGGGAAATTGTTTGTCCTCAATTTGATTGTGCTGCCATTTATGACACCAATAAGGAAGATGAGATTCAGAGTGGTCTCCCCTTTCTCTCGGGCATTATTTATGATGACATATCCATCGATACCTTGGAGAAGAAGGGTCATTATTTTACCTTACATGAAGAGGATGATTTTGAGGAGGAAAAACTCGTTGACTATAATACTTCACCCTCCCATTTTCCTTATCCTTTTGTTCATCACTTCAAGTCTTCCACAAGTGATTCCTTCACCCCTTTTCAAATGATCACGAGTGACCATGAGCCCTTTTCCCCTTTTGAGTATGGTGTCAAGGAAGAACCCTTCATTGACTATACTTTATCTCCTTTGGCACACCCTCAAGATCATGATCAATTTATAATCCCCCCTTTTCGGTATGATCATCATGGGAAACCTACTTGTGTTTTTCCATCTCATTAGTCTCCCTTGCCTACTAATCATAATCCTATAGAGGCCATAAAATATGACATAAATGATAAGGACCATAATAGAAATAATATGCCCGAGGTTTCCATCTATCAAAAGTTTATGAGCCTAATCATTGACATCTCTATATTTTGGCTAGAAGAGAGGATCTCATGGACTAGATTACATCCTTTTCTTTCCTCTTCTCATGTGATCATCCATGTGTGGGCATTCTATTTTCCTACCTCCCACCGGCCTTATCATCCATGTGATTCTGTCCACATTCGCTTTGGCATTTTCTACATGAGTAATCATATAGGCCAACATATTTATATTGATTTGATGATATGTTGGTTGCACTGGCTTTATGATTACACTTAGTATTAGTTTTGTACCATATGCATGTTAGGGTAGGATGCATTGCATGCTGATTTTTGCATTAGAAATAATGACATATAATATTTCTCATGGTAGATTAGCTGCATTTAGATTAAAATTTGCATATTTTATTTTTTTTGTTGATTTTACAACCTAACACTAAGCATGGGTCATCATAAGACACCATAAAAACATGCTACCCCATGGGTTTAGTATTTGATATGTGTAGGTAATAGGTCTACGGTAACCAAGAGATTTTTGGTGTTCTCATGACCTACCATTCAAGTAGCTTTGCCCACTTTTCTAAGATATCATGTCCTAGTTGGATCCAGATGTTACCCACCATTTTGTGGGTGATATCCCTAGGAGAAAAAATTTCCTCATGATGGTCCTCAGCTGACAACCAACAACCCCTCGCAACAACTACCTATCTCAATGTGTCATTTCTCCACCACCTTTTTCAACCATGTGGTCCCTCACCCATATGTCATGATTGTATGTTTCAAGGTGGGCCTCCCAAACCTAAAGGTATGCCTTATTATTTGGTAATTGAAAATTGTAGTTCATTTATCATGGAAACTTTGGGCATGGATTAATGGGTAAATTCATAGGAAATAGTGATATAGGTCGGTGCTCTTGTCCCCTAGGTCTCTTTTGGGATGTTAACCTTGTGCCCTAGTCTTGTGGGATCTCTTTTATTGACCTATTGGTTTTAGGGATGGTACTACATGGGAAACCCTAATTATGGTTGCCTGGTGCCATTCCCCGATTCGCATATATTACTCCCCTTCCGCTCATTACACCCCCAATCATATCTCCTTCAACCTGGGTCCATATTCCTCCACTGGATCCACATAGGGTCATCCAACCCCTCCCCTTTCCCCACATCTTGGGTCAAGCCTGGAATGACGCCCAAAGGTTGATGCAACTAAAAGAAAGAGAAAAGGAATAATTGGCCACATTCTTCAGGAAAGTGTACCACAAAATGCAAAAGATGGCCAAGACAAAATCATTTAACATGTGAGAAAAATCCTTGGCATGAGCTCTACCCCATTCCATTGCCATTGCCCTACTTCTTAAATGGCCCTTGATGAGCCTCCTTTATCATTCAAGAACCCATGACTGTCCCAACCCTTGGTGGGCAATGAACTTCCCCACCTTATAAGGGGGTATCCACTGCTATACTTTATGCATCATGCTCTCATTATCTAGAGCCCTGAATAGTTAACCAAATAAAATCATAAAAAGGCAAAAGGCACATGAAGAAGGGTGGAAAAATCAAGGTCGGGGTAACTCATGCACCACGATTGATCCCTCCTACACATTATTTACCCAAGTGTGGGCTTCCCTTTTATTAGCTATCCTTGTACCATGGCATGTGATCCAAGTTGACCCCTTTCATTCCTTACTCCATTCCATCATTATTCCACATGCCACCACCATTTCAAGGGTGTACCACAGACATACCACACCCTTTAGAGGTATAAACCACCTAATAAAATGCCTAGTTAACCCTATTTAGAGCTGGGAGACATTAGAATAAGCCAAAGCCCACTACATAAGGGAATGCCATTATGAAGGGCTCACTTGTTATCCATGGTTTATTAACTCTTCTACTTGATTTATTTAATGACTTGGTGTGTTGGAAGGCACGGGGATGCATTGGATCTTATGCAAGATTACAGGTGGTTTCCATTTGGGTTTAGTCTTCCTATACATGATCCTGACCCTAGAGGACTACATTGGCAGATTAGGGTGTGTGTAGAGATCCATGGGCCTCCACAACAATAGACAACACTTCATAGATCCCCACATCTCTTCAGAGATTGTTCATGGTTCACTTATTGGATGAGCAAGATGCACTTGATCCATCATGCGCAATTGGCCCCATAGTTGCACCATACACTTGGCAGATGATCCAAGGATTTCACGATGATGTGGCATCATTGACACCATCATCCTAGCTCTTGCAAGTGATCTACATGCATCTTAGATTTGTTTGGAGACCCATGATGACACTTGTGTTCCCCCACATGTCATTTGGAGCACTACAAGTTATTACAAGGGGCCAACCCCTTGTCCACTTATTTTGGGACTTCAACTACACATTATGGCACATATGGACTCCATTAGGCCTCCTCCAAGTCCCAATTACATGCACTATTCATTATTCGACCTCTTGAGAGGATTATTCTTTTGTTTATGAGCTAGTTTGGTGGGCTTATCACCAAAGTTAGTTATTTTGCACATTATTTTATTATAGGGGCTAATGTAGGTCTATTTAGATAAATCAAAATCATTAGAAGTGTATAAATAAAAGTTATGTAAATTCATTTTAGCATCATCATTGGGATTGGATCATATCTTCTTGTGAGATTTTCGCTATCTTTTGACGATGAGACTTTTTGGATGAATGGATGAATTTCGATGTTTGTTTATTCTTCGTTGTCTTGGAGCTTCTATTATTGGAATATTTCGGTGATTGGATATATTATTCTTACATGTAGGTACTATGTTAATTCTCTTTTGGTTCTTTATTTTGATGCATTCACGATATTGGGATTTTCGTTATTCTAGGGTTAACTTGCCACTTTTCTTGGAACGAAATTGTGGAAATTAAATCTCTAGATAGTGTTGTATCATGATTGAGCCATGTTTGAATGAATGAATGTTCCTAGAGACATCCTTGTCTTGAAAATTCACCAAATATTTTTGAACAAAGTATAAATGACCTTGAAGCTACTTCCACTAAGCCCTAATGCCCAACAAAGTTGTCTTTTAGGCCTCTTTGACAAGTGGAAATCAATCCAAACTCTAAATCTTCCATGACTGCATCTATCCCAAAGGAAAAAGGACTGATCCTCCTCTAGTGATCACTTTAAAGCTTATTTATTTCACCTTCCCATCTCTTTCTAAGCCTAACCTACATAGGTCACCTAGGACATTAATTATCTCACAGTCTAGCCATCCAAATGCTTTGATTTGTGTTCGACAATTGCACTGGTGTGTCCTCAAGAAGCCCTCCAAATTTCATGAGATTCCGACGGTGGGATCTTGATATATCTCAAGCCCTAGCTCAGAGACCAATTCTTGCCCTTGGTTTCCCTTAGGCTAGAAACTTCACTGGGATCCTTGCAGTGTCTTTCATTGAAAATTCATTCCTTGATCCCTTTCCCCTCCCTAATTAGGTCAAGTATATGATTGGTTGCTAAATCCAATCCTCCTGACCTAACCTCGGGTCCACTTGGTCTCGTGTGGTCCTATGCACTATCAAGGTTAATTCTTAAAAGATCACCTAGAACCCAAGTTTCCACATGAATTATAGGGCTTATGGATCTCCTTTATAAAACACATGCTCAAAACCTAACCCTTGAAATTATCCCCAAGCACTTCCTAGAGAGCCTTCCATCTTGTCGTCCAAGATAAGCAAGCCACAATCTTGAGCCTCTCTTGTGAATAGGCTTCCATGATCACCCTTCATCCTTTCTTTGATCTATTCATATTTTTTATCCTTGTCATACCAGGTCTCCTCCTTTCAGTGAAAGTCCATAAAGAGTAGGGAGATTTAGCTGAGGTCACAATGGGCTATTGCTCCATTGTTGCACTTGACCTAAAAATTGTCCCTTTAAGATTCCCTCCTAGGACCCATGCTAGTTTGAGCAGTAACAAATCCCACTTCCATAAATTTCCCATTCCTCTGTTTGTACCATTGGGTGGCCAATATCTATGTCATTGATCTATACAAGTGAATTAAGAAGTGATTGCCTATCTTTGCAGACCTAGAAAAGAAATTTAAATTCCTTGTCTTGGAGAAATTGGAGGAGAGGAGCCAACAACGTGTGTAAACCCTCCAAACCCTTGATCGCAGCTAAATCAATTTTGATCCTATCCCCCTTGATTGCATGTAATTTATATTTTTGCAGCTTGCAGGGGTTGATAAAAGAGAGAATCAACCTAGATCAAGTGCAATATTTGTAGACTTGAAAGGTTAGATCATGTAATAAAGTGGAGAATTTCATATTTTGAATCTGGTCATTGTGAGGAAATGCAGGCCTTGAAGGGGTACTCGAGGATCAAGTGTAGGGTAGATATAATAAAACTGGAAGAAATCTAGAGTTACTACAAAAATTTTGGAGGCAACCACATATCCATCAAAACGAGACAAAGCAATGAACCCCGTGATACTTGGAAAGAAGATTAGATATGTACAACCCTACAACAAAAATGTGAGAGGCATTTATTATTATTATTATTATTATTACATCCAAATAATTTCCCTTAATATTCAATACATGCCACTATTAAAATTAAGTCTTGAGTCAAGGCCTTTGTGGTTAAGCCCCATGATAAATTACAATTAAAAGTGCATAGTAAATATCCAATTAAATCCTTCTCTACTTAGTTTCAGTACTACAGTGTATTGTGACAATAAAATTGCAATACAAGCATAACCCGGTCACACAGTAAGATGAAGCATGTTTAGCTTCATGCGCACTACCTCAGACAGTGGATATAGTATAAAGTGGTTTCTCTTATTTAGAGCCAGATAGATTCTCAAATTGCTTCTATTTTGACTAAGCCATTAAGAAAAGCCTGGGCGTGGGGACAAAATGGATAAGGGGTAGTTTCAGTGGGGTCAAAGGGGTAGTTTCAATGGGGTCTAAGGAAAAATTGTATCCTTTGATAAATTGTTTGACAATAAAGAGTGTATTTCCAAAATTGCTTAAGAATGCATTTCAATTAAATCTTTCTCTAGTTTTGGTGGGGGGGAGAATGGTTCTATGATAAAGGGTGGGAAAAAATGGTTATATGATAAATTGCTTGACAATTAAGAGTGTATTTCCAAAATTGCTTAAGAGTGTATTTTCAATTAAATGTTTCTCTAGTTTCAGTGGGGGAAAAATGGTTATATTCTCTAGTTTTGTTGGGGGGGAAATTTGTCTATGATAAATTGTTTGACAATTAAGAGTGTGTTTCCAAAATTTCTTAAGAGATGTATTTTCAATTAAAGCTTTCTCTAGTTTAAGTGGTGGAAAATGGTTCTATTCTCTATTTTTGGTGGGGGGGGAATGGTTCTATGATAAGGGGTGGGGAAAAATGGTTCTATGATAACTTGCTTGACAATTAAGATTGTATTTCCAAAATTACTTAAGAGTGTATTTCCAATTAAAGCTTTCTCTAGTTTCATGGGGGAAAAATAGTTTTATCCTCTAGTTTCAGTGGGGGCGAAATGATTCTATGATAAGGGGTAGTTTCAGTGCGGGTGGGGGGGAATGGCGCTATGATAAATTGCTTGACAATTAAGATTGTATTTCCAAAATTGCTTAAGAGCGTATTTCAAATTAAATATTTCTCTAGTTTCATGGGGGGGAATGGTTTTATGATAATAACTTGACAATTAAGAGTGCATTTTCTATACTCTAGTTTAGGTGGGGGGGAATGGTTCTATGATAAGGGGTAGTTTCAGTTGGTGTGGTGGGAAAATGGTTCTATGATAAATTGCTTGACAATTAAGAGTGTATTTCCAATTAAAACTTTCTCTAGTTTCGGTGGGGGTAAAATAGTTCTATGATAAAGAGTGTATGAGTGTATTTCCAATTAAATCTTTCTCTAGCTTGACCGGGGGGGAATCGTTCTATCATAAATTTCTTGAAAATTAAGGGTGTTTTTCTAATTAAAGCTTTCTCTAGTCTCGGTGGGAGCAATTAGGCCCTATGATAAATTGCTTGACATTTAAGAGTGCATGGGTGTATTTCCATTAAAGCTTTCTCTAGATCTTTTTCTATCTGTCTCTACTTCGTTGTATTTGAAGTACTAAACATGCTTTTGTTCACTTCAAAGAGGGGCATGTTTATCATTTATTGAATATTATTGGGTCAAATTTTAAAATCCTGTCGAAATCAAATTGTAATTTGTAATTAAATACCCTATTAATAATTATAATTGTAATTTATAACTAATGACTCTAGCAATAGTTGTAATTTTAAGTTGTTGATAAGAGTCGAGTGATATACTCTATTTTTTTAGCTATCGCAAGGTCAAGTCCAAGTCCCTATAGCAGTCATTTACAGTTTATGCAATGTCTCTTGTGCATTATATTCTTCAATGTCTTGATTGTGGGCATTTGATAAATCATTCATGTCTAAACTAATAAATTTATTTCGGAATTAGAGAATCTGGAAGGACCCAAGAACTGCAAGACTTCGAGGTTTCATATGCATAATATATTAGTCTTCATGATTGTGGAAATATATTTGTAATGGAGACAGAGCTCCAATTAAGCCTACTGATGCTAGAGAACTAGCAAAATGGGAAGTTGGAGATGAAAATGTAGTTGCACATTCACAATATTTGTCATTGATGAGATGTGTATCAATATTGAAAGTGTGTTTTATACTTGGAATGCATGGAAAACTTTTAAAAAGATGTTAGATACTAAATATAAATCCAAAAGGGTTCAACTTCATACTAAACCACTGAATTAAAATATGGCTGAAGGGGAAGATGTTTTAGAATACATCTTTCATTTGATAAATATATGACAAGAGTTAGTAAAAGATGTGGAAGAAAGTTTTATCACCTCCATCCTAATGAATGGTTTGCCACCCTCTTACAAACATTTTTTAGAAACATTAAAAATTGTTGATAAATTGGAGAACCAAATTTTTTATTCCCTTGGTGACTTGTTGGTCCAACATGATAATACATGTGGTAAAAAGAACTCCTAAGGGGAAGATCTTCTTGTTGCCAACTAAAGGAAAGGAGAAATCTCAAGATGGATAGGTTCATCCAATTAAAATACCAGAGTAAGAGGTTCATACAGTGTGAATACAAGAGAAATATGTACTTCTAATGGAAGTACACAAAGAAGAGGGTCATATAGTGAAAACTATAGAAGAAGAGGAAGAAATAAATACTTTGGTTGTAGTAGTAGTATAATCCAAGGAAGAGATGTTGCACATATGTTGTCATTGATGTCAAATGCAATTGTTAGAAATAATTTTGGGGGAGGGGGTGAACCAATATTTCGTGTTAATTCCACTTTTACTTAGTTTTAAATCTTCTTTTGAGTGATAGCATACCTATAAATAAGCAAGTAACACATATTAACCATGAGCATGCAAGAAACACATATCAACACATATGGACACCAAATATTAGGTGGAAAACCCAATTGGGAAAACCACCGTTGTTCTTGTCTTTGTCTTCTTCTTCTTATTATAAAGAAAATACTATATTACATCTTGCACTGGCACAAACTTCTACCAATGTGTACGCTCCTACCTATTGGAGGCTACCACCTCCTTTTGTTTCTCTAGCTACCACTGGAAGGAAGCCACCACTCCCTGATCAAATTTATGTCCACCACCGAAAGGAATATGCCACTTCCTTACTGAAGGCTCCAACCCTCAAACCCTTATGGACCTTGTTTCAAAATATTTCATATTGGATCCACCTGACTCAAACACACCTCAAATCCTGCAAGCCATGTTTCATCCAATATTCAAACTAGACCCCCATAAAACATTCTACTCAATCACTGAATATAATTATGATATAGTAACATAACTATTTTTTCAATAATCAAATCAACTAATGGAAAATAATAGTTGCATACATTAGTGACCAATCAATGTTTCTGTTCATATCATCCACACTACAATATAAATAACCACACAAATCTCTCTCACATAGCTAATGCCAAATTGTAATCCAACAACATCAAAATTCCGAAAATCAACAACATTTATTCATAGATGACTCAACCATCAACAACTTCATGAATTTGACTTTACTTTTTAACATTCTATCCAACACTTTAACTTCACTCAAATCCAACCATTACGTTAGCTCACTATGACAATACATTAACCAATAATATGATCTCACCCAAACTTACAAGACTTGATCAAGACAATATATTTGTAAACCCTAAAGTAATATAATTATAGCATCAACCCTTCAGCATACAATACATAGCATCAGCATTGCAATATTCAACATGATCAACATATACTTTGCAACTTCACTGTTGAAAACTGAGCAACAAGCATATGAGGATGCTACAATTACCAACATCCATCATTTCTTGTAACACATTGGTTAGCCCCAATCAAACCAAGAAAAATGCATCATAATAACTCAATATATATCTAAATCAAAAATACATGTAACTATACAAAAATTTCCCCTACAATAAACACAAAAACCCTGCAACATCTTTTTCACAACTACTATATCATCATGGAAACAACCCCTACGCTCATGAGAATATCAAGCATAAATACACTCAGTTTCTATCTTCATCTATGTATATAATCAATACTAAACCTCTGCATTGTGCCCTCAACCTCTACAAAAAGCAACACCGAAGTCTCAAAGAACAAGCAACAACATTAAATCTATTTACAAACTGACTTCAATCTTGCATATAATACACATCAAATTCATTGACAAACTCTGCCATAGAAAAGCCTTTGCCTTAGTGAACCTCTACCTTGATTTTTGTACTACACATTACAACTCTTGTATCATGCACACTAATATTCAAATGCATCTCTAGTACAACAATAGCAGATGGAAAATGATGGCAAGGAAGAGACGAAAGAGGAGACCTGATGAGGGTTAGGGTTTCGGTCGGAGTTTCTGAAGACTGAAGCATTGTCCCCCTGAGCCTGCACCTATACCGTTTATGGCCACTCTGTTTACTGTATGATAGATGTCGTTTCACCACCATCATTCCCCATTGCAATCAAGTTTATTACCCCTTCTTTTTTCACTGACCTCTCCTCGACTTTCCTCCACCTGCTCCCTGCCTCAACAGCGATTGGCGCATTTTTCTTTACGGTGGCAGCTGGCGTGGGACTTTCGAGGCGGTTGTGGATGACCTAATGGATTATTCAGAGGACCCATTATAGGGCGTCCCCATCTGGACAACACTGCATGCAAACCCAGCAGGTTTGCTCCACTATAGCTGCAAGCTATCTGACACTATAGCGAAGCTGCCTTTAATCTCAGGACCCTCGTGTTCGGTTGTTACCCTCCCAGAGGTCACCCCCTCCTTAGCCAACTTATTCAACTCCTCCTCTGTCGCCATCCACCCTAAACTTTGTGGACTTATCCATAAGCCCTAATCTGGCTGACACCTCCTCAAACCTCGCATCCTTCCCACCATCTGCAGGCTCCCACATTCCTTCTATTGGGTTATCCGGCGAACCCTTGGTCACTACTGTAGGGGTTCATTTGGCATTGAACTCTTCGGCCCCTCCATCTGGAAATTTCACCGAGATCCCGCCCATCTTCGGAGCTTTCCCATCTGGGCCTCCTACAGACCCTCCTAACCCTAATACAAACCCTCTTTCGAGAGGCCCATCGTAGGCCCATTCTGATGCAGGGCACAAGCCAAGCAAGAAGCAAAGGTGCATAAGATATAAAGCTCAGGACGTAATTCTCAGTTTGGGTGAGGATGTCGAGTGGGAAGACACATGGATACAACGGATTGAGTTCTGGTTGGAAGAGTACGAGGACGAAATTACACTGCGGCCAGGCCGAAGCAATGGACAACCGAAGTATGGGGACATCATTTGGCCGATCTTCCCTTTGTAAAAACCTTCATCAGGGCATGGTTTGCGTTAATATTTGCAAGGGTCGAGCATACAAACTGGGTCCTATCATCAGTCTGGCATATTGAATAGGCTCCCGTCCTCCTACGCTAGTGGAATCCCCTCTTTAATCCAAAGAGAGAGCAACTTGGGGCTAGCCCCCTTTGGGTTAGCCTACCAAGACTACCCCTACAGTTATGGTCTGAAGACATATTTAGGTGCATTTGGAATACCCTAGGTACATACTTGGAACATGACAAATCCTTCCTGTCGACCGACATGATGGCTTACACAAGGATTCTAGTACATCTAGATACCAGGGAGGGTCTACAGGAGCACATTACGCTCCAATGGAGAAATTTTTCAAGGTTGCAGATATTGGATTATGAAGGGGTTCCCTTTAGATGCAAGAGATGCCATAAGGTTGGCCATCTATTTCGAGACTACCCACTTAACATTAAGGCGAGAGCAGGGGAGTTTGGCAAGGCAATTCTGACAAGGAAAAATCAAATGCAAGAGGAGTATCCCCCCTCTGGAGATACTGAGATCCATACTGAACCTGAAGCAGCCAATGAGACACCCGCAAAGGAGGTCCCGAAGAAGCACGATAAAACACCTCATCAACCTCCCTCTTCTCCACTCACCAAGGCAAAGGCAGCTTCCGGGGCTGCGTTATCTTTGGGTAAGAGTACTTCTATACCTAGCTCTACTCACATTTTAGCTCTGTCTGAAACTATTGCTCTCTATGCATCTGTTAATAATAACGACTCTGTCAATTGCACTCAGCCCCCCATTTTTATGGCTTTCCCCCTCCATATCCCCTCCCACACTGTCTCTATCACCCCACCCTCCCTCTCGGAGTTCCCCCCAATCAATACCCCTGCTCCGGAGTCTAAGACCCCCTCCCCCAGATACCCAACTCATTCCAAGGTGAAAATATAGGCCCCAGATCAATTAGGTATCAGACTGATTACATCCCCCATCCCTCCTAAACTTCCTAGAGGACGACCCTCCTCTCTTTCCAAAGAAAAGCTACAGGTTGGAGAGGAGATCGCATCAGGGAAACAAAACACCATCCACAGGGCACTTAGAGCTTTGAACACCCTGGTCGACCCCCCTCCATGAAGTTGTTATCATTCAACTGCAGAGGGCTTGCTAGGCCCGATAAAAAATTAGCACTTTGTAGACCAATCCTTACTGAAACAGTCGATGTAATATTTCTACAAGAAACCTTGGGCACTGCCGAATCCATCTACCATCTACTCAATTCAATGATCCTGGGATGGTCCTTTCTAGTAATTGATGCAAATGGAAGATTGGGAGGCATTTCTTTGGGATATAACTCGCGAACCATCAACCTTTGCAATAGCTAAGGAGGCTTTGGGCATGACTTGGGCATTGAGATTAGGCTTATCAACGTGTATGGGCCATGCCATCATAGACCTAAATTCTGGGATCATTTTCTGAGCTCTAATCTTCAACAAAAGGACCACTTAATCCTAGGAGGGGGCCTAAATCTCCATAGGCCTCTCTAAATCATGGGACATCAATCCCAGTCTAACCCACTATTAGCCTATTTTGAGAACATCCTGGAAGCCCAGAGTCTGTTGGACATACCTTCAGCAAAGATGCAAACCACCTGGAGGAATAACAGAGCTGGGGAAGATAGCCTTGCCAGAAGACTAGACCGTTTCCTTATTAAGGAAGGCCTTCTAAACCTATGGTATAACTATATGCAATGGGTGGGATCGAGAGGATTATCTGATCATATGCCTATATATTTTGAAATCATAGGGGGGACTAACAAGCCTAAGGAACCGTTCAAATTCAGCTCTACCTAGCTAAAGGATGCATCTTATGTTTGCATGGTCACATATTATTGGAAGGCTCACCCCCTTGTTGATAGGGGGACTATTGTAGAGGGTTTTGTAAATAACCTAAAAGAGTTGAAGAGACTCTCTAAAATCTGGGCACATAACAAAAGAGTACAGGAGAACCAAACCCTAAGGGATCCCGAAGCAGAGATTTCTGACTTTGAGAACAATCACGGAGGAGTCTTCACCTTGACTGAACATAAGGATAAGCTCACATCCTTATACGCTAAAAGAGGCAAAATATTAAAGGATAGAGAAGAATCATGGAGATTGCATAGCAGGGCAATCTGGTTGCTAGAGGGGGATGATAACACGAAATTTTATCACAAATTTGCAAACGACCGGAAAGCAATCAACACCATTTGGTAGCTCATGAATGAGAATGGGAACTCTGTAAACACCTTCCCACACCTTACATCTTTGGCATCAACAGACACAAGCATATTTACAGAGCGCCCACTAATGCCACCCTTGCTGAAATCATTTGTATGGCACAGCTATTTCCCCGTTTTGTGGATCAAGAGGATGCATCGAAATTGGCAAAGGAGGTTACTCTTGGAGAACTTGAAGCCATTCTCAAATGTTTCAAGAGAGACAAGAGCCCAGGACCGGATGGCTAGTCGGTGGAGTTCTATCTGGCTTTCTTTGAGACACTTGGTGTAGACCTCCTCAAGGTCGTCAAGGAGACCAGGATCAACGGCAAGATGTATGAAGCATTCAATACTACATTCATAGCCCTCATACCAAAATAAGATAATCTGGCCTCGTATGATGATTTCCAACCCATTTCATTGTGAAATTGTCTCTATAAAATCATAGCTAAGATCATATCCAATTGACTACGGCCCATTCTATCCACCCATATCTCACCTGAGCAATTTTCCTTCTTGCAAGATCGACAAATCCATGAGCAATTGGAACAACACACGAGGTGTTACACTCTATACAGACTAAGAAAATGAAAGGTATGATACTTATGGTCAATCTCTCACAAGCATTTGACAGAGTTAGTTGGCTGTATATAAGAATGCTTCTAACACACCTTGGGTTTCCATTCGAACTTATCAAATGGATCATGTGTTGTATCACTAATATATATTTCAGTGTTCTGTTAAATGGTGTGGTATCTCATTTCTTTCACTCAGATAGAGGATTCAGATAGGGATGTCCCCTATCTCCTCTACTCTTCTTGCTCATCATGGAAGGGCTCAGCAGACTCGTCAAAGAAGAACACATCAGGGGCAGACTCCAAGGGATTAAAATCACTGTTAGATGCATACTGACTCATTTATTATTTTTGGATGATGTGTTGATATTCCTCAATGGAGGCATAGGGGACCTGACTATCATGAAGAATACATTTTCCCTGTTTCAATCTTCTACGGGCATGATTGTCAACTGCAACAAGTCCACATTGACAACATCCAGATGCTCTCCACATGAGATTCAATATGCTCTCCAAAGATTTAACTTTACCCTGATGAGAATGGAGGATGGGCTCAGATACTTGGGAAACAAGCTAAAGCCCCTAGGATACATAATATCAAACTAGACATGGCTTATAGCCAAACTGGAAAAAAGACTTAATATTTGGTATCTCAAGTACTTATCAACGGTTGGCAGACTAATCCTCATAAAAGCAATACTGGAGGCTACTCCGATGTACTGGATGAAATTAGCATGGATACCCAGGGGCATACTCTATAGGATACAATCCCTATGTTGTATGCTTCTCTGGAAGGGAAAATGGTCTGGAAGAATCTTTCCCTGGGTCAAATGGGAAGCTCTATCTCTACCAAAGAAATGGGGAGGATGGGGCATCAAGAAGTTGGAGGAATTTTCCTCAACTCTTGCAGCAAAACTTGGTTGGAATCTCATCACTTTAAGAAGCTTGTGGACAAGGGCGGCCACCTCAAAATACATTTCACCTCTCAATTTAATGGACTGGCTAAGACAGCCTCTAAGACATACCACAGGGATATTTGTTATTTGGAAGGTAGTGCTGAAATCTCTAGAGATCATCAGAACTGGCCTTACTTGGAGAATTCAATCTGGAAACGTTGTGCAGATAAGGGAGGATCCCTGGATTGGATGTGGGAATGCCCACAAGCTTCCCATCGAGCTCAAAACCCATCTCAGTGCAGTGGGCATTACACACATTAGTCACATTGCTGACCCTGATCATACCACCATGTTTCAACAAGCCTAGAAATCGGCTCATACCCTGTACATTCCTCTGCAGTTGGAATAGACATGGGCTAACTACACAACGACCTTAATAGAAGCACACTTTACAATTTTTGAAGGGGAGGATGAAATAATATGGGCACACGCAAAGTCAGGAAAATACTCTCCCAAGGAGGGTTATCTTTGTTGGCATTATGAGATAAGTGTTGTCCTTGATGGCAAACCTCACTGATGACAAATCATAGTACAGAAGGTCAGCAGCAAGGAATTGATGATCAGACTATAAGAAGAAGAGAAAGTTCATACACGCAGGTTCGTTAAGCCCAAGCCGCGTGTACACGCAGGTTGGCTTCAGCAAAGGCGCGTGTATGTGGAAAAGTACCTTTGGTCCATGGCGGTTATTCCTTGGAAGTTGTGCCTACGGTTTTGGACCTTGGCGTCTCGGCGGACGTGTTGATCCCTAGTTTTGAAGTTGATGGTATTGGATTTCTATGGTTTTGGCTCTTGGTATTGAACAAGGCCTAAGGCTATATAAAGGGAAGGAAATCATTAGGCAAGTGTATCTGAAATGTCTTGAATATCTGATGAAGCATTAGATCCAGTATGCAGGTTATGGGTTGATGATGCATTGCTTGATCTGAGCTAAGGAGAGATCTCATCGGTTGATGGAGAGCAAGATCTAAGGAGAGATCGGGATCAAATGGTTTGAAATGAACTATCTTTATGATGCTTATTCTAGATCTACATACTGACGCATGTATTGTTCTATAAGTATTATGAGTATGATTGATGTCTGGTACAGCTGCAAGTTATGAGAAATTATTTTTAGATCTGTACGCGGGTTGTCTTTGGCGAAAGCGCGTATACACGCGGGTTTGATTCATCGAAGTAGCGTATACATTGTAAAGCTTGATACTTGAAGTTGCAGATGGGTCTGATGGTTATTACAGAGTTCTGTGTCTGCTCTGTGTTCTGGTGACGGTGTTGTTAACAAGGTTTCAGTGATTCAGAGTTTGATGATTGTTTTGAGCTTCAATGATAGTTATGGGTCCAGTATGAAAATTGGATGAAATGTGGCCTTTCAGATTATGTGTTGTGCTTCAGTGTATCCAGTCTGAAAATTGATGAAAAGTGGTACCTGGAGGAGAGAAGATTGTAGGCAAGCACCTACGTACTAGTATCTAAGCTAGTACAAAAGCTAAGGGAGATCTTTGGAGCATTGTAGCAGGTAGCAGCCTCTGTACTAGTAAATGGATCGGCTAGTACAAAAGCAAAGGGGGTTGTAGCTCCCGTACTGGTATAAGACTGCACCAGTACAAATATTGTAAAAGTATTTTCTTATTAAGAAGAAGATTGAGATGACTTGCAGCAGGTGGTTTTCACCCACATTGGGTTTCCACCTTATATCTTTGTGTTCATGTGTGTGGCTTTTGTGTGATGCTCTGTTCTGTTATACTGCACCTGTTTACTGTTAATATGGTTAATAATGTTCTGATGCATTTACTGAAGATAAGCTAACTGAATCATAAGATTTCTGGATATACGCTAGTTGCTTTAGACACAGCAGCGTGTACACGCGGGTTCACTTAACTGAAGTAGCGTATATGTTTTTGAGCATTGAAAAAGTTTTATTGATCTGATAATACTGATTCACCCCCCCCCCCTCTCAGTATTATTTCCAACAATTGGTATCAGAGCAGGTCCTTTGATAGAAGCTTGATCGCTTGAAGGAGATCCGTGGAACAATGGGAAAGAAGCTTAAGAAGAAAGCTCATAAGAAGAAGACATCTCAGAAGGACTATGACAGTGGGAGAATCGATTGGGGATTAGGTATAAGAGGCTCTTCAGATTCAGAATCAGATTCAGAATCATTATCAGGTATGAATGTGTTATCCTCTGATGTTCCTGCTATATTTCCTTGTGAAAGTGATGGAAGTGATAGTGAAACTACTGAACATGCTTTTATGGGTGAGCAAGAAAAGTATCAAATAGAGGCAGTATTTAGAAGGCTTACAGACAAAGTTAAAGATCAACAAGATCTATTGAACAAAAGGGAATGTGCTTTCAAAGAAGAAGTTACCAAACTAAAGGCCCAACTAGAAGAAGGAAACAAGGTAAGAAAGCTACTCAAGGACAAGGAAGACCAATGTCAAAAATTGCAGCATGAAGTGACATCATTAAGAAAAGAAGTCAACGAAAGAAGCACAACCATCAAGAAACTCAAAGATAGATCCAGCTACTATGAAAATCTTGAAGCTACGATCCTCTCACTAAAGGAAGATCTTGAAGAATCCAAGAAGCAGAATGAAGATCTACACCAAGCAATTGAAAAACAAGACAACGAAGTCATCAGCTTAAAATCACAGTTGGAATGTGCCTTCAGAGTTCGTCAAATTCAGCAGGATCTGTATGAAAAGCAAGAAAAGGAGATACTCAATCTAAGGCAACAAATGGAAGAAGGAAGAAAAGATGGAGAAGACATGAAGAAGCAATGTCTAGAAAAGGAGGAACAACTTCAAGTTGAGGTAAATATCTTGAAAGGTAAATTAGAAGAAAAGGATAAACTTTTGAGATTTCAAGATAGTACTAAAGCCTTGGATGATATTCTTAGTAGTCAAAGGTCTCCTGCAATCAAGACTGGTCTTGGTTTTCATGAATCTGTTGAAGGTGAATCTAGCTCACAAGGTGAGGCAAGGAACTCTAAAGAGAAAACTAAAATGATCAAAAGGGAGATGAAAGGTCAACCCCATCAACAATCAAGGAAAGAGACTCCTCAAAGAAAATCGTTTACTCCTCCTATGAATAATGTTGAATGTTATGTATGTCATAATCTTGGACATGTTGCAGCTAGATGTGGAAGAAGAAGGGTTCAAGACCATCATGTAGAAAGATCATCACATTCAAGGTACTTTAATGGATATTGCTTTGCTTGCAATATGTTTGGTCACAAAGCTGCTGATTGCTACAGGAGGAATATGAAATATGTAAGATGTTATGCATGTAACACGCTTGGACATATAGCAAAGGAATGCAGGAACAAAGGATGGACATCACACCAAAAGGAGAAAACCTCATCACACTTGAAGATATGGAGGAAGAAGGAAGTACAGTCAGCACAATGTACTGAGACACAGCACAGCACAGACATATCAGACTCAGGGGGAGCTGAAAGTGTAAAACTTCAGTGTCCTGAATCTCATACGCAAGTTTCTTAAAGGGAAGTCGCGTATATACGCGAGTTAGACACTGAAAAGTCGCGTATATATCAGTCTGAGGAAAAGCAGTGGGGACAGGCTCAGAAAAGGGATCTGACATGATTCAGTCCATTATTTGCTCTATTGGTTAATTGTTACAGTCTGTTGAGGATGTGTAAAAATGTTTTGATACCTGTAAGATGTCTAGAAGTGTTTTGATCCTAACTTGATGATGATGATGTCTTGATGCTTATTACTGATATATGCATGATCAGATCTAACATATGGCACTGGTTGAGGGGGAGCATATGCCTTTAGTAATTCATTGTTGGCATTATGGTTAATAATCCTTGGTGATGATTCTTATATGGCTAAATGATATATCTTGCTATGATGTGGTTGTGAGTTGTCTATGATAAACTCTCATATGATTCTTGAAGTTACATAGAAGATGTTCAGATCAGATTTATGGTTGATTCTTTGATGATGCATATATGGTGCTTTCATGGTGATCTTCATAAGGACAAGGAGAAGTACAAAGCTTGAATATACATCTTCCTCACTTGATGATGGGTCACTCATATACTGTTGTTGTCATATGCATAAAAATCATACAGTTATGATGCAGGCACTCTTGTGGATAAGGATTGTTGCTGTTGATGATATCAAGAAGTTTTGTCAAATGAGCTTGAGCTCAAGATACATAATGCTGATACATGGATGACTACTCAAAGTTGCTTTATTGGAGACATGGTGATGAGTTCTTATCTATATGATGATAGGTTGATACTTACATATGTTGATTGATGCAGATGTTCCCAAGTAATGATACTTGGATCATGTAGATCTTGAAGTTGATGTAATGGCTATGGTGGTTTCACATGTAATGTGAATGATTTCATGATGATGTTTAAAAGGAGGAGTTGACATCTATGTTCAGACATACCTTGCTGCAGGACATTTACAGGTTGCTGATATGAAAATGGTTGTACGCGAGTTTCATAAGGCCTATCCGTGTATATACGCTTGTTTATGTGGATGAATACGCGTATATGGAGTTTTGAAGGAAATCAGCAGGGACAGATGTTGGTTGCAGAAAGTCTGATATGGGTCCGACATAGATCATCTAGCACAGATTCAGGGGGAGCAGATAATCTTCCAATGATGCATTGTTGGCATTATCTTAAAGCTTTTGGTTCTAGTTCACATTTGTTGTTGGTTTCAAGAGGAACAAAGGCGAAATTGGTTGCTGATCTGAATGGTGATTATCAGATGCTGATAGTAACTTTCATAAATCCTGGTCTTTCGTCTCTATGTCATATATCTCTTTTGTGGTATCTCTTTCATGGTGTCGAGGTCATGTAACGGCCTATTTTGGTTTCCCCACTATTCCTGGGATGATTGATGCAATATGATTGGTTTTCATATGTAAACTTTTGATGTATCCCCACTTGGTTGGGTGGATGAGTCAATTTTTGTATATCCTCACTTAGTTGAGAGATGGATGTATGTATGAGTCTTTGGTGATAGGAAGGTCTTTTATGATGTATAGAGTCATGTTCTTCTTGAAGAACATCTTTTGCAGATCTTGCCTACAGTCAGGAAGAGCATGTACAACACACTTCAGCGGTACAGAGATTCAGCATGTACTCAGGGGGAGCATGGACAGATTGGTACACCTTGGCATATACAAAGGGGGAGACTATTCAGAGATTTCAGCAGGTACTCAGGGGGAGTATGGACAGTGGAATGATTCAGCAAAGGAAGAGAATATCTTGGTCCACCCTTTGCCCTTGATGTCAAAGGGGGAGAGTGATTTGGTGTTGTTGCCATCAAGTCCAAAGGGGGAGATTGTTGGCATTATGATGCATGTGTTGTACTTGATGGCAACCCTCTCATAGAAGAATATCTCACTTATGTATAACTGGGTGAATCTTTAGAAGAGATATCAGATGTGACTGATGGAGGACAGCTCAAAGGAATCAGATGATGAATCTTAAGAAGAGATATCAGATGTGACTGATGGAGGACAGCTCAAAGGAATCAGATGATAGTTCTAAGTGTGACAAGTTAGCTTTGCCATCAAGTCCAAAGGGGGAGATTGTTGGCATTATGAGATAAGTGTTGTCCTTGATGGCAAACCTCACTGATGACAAATCATAGTACAGAAGGTCAGCAGCAAGGAATTGATGATCAGACTATAAGAAGAAGAGAAAGTTCATACACGCAGGTTCGTTAAGCCCAAGCCGCGTGTACACGCAGGTTGGCTTCAGCAAAGGCGCGTGTATGTGGAAAAGTACCTTTGGTCCATGGCGGTTATTCCTTGGAAGTTGTGCCTACGGTTTTGGACCTTGGCGTCTCGGCGGACGTGTTGATCCCTAGTTTTGAAGTTGATGGTATTGGATTTCTATGGTTTTGGCTCTTGGTATTGAACAAGGCCTAAGGCTATATAAAGGGAAGGAAATCATTAGGCAAGTGTATCTGAAATGTCTTGAATATCTGATGAAGCATTAGATCCAGTATGCAGGTTATGGGTTGATGATGCATTGCTTGATCTGAGCTAAGGAGAGATCTCATCGGTTGATGGAGAGCAAGATCTAAGGAGAGATCGGGATCAAATGGTTTGAAATGAACTATCTTTATGATGCTTATTCTAGATCTACATACTGACGCATGTATTGTTCTATAAGTATTATGAGTATGATTGATGTCTGGTACAGCTGCAAGTTATGAGAAATTATTTTTAGATCTGTACGCGGGTTGTCTTTGGCGAAAGCGCGTATACACGCGGGTTTGATTCATCGAAGTAGCGTATACATTGTAAAGCTTGATACTTGAAGTTGCAGATGGGTCTGATGGTTATTACAGAGTTCTGTGTCTGCTCTGTGTTCTGGTGATGGTGTTGTTAACAGGGTTTCAGTGATTCAGAGTTTGATGATTGTTTTGAGCTTCAATGATAGTTATGGGTCCAGTATGAAAATTGGATGAAATGTGGCCTTTCAGATTATGTGTTGTGCTTCAGTGTATCCAGTCTGAAAATTGATGAAAAGTGGTACCTGGAGGAGAGAAGATTGTAGGCAAGCACCTACGTACTAGTATCTAAGCTAGTACAAAAGCTAAGGGAGATCTTTGGAGCATTGTAGCAGGTAGCAGCCTCTGTACTAGTAAATGGATCGGCTAGTACAAAAGCAAAGGGGGTTGTAGCTCCCGTACTGGTATAAGACTGCACCAGTACAAATATTGTAAAAGTATTTTCTTATTAAGAAGAAGATTGAGATGACTTGCAGCAGGTGGTTTTCACCCACATTGGGTTTCCACCTTATATCTTTGTGTTCATGTGTGTGGCTTTTGTGTGATGCTATGTTCTGTTATACTGCACCTGTTTACTGTTAATATGGTTAATAATGTTCTGATGCATTTACTGAAGATAAGCTAACTGAATCATAAGATTTCTGGATATACGCTAGTTGCTTTAGACACAGCAGCGTGTACACGCGGGTTCACTTAACTGAAGTAGCGTATATGTTTTTGAGCACTGAAAAAGTTTTATTGATCTGATAATACTGATTCACCCCCCCCCCCCCCCCCCCCTCTCAGTATTATTTCCAACAATCTTGTATTAGCTGAGGTACATTGACTCCAAGCCATTGAGCACTGGTGGAAACACCTGTGGAAGCTTAAAGAGATACAATGAATAGAATTGAAAAGAAAGAGATGTAGCTCTCAGGTGTGGCCTGCACCTGGAGACTACACTCACCAAAACAGAGAGATCACTCTCGTACACTCTATTGTTCATCAATGAAAGATTACATCATTAAATACAATACTAGGAATTAGGAAGTTGCACCCAAACCCCTAAACTTTAGGAACTAATCCTAAACTAGGGAGAACGTTACAACAATGTAACCATTTTCTCCATTAATATAAAATAATATTAATTATTTTTAACTCCCCCCCTTAATGGAGAAACGGTTCTCCTGGACTCCTAGCATCTTTCTAAACAATTCAAATTTCACTCGTGCAAGAGGCTTTGTGAAAATATCAGCCACATTGTCACAAGTTTTACAATATTCAACAGCAATTTCTTTTGACTGTATTTTCTCTCTAACAAAATGGAACTGAGTGTCAATATGTTTGGTGTTTTTGTGAAACACTGGATTGTATGCTAATTTAATGGTGCTCTGGTTGTCGCTTTTGATGGAAGTAGGATTCTTCTGTTCTTTTCCTACATCTTTGAGAAGCCTTCTCAACCAGATCGCTTCACACGTTGCTGCACATAATGCTTGATACTCAACTTCACATGAAGACAAGGCTACAGTACTCTGTTTCTTGTTGCTCCAAGCTATGACCCCGGAACGTATGTTGAATGCATAACCTGTGATGGACCTCCGATCATCCAGGTTACCTGCCCAGTCTGAGTCTGAAAAACCTGCTAGAATAACATCAGATACATCAGTGTATAAAATACCATAATTAAAAGTACCACAAAGATACCTCAACACGCTCTTTGTTGCTATCCAGTGACTTTCAAGCGGTTTCGACATGAATTGGCTCAATACACTAACAGAGTATTCCAAGTCAGGTCTGGTTGTTGTAAGATATATCAAGCTGCCAACTAGCTGTCTGTACATTGTGGCATCAACCTCCTTAGTGCCATCATCACTGCTCAATTTCAGATTCTGCTGCAAAGGTGTCGCTGTTGCTCTACACTGATCCATACCAAACTTTTCCAACGGATTTCTAGCATACTTCCCTTGGGTAAGAAAAGTTTGCCCAGTATCTCTGCATACTTCTAATCCCAGACAGTAGTGAAGGCTTCTGAGATCCTTCATCTCAAAAACTTGTGCCATAAGCCTTTTGATTCCTTTGATTAAATCATTTGCCTTTCCTGTTATAATCATGTCGTCCACATACAAATAAATCAAAATAATCTGCCCCTGATTATTGTACTTGGTATACAAATTTGGGTCATTTAAACTTCTGGAAACCATGCTCTACAAAGAAATAATCAACCTTTTCGTACCAAGACCTAGGTGCTTGCTTTAAACCACATAAAGCCTTTTTCAATCTGCAAACAAGATGTTCCTGCCCTTGCTTTACAAACCCTTCTGGCTATACTAAGTAAATCTCCTCTTTTAAATCACCATTTAAAAATGCATATTTAACATCAAGCTGGTGTAATTCCCAATTACATTTAGTAGCTAAAGCAATAAGCATTCTGATTGTATTTAACTTTGCTACAGGTGCAAAAGTATCATCAAAATCTATACCTTCCTGCTGTGAATATCCTTTTGCAACCAACCTAGCTTTTAACTTTTCTATACTTCCGTCTGCATTCATTTTTGGTTTAAACAACCAATCCTATGGGTGTTTTATTCTTAGGCAGCTCAACTAAATCCCAAGTATCATTTCTAAGAATTGATTCCATCTCTTCATTCATTGTAGCTCTCCATTCCTTAAATTGACTAGCTTCTTTGTAATTAGAGGGTTCTACAATGTTCAAAACCTTTGACATCAAAGCATAGTTTCTCAATTTTAATGGTAATTGAGTCTTCCTACCTGACCTCCTTGGTAGGGGACTTACCTCAAATTTGCTTTCTTCTGCTATAACTGGGCTTGCATTATCACTTTCTTGTTGTTCTTCTTTTTGCTCTTCTTTCTGCTCTTCTTTCTGCTCCTGCTCTCTTTCATCCTCGCTGCTTTCCTCCAACAACAATGCAATGTGCCAATCATCACCAACGTCATATTTCCCTTCCTGTACCTGTTCATGAAACACTACATCCCTGCTTGCAAATGTCCTACGAGACTCAGGATTGAACAATTTATATGCTTTAAATTCTGTGCCATAACCAACAAAGATGCATTTCACAACTTTAGGATCTAATTTCTTCCTATCAGCTTTGGGTATATGGGCAAATGCTTTTGACCCAAATACTCTTAGATGGTTTACTGCTGGTTTAAATCCATATAGAGCTTCAAAAGGGTTTTTGAAGCCAAGATACCTGGTAGGACTTCTGTTCTTCAAATATACAGCAGTATTAATAGCATCTGCCCAAAAGCTATTAGACAGACCCTTACCTTGTAACATGCTCCTTGCGCACTCCACTAAGGTTTTGTTTTTGCGCTCTGCAACTCCATTCTATTGTGGTGTGTGTGGCACTGTATACTGCTGAACAATCCCGTGTGATTTGCAGAATTTCATGAATTCCTTTAGCTTGCATTCTCCCCCTTGATTAGATCGGAGAATTTTTATACTCTTACCAAACTGCTTTTCCACCAAGGTTTTAATTTCTATAAAGCACTGGAAAGTCTCACTTTTCTTGTTCAAAAAATAAACCCATGAATATCTAGTGCAGTCATCAGTAAATAACAGAAAATAGTATGCTCCTCCTGGTGACCTTGTCTGCATAGGTCCGCAAACATCAGTGTGCACTAGTTCTAAAATGTCTGTTTCCTTCCTCCTATCATGCACAGGAAACTGTTCTCTATGCATTTTTCCTAAGGCACAACCATCACAATTTAACTGAATATTACGAAAGATAGGGAGTCCCTCGACCATACCTTTCTTCTGCAATAACATGAGGTCTTGCAAATTCAAATGACCGAACCTCTGATGCTAGATTTGTTCGGCTGTCGACCCTCCTACAACCATGGCTTGCTTTGGTATGCTTTTTGCATCCAGTCTGTATAGGCTTCCAACTCGCATGCCTGTTGCAATTATTTCATTCCTGCAATCCTTTATCACACAATGAGTCTTGAAGAACTCGACTTGCATATCTTGATCAACCATCATTTATATAGATATCAGATTTTTCTTAATTCCAGGTACATATAAAACATTTTTAAGGTGACTAGTTTTTCCATTTGGCAACTTAACTGAAATCACCCCATGACCTTTAATCTCGTATCCACTATCATCTCCTAGAAATATTTTTGATCCATTTATACTTTCTTCAAGACTATCAAAAAATTCCTTTTTACCTGTCATGTGAGAGGATGCTCCGGAATCGACATACCAAATTTCATCTTCATTCGATGCTGAAAGGGCACAGTCGACTGTGAACAGTCAAAATTCATGACTGAAGTCTTCTTCTTCAACAAAGTATCCTCTGTGCTTTGCATTTGCCTGCCTCCTCTTTGCATCATCAACCTACTTCTTATAACATTCACTCTGTATATGACCCTTCTTTCCACAATAATAACATTTCTTTTCAAAATTATTTGTAAGCATACCTTTATGAGAATGCAGATTCTTATGTGATGTTCCTCCTTTCTGCTTTGATTGTTGTTGTGACTGCCTTCCTTTGGATGATCGTCGTTTCACCATTAACAAAAGATCATCACTCTGGGGGTTCAAGTTCTGCCACCGCTCCTCCTCTTGCTGCAAGATCCCAGTGAGATCATCAAATGTGGGCACTTTCTCCCTGGCCGACACTCCAGTGATGAACGTTTGAAAATCATCTCGCATTACGTTCATTGTGATTGCAACAATATCTTCATCAGATACCGCGACTCCGATGGCCCCCAATCCCTCTTTCACATCTTTAATTCGCGCAACAAATGTAGTAGCAGTCTCCCTTTCGTCCATCCTCATTGAAAATAGCTTACTTTTCAGTGCCAAGACTCGGCTTGTATTCTGGGTCTCATACAGACTTTTGATTTTCGTCCAGATGTCCGCAAACGTTTTACAGTCTCTGATGTGCGCAATAACATTGTCTTTTACAGACATCTTCAACAAGACTTTGGCCTTGTTCTCTCGTTTTTCCCAATCTTGCTCCTATGGCCCTCCGTTCGGCTTCTGCTCATCGCCTGTAACTATGGACCAAGCATTCGCACCCTCGAGCAAGGTCTGGATCTTAAACTTCCAATTTGTGAAGTTAGATCCATTAAGTTTACCAGACTCATTAAGGTAAGATTCCATCGTATTACTCATTCTGAATCTACCCAACAACAAAAAAAACAATACCTGTCAGATTGATCTGTCACCTCTGCCACCGATCTACAGTGTCTGGCAATCCCGCTCAAACGAGCAAATTGGGCATTTCCAATACAGCCGAAGATCCGATCTGATCAAAAATTGATCTGATCTGCCTCTCCCGGATAGATATGCAACTTCGCCGATCTGCACCCCTTGCAAACCGCCAAACGAAGTTGAGGCTTCGCGCAGATCCCCTTGAAGGAAGATTGGCGCGTCCTCAATCAGCATGCGAAAAATCTCGTTTGTGTTGGCGCGATCCTAAGCGAAAAATCCGCGCCAATTAAAAATCAGTTAGAGTATTTTTGCTGGCGTGATTTCCTCCTTAAATTTTGCGCCAATTGGACGTTCTGGTGCTCTGGCGCGATTAATCCCACAAAATCCGTGCTAATTCCCCTTCCTGGCGCTTTTGTCAGCACAAAAAGCACGCCAATATCCTCTCCACTCAGAAAAAATAAATAAATAAATAAATAAATAATAAAAAAATATATATATATTTGAGTCTGAGCCAAGTGTTCTGCAGTCCACCTGCTCAATTGAGCACAGAGCTCTTGTGTACACGCGGCCACAAAGGCACTTCAAGCTACACAGGCAATTCTGCCACACAGACAATTATACCACATAGGTAAGCTAGCTACAAAGGCACTTCAGCCATAAGGTGACAAAAGATCAGGCTCACCCAATCTGAGCTCTGATACCAAGATAAAATGTGAACAGAATTGAAAAGAAAGAGATGTAGCTCTCAGGTGTGGCCTGCACCTGGAGACTACACTCACCAAAACAGAGAGATCACTCTCGTACACTCTATTGTTCATCAATGAAATATTACATCATTAAATACAATACTAGGAATTAGGAAGTTGCACCCAAACCCCTAAACTTTAGGAACTAATCCTAAACTAGGGAGAACGTTACAACAATGTAACCATTTTCTCCATTAATATAAAATAATATTAATTATTTTTAACTTAAAGCACCTCCCAGGACCCGACTTTTCATGTGGACAATACTCAAGAATAATATCTCCCCTAGCAATAACCTCCTTAAATGAGCTCAACATGGACCATTTTGGTGTTGCTTTTGCAAGAGCAACAATGAAATAGTGCACCACCTTTTTCTAGATTGCTAGGCCACAAAGGACCTCTGGAGCTCGACCTTATCGACCATATCCCATAACAGTTGGCAGGGATTGACTATCAAGGAGGCCTAGACTAATTGGTGGACTAGGTCAGACCCACCTAAAGCTAGAAATCTTCCCCTCCTTATCTAATGGGCAATCTGCATAGCCCGCAATAAACTCATCTTCCAGAATATTACCCCTCACTGGCTCTCTATCTCTGCTCACATTATGATTGACTATAACATCATCCCTAATGATGAGGATATCCCTAGACCCCATACCATTGTCCCTGAATCCATTAACCACTTGCTTCCTTGGGATTTTTTTGATGGATCTGCACAGGAGGCTGGTTGTGGGGGAGGTTCCATCTTACACCTATCTGAATCCCACTACTTTAAAATACAAATGGGTCTAGGAAGAGGGACCAACAATTATTTTGAACTAATCACAACTAAATTCCTCATACAATTCGCTTTAGAAAAAGACTCAAGAGACCTACAATTATTGGGCGATTCAAAAGTTGTATGTGATTGGATAAATAAAACATCAAATTGTACTGCATATTCACTGAGACAGATTTTGGATGACGCATACCAACTTATCACTCATTTTGACTCATTTGTATGCTATCATATTTACAGGGAATGAAATTCAATTGTCGATCTATTATCCAAAGAAGTTGTGGTCAAGCCTCTCGGCACTTGGATGATTCAAGAACATAGGGATGGATCTCATTATCAGTTTTACCATCGTTCGTACATGGATATAGCAGACTAGAATGCTCAAAGGGAGCCTGGCTATATGAATATTTTTTTCTACCATTTGCAAATATTCACACATGTTTTTAAATTAGCAGATGTATATATAACTGTCATGCACTCTATATGCTAGAGTAATTTTGTTTCTAAAATTTGTTGAACTTCATAAAAGATTTGTACCTCCCTGCATGGATATAAGGCACCATTTTTTCTACACTAGTTAATATTTATTTTTGACAGGAACTCTGCCTCTCTTACAGCATATTCATTATGCATATATAACATGTAATTTTCTTCCACATAATGAAAATTACGATTTTTCCAAGGGGAAAAAAATAATAGCAGATCAAACATAAAATGACAATCATTCAACTATTAGCCTCAGCAAAACCCTCCATTCAAGTGTACAAACTCATAAATAAATTACTATTGCACATATTTAGATCTAGGGATAAATCATTGCAAAATAAATAAGCAAATGATCTCTGCAAAACTTTTTCTACAAAAATATCCCCATACATGATTAGATTTCTACCTCTTCATAAGTATACAAACTTTGCAATATCATGAAGATTAATCAAAAAAATCCACAAGTCTCTTTGGAAAACACTACAGGAGCACACAATTTGATCTTTGTGTGTACATTCCATTCAATATATCACTTTGTCATATTTATGTGGAATTCTCTAAGGTGGATCCGATGTTTTTCAAGGAGCTAAAGATGCGAACAAGTCTACAGAGCCTTAAAAAATAACATGATGCGCATAAACAAAAATATGTCTTCAGGTAGACATAAAAATTTCAACCAGGGATTAAAATGTGGTGTGTGTGAACAAATATGAACCTTCAATGATATGAAAACTTCATCAATTAAGAACTAGCAAATCAAAATTCATTGTCTATTGTATCTCTAAGAAATGACTAACTTTAAGTTTTCTGCCCAACAGACTATGCTTATATATCATAATAGTAAAAGGTTTGTGCACTGATGAAATGAGGCCAATCCACATAAGACAAGATATTCTAAGAAATACTTATGAAAAACTAATCCATCAGATTTTTGAATCTTCTTAATTAGATCTAACCTTTGCACACTGGTGCAATCAATTATTCTAGAACATCGCAGACAAAACTAAAAATGCACACTAAGACCGATCGATCTCCTTGACAATTTATATTCTCTTTTCCTTATGATTACCACATGCAAATCCATGTATTTGTTGATGGATTTGTTCACTAAATTAAATGAACATTAAATCATCTTCGTTCGAACAAATTCCTTTAGTAATTTGTTGTTTTTCCCCTAGTTTTTTTAATTTCTTCACCTACGAGCATTGCCACGAGGATGACACAACTTCCCAATGTTAATTTTTACACTGCTCTATGTTGTTTCAATTACTTTAGCCCAATTCAATTCCTCAATTAGCAATCTTTCAATAACGGTTAATACTTTTCATCAACCAATAGTAACTGAAGATAGAACAATAATGCAATGACAATATGAGACAATCAACACATCAATAAGAGACACCAGATGTGGTCAGTGACTAGGGAAAAACCCTACAAGGGGGAAACCCTTTTTAATTCTTCTTCTATTAGATTGTCATAAAATGTTCAACGGAGAGTACAATGATCCCATCCAAAAATATCCAACAATATCATAAATATGATACCAATAATAATATTGATCAAATTTATCTTTCCCAATTTGCGGTCAACTGGGGTCAACTATAAAACTAAAACTCTAGATCCCAACCACGGGGAGGATGATTTATGCATGCGATTGAGCTTCTCCAACCGCATGCATGAACTTGTGTGCCTATTGTTATAACTGAAAAATTCTCGTGTCAACCCTGCAGGTGGAAACCAAAACCCTAATCACATGTGCGAGCTTCGAACCCTGCAATCTCATACCTATCCGAACCAAATTCCACAATCTCACTTCAGAGCTATGTAAACCAATCCAAAGAGGAGAGAATAAGATGCTTGATGATGGTCTCTAAATGAGGGTCACTTGACTTGTATTTATAGGCTTCGAAGGGTGACCAATTTACTTTAGGGCCAACCTGATCAAATGTGACATTGTGGGCTTCAACTCAAAAATACACTTTCCCTTGTCCAAATTGAGTGCTTCAAAAGTCAAAATTGATCCTCTCAGAATGAGGGGTCTAGTCAAATAGTTGGAATTTGTCACTAAGATGCCAAAAATTAACATTCCCTCTCAACTAGGGAGAAATTCCAACTACATCATGTAATCATCACAGGTATCATGTCATCATATCATATCCCATTTTTGCTTGACTCTATCTGCTGAAACATTCTCGAGATACCCTAGTGTCCATAGATCCCTCAACCCCGGTAGCCCTACATCTCAATTCCTCACCCTAAGAGCTCATACAGGGGGGAAGAGTCTACTTAGTGTCCTTGATCAGCCTAGACCCTTACTCAGGAGGGTCACAACAATCCATGTTGCAATCTTCTCATCAATCGAAGTATGATGGAGTCTTTTAGCCCAATCATCATTGATGTATCCATATGGACTCATATCTCTGCAAGTATATCTCACACCACAATCCTTATTATGCTTTATCATCATAGGCTCAATACGTGTTAGGAATATATTTCCAATATATAAAATCAAAATCAAAGTCACACCATTAACCAATTTGAAGTGGAGGTCCAGATTGTTGGGTTGTGTTATATTCTTTCCATGACTAGCCCCCCTAGCTGAAATGGGGGGTTAGAGGGGGGGGGGGGAGGCCCCCCTTCGTTGCGTAGCAGGGGGGTGGAAGCCCCCTCTGTAGGGGGGGTTTGAGCGGGGTAGTTAGCTCCCCTCTACAGGGTCCGGGGCAATGCCCCGAGGAGATTTTTTTTTTTTGGACCCATGGTTTTCTCACATGGTTTTGGGCACGATAGTTTTCGGTCCATGTTATTGGATGCTTTGGCATGTATATATATGTATTGTAACATTGAAAGGAACATAATGAAAAATCAATCTGGTAACCCCGATTTTGGGATCTAGTGGAAACTCTCTGTGTATATTTGTTTTATGTGTTATGCTCTCACCTTTGTTTATTTTCTATTTTTAGAATTTGTATGCAAGTAAGTTATGAACGGGGTTAAAACCTACATTTGGTATAAGAGTTGTTTTGGCTTCAAGGAGACACCTTTGTTGCTGAGGGGTTTTTCTCGGGCCTTTGGTAGACCCTGTTCAGTGGAAGATCTGCGGGATCGATTCTGGTGGTGAAAGAAGATGGCGAGCAGTGGAAAGATAGAGATCAAGAAATTTAATGGTCAGAGTTTTGAGTTGTGGAAACTCAAGATGGAGGATCTGTTGGTGGATAAAGATCACTGGATCGTAGTAGATCCGGGCACTAAACCAACGAGAGTGTTCGGTGAAGAATGGAAGAAGTTGGATCGGAAGGCAAAGAGCACAATATGATTTTGTGTCTCAAATTCAGTATTGCTATATGTGTCAGGGGAAGCTACGACGAAGGCTTTGTGGGAGAAATTAGGGACTTTGTACTAATCTAAGTCTCTGGTGAATAAATTGTTCCTATGGAAAAGGTTATATAACCTAAGGATGAAAGATGGAGACTCGGTGACAGAGCATCTGAACGCATTTAATATTGTGGTAATCCAGTTATTATCTGTTGATATTAAAATTTTAGATGAAGATAAGTGCATTAGTTTGTTGTGTTCTCTACCAGATTCGTGGGCTAGTCTAATTATTGCAATAGGTAGCATTGCAATTCCCTTGTAGTTTGATGAAATAGTCTCATCCTTGCTGACAGAGGAAATGAGATGGAAAAATATGGAGAGCCAAAATGGTGATGCCTTGTCTATACGAGGATGGTCCCATAATAGAAAAAAAAATAAGTCATCAAGTGGGAGATCTAAATCTAGAGGGAGATCTAAATCTCCAGGAAAACCTGTAAAGGTGTGCTGGAAATGTAGAAAGGAAGGGCACTACAAAAGGGACTGTAAATCTAAAGCTCCTGAGAAAGGAAAGGGATCTAATGATGCTTCTTCTGCAGAGGTGAAAACCACCTCAGATGAAGGTGGGGATGTGTACTTGGATTTTTCTTCAAGTACACATGTAGATCATGAGGCTTGGTTGATTGACTCAGGTGCATCCTTTCACTTCCTTCCCCATAGAGAGTGGTTCTGTGAGTATGAGAAATATGATGGTGGTGATATCTTCTTAGGGGATGATAGGAAGGCTAGAATCGTTGGTTGCAGAAAAGTAAAGTTGAAGTTGCAAGGTGGAAGGATTAGAACACTATGGGTGTTCTACGTATTCCTGCATTTCCCAGAAATTTGATTTATGTAAGCAAGATGGATGATGTGGGTGTAAAAACAATGTTCGAGAAAGATACCCGCAAGATGGTTTAGGGAGCATTGGTATTGATGCGGGAAGTTTGGATTGGAACTCTATACAAGCTGCAAGGTAGCACTATTGTTGATGGGTGCAACAATTTTTTGGTTCCTGAAAGTGGAGCAGCAAATCTAGTGGTCTCTGGATAAAAGACCATGCTATGGCATCAAAGGCTTGGAAATATTGGAGAGAAGGATCTTCGAATACTTCATGGTAAAGGTATGGTAGAAGGTATGACTAATAACTCTCTAGATTTTGATTTCTGTGAAAATTGGTGTATATGGGAAGCATAATTGGGTGAGTTTCCCCTCTAGTGGTAAGAGGGCGAAACAGATATTAGAGCTTGTGCACAGTGATGTGTTTGGGCTTATGAAGGTTCCATCACTGGGTAAGTCTATGTACTATGTATCATTTGTAGATGACTTCTCAAGGAATACATGGATATATTTCCTCAAGAAGAAATCTAAAATCTTTGTCAGGTTTAAAGAATTTAAGGCTTTGGTGGAAAACCAAATAGAGAAGAAGATAAAGGTGCTGAGGACAGATAACAGTGGAGAATTTTGCAAGAAGGAATTTGAAGAGTTCTGCAAGAAGTGTGGTATAGCACGACATAAGACTACTCCATACACCCCTGAGCAAAATGGACTTGCAAAAGGAATGAACAAGACGTTGATGGAAATGGAAAGAAGCATGCTCAGTGGTGTCGGGTCAGGACAGGAATTCTGGGCTGAGGCGGTGGAGACTGCATGTTACCTGGTCAACAGATCACCTTCATCAGCGTTGGTGGATAAGACTCCACAAGAGATATGGACTGGTAAGAAACCCTCTCTTTCACATCTGAGGGTATTTGGATGTGATGCATATGTACATGTTCCAAAGGAGAAAAGAACAAAGTTGGATAGTAAATCTGAAAAGTGCATCTTTATTGGGTATAAGGATGGTTTAAAGGGTTATAATCTTTGGAACCCAGTAACAAGGAAGGTTGTGTAAAACTGAGATGTGGTGTTCAGAGTGGTGAAAGATGTTATTAAACATGAATTCCAACCAAATAAACCTGAGAAGATAGAGTTTGAGCTTAAGGAGTAAGAATCAAACTCTACCACAGAAGAGGAATCAGAAGATGAAGAGCCACAAACTCCGGTTGTGAGAAGATTAGTTCGAGAAAGAAGGCAATCAGAAAGGTATAGTCCATCTTTCTATTCAAATTTTTCTTTATCTATTATTAATGATGATCACATAACTTTGAAGGAAGCAGTAGATTCAGAGGATGGCAAACTCTGGAAAGAGGTGATGGTTGATGAAATGGCATATTTGCACAAAAATGAGGCTTGGGATATGGTGGAGTTACTGGCTAGAAGGAAACCCATTGGCAGCAAATGGGTGTTCAAGAAGAAGATAAATGCAGAAGGAAAGGTGGAGAAATGCAAATCTCGGTTGGTAGAAAAAGGTTATTCCCAGGTGCCGGGAATTGATTTTGGTGATATTTTTTCTCCTGTTGCCAAGGTGGCTTCTATTAGATTACTTTTATCTATTGTTGATGCTTTTGATTTTGAGGTAGAACATATGGATGTGTGTTACAGATCCATTTGGGCACATCAACCCCAACTTATGGATCGATGCTATTAGGGCCCATCAACCCCTAGTACAGTTGTTACATGCCCTAAAGAAGTTAGTCATCAGAATGCCTTACTCCCAAAGAATTTCCATCACTGAAGACATCCAAAAACCACCTCTACGAAGATCAACACAGGTAGGCTTTCCTTAGGGTGCACTGCAATGCAAACCATGCATTAACAGGGTGCTATGCAGCGCACTTAGGCCCTCTTTGACCTGCATTGGGCGAAGTTGAGAAAATTTCCGTGAGGGTTTGAAGATTCCTTATCCATTGGAAGCCTCTAGAAGTTTCTCAAATGCCACATGCTCCTTTGATTTTGCCTTTGGATGAGAAAGGGAATTAGGATACATCAATTCCCTATCCCTCCTTCCATGGAACTAATTTCTAAATTTAGAAAGGCATTCATTACCTCCATTGATATCATAACCTCCTTCACTCACCTATAAATAGATCACTCATCTAAGAGATTTAGGCTGGAAATTATTGAGCTGTAAAGAGATGCTGGTGGTATGAGATTAGGATTGAGTGCATGTATTGTGATATTGTTGGAATGTCTTGCTCTTCATGAGGTGAAGAATGATTGAATTGGAAGGATGACACTTGATCAAACTCGCATTGGTTGTAATCTTTCCTCTTATCAATAAAGTTTTCAAGATTTTTCCCTTATGCTTGTGTTTATGTTAAATGCATTCATGTGTATATCATTTTTTCAATTCCAGGCTATTTATAAACAATAGATCATTATGATTTGATGGGTTTTTGTTTCTGTAAGTTGTGCAGGTACTTCTGAAGCAATTTATGTACGGGAAGGAGAAAAAAAATCGATCAAGGGAGATAAGGAACAAGTGGAAGTTACAAGTAGGTTTTATGTCCCTTATTTTATCTGTTGTTTATAGGAAAAATTAAGATTGCTTTGACTGTTGTTTCTTGATCAACTATTAGATCTAGAGGGTTAGGCGTTTTTTCAAGAACACTAAATATTCCCGAAACAAACTAGTGACTCCACTGGGGATCACATTTTCCCTTTTTAGTAGCTAAGTAGCCTCTTAGAACATTCCAATATACTGTACTTTCTGTCGTTTATTGAATTCAAGTCTAAATTCATTGAATATTGAATCAAATTTAAGTCAAAAACACATTCAGAATTTCTCACTGTCATTAGCGCACTGTATCTAACTGAGACCTGTGCTGCAGTGCACTTCCTGCATGAGTACAAAGCGATTCAGTGCACTATCTATCACTACAGCTTGCGTTGATCTCTTGAGGATCAGTTTCCCATCTAAGATCTGAAGTTTTTGTCAATTTTCATCATTTTGAATTTCTTGTTGAAAGTAAATGATGTCTCATCTCTGAAAACCAACCTTTCATCTCCTTATTTTGGCCCTGTTTAGATTAGGATTGGTGAGTTTTTTTTATGTATTTGTTTTGTCATTTGCAATCCATTGTCGAAAAGTAGTTTTCATCGATTGTACTGTCAGTATAAAAGTGTCGTTAAATCATCATTTTCTTCAGAAAGTGAAGTGTCATAAAATCTTCCTTCATAGATAGTCGATTGATCTATTTTTGCATTTGATTTGTATTTTTCATTTAAAGTGTCGAAAATCTTCATTTCTTCAAAATTGAAAGTGTCATTCAACCTTCCTTTCTCTCTTAGAAGAAATTGTCATAAATCGCCATTTTTTATGAAAAAGTTTTGAATCGTTTGTGCATTATTTTTTCTTATTGCATCATTCACATTAAGAGAAACTGAAAAAAAATACATGCAATTTGCATTTTAGAGTTTCAGTATGTGTGCTAAAAGGAACGTTTAGGGAATTGCATTAGTTTGTGCTCTTTGTTGTTTGTTCAAAAGTACTTCTATGCTTTATCCCTCATAGCTTGGATTTTCATTGTTGAAATTAAACGAAAAGAGTGCTTATCATTCTAGTTGCATTGTTAGGAATTTCAGAACACATTTCGCGGTGAACCGTCAAAGGCAAATTTCTAAGCAAGATCAACTTAAAATAAACATCAATTAATCTAAAAACGCTTTGGAACATAATCAAAAACATCTAGAGGTCTAGGCTAGAGATGTGTTCCGACGTCTTTAAACCTAGTGGTTGTCATTTTCACTGAAGGTTGGGTGATTCCTCCTCTTTGATCCAATAAGTGCTAGTACGGACCTGCGCTCCTGTACCGTCGCGTATATAGTGGGAGACCCCAATAGGTTGAAATCTTTTATTCCTAGGAAGCTGATTCTACCGCCTTACTGATCGCAACGCACCGAACACAGCATTCGGGAAGATTGACTATCGTACGTAAAGTCCTTGGTAATTTCTCTTTCATTTATCACCAAGGTGTATATTGCAGTTTTGTGATTTGTCTAGTAAAATCTCTTGTCTACAGTCTCCAGAGTAGTCACTTTTGTTCCTTTTCGACTCTTTAAAAGTAAAAGGATCATCTGAGCACTTGTCCTTTCAGGCTCATTAAAAATCGAAGGCAACTAGAGTCATCTTTTGCTTTTTCTTGACTCTTTTAAACTGAAAAAGTGAATTTGTGTTCTAGTGTCATTAAAATTAATTGACCACGAATAACATCCTTATTCCTTAGTTGATTTTAAGTTGATAAAGTAATCTGCAGTCGTGGAGGAAAGTCAACCCAAACCCCGTTGTTCACAGAGAACATCGAGTCAACCGCCTTTGCCTCCCAAAGCGACACCAATTCAGACAAAGCAATCTCATTTAAATGAGTCTAATACATTAAGAACGCTTGGTTCTTCATCTGGGTTATTTGAAACATTTGTTTCAACAGCTACAGAGACTCCAGTTACTCCAATTATCTCTGGTACATTCGTTCCTAAAGAGGAAGTTTCACAGTTACCTGAGGACATTAGCATTGATCCTAGTGTAACAGCAACCGAGGTTGTCCAACAACAATTTGATACTCAATTTGAAATTTTTAACCAAAAAGTACTTCTGAAATTAAAACAAGTCCATCAAGAGTTGGTCCAGAATCTATCCTAGTTCCAATAGAAGTTACATCTAAACTAGAAGTTGTTCAGGAACCTCCCTTTGAAATTGTTGTTCATTTACCTAAACATCTGGACTTCGAATTTCAACATTCAGAAGTTGTTAACTCTCCGACATCAGTCACTATTGAAACTACACTTTCATCAACACCAGAAATCTTTTACGAACCTGACGGTCAACCTCTTCCACCAGATTTGATTGCCATAGAAGAGATAGTAGAGGATTCCACACCTGGAACCTCGTTTCACTTTGGAACTGGGATTAATCTTTATCCTGCTACTCCTGATTACTTTGCTTCATCTGATCCTACTTCCTTGCAAGTTCCCATCGAATCTTTAGGACAACTTTTGGGCCAGTTAACTATGGCTGAACAACCGTCAACATCCAAGACTGTATCATTTGATGCAGCTGCAGTAAAATATTCTGTTGTAACTCCTTCGATGTTTTCTACCACACCTGAGTCACACCTATACGGTGAATCGTCCATCCCAGTTGGTTACCAATCATTGTTTGGAACCCACTCAGGGGTTGCTTCTGCACCATGGTCAACACCCATGTACTCGTCCAAAACTCAACCTGGTTTTTCTCAAATGGGAACTCAACAATTTGATCCTGCACATCAGTATCAATTTGGGAAATCTAGTCATCAAAGACCAGTGTATCCATTAAATATTGGATTGCCACCATATGGAGAGCAATATGATTATTCACCGTATCCTCCATATTCTGGAGGACAACCATATGGTAATTTCCCACAATATTCAAGTCAACCTGGAATTAGGGTTTGCCAATGGCAACCAAAATTGCCAGACCAACCAAGGCTTGTGTATCCAACACAACTAATGAAAACCATGTCAAATATCCCTACTACACCTGTTGTTACTATTGTGCCAAAGTCACAAGCTCAAACTGTTATATCTCAACCAGTACAAACTGATCCTTCTTCCTTGCAACCACAGGTTTCAAGTCAATAGGTTCAAGTTTCTCAAGTTGTTATACAACAAACACTTGTTTCTGGAGCCCAGCAACAACCTCAGGTTAGTATACCTATATCTGGAATGACCCAGGGTATAGTTGATCCACAACTTGGTCAATCTTTCATTACTGGGCAGCAACAGTTGGTTCAACAACCATGGCTACCAAAATTCCAACAACCCCAATTCCAACAGTCCCAACCCCAGTTTGGACTCGGTTCACAAGCTCAAACTGGTTTTGGTCAATATCAAGCTTACCAAGGACCTGGGCAACAAGGCTTTGTAGGTTATGGACAGCCACAATTCCATTCTGGTTATCAACAACCACCTTATACTGGTTTTTTCCAACAACCTTACCAAGGTTACCAAATGCAGATGCCCTATGTTGGTATGCAAAGACCTATTGCACAGGTGATTCCATCTTATTTTGGGTATGCTCAACCTGACTTGAATTGAGAGTTGCCATTCGTAGCAACTTTAGAATTACCAGATTTAAACCGGCTCACTAACGATCCAATTGCATATGCACTTTGGTAGGCTGGGGATTCCTCATAAATTACCATCTGATATTCCAAAGTTTAATGGAAATCTTGGAGAAGACCCGTCGAATCATGTTATGACCTTTCATCTATGGTGTTCATCCAATACTTTGAATGATGATTCGATCAGATTTCGTCTTTTCCAAAGAACGGTTACTGGTCCAGCTGCTAAATGGTACATTGAATTACCAAGAGCTTCTTTTGATAACTTCACCATTTTAGCCACTACCTTTTTGACCCACTTCCAGTTACTTATCAGATACGAGACTGGAACGGAACTCTTGCCCAACTTTAAACAGACTACCTCCACCCATATATCAGATCATATTCATGAGTGGCGGCATCATCGTTGAATGGTTAAGACATATGTTCCCGATCAGCTTTTAGCTAAGTGGTTCATAAAATCCTTGCTGCCATCAATCACCGAGGATGTGGAAAAAGGAGGAGTTGTCACAGAAGAGCAAGTCATCGCTCGTGCCCAATATTTGGATTTGATTTACACACAATTCGACACGCTCTATGATAAAATTCCCAATGCACCTAGACCAACCTTTACTATTCCACCACCTCCAAAATCGAGTAGGGACTCTCATGCCGACAATGGTGTGATCACTCCTTCAAGCACATAGGCGGCAAGAGGACCATCTGGTCAAACTCTTGCTATTTCCAATCAAACTGCAAATACATCAGAAAATACTCTTGCCTCAGAGATTAATGTTGTGTCATCTAACAAAGGCAAGAATCCAAAGCAACCAGGAGGTAAGAAAAAGGGGAAGAATAAGAAAAAGAAATAGGAAAATTCCACTCCTGAGAAATCATCTGATTCCCCTACCGCGGCTAGGAAACCTCGTTATCCATGTCTGATATGTAATGACGAGCATTATACAAGAGACTGTCCACATCGCTCTGAGGTCTCTAAGCTTCTAAAGACTTCAAATACCTCAGCAGTGTTGACAGATCCATTTCCAACCCCGGAGACACATTTGGTTGCAACTGATAATGCTTCCACATCCCAAGTACTCATGTTATCCATCACAAATCCGCAAAATGATGTTTTGGTGTCAACAAGGAATAAAGATTATGGAAATCCATCATCATCGAATAACCAGGCTACTGATCAACCTAGTACTTCGACCTCAACTTCACCAAAATTTGTTCCACCAATTGTACCTGAATTGATGATAAAGCCACCAAAGGGAGTTGTACACAAATCAACATTCCATCCTCATGCTCGAGAAGCTCAAAACTATAATATAGTGGAGGATCTGGCTCAATCACCGTCCGCTATGTCGACACTCGAGGTGTTGCAAAATTGTCCCTCCCAGAAACAAGCTTTATTATCAGCAATAGATGGAATAGATCCTACGGATTCAAATCTTTTGGTTTTTAACCATGTGGGATATACACCATAGTTATCAGCGCAATTAGCTTTCCTAATACAAGTAAAATCTCTCAATAAAAATGTTCACCAAACTATTATTGATGAGGGGGCATCTACTTGCATTATGTCCATGAGCTGCTGGAAAACTCTTTGTTCACCGCCCTTGTCACGATCACCAACTACATTAAAAGCATTCGATGGAAGAACATACACTCTGTATGGAATTTTGAGTAACCTACAAATTGAACTAGGGGGCAAAACAATAAATGTTGAAGTCGAGGTAGTTGACAGACTCCTTGATTACAACATTTTACTAGGAAGGCCTTGGGTATATGCTATGGTTGTTGTTGTTTCCACATACTTTCGAATGATTGCAGTTCCCTTCAAAAGTGGAATCACAGTCATTGATCAGCTAGCCTTCTTTGCCAATAGTTCACAGGCTACGGGAAGCATTTCGTTGATACACGGAAACTCACCATCACTTCAAACTGTTGGAGTAGGTCTCCCTAAAGATCCTTCCCTGATGGGCACTTTTACCCTCCCGTCACCATCTGGTTTTGTGAAAGTGGCAAGAGTGGAGACTTGCAACATGATTTCTTCTGCATCATCTGATTTTAAGAAGATTTCCAACTACTTTGAAGGTGATGATTATGGCGAGGAAATGTCGCTAAGCCCCATTGAATCGTTATAGCAATCAATCTTTTGGGCTTGTGCAGAAAACCCTAATCTGCACTCAATAATTGCATGGGTAGATAGGTCATTAGAATATGGTACCTCTTCAGATCCTTTTTCATGTATACATTCTATGGATGAAGGAATCGTCCAATCAATGATGATAGGAGAGACGCCGTGGGAAGATTATCATCATTGTTCCCACCTTTGAGATGACAATGAAGATTATTTAAATTAACTCAATCACCCATCGATTGTTGATTTCTTGTTGAATTCAGAAAATATTGTAGATTCTCAGCGTAATTTGTCTAACATAGAAGAAACAATTTCTATAAACATTTCGACCAAGCCTAACATTGTAGAAAACATTCATGTTGGCAAATCTTGTTCTCCATTGGAACTAGATAATTATTGTTCTCTTTTTCACAAATTTCGAGATGTCTTTGCATGGTCTTATGAGGAGATGTCGAGCATTGACTCAAGAATTGTTGAACACGAGATTAAAATGTACCCTGATGTCAAACCAGTACGACAGCGGCTTTAACCTGTTCATCCTAAGAAATTCGCTGCCATTAAAGCAGAGGTTGAAAAACTTTTGCACGCTGGCTTCATTTTCCCTTACCTCTTACTGAATGGGTATCTAATATTGTTCCAGTGATGAAAAAACAAGGGACAATTCGAGTGTGCATCAATTATAGGGATGTAAACCAAGCATGTCCAAAGTACAACTATCCTACACATTTGATCGACCATATTATTGATGAATGTGACGGATGTGAAATCTTTTCATTCATGGATGGATTTTATGGATACAATCAAATCAATATTCGCCCACAGGACCAATCAAAAAATGTCTTTATATGTCCGTGGGGCACATTCGCTTATCGGAAGCTACCTTTTGGTTTGAAGAATGCAGGGGTGACATTTTAGAGGGCGATGAATTATGCCTTCCATGACATCAAACACATTGTTCAACCCTATCTCAATGATTTGCCTGCTCATTCGCGAAAACGGACTGATCACCTGCAACATTTGACGGCAATATTTTTACGATGACAACACTACAAAATAAGACTCAATCCACACAAATGTGTGTTTTGTGTTGGCTTTGGTCGTTTTCTTGGATTCGTAGTTTCTAGAGATGGAATTCGACTCGATCCCATAAAGATTCAGGCAATCCTTGACATGCCTCCACCTTCAAATTTGTTACAAATACAGAGATTTCAAGGGAAGGCAAACTTTCTGAGGAGGTTCATTCCAAACTATGTTGAATTAGCTAAAGGTTATACATGTCTATTGAAGAAAGGGGTACCCTTCCATTGGGACCAAGTTGCGCAAGCTTCTTTTGATGCTCTCAAAGATTCCCTGATTAGAGCATCATTAATGTATGCCCCAAACTATCAAAAAGACTTTTACCTGTATCTCGCCGCTGCAGATACAACCATTGGTATGGTTTTAGTTCAAGAAGAAAGTGGAACTGAACATCCTATTTATTATTTGAGTCGTAATCTCAATGATACAGAAAGCAAATATTCATATGTTGAAAAGTTAGCCTTGGTAGCCGTTCAAGCCGTACAGAGATTTCGTCATTACATCCTCCTTCGCAAAACTACCATTGTATCAGATTGCAACCCTATGACATACATCTTGTCACGACAATTGTCGGGGGGCAAATATTCTAAATGGATAGTTATATTGCAGGAGTTTGATTTAGAGTTCATCAAATCTAAATCAAAGAAATCTCTCGTCTTTGTCGAGTTACTTTGTGACCTTCCCTCGTCCTCCAATGATTTCACATCAGAAGCATCAATCTTGGATGAGTCTCTGTTTCTAATTTCGTCAAGTGATCCATGGTATGGAGATATATTGGTCTATCCCCAGACCCAAGCTTTTTGGCCTAATACCTCTCACTCTGAACAGCGACGTACTTGATACCAAGCCAAAGATTATCTTATTATTGGTGATACACTTTATTGTCGTGGTGTCGATACGATCTTACGTAGGTGCCTTACTCTTGAGGAGGCCGATAAAAATTTGAATGAATGTGATTCAAGTGCTTGTGGGGGGTGTTTATCTGGTTACGCAACTGCACAAAAAATTTTATGAGTAGGTTACTTCTGGCCATCCATATTCAAAGATTGCATCCTTGCTGTCAGAAGTTGCCATTCTTGCCAGATTTTTTATCGTAAAACTAGACTACCACCTGCACCGCTGCATCCAATCGTTGCTGTTGGCCCATTCGCAAAATGGGGCATTGATTTTATGACATGTAACCCCACCTCGGCCAGGGGGCATGGATATATTATAGTCATTTTTGACTATTTTACCAAATGGGCCAAGGCGATGCCTACATTGAACAATAGTGGTGAAACGGCTGCTCTCTTTTTTTTAACCATGTGGTTTCCAGGTTTGGTGTACCACAAGTTATAGTTACAGATCATGGATCGCATTTTCGCAATCACATGATGATCGAATTAACTACCAAATTAGGACTGTCACATGATAGTTCTACTCCATACTACCTGCAAGCTAACGGACAAGTTGAGGCTATCAACAAATTCCTTAAGCGCATGTTGCAAAGAATGATTGGAGTCCATAAACGGAATTGGCATTTAATCTTATACTCGGCTTTGTGGGCATATCGAACCTCGGTAAGAAATGCAACCAGATTTATGCCTTTTCATTTGGTGTATGGTTTGGAAGCAGTCTTACCAATCCAATGTGAAATCTCATCCCTCAAACTCACAATTGACCTGCTACCTGACACTTCTGAAGAAGAAGCACGTTTCTTGGAATTAATCCATGTGGATGAAACTCGTCATGATGCCGCATTGGCTAACGAGGCACATAAGAAACGCATCAAGGCACAACACGACAAGAATGTTAAGCCTCGTGTCTTCTCAGAAGGTGACCTGGTCTTGCTTTATGATCAGGATTCTGACAAACTAGGAGTGGGAAAATTTGAACCATTATGGATGGGCCCTTATATTGTTAAACGTGTGTTGACAAAAGGAGCCTACGATTTAGTGGATTATGATGGGATTCCATTGTCGCAACCCTGAAATGGGTTGTATCTTAAACATTACTATGCTTAGTTAAGTGTAGTGAAACTCACTGTACATATGCTTTGATTGCATTTTTGTGTGTTAGTTTTCTTTTAGAGTTCCTATTTGGTTAGGTAATCCACTTCACATTTGTTGCAGATGTCGGATTTTTTGGAACCATTTGTTGGGTATGCTGACTAAGCTAGTCGTAGTACGCAGAACCTATCTTCTGCAACATGGGCGATTTTCGCTCTTAGCAGCAAGTTAGTGAGTTTCAGAGGGATATGTATTAGTCGATCGACAAACAATATCGCTGAGTATAGCGCATTGATTGAATTCCTCTCTGATGCCATTTCACATGGCACACGCCAGATCATCATTCGACTAGACTCACAATTGGTCATACTACAACTTACTGGCATCTACACCGTCTGAAACCCAGCAATCCATCGCATGTTCCTTAGAGTTCGTATTTTGGAAAGGCATTTTTAATTTATTCAATATCAACATATTTCCAGAAGTTTAAACACATTAACTGACTCTCTAGCAAATTATGTGTTTAATAGACATTTGTAAAGTAAACATTTTTTAAACATCATTTGAATAGGATTGCATCACCTAACCATAATAAAACTCTGAAAGTCAAATAGACAGTTGTAAATAGATTTTTACAAATAGTTTTGTGTCCAAGACAAAAATTCAGTCATCTGATCCAAAAACTCGGAAAATATGCAGAAAATATCCCAATTTACTAGTATTGTTGATGATAACAGGTCACAACCTGTGCTATCATAAGCAGGAGTCTCATCCAATGACTCGGCATGCCAATAGTATGGTGTTTCAATTGCATAGGAAGCTCCTCAATCCGGACATCTGGAATACCAAGGGTCAAACCCTCTATGTGATCCTACAGCTCAGCCAAGGTCTCCGCTAAATCCAAGTCTCTGAGAACTGCCCTCCCAACAACTCTCTGAACTGGTGCACCTGCCTCCCATTGGCATACCACAGGTCGAACGAATCCAACATCTGCATGCATATACAAGTTTATTTAGTCTTGGTAACAATCGAAAAACACAAAAAAAAAGTAAAAACTTAAAAAAAAATGTGGTCAAAACAATCTACCAATGGCACTCCACTATGCCCCAATTGGCAATACCAGGTCTGGATCACCACAGAAGTCCATCCCTGAATATGGATATTCTGAGAAGGCCATCTCCTAACAATCAAACCACTTGAAGAAAGCAAAGGAAAATGAGATCAGTGACTGGCCAGCATGTCTAGCCATAAGATCCACCCACCTTTGCATCCATGGGTCTCTAGGTGCAGGAGCTCCCAGTGAAATGTGTTGTGGCTGCATGAGAGGGATTCTCTCCAAGGCAAAGGAAATCAGGATAGATCCATAACCAAAAAAATTTGTCTTTCCAGTCTTCACCTTGGTCATTTGTTCCCTCATAGATGGAAGAATCGCCTCACACCAGTTGAATACCTTTGGTTCCAAGCACTCTAAGGCATACTGCATATAATATCTGTTTTCCAAATGTAGAGTGGCACTGCCGGCCAGTTCGACAAGGGTGAAAAGGATTGTTCTCAATGGAAGATCACTAACATCTTGGATATTAATCTTTCCATCTCTATTGGGTTGATATCCTTCCTGACAGAACTGACGAATATAATCTCTCACTGATTCACCTCCTCTGGTGAATCCTGATAATGAAATGGGGGCACCCCGCCTCGATAAACCCGTCAGAAAATAAATATCCTCGATGGTAAAGGGGATCACTTTGCCCCTAATGTGAAAAACCTGGTCAGTAGGATCCCAAGAACGGACAAGATACTATAGCAGTTCAATTTGTTGCCGCATGTTGGATAAGAAAAAATACTTCAGCAATCCACAGTTCCTTAAGGCATCAACTATGCCCTGATCATTTAATGCAATCATGTCTTGTTCTTCGTGCTCTCGTTCTCTACATATAATTACCATTTTAATATGATGAAAGTTTGAAACACAACCATTAGATAAATTAGGATCCAATTTTTGTAAAAAGCAGTGGAAGATTTGCGAGAAAACAACTGTCAATTTTTGGCTTTTGCGCCCATCGCACCCCCTCATTAGAGACAGTGCGCTACAATGCATATTGCCTTATAGGTACATGCAATGTAGCGCACCTTTCGATATAGGAAGGGTGCGTTGATCCAAAGGGCACAAAAATGAAACCCTATGGGCCTCAAAAACCAAATTTTTTTGCTCAAAATTGAAAATGAATGGAATGAAATGGAAGAGCATTGGGATAGCTCCTACCTAGTCTGGACAGCACGAGAAACAATCCACAAAATCCTTTGAAATCAGCTGGTGAAGTTTGCGGTAAAAAACTACTCCAGAGCTCCAAAATCAAATGGTAAAAGTAAAATGGTAAAAATGAATTACAAAACTTGTTTTTATGTTTATTTTGCATATTAATCAAAGTAAATATGGGTTTTTATTCATTTTTTCCATAAACATATATTTTTAATCCTCTTTGATGAAGTTTTTGAGCAGGTCTAACAACTGAAGCATAATCAAGTGTACTAAAGGGTAAATTGGACACCTTTGACCACAAAACAGACTTTTGTTTCTTTTCAAGCTTTGTTAAAAACGAAACGAGACCCTCATAGAGTCATCTTTAAACTCTTTTTAGACTCTCTAAACAAGAAAAGATTTTCGAGCACTTGTCCATTCCAACTCGTTAAAGGATTGGAAACGACATCTCTCTTGTATTATTTTACGCTTTTTCGAACTTGAGATATTATTATACGAAAAAAGAACTTATAGAGTTTTATTTTCATCCCTTTTCAAACTCTCTAAACATGAAAAGGACCGAGTTATCTTTGTCATTAAACTCGTTAAAAATTAAACAGCGACAAACTTGTCCATCTAGACAAGGCCAAGTTTCACCTTCACTAGACTCGTTAAAGCATCAAATAGAGATGGGTTTGCCTGAAGGGTGAATTATAGAACAAAAATATGTTATCCTCCTCAAGCTTGATAAAAATAAATAGGTACTAGTCAGCAATGACTGGGGAAAATGGGAAAAGTCGAGAAAATTTTATGGTAGCAAGTCGCTCTTGAACATGACACTTCCACTTCATCTTTGACTATTTGGGTTGGGTCATTCAGCTTGATGGTTATCACATCGTTGGTCTATCACACCATCCATCACTTTTGTTTTAGGTCAATGCTACCAATTCATCTCAATGTCGCTGATATGTTCAAGAGAAGTCATCCAGTTAAAACTTCATTCGTTGCAATACCATAAACCTTCATTTTCATGACCACCATTCCTGAACCTTGTGTCGTCAGTCGATTCTCATGTCCAAAAATCATTTACCTCGTTTCATGTCATAGATGTGGGATACATCAAGGCCCTCCTGCGACGAAGTTACTTCTTGTAGACATCAGCTCATCATCTAAGAAGTTGACTTCGAAACACCCCTTCAGTGCCTTAATGCTTGCATACATCAATGGCAGGTTTCTCGCTTCCGGCGATAGGTTGACAACAATGGCCTTCAACGAAAGACTTTGAATGGTGTTCGACATCAAATCATTTATTCACACCATGTGAAATGTATTGTAGTACCTTGAGGGTCATCATCATTATTGGTGATTCCTCTCGCGTTTGTTAACAGCTTACATCATGGGCTAGTAATCAGACGATGTATCTCCATGTTCGACCTCAGAACATCTATTCACATGGTTAGACTTCTACATTGAGTGAATATTGAATGAGATTGAAGACCTCGAATCTAGTTTCATCCATCTGAGTTGCAATATATTCAGGAGTACCAAATCAAATGTACAATGGCCCTACACAGACAGTCATCCTAACCATGGGTCTATATCTGTAGAAACATGAATCTATATCTGTAGACGACCATCTGATTTATGTACATGTAATGAAAGTTTATAATCTGAGCATGGGTATGCCTCCCTCAGCTAATTCATGAAGAAAATCAAATTATCATGATATATGTATTGTAATTGAATGCAGGTCACCTTCCGTTCGAAATCTCCTCTCCTTGTGATAAAGAATTTCACCCGACATGGATATTTACGAACTCATGCTTTAGGGGGCAACTGTTGCAGATCCATTTGGGCACATCAACCCCAACTTACGGATCGATGCTATTAAGGCCCATCAACCACTAGTACAGTTTTTACATGTCCTAAAGAAGTTAGTCATCAGAATGCCTTATCCCAAAGAAGTTCCATCACTAAAGACATCCAGAAACCACCTCTAAGAAGATCAGCGCAGGTAGGCTTTCCTTAGGGTGCGTTGCAATGCAAACCATGCATTAACAGGGTGATATGCAGTGCACTTAGCCCTCTTTGACCTGCGCTAGGCGAAGTTGAGCAAAGTTTTGTGAGGGTTTGAAGATTCCTTATCCATTGGAAGCCTCTAGAAGTTTCTCAAATGCCACATGCTCCTTTGAGTTCGCCTTTGGATGAGAAAGGGAATTAGGAAACATCAATTCCCTATCCCTCCTTCGATGGAACTGATTTCTAAATTTAGAATGGCATTCATTACCTCCATTGATAGCATAACCTCCTTCACTCACCTATAAATAGATCACTCATCTAAGACATCTAGGCTGGAAATTATTGAGTTGTAAAGAGATGCTGGTGGTATGAGATTAGGATTCAGTGCAAGTACTGTGATATTGTTGGAATGTCTTGCTTTTCATGAGGTGAAGAAGGATTGAATTGGAAGGATGACACTGGATCGAACTCCCATTGGTTGTAATCTTTCCTCTTATCTAAAGTTTTCAATATTTTTCCCTTATACTTGTGTTTATGTTAAATGCATTCATGTGTATATCATGTTTTCGATTCCATTTATAAAAAATAAATCATTATGCTTTGACGGGTTTTTGCTTCTGTAAGTTGTGCAGGTACTTCTCAAGCGATTTAAGTATGAGAAGGAGCAGTGAAATAGATCAAGGGAGATAAGGAACAAGCGGAAGTTACAAGTAGGTTTTTTGTCCCTTATTTTATCTGTTGTTTATAGGAAAAATGAAGATTGCTTTAACTGTTGTTTCTAGATCAGCTACTAGATCTAGAGGGTTAGGTGTTTTTTCAAAAACACTAAATATTCCTGAAACAATGTGAAGACAACATTTCTTCACAGGGATCTGGAAGAAGAGATCTACATGAAACAACTTGAAGGATTTGCAGTGAAGGGTAATAAAGAACTAGTATGCAAGTTAAAAAAGTCTCTGTATGGGTTAAAATAGTCACGAAGGATGTGGTATCAGAAATTTGATACATTTATACAGGGACTTGGCTTCACCAGAAGCAAAGAAGATCACTATGTGTATTTTAAATTAATTGGTGACCGCGTTATTTATCTGGTATTGTATGTGGATGATATGTTTCTGGTTGGAAATGACAAAGAAATTATCTAGGATTTGAAGACCCAATTGTCCTCCAAATTCGACATGAAAGATATTGGTGCTGCAAACTATATTTTGGGCATGGAAATTAAAAGAGATCAGGTAAAGAGGAAGCTCTGGTTAAACCAGAGGAAGTATGTCGAGACAATACTGCAAAGGTTTAATATGCAAGATAGTAAGCCACTGAAGGTTCCTATTCCTGTAGGTGTAAAGTTATCTGTTGAATAGTGTCCCAAGGCACAAGAAGAGAAAGAGGACATGTCCCATGTTCCATAGGCAAGTGCAATTGGTAGTGTGATATATGTGACAGTCTGTACTAGACCAGACATTTCACATGCAGTGGGAGTATTGAGTACGTTTATGTCAAAACCAAGGAAGGAGCATTGGACAGCAGTGAAGCGGGTTTTCAGGTATCTGCGTGGCACTAGTGATTATGGTTTCTGCTACCAAGGAAGACCAGGATTGGATAGAGTTTTGGATATCCGTGGCTTTGTTGATGCAGATTGTGCTAGAGATCTAGATCATAGAAGATCTACAAGTGGGTATGTGTTTAACCTATTTGGAGGTGCAGTCAGTTGGATGAGTAAGAAACAATTTATAGTGGCACTATCAAATACAAAGGCAAAATACGTTGCAGCCACTCATGCAAGCAAGGAAGCAGTTTGGTCGCAGAGATTGTGTTCAAGTATTGGGTTAGTACAGCAAGATATAAGGATAGATTGTGACAGCCAAAGTGCAATTTTCTTGGCAAACAACCCTGCTTATCATTCAAAGACAAAGCACATTGATGTTCAGTATCACTTTGTGAGGGATATGATAGAAGACAAAAAGGTATTGCTGGTAAAGGTGGACACTTTGAAGAATACTGCAGATGCATTGACAAAATGTGTGAGCTCTGAGAAGTTCTCTTGGTGTAGAGAAACAATGGGCATTGTAGGGCTCGATAGATGACTAAGCTCTCATGTGGCCTCCTGTGGAAAGAAAACAACAAGTGGGAGAACGTTGGGTTGTGTTTTTTGGACCCATGTTTTTGTGCATGGTTTTCGCACATGGTTTTGGGCGCGATGGTTTTTGATCCATGGTATTGGATGATTCGGCATATATATATATGTATTGTAACATTGAAAGGAACATAACGAAAAATCAATCTGGTAGTCTCGGTTTTGGGATCTAGCGAAAAATCTATGTGTATATTTGTTTTGTGTTATGATCTCGCCTTTGTTTATTTTCTGTTTTTAGAATTCGTATGTAGGTAAGTTCTGAACGGGGTTAAAACCTACACATATTGACATAGCTTCTTGTTAAATGAACTGCTAGTAAGCGGTATGAAAGCTGTGAAAAGTGTGGGGAAGGTGAACATCACCCATGGCCCATCCCAGCACTCCAAGAAGGTCGAATTTGACTGAGATAGCTTTCTGACAATAACTGGAAAACATAGGTTTAGCATCACCAAGCTATGAATACCTGTGTAGAAGCAAACAAAGGAAATTATCACCTCCAAAGGGCCATGGATCGATCATCAACTCAATAGCAACATGCATGCCTCTCCAACAATCATAAGGTAGGTACAGGTATGAAATATTATTGACCTCTTCTCTTGAGCATATTATAGTTAGAAATTTGTTTTCAATGCATGAGAGATGAGGTTTTATAAGCTAAGGATGGGTCAACAATCTCGACCACCTTCAACTAGTTAATATAGTTAACTCCTTCACTCATGTAATTTGGAAAAACCAAATTAGGATGGGTGATGATTTCGAGGAATGAGGACAATAGTTAAAAGAGGAAATGTGTGCAAAGTCCAAGTCACCACAGCCCTCCAAGCCCTCCATCCACTTCATATTTACTATCTATCCATCATTCAGCCATCCCATTTCATAAGGAAAAAATTAATATTTTTCAAGAGCAAACCCTACACTCTGTCTCACCCTGAAAATTTCTTGAAACAAAACACACAGAGTAAATCCTCTCCATTTTCACAAACCTACACTACTCCCTCTGAGCCCTAACATCATCCTCCAAACCCTCTACATCATTTCTCATCACTCCCATACAGTTAGAAGACCTTGAAAGAGAAGGAATGACTGCTACAGGAAGGCAGAATGCTGCTATAAAGAAGGAAGAAAGGAAAAAATTGTGCTAAAACCTAAAATGGCAGTGCCTAAGAGAGACCTAATCAAAACAGAGAATTTTGAGTCCATTAGGAAATCATTAGGCCACAAAAGAGAATAAGAAAACAACAAAAGGCAAGAAGGCATTCACCGTCAAAATAGAACTCAAATTGCAGTGATGAAAAGAGGCTTTCCAAGAGGCCTCTAATCTCTTTCTAGCTTTTATCCAAGGCCTAAAAGATGGTATAGAAAGGGGAGAAAGACGTGGAATTCAATTTGAGGGCATACCCTAGGCTCAGACTATCATTTTTTCTCAAAATAGGTTTAAACAGGTTGCTATAGGGTTTCCTGTAGTTACTACAGGAATTACTATAATGTTTCATGTAATTACTATAGGATGTCCTAGTTCTCATCTAAAGGCGTTTTGAAGGTTTCAGAGGTGTCCAAATGGTGGAAAAAGGTAGCAAGAGGTTGGAAAAGGATGTGGAAGACCTTGCCAAACTGAAAAATATTCAAGAACCCATCTTGAATAAGGGGAAGAAGGCAGGCTAATGGTCTCAAGAAACACTGTGATTTTTATATGCATAAATAGATTTGGAAAAATAAGTGAAAATGGAATTAAGATTTCAAGGGAGAGGATATGAATGAAATGGATCTACAAGCCAACAGAGTTCACTTGCAAAGAGGAAAGTTATGTTTTTTTGCTTGAAAGATTGTTAAACAATCATGAAAAGAACAACTACATTTTTGTGCTTGTCCTTGCAGAAATTACAACCAAGATTATTAAGAGAAAGGACTGAGGAATGCATAAGAGAGAGGCCACCAGGGCCATGAATGAGGCACAATGAGGTCACTAAGTTGCTCAGAGGATGAGCAACACTTTCAGCAGGGGAGTATGATGGGCCTCTAAATTAGACATAAATTAAGGCCCAAATAACCATCCTTTAGCACATTAAACCTCTGTTTTTGCATTATATAATATATTTTTAACTTTAATATGTTCATTAGGAAGGTTTATGTATAATTGCATATTTGTGCCTAATATTATTTATTTTTGTGGAATATTGTGAGAAATTTGGGCAGATTATGAAGATTTGGAGGAGATAATTTAGGGAAATAATCCCTACTACAGGAGGATCAATATTAAATAATAAATCAAGAAGACATTATGAAATAATTGCACAAATTCTGGAGCTCCAATAATTGAGAAAATCTAGGAATGTGTTCCCTGTCATTTAATGCAGATTCCTAGTATTGGGAACCAGATCCACTAATTAAAGGAGTTTGATGCGGAAAGCTTCCCCCTTTCATGGGGAATGCTTCCTAATCATTTTTTATAAGTACCAAGTTGAATTTTCATCTAGGGGTTGAATTTTCTTAGTCTTCTTGGGGAGAGAACTCGTATTTTTACATCTCCACTTTCATTTTTTGTATGGATGTAATTATATTGATGGAAATAATGAAGATTGGTGCCATGTTCAGATTTTAAATATTTGTATCCTCCATAGGATTCTGAGTTTCCTTGGGCTTGGCCATCCCAAGAGCCTAAGATCCCTGTTGTATCATTTACTTTTCTTCATTTTACTTCTTATTCACATGCATATCTTGTTCTTGTTTTTTTTCTATTTATGCATTTAGTATTGATGATTTCTTGTCGTAGGATTGGGTTAAATGGTTGAAGTAAGTTCTTTTTTCAGGATCACCAGCATCATTTCATCCTTGGAACATATTTGGAAGGTCATAGTAATCATTGAGTTACTTGGATTAGTTTGCTTATTCCCAAATCTAGATTTCTTGAAGTCTTTTGCGTCAAATAACAGTAAATTTCTGCTATTTTTTAGAGCATGCTAACGAGCTTCAATCTAGTTGATTCCACTTGCATTAGATCACAAAAACATTCTAGATAATAACAAAAATTACCCATTTCATTTTCACTTGATTAGGTTAGACATTTGATAGATTTACTAGTCACTAGTTCTCGAATTTCTAGATTTCAGATTAGTAATTTTCTACTCTTTTTTAGCATGGGTTAACAGAGGTCTTTTTGAGTGATTCCACTTGAAATGGAGACCTAATACATCCTAGTCAATAACAAAATTTGTCCCATCCAATTTGGATTTGATTTTCTTGGTCATTCGGTGAATTATAGTTTCCTGTAGTAAATCTGCAGTTTCCTGTAGTAACTACAAGATCTCTTGTAGCAGCCTTCCAACATGTATGTACTTGCCCATATTCACTGGAAAAGCTTGGTTATCATCCCTTAGGGTTGAATCAAGACCCCAAGGCTCTAAATAAATGATTAGGGAAGACTAAAGACCACTTAGGACTTGCCTCTTTACCCATGCAAAACATTTCAGTAATTTGGGCTAATGGACAAATTTATGAAATAGATAATATAATAATGATTGTCACATCCAATGAACTTGTTAATGGATCTAAACTCTTTGAAATGTAATGGTTGACATTTATTCCATGATCTTAAATTTATGCAATGAGAATAAGTTTCTTTGATTGTATTTTCTTTCCTGCAATAGGTTAAGGTTTCCATTTCGAGCATTTCATTTTCTGCAATTAGTTTAGGATTTGATTTCATTACATGCATTCCATTACATCATGATAGCAAAGGACGGGACACATTGTATGCTGCACATATAGTGTTGATACCTCTTAAGTTTGTACGAACCCCGAGTTGATAATAAAAGTTGGTAGCCTTGGGAGTTGCAACATTCTTGTTGTAATACCGAGGCTCATCACTTAAAAAAGGCAACAATCGACATTTGCAATATTGATCACCAAGGGCTAACATTCAAAACCATATCTACAGTTAGATCATTGTGTGATCTTTGCATCTCTCCATTTTTTCTTCTCTTGCTAATTAAGCATGCAAGAAAATCCTTAGGTCAAACATAGACAACACAAGGAATCATACATTGCCTCTAAATCTATGCAACAAACTCTATAGAGACATTTTCTTACTCATAAATTGACTTCATTTGCAATACACTTCAAAATATTTCATATGCTCTCTCATCCAAAAACATTTAACTTTGTATACTTATTGATATGTTATTCTTCTACATTACTTTCATTTTCATTAGTTGCTACTACTTTGCTTCCATGTTTTCCCTTTCATTTAAAGAACTTTTGAATCTCGACTTATAAACTTCTCTTTGTCTTGAAAAAAAAATATGGATATGCAATATGTTTCCATGCTCTATAGATTTTTCCATGAAATAAATGAATAAGAGGTTTCTCTTCTGGATATACAAGCAAGATTTATACGCTCTCCTACTTTGCCTCTACATCGCATGCATCAAACTCTCCAAATACTTTCCAGGATTAAGGATTTCATGCATTTCCTCATCCATACACATGAAAGGGATGCAACGACACATATTCGATCATATTGGAAAACACACAAACTCAATCGTGTCCCAAAACTAGATCTCAAATGGTTTTGTAGATGCCACTCATCGACCTATATTTACGACTGGCATGGCCTGCCTTGTCAAAATTTTACAGTTACAATGCAAAATCATGTCTTCTTGCATTTTTCCCTTCACTGAGCATAACTTGTACTTCATGGACTTGAACCACATATTTTGCATTCCACTACATACCTCTGCTTTGATAGCAATTAGTACCTAATTTTTGTAACTTTTTTCTCAATTAACTATGTCTTATAAGAACTCTGCCATACTTACATACATGTTTATTGGTTTTCACTCTCTTCTGCTATGTTTCTTTAATTTTTCATCTTTGTATCCTATCATATGTTCATCAAGTTGTATAATAAATATTGTTATACAAATAATGCACACTATCTTATCACATGACAATCATCAAAGTCAGACAATGCCCATTACAACAACATTTTAAAAACAAATAAAACTGTCATGGACATAATATACGGAAAAGTAACACATTATTACTACTCATTCTACTTTTAAAAAACATTTTTTTGGGAATTTTGAAAAAAATCAGAATTTGCACAAGTTCAACCCAAATTTTGGGAATCTAAGACAAAACAATTTGTCATGATGCCACATGGTAAGAAACAAAATTCATAAGAATGGCATGCTCAATTACTAGAACACCACCATCGATTGAGACAACTATAATCACAGCAACAACATTCACAACACCAAATTTATCAACATCACCTCCAATAACAACAACATGCTCTTATCATTGCCTTCCACATTCCTGCCACTCCTCCTATGGGTGTTCTTTTGCACCTCTCAGTGCAATTGCTAGTATTTAAATTGATTGGTTATGAATAGATTTAAATATTTAATTTTACTTTAAAATGGTAGACAAATTTATAATTTATATTTATAAAGATTTCATGAACAAATTAAATTCATTAGTAACATAAATGTGATTTGAAATAGAAATAAAACAATACCCCCTACCTCATTATTATCCTATCAAAACTTACAACATCACCAATATTGTGATTATGTAGGTTAGTTTGCAAGCTACAATGTGGGTATAGGCGCAAATAGCCACGTGGTTAACTTAATAATGCATGATCACAAAATAAAATCTGATTTGTGAATATATATACCCTTATCTCATCAATATCATAGCAAAGCTTACAACAACCCCAATGTTGTGATTATGTAGGTTAGTTTGCAAGCCACAATGTGGGTATAGTGACAAATAGCCATTTGGTTAACCTAACAATCTGTGGTCACAACTTAAAGGTTGATTTGTGAATATCTACATGTGTATACATTATTATTTAATATAAATAATAATATTTATATATTATTTATAAGATTTAAAAGGATTTTTTTTTACTTTTGTATGTACAAAAGATGAGTTCCATATATATGTGCATATACAGAAGTTGCACATATGCGAAAGTCATCTTTCATATATGCACACTTCCATATATATGTGCATACATAATATGCACATACACATAAGCCATCTTTTATATATGCACAATGCACATATACATGGAAGCATTCATATACGAAATATGGATTCAATATCTATATAAAAATGATATTCCATGTGTGGACATCTCTATATGCATATAGATATGAAAGTACATATATAAAAGTTGACTTTCATAAATACACTTGTATTTTTGTATATGTGTGATTTCTGTATATGCACGGTTCCATATTTATGTGCATATACAAAAATTATGCATATATAGAAGTTATGCATATACGGAAGCTATATTTCTTATATGCATGCTTCCAAATATGCAAGCATATACAGAATCCATCTTCTATATATGCACATATATGTGGAAGGGATGGCTTCAGTATGTAGCTTATATATATATATATATATATATATATATATATATGATAGATAGATAATCGGTATATACGACGACTTTCGTATATGTGTAACTTTTGTATATGCACATATACATGTTAACTCATTCTCCATACATATGCAGATTTTGTATATACAGAAAAATGAGTTCCATATATATGTACATATACAGAAGTTGCACATATACAAAATCCACCTTCTGTATATGCACATATATATAGAAGCATGCATGCATATTTGAAAGGTTGCTTCAATATCTATATAGAAACCATATTCCATGTGTGGACCTCTCTATATGCATATAGATATAAAAGTACATATATAGAAATCAGCTTTCATAAATACACTTACATTTTTGTATAGGTGTGATTTCTATATATACATGATTCCATATCTATGTATATATACAGAAGTTGTGCATATATAGACATTACACATATATGGAATCCATCTTCCGTATATGCACACTTCTACCTTCTTGATCCAATGCCTCTTGCATTAGTCATATGAAATAAAGATGTATTACAATTGCTATCTCAATCTGAGCTCAACGTGCAAATGAATAACCTATCTCTTTACTCACTAAAAAGCTCTGACTCAAACTTAGTCAACTTGGTCCTCTGCTTGAGCTCCTATTTCCTTGCGTAATTCCTAAATAAATAGGCTCTTATTATTTAGGAATTTCCTCCAAAATGTGTGCAAAATTTTAGCTTATGTATAGGTGCATCTTCTATATATGTGTAAATCAATATGTGCACTTATGGAAGTTCTGCATCTATAGAGGTTGCGCATATACAATGGTTGAATTTGAGAATAAATTATGTCTATGCACAAATTTTGTATATGTGCATATGTGAAAGTTGTGCATATTCAGAAGATGTGTGCATATACAGAAGTTGTGCATATATGGAGGTTTTTGTATATTCATATTACAGAATTTGTGCATTAGTTTGCATATGCGCAACTTCTGTATATATACATATTATACAAAATTTTCTCATATATGGAATATATGCACATATACGGAAGTTGCACAAATATAGAATATATGCACATATACAAAAGTTTGCATATACGAAAGTTATGTGCATATTTGGAAGATATATGCATATATAAAAGATATGTGCATATATAGGAGTTGTGCATATACGGAAGATATTTGCATATATGGAAGTTGTGAATAACTTTAACCTCTGTATAGGCACATCTTTTGTATATGCACAAACAAATATGCACGTATATGAAGGTTGCGCTTATACGGAGACTGGGAATATACTGTGGTTGAAGTTGTGCAAAAATTATGAATATGTGCAGCATTTGTATATGTGCATTTACTCTATATGCCCAACTTCCATATATGCGCATATCTTCCACATATGTGCTTCTTCTGCATATGTTCATATCTAGAAGTTACACATATATGGTAGATGTGTATATATGGTAGATGTGCATATATGGAAGTTGCACATATGCGAAAGATATGTGCATATACGGAAGTTGAGCATATACAAAAGATACGTGTATATATGGAAGTTGTGCATATACATAATATATGTGCATATACGAAAGTTGTGTAAAACTTCATCCTCTATATAGATGCAACTTATGTATATATGCATTTATATAAAAGTGTTGCTTCCTCCTTAATTTTACACATGCGCATCATAAAATATAACCCTAATAACATGAGAGGAAATCTATACATTGGATGCGTGTAGAGGTATTTCCACATTTGACATTGGAGCTCTAACCATCCTCATGAGTTCAAGGAGCTTTGGATTTGGTTTGTGCTTTTTCAGGTAATTTTTTCAAGCGTTGTTTTTTGTTGCTTTTGTGTTTATGAGTGTCACTTTGCTCAATTATTCTTTGAGTTACTAGCGCTTTCATTATTATTACAGTGTACAAGTTTCGTTTCAGTATTTGAGTTATTTTTACAAGTGTCACATTACTTTCTAGTTTTTTCGCATACCAACAATTATTGTTATTGGGTTTATTTATTCAAGCATGTTATTCCTTTTGCATTATCTTTATTCCACATAGAGGACCATCTTTAGTGTAGCCTAAAGCCTCTATCTCTAGCAGGTACAAGTGCCTAGGATCTATCCCTAGTCACTTCATCAAATACTTGAATTTTTATCTAGCCTCCGAGCTTATGTCTTTTACTTTCAATAGAATAGTTTCTTTTAACAATTATGTACTTAGTAGTAACCGGTATTTCAACTTTGATATAGACATTTGTTAGATATGAGCAGTGCGACATGACTTATTCTAAACAATGTTCTCTGATCTAGCAAGATGATATTTTGAGAAAATAAAAATATCAATTAACAAAAAAACAAAACAAAAACAAATATATGTATAAATAACACAAGGTATATTGGTTGAGTCATTTTTTTATATAAATATATGGTTTATGAATGTGATTTAAAAAAGGTGTATCTTTTCATTTTTAACAATTAGTTATATTAATTTATTTATTTTTAAATATCATACATTATTTTTTCCATAGTTTATATATATAATTATAATTATAATTTTTAATATCACTATATTATCTTTACAAAGTAATTTATTATTATTTTAATAATTAGCTTAGTAAATTTTTTGGTCTAATTTAGATATGATTATGACTTGTGCACTTAACTATTTTGTGGCTAAAGCTAAGATGACATCAATATATAAAATCTTAACTAAATCATTGGAGAATAGAGAAAAGAGTCAAGCTATCCACAATATTAAAAATATTAATACATATAAGTTTAACCAAATGTGTGGTGCAATAAATATATTTAAAAAATAAAAAGAGTTCAAAAAGCTTGAAGCCAATATAACAATATCCATTGACAAAAAGCCATTACAACAATATTTATTAAGAAATTTATAATTTATCATATCACTAGTGAACATTTCAACATGAATAAAAAATATAATAACCATTGTAACCAACCACCAAAAATAACTCTAATTAATAATTTATAACAATAATTTATAAAAAAAATATATTATATATTTAATTAAAAATATTATTTTGAAAATATAACTTTAAACACTCTTCTAAAGCGTGTCTTTGACTCTCTTGAATGCCCATTTAATAAAATGCAAATATTAATTTTAGTTAATAATTGTTTTGAACTTTGTAGGATATTTTAATATTTCATCAACATTATCATTATAATAGGAAGGAATCTATATATATAAGTAAAGAAATTTTATCTTTGAATTAATAATTTAAGAATAATGAAAATTATTAATTTAAATATATTATTTTTGAGCCAAGGGGTTCATTCTAAAGCCCATTGTAATACTAATTTGTAATTTTTTCCACCCTCAATTTGGAGTTGACATGTTTCCTTTAAAAAGTATTTTAAATAAAAAACTATAATAAAAAGGTAAAAGCTTATACATATTTGGGTAGTTTTAATTAAAAGCTTTAAAAAACATAATTAGTCTCATTCTAGTTTGAAAAAAGATATGATAAAAATATTTGACTTTCACTTTTAGACTTATAAATAAAATATTTCGATATCTATGTTAAATAATATAATTTTATATAACTTTATAGAGATAAAGTAATTGAAAATTTTGAAAGCAATTGTGTTTCTTTTGTAGATGCTTCAATATAAAACTTATATATATATATATATATATATATATATATATTATGTTTATATATATATATAGAAAGGTAAAATAGTTTAGTTACCTCAAATGTGTAATTCATTAAAATTTTAATATAAAATATTGGTAATAATAAATTATTCAAAAATATAATTTAAACAATGAGAAATTACACATGGTCTATATATAGAGAGATGAAAAATAATAGAGATCTATTTAAATCACGTATTTATCAAGCACTAAAAGGTATAATGAAATTCGATCATCTATTCGCTTAGTAGATATATGGTTAAGATGGATATATATTGGTTTCTAATAAAAAAGTTATATGTATAATATTAATTAATTTTCAAAATAATATTATGTTTATTTGAGAATAAAACTTTCATAATTTTAATTTAGTTATCAATAATTATTAAATAGATGATAGGAATCTATTTTAGGTGGAATATTCTATAATATTTTTAGTTAGTAATAGTCTAATCAACATTTGAGATTTATCTCAAAAATAGTTATATCCTTGTTACCTTCCAAATTTAATCATTAATTAAAAAAATGCCATATGAACAAGTTATGAAACTAATTATATTCTTTTAGACATATGGTATTGATAACCATGATATTAGCCCATAGTATAATCTTGTTACATGCTTATATATGTTCAATTCATATATTAATTTATTTTATAATTATTAATAGTAATAAAGTTACAATTTACTAATTTTTGTGCCAAGGTGTCTTTTTTTTCCCAGGAAAATAGAGTTCGTAATTTCTATTAAAAAGATGATAATAGAGATTACATGTTGTTGATGTCGTAGCATATGCAGTAGTGTGGTTTATCCACTGTACAAAAAAGTTATCAATGAAATATCCTGTAAGTGCAGCTGTGGATACGGTGGATCTGTATCCATCCAAATATGTACAAAACAGTGTCTCACATATATCCGTAAATAAACAGAGTTGAGGTCTATGAGCCCTCATGCAGTAAGAAGAAGTATAGTGCCGATCATTACAATGCTGTGTATAAACAAAAATATAAATAACATGTAGATCAAAAATGTTTTAGATGGGGGGGATTTCCCCCCGTTGCTGGTCTTCAATATATGGTCGGTGGTAGAACCTGTGCATCCCTTCAGGAGTGTATTCTTCAATCAGCCAGTCTCCTATAGGCCGATCCGCCGCTTCTTTCGAGAGCCGGTCAGCAAGCGCATTTCTTTCCCTGTAGATATGAGAAACAGTGATCTGGTCAAAATGTGTTTTTAAAAAAACAATTTCTTCCAAGATGTGTTTCAAAGAATATGCATGACATATAGATTTATTGTTTGCCCAATCAACCACAATCTTTGAATCCCCAAATATTTGTATTTGTCGGCATTGTTTGGAAAGAGCAAAGAAGAGGAGATGTCTCAGAGTGATAAGCTCAGCATGGTTGTTTGAGCCCGTTCCAAGTCCCAATCTCAGGTGATAAAAATGAGTTTCTGAGAGATGAAAAACAATACCCCCCCCCCACATCCATGCACAGGGGCTGCACCGTCGAAATAGGCCCAAGGTATATCCTTGTTGATGTTTTCAGGCAGAATGTGTCTGGGGGTGATGTTTTTATTCTCAAAGGGGATTTCCGTATAGGCCACGCAGATGGATGGCGGAAGAAGTTGCCAGTTGACTCTGTAATCCTCAAAGATAATAGCATTGCGCTTGTTCCATATATACCAGGACACCACAGGAGGTAGGTTCCTGGCCTTTTCTGAAGGCACCGCAGACCACCAATGATCCCAGGCAGAGGGTATATCAGCACCGTGCCAGACTGTGCTAATGTTGAGGGCCCGAGTGACTTGTTGCCATATTTCCTTTGTGACGACACAGGTAAGGAATAAGTGAGGCGTTGTTTCCTCCTCTTTTTTGCAAAGAACGCACCAAGTTGGTCCATTGAAAGCACGCTTCCTAAGATTGGCTCCAGTAGGAAGCTTGTCAGCGATTATGTTCCACATAAGTAGTCTGGCCCGAGGTTGTGCTTGTAGCTGCCAGATATCTCGCCACCAGTTTTTTAAAATATCAGGTTTCTTAGCTTCAATAAGCTTTAGGTAGCCGAGCTTTGGTGCATAAGAACCCGATTTAGCTGGCGCCCAAATGAGTTCATCATCCTCCTCATGAAGCTTAATGTGTGTTTCCGTGAGTGCCTGTATGTATCCTTGCCAATGTGCAGACCAATCATCAGGTATATGCCATTGCGGATCCGTGACCCAGGCTTGTGTAAAAATGGTAGTTCTATGGGGATCACCGATTTGAGCCAGATATTTAATACCCGCGTTGTTGAGATGTCGGATCAAGCCTTCCGGCAGAAGATGAGCATTCCCTGAACCAGGCCAAGGGTCTAGTCCAATGCGGACCTGTGCACCATTCCCAATTTTCCAAAGCAGATTATCCCGAATCAGAGGCATAGCTTTTAGTGTGGCCCTCCAGATCGCGGATATGCCAAGGTGATTCCAAGTGGGTCTGCGGAGCCATTCAATAATGTTGGAAGGCCAGATATATTTTTGGTGAATTACTTCCGCCCATAAGCTGTCCATCTTGATGAGTGACCAACCCTGTTTCGCTGTTAAGGCTAGTGCAAAATCAGAGAGAGATTTAATTCCCCATCCGCCCCATCTCTTTGGCAAGGATACAAGGGACCATCTGGTCCAGGCAAAAATCTTTCCCTTTTTGTTGCCATTCCACAGGAACCTGTTACATATTTGTTGGATTTTTTGAAGAATACCCTTTGGAATCCAAGTGAGTGACATCCAGTAGACAGGGGTAGCCTCAAGAACAGATTTGATCAGTAGTAGTCTACCGGCTTTTGACAGTAGTCGATGCTGCCAGCATATAATTCTTTTTTCAATTTTATTTATGAGCCAAGACCAGTGTGCCACTTTGTATCCATCCGGCCGCAATCTGAATCCAAGATATTTGATACCTTCCATCATTTGGCTTTCCAAATAGGGGAAATGTTGGGTCGCCAGCTGAGATTCCTGTTGAGAACATCGCATCATAGATCTGGTGGATTTGTCCCTGTTGATTTCCATGCCCGTGGCTTTACAGAAGAGTAGCAATATATCATTTAATGCAATTATGTCTCGCATGCTTCCATTAAGGAAGATTAAAATATCATCAACAAACAGTAAATGGGTAAGAGAGAACTGTTCGGTAATTTTGAGGCCGCTGATATCTCCATTCCTTTTTGCTTCGGCAATGAGCCTACTCAATCCTTCCATAACAATGAGAAAGAGTAGTGGGGAAAGGGGGCAGCCTTGCCTGATCCCCCTAGTTATATTAAAGCGGTCCGAGGCTGCACCATTGATAAGGATAGCAAAGGAAACAGAGGAAACACATCCCATAATCCAGTTTATGAACAAGAGGGGAAATCCCAAATGAGTGAGGATCATCTTAAGGTAGAGCCAATTCACTTTATCAAAAGCCTTTGCAAGGTCAATCTTTAATGAGATACCTTTCAGATTCTTCAGCTTGATGGAGTGTAAGGCTTCCTGGGCAGTGCCAATGGCTTCTTGTATGTGGCGGTTTTGGAGGAAAGCAAATTGTTCCGCAGAGATATGTGTGGACAGGATAGGCTTAATGCGGTTAGCAATGATTTTGGCAATTATTTTATAGAGGCAGTTACAGAGGGAGATAGGGCGGAAATCATTGAAGGATGAGGGGTCATCAGATTTTGGTATCAAGGCAATGAAGGTCTGGTTCATAGGAGGATGAATGTGCCCTGTAATCATGCTTTCCTCAACGACAACCAGTAGGTCCTCTGCCAGCAATTCATAAAAGGTCAAATAGAACTCCACCGGCCAACCATCTGGTCCCGGGCTCTTATCCTTTTTGAACCATTTGAGGGTACTTTCCAGCTCTTGTGTAGTAACCGGTTGGCTGAGGTCTTCAAGGTCATCCAGCCCAACAAACCGAGGGAACTTCCCAGCTAGTCTGATAATGTCTGGAAGATTTACTGTATTTGGAGCCGTGAAGAGATTCTTGAAGTGTGAGACTCCCATTCTCGCAATTTGCTGGTGTGTGGTAGCCCAGCCATCCGGTTCCCTTGGTAGATTCCAAATGGTATTTGATGCCTTTCTGCCATTTGCAAGGTTATGAAAATACTTAGTATTGCTATCCCCGGCTTTGAGCCAAATGGCTCTGCTTCTGAGTCTCCATAGTTCCTCCTTTTCTTGCAATATCTTCGATTTTTGCCCTAGAAACTGACACAGAAGTGTTTTTGTGGTGTCGGTTTGGTATCCAGCCCCTCTTTCATCAGTCAAAAGTGCAATCTGTTCTTCTGTATCCTTCAGAATCTGGTCATCTCTTTTCCGCTTAAGTCTTGCCCAGATCTCAGTCTTCACTTTGAGCATCTTTAGTCTTTCGCAGAAATCCAATGCTTTCCTTTGTTCTCTTAGCGGGGGTTGGGATACCCAAAAATCCGTGACCAGCTTGATGTAGTCTGGTTCTTGGAGGAAGCCCGCAAAAAACTTGAAGGGGGAGCGCGGCTTGAAATTATTGTCACTGACTTGTAGTAGGATCGGTTGATGATCTGATAGTCCCCCAGTGCTGACCCACTGTCTGTATAAGGGAAATAATTGTATCAATGCCTCATGCATCATGTATCTGTCTAGACGCCTTCCCAGAGCAGCCTCTCCAGTACGCTGGTTGTGCCAAGTGGGGAGTTTCTTGTTCATGGGAATATCCACAAGATGGTGAGTATCAAGAAGCATGTTCAATTGCTCCGCCAAAGGGTCACACTGCGCATGATGACCCCAGGATTCCCCCACCCCCAGAGAGAAATTGAAATCGCCCCCAATAACTGTATTCTGCGTGATATGGCTGCTAGATAAGAAATTTTGCCAGAATGCAAGTCTATTCTGATTAGGCCCATAAATATTTATGATTCTGATTGGGATGCCCAACTCGCCCATGATAATGTCCATCCCCAGGAAGCCACTGCCCCCCCAAGCAGAGAGAGGCTTGCATTTTCTGGGGTTTATACCAATGAGAAGACCACCAGATCGGCCACAGGCATCCAGTCCATGTAAAACCCATCCCGGGAGCATAGCTTGAAGACTTTTCACCGCCACCTCGGCAGTACAGAGGGTTTCCTGAAGGAAAATGATGTCACATCTAGACTCTTGCAGGAGTCTTTTTAGAGCCAGTCGTTTATTGGGGTTGGCTAGTCCCCTGCAATTGTAGGAGAGCCAGATCATGGGGAACCACAGATCAGGGGCTCATTTGCTCTAAGTGCCCGTTCAATAGTAAACTGTCACCCCATAGCAACATCCGCAACTGCATTAAGCTTTGCAGAGGATATATTGGAAGGTCTACCGCGTTTTTGCTTGCGGTGCCGACCAGGGGATGATCCCAGTCCCAGAAGTTTAGGACGAGCCCGGGATCTCAGATGATAATGATGGGAGCCGGAACCGGCCGGAGAGGGCGGAGAGTCAGGACAACCCAATGCCGGATTATGGGAGGGGGGGTGGTGGAAAAAGTGGGTGGAGGGGGGGCGATGGTGCACAGTATGGAGGGGAGAGTAACATTTTCTGAGAAGGAATTCCGATATGTAGAGTGCAATATCGATTGTAATTCTTCAGAAAAAAAAGGAGTACAGATAGGAGTGGATGCATTACCCGAATGAGAAGGTGCAGCCTCCGCCGATTTGGTAGCATCCTCTGCTGTCTTTGAGCGTGTACGCGGCGGTCCTGATGAGGGCGCTGCTTTCCTCCGAGTGTTCATCTTAGCACCATCACCCGCCTTCTTGTTAAGAGTCTCCTGTTGAGCCTGATCACCAGCTGTCGAGATGTTTGCTCCTGCATTTTGTTCCATAGTAGTCTTCTGTCGAGGTCCTTTAGTCTCCGCGGAAGTCACCCCCGAGATCAACGGACAATCCTTATACAGGTGGCCAATTTTATGGCATCTTCGGCAGCGAAAGGGGACTCCTTCGTAGTCCAGTAGCTGTTTGCGGGAGACATGATTATGGTGTAGTGTAATAGTCCCCTCAAGACCAGGTCTGGTGTCCAAGTAAACTAGAATGCGCGCCATAGTCCTAGTTCCCGTTTTCTCGTATGATCTGTCGTGCTCCAGGTATGTACCAAGTGTGTCCCCGATCCTCTTGAAGGCATATGGGCTCCAGAATTGCCATGGCAGACCTGGTAGGTGAACCCAGATGGGTCCAGCCCCCAATTGTTCTCGTTCTGGATCAAAGAGAAGCTCCCATCGCTTGAGCAGGACTGGAGCTAGCTCAATGTGCCAAAACTGGGAGAGGATCCACTGGGTGTATTCAGGTCTGTGGAAGTGTAAGGCAAACCAACCTCTGGTGAGAACCATTACCTCTGGTAATTCTTTTAGTAGTGTACCCCATATTTCCTCCACCCAAGCCTTTAGTCGCTCTGCAGTGTAGGTGCGACCACGAACCCTGCCAACCAAAACCTTGTGTGAAGCAGCCATCACATCCGGCAGTGGAGCTTCTAGCCCAAAAAATACGCTAAAGTTCGAGTCAATGTCTCGCATACATCTGCCTTTCGTCACCTTTTCAGAACGCTTGCCGATGGGGGTCTCCTTCAGAAGTTTGCGACAGGGATCAGATGAGCTATGCTGAGCAGAGCCCGTGGAGCGAACAGGTATTGGTGTGGTAGCGAAGCATCCCGAGCGTATCGGGGAGCGAGGAGCCGAGGAGCTAGTGCCCAGCGGGAAATGAAGGGAGGAGTGGAGGGGTTGCCGTTGGGCCTGCGGCATAAAGGAAACTGAGGGAGAATGTGAGCTAGATGGAGGCGGAGGCGGAGGAGGCGGAGGTAATGCAGGGCGTTTATTAAGCTGTAACGGAGCGTCCAGTGTAGGCGAGTTCAGGAAGCTAGTACCCAGAAGCTGTAACGTCGCAGGGGAAAGGGGTGGGCACTCAAGAGGTGAGGCATCCGCAGGATTGAAGTCAGTAGCCTTGTTCTTCCCTGATACCGGCAAATGCCGCTGCTGTGAAGTCGCACCTGTCTCAAAACCCAGAGCGACGCTCCGCGGTATCATAAGGGGCCTATTGGAGTGTGCCCATATTTCCTGGTGAGGCGTGGGGTCCGCTTCATAATCGACCAAGTCTTCATCGCCCATTCTGTGTGTCGGTGCAGGGAGAGCCGGTACAGGAATCGATCCGGAAACCGTCAGCGGAAAGAAAGGAGGGTCAGTGCGCCACCGGAACCGGGAGGGGACCGCAGAATAAGACAAATGCCTCCGTGAATCCCAAAATCGTTGTCATTGAACAGGCCGTCAGTGCTGTCGATACCCAGAAACTCCAGGTGCAAGTCCCCATGAAGTTATATTTATAAAAAATTATTATATATATATATATATATTTCTTAAAATAATGAATAATACAATATTCTTTTTAAATAATTTTAATCATTAACTAAAATAATAAATAATATAACGTTATCACTATTAAAAAAATAAAATAACTCAAATCAAAGAAAAAAAACATATAGATATAATGTTACCAATGATATTTATTAAATTTGTAAAGGCCAATATAAACATATAAATATAAATTTGTGTATAATATTTTTTAAATATCTTTCCCTTCTCATTTTTAAGTTGGGATATCATGTTTTATATATGTTTAAATAACTAGAGATGAATCATTAATGAGATGCATATCTAAATATAAAGTTAATTTTGTTGTTTTTTTATATTGATATGGTTATCATTTAAAATAGAAATATATTAGATTTTTATTTTCTAAAAGTTATTTTTTAAATGTCTTTAATGCATATGTTTGTGTGTGGTTATTTTTAAAATTAATATATATATATATATATATATATATATATATATATATATATATATAGACAATGGGTGCTTTGTTAAGACACTCTTTGATGTGAAATTAAGGGTTCAATTACCCACTCCCATCTAGATGATATATTAGACATGATGTAGATGTAGTCTTGCAAATATATATATATATATATATATATATACATATAAAAGAATGTTGAAAAAAAATCAATGATTATATTGTTTAGTTTGATTAAAAATTATCAAACTAAAAATTATTTTGCTTGAAAAAAAAATTAAAAACATTTACTTAAAACTTTCTTTTTTCCTTTTTAAAATTCAATAGAAATTATTCACAAAAACTATAAAATTATTCAAATAAAAAAGGTTGAAAAAAAATCAATAGCTATATTATTTACTTTGATTAAAAAATATCAAACTAAGGAAAATTTTAAAAAACATTTATTTAAAACTTTCTTTTTTCCTTTTTAAAAATTAATAGAAATTATTAAAAAAACCACCTAAATCATATAGAAAACCAGACAACATTAGATAAACCTCAAACTTCAAAATTTCATCCCAATAGAGTTGTTCTCAGTGATATTGTGCTTATATCTTCTTTTTTTTAATTCAATGAAAATTATTCAAAAAAACCACCTAAATCATACCAAAAAAAAACCAAAAAACATTAAATAAACCTCAAACTTCAAAATTTCATCCAAATAGAGTTGTTCCCAGTGATATTGTGCTTATGTTATTTCTAGCCTATTTTGGAAACGCTAGGTAAACTATATATCAAAATCTCAGAAACTCAAGCCATGTGGTAATTATGATTTTAAAAATGCCATGTGAAATATTATTTTTCTTCTCCCCGGGTATCATGATGTGCAGCTCTCCCCCAGTAATGTGCTAATAGGGTGCATCTCTCGCGTATATGACAACACAGTATTCAACCTTAAAAGCTTAAGAAGTGTTAAGACCTAAAACCAAAACAAACAAAGAATAAGATGCGTCAAGACCTAAAACCAAAAAGTATAAATTAAAAAAATGTTTTGAGACGACTTAAACCTTGATAACTAGTATATCAATTAAAAAGAATCTCAAACTTTGATATCTAAAAACTTCATAAATAATTGACAAATTCATCTCCACATGCCCTGCTTAACGTGACAAAGAACTATGAAAATGCAAATGCACAAAACAAAACACGAAATAATGAGCACCAAGATTTAACCATGAAAAATATTAAATCAAAAGATAGTTAACTTGAACCATAACGATGTCTTGAAACATCAAATATAACTTGTGTATAGTCCTTAGAAACTTCATAAACAACTTCAAAAATCCATCTCCTCCTGAACTGGTCGATGTGACAAAACCTACGAAAATGGAAATGCATCAAATGCAGACTACTGAGTAGCAATATTTAACCATTGATAATACTTTAGGCATCATTGATACTTAGCTTCTGAGAGCTACCAATGAGTTTAGAGTCTAGACATAGCACATTTTGACTGCCTCAACCGTTCAACTTTGTTATTGACATTCTTTCTCTTAGTAGCTGTTACTGGACTTTCTTCAAGCACCTGCTCCATCATATTGAAAGATGGCTTATCCACATGCTTTACAATCTTGGCAACAATGTCACTTTCAACCAACTTTTGCACCATGAACCGCAGGTGGAGTGGAATCTGGTCAGCCAGCCTCAGCCTTACCACATTCCAATAAGGAATAAGGCTAATCTTGAAGTCGAAGGCCTCCTCGAGGTCGGCCCACTGCTGATGTTTGACACTTTGTCCAATATAATTTCTCCAATGCCTTCAATGCAATGCATCCTTCTCTGCCTGCGTCTTGGATGTGTGTAATCAATCTTTTGGAAAATATCAGGAAGGTACTGTTAAGCTCCATTAATTTTTTTTTACCAATTGCTACCTACAATTATGGAAGTAAACTGCAATCTTTCCTTAATTTCTGGAAACCAACTGCAGTTAATTAATTTTCTTGTTGGGAGCTTCTGAATTGGTCCATTACTCCATCTGGAGTTCTCTACCTTGATCTGTGGAACACCTGACACATAGCCATCAGAAGCTTGATGGAAGCTTGGCTATAAATTTATCTGTTTGGTCCCCAAGCTAGCATCTCAATCCCCTTCAGTTTTTTACACCATCAAGTGAGAGAGCAGAGCCGGGAAGTGCCTTCAGATTTCCTGTAGTGATTTTTCCTCTCCTCATAAAAGTTCTGCAATTTGCTTTGGAGTGTCTGGTCTGGAGCGAAAGGATTCAATCCCAGTTTTCGAATATACAGGTTTGCGCAAGGATTGAATCCCAGGCAGATTGGTATGATCCTTTGATATTGCTCGATTGTGGAAGCTCGCTGCTGTTTATTTTATTGTTGTGCATCGCCTTTGCGGATGCTGCCTTTTCAATACGGGTATTTGTGATGGCATATAATATAATCGTTTGAATACGATAGTTATGCTGTTCCTTTAACATTTTGGCTATATTTCATTTGACTTTTGATAAAACCAGCGGACTTTCAAGCCACCTTGAAGGTTGCTATTTCTATGGTCTTTGAAACTGCTGATTTTTGGCATTCGGTGCCTCTCCTCCCTATTTTAACAAATAGCTTGATCATTTGGTGATATTAATGCGAGTTAGCTGAAGTCTGTCCTATTTCCTCACTGTTGAGAGCTGTCCAACGGATTTTACGAAACCAAGGAAGCTCCTGGAATATTTATTTCAAGAGTTTTGCAACAGAGGAATTTGCTCAGATTGAAGACAGTTGTGTACAAAATACATCAGAGTGTGAATAGCATCAATGGCTGGAGGTAAGCATTCTTGGGCATCCAGTTATTTATGATTCTTTACAATAATTAATTTTAATGCCGCATATAAAGAATTGATGTTCATAGCTATCATGCATAACCATTTATTCGAGGTAGCAGCTTCATTTTATTAATGCTCTGTCGATTAAAAGGATGCAGTAAAGAATCATTGTTTCTCAAACATTTTAAAGTTTTATTTCAATTTTTCCGCATTGTAGTAGAATCATAAAGAATCGTATTTGTGCTTACAGGTACATATTCCCATTGCTTGAATCTGCATTAATTTCTCTGCCAGTATGGGTATTCCAACCATTGATTTATCAATGCTGGAAAGATGAGGATCCGCTTTAAACAGATCACTTTCACTTTGTCTTGCTTCTGCTTTAGATTCAATCCCTACTCTATTCCGCACACAAATATAACCATGACCAATATTAACAACGTCCCTTGTCACTTTCTCAAACAGACCCTCAGGAGCTCTGTCAACTTTTGTTACCACGACCAAAGTTCTTTCACCTTGTGGTTCAATATCTTGAGACATTTTTATGGACTCACAGGTCGGAAAATCAACAATCGCAAACAACCCATTAAGTATGATGCTCTCCTTGGGAGTAATGTATTGTTTGATCATATTTTCTATCTGTTCATAAATATCTCTTGGCTTCCCTAGCACAGCGATCCTTGTTATCCCGAATAGATCAACCATGGTCAAATCTGGAGCATTCATTTTCTTGACATGAAGTGTGACTGGCGTATCACTTAAATGTGAGCTAAAACAATGATTCTTTAATATGCGGAATTACATACTTAAAAGAATCTAAAAATAAAATTTTAATGCCCAAGAAAAATACCTTCGGCCCTTGATGCACTCTGTCATTGTTTCCCCAATTATTAACAAAGAATGCAGCCCTTTTGACTGATTAAAACCCGCTTCAGATGTCAACAAGTATGCTTGAGACCGAACAACCTTTCTGTGCACAAGTTCTGGTTAAACATTGATAAATTTCGTTGAGTGAATGACTTTTGGAGATTAATTCGTCCTCACTAGAATGATGTGTATGTGGCCTTAACTAGTAACTTGATTGAGAGCCGCCTCAACAACTAAACTGAAACTGTTATAAGCTAAGACGTTTGAAGCACCACTACTTGGATGAGGTGCATAAATGTACTGATTGCGCCTGCATTTGTCTAGTAACAGTGGAAGATTAAACACTATATGGAAATCAAGAAGAAACCGCAGTAAACAGTGTCATCGAGATTTCCCACAGATTGTGTAGTTGTTAAAACAGTTCGATACTGGCGCTCCATGTTAAAGTTGAAGAGGTGAGGATAAAAATAGAGTAAAAACTACAAAGCCCTTATATTTACCAAATTCACACAAAAACTCTCATCCGTATGGCACTTCCCAGCTTTGCTCTCTCAACTTGATGGTGTAAAACTGAAGGAGATTGAGATGCAAGCTTGGGGACCAAACAGAAAAATATATAGCCAAGCTTCCATAAGATTATGTTGGCTATGTGTCAGGTGTTCAATAGATCATGATAGAGAACTCCAGATGGAGTAATGGACCACTTCAAAAGCTCCCAACAAGAAATTAATTAACTGCAGTTGATTTCCGTAATTTAAGGAAATTACTGCAGTTGGTTTCCAGAAATTAAGGAAATGATTGCAGTTCACTTCCGTAATTGTAAGCAGCAGTTGGGAAAAACTTAATGGAGCTTAACATTCTCCCACTTAGTCCATACTTCCAAACTTAATGTCTCATCTTAAAACCCATTGATAATCTGTATTAGGTAATAGATACATGAATCATGGCGATAAGTCCTCTAATGACGAGTATTATCTTCCATGTATTACTATGTATTTATTCTTATTATAATTTATGTGACAACAATTTCTTAATGAATAAACCTTATGTTTATTCTTGATCCTACACAAATGAGTTTTCTCAAATCAAATTAAGGTGCACATAAATATGAGAAAAACATCACAATAATTAAGAATTTCATTAAAATAACATTGTCCATACAATGAGAAACTACATAATGGAACCAAGTCCCATATTCATTACATGATCCTTGAATTTAAATGATGGCATGTCTTTAGTCAAAGGATCAGCGATCATCAACTCAGTGCTGACGTGCTCAATGACCACTTTCTTTTCTTTAACACGTTCCCTTATAGCTAAATACTTAATGTCGATGTGTTTATTTCGACTCCCACTTTTGTTGTTTTTAGCCATAAAAATAGCAGCTGAATTGTCACAATATATTCTCAATGGCTTAGAGACAGAATCCATAATTCTAAGCCCAGAAATGAAACTCTTAAGCCATAAACCATGTAATGTAGCCTCAAAACAGGAGACGAACTCGGCTTCCATAGTGGAAGTGGCAATCAAGGTCTGCTTGGCACTCCTCCATGATACAACATCACCGGCCATCATAAAAATGTATCCTGATGTTGATTTGTGTGAATCAACACATCCAGCAAAGTCAGAATCTGAGTAACCAATTACTTCCAAGTTGTTCGTCCGTCTATACATAAGCATGTAGTCCTTGGTTCCTTGAAGGTACCTCATTACTTTCTTTGCAGCTCTCCAGTGGTCTAAACCTAGATCACTCTGATATCGTCCCAACATTCCCACAACAAATGCAATGTCAGGTCTTGTGCAGACTTGAGCATACATTAAGCTTCCGACAGCAGAAGCATATGGAACGTTCTTCATTTGTTCCCTTTCAAAGTCGTTCTTCGGGCATTGGTTCAAATTGAACCTATCACCCTTCACAATGGGACCTACACTTGGTGAACAATCCTTCATCCCAAATCTCTCTAAAATTTTATTAATATAGGTTTCCTATGATATACCCAAGATGCCTCGAAATTTGTTTCTATGGATCTTAATGACAATGACATAAGATGCCTCACCCATATCCTTCATATCAAAATTTTTAGAGAGGAATTGTTTCACCTCATGTAGCAAACCCTTATCATTGGTTGCTAGCAAAATGTCATCCACATACAAAACAAGAAAACCAATTTTACTCCCACTAACTTTCAGGTATATACATTGATCCATAATGTTTTCTACAAAACCGAAAGAAGAAATTACATTATGGAATTTCAAATACCATTGGCGGGATGCTTGTTTTAAACCGTATAATGACTTCTTGAGCTTGCAAACCAATTGCTCACCATCACTAGAGGGGAATCCTTCAGGTTGTTTCATGTAAACCTCCTCCTCTAGATCTCCATTGAGAAAAGCCGTTTTCACATCCATTTGTTGCAACTCCAAGTCAAAATGGGCTACTAATGCCATAATAATGCGCAAGGAATCTTTCTTAGATACAGGAGAAAAAGTCTCTGTGTAGTCGATTCCTTCTTTCTGAGTGAATCCCTTAGCAACAAGTCTTGCCTTGTATCTCTCAATGTTGCCCAATGAGTCTTTCTTTGTATTAAAGACCCATTTACATCCAATGGCTTTAGCACCATTAGGCAACTCAACAAGATCCCAGACTTCGTTACTCTTTATGGAATTCATTTCTTCCTTCATGGCATAGTACCATAATTTTGATTATTTGCAACTCAAAGCTTGTGAAAAGGACTCGGGATCATTTTCGGCTCCAATGTTGTAGTCAGATTCTTGCAGATACATAACATAATCATCAGGAATTTTTGATCTCTTTGGTCTAGTAGATATTCTTAATGTTGTACCACCATCTTCTTGAGAAGTATGTGGTTCAACTCGTTGTTCAAAAGTTCTTGGGAACTCTTGAACTACCTGATCTACTGGAATGTCGTCAGCAGCTTGTGGAACTTCAACAATTGGTTGTTCAACACCAGTTTGTACTTGAGGGGTGCTATGAACAATAACCAATCTATCACTTGAGGTGGAAGGTTGAGATTCTGAATTATCCTTCTCAGAAACTATGTTCCTGGTTTGAACGCTCCCACTGATCAAGTCATTTTCAAGAAACTTCGCATTTCTTGATTCCACAATCCTAGTGCTGTGAGATGGACAATAAAATCTGTAACCTTTAGACCTTTCATCATATCCAATGAAATACCCACTAATGGTCCTTGGTTCTAGCTTCTTCTCTTGTGGATTATATATTCTCACTTCAGACGGGCATCCCCAAATGCGCATATGTCGCAAACTCGGTTTCCAACCTTTCCATAATTCAAATGGCGTTTTAGGAACAGCCTTGGTTGGAACCTGGTTTAATATATACACTGTCGTCTTAAGTGCTTCAGTCCATAAGGATTTATAAAGATTGGAGCTGCTAAGCATACTCCGCACCATGTCTAATAATGTTCGGTTTCTTCTTTCTGCTACACCATTCTGGTCGGGTGAACCAGGTATGGTGTATTGGGCAACAATCCCATGCTCTTGAAGAAATTTCGCAAATGGCTCAGGTGCTTGTCCATCTTCTATGTATCTACCATAATATTCTCCACCTCTATTTGATTTCACGATCTTAATTTGCTTGCCACATTGTTTCTCTACTTCAGTGTTAAAGATCTTAAAGGCATCTAATGCTTCGCTCTTTTTATGAAGCATGTAGAGATACATATATCGTGAGTAATCATCTATAAAGGAGATGAAGTATCTCTGAAGATGTGAGTCCATGTCTGGACTACATATATCAGTATGTATGATCTCTAATATGTTTGAACTCCTATTGGCACCTTTCTTTGACTTGTTGGTCTGCTTTCCGTTTATGCAGTCCACACAAGTCTCAAAATCAGTAAAATCCAGAGTGTTAAGCACCCCTTCATTTACCAATCTTTTAATTCTTTCTATGTAGATATGACCTAGTCTCCGGTGCCATAATTTAGAGGAATCTTCATTAATAACACATCTTTTAGTGCCAGTGTGAACATGCATTGAATCATAAGTGACATTGTTTTGTAAATTAATGCAGTAAAGACCATTAGTCAAAATACCATTCCCAACATAATCAAATTTATAAAATAGACTGAAGTATTTTTCTGAAAAGTTAAAGGAATATCCAAAAGGTACAAGCCTTGAGACTGAAATCAAGTTTCTAGAAAAACTTGGAACATAAAAGGTCTTTTCTAATTCTAAAACAAAGCCACTACTTCAAGTTAAATAACATGTTCCTATAGCTTCCACATGCAAGCCCATCTTGTTTCCTGATAAGATGCTTTGCTCACTTCCCACCGGCTTCCTTAGGTTTTGCAAACCCTGCAAGGAATTTGAAATGTGAACCATATTAGATTCATAACAAACAAACGAGATTAAATTACCTTTGTCCGCAAGCCATTTCTGAAATTTGGCGCATTCCTTCTTCATGTGTCCCTTCTTTTTACAGAAGAAACACTTGGAATCCTTCTTGATATCGGCTTAGGGAGGTACTTTACCTTTCCCTTTCCAATTGGCTTGAGATTTGCCATTTCCACGCGTTGCCAGCATTGCACTTTCTCCCAGTTCCATCACCAGTCTCTCTTCCTCTTGAACACACATGGTCATGAGTTCATTAATTGACCATTTATCCTTATGTGTGTTGTATGAGATTTTGAAAGGTCCGCATTGGTGCAGAAGGGTATTCAGGATGTAGTGCACTAGGAAGGACTCTGATATTTCAACCTCGAGTTTCTTCAATTGAGCCACAGTGTCCCTCATCTGCACGATGTGCTCGCGCACAACTTTCACACTAGTGAGCCTTAGGGATGATAACTTCATGATTAGGGTGCTTGCTAATGCCTTGTCTGAAGTGACGAATTGATCATCAATGGCCTTTAGCAAGTCTCGAACCTTTTCATGCTGATCAACGGAACCATGAATGCCAGCTGAAATTTTAGTCTTAATGAACATCATGCTTAGGCGATTAGATCTCTCCCATCGTTCATAAAGCGTGATGTCCACTGCAGTGCTGGTATTAGTGAGTGTCGGTGGTTCATCTTTAATAATAGCATAGTCTATGTCCATCCACCCCAAATGAAGGAGAACCCTCTCCTTCCAGACCTTATAGTTATCTCCCTTAAGTTCGGGGATATCACAATGAATTTCAGAGAAATTTGCTGGTTGTACAACTGCATCAAAATTAAAGATCACATGCTTATGTTAAAATTGAGGCCTAAATAAAATTTCATGTTTCACCAATGTAAATCATGCTAAAAATTGAATCTAATGACATAAAAATTGCCTGTGGGCTAAATTTTCAATTCAAGCAGATTCAATTATTCAATTATTCATAGTTTTGAACTTTATAATAAAACTATTAATTCATAATTCATGTGGGTAAGTTATGAATATTTTATCCTAATTAATTATATAAATACAGTAAAAATTCCTATGGGATAAAATTTATTATATTTAGTATAATTAATTACAATTTAACGTCTAAATAATCTTTATGTGATCTTCACCAATCATAATATATAATTTTATTTAATTAGAGATGTTGTGGCTATTCTCTAATCAATTAAAATCATATGGATCACTAGACATTATTTCTTATAAATTGCATAAACAAAAATATACACAGTACTTCACATTTCATGCTACGTGAAATGGCGTATACACAATTTAATATGAAGCAATTTTAAAAATATGGAAAGCAGAAACAATTACCGCACTGACGAAACACTTAAAAATTTACTTATAAAATTATAAACATTTCTTTAACTAGAGTAAAAAAAAATGTTTGGTAAAAAGAATAAGTCAAAATGACATTTTAAATAAACTCCATATGACTCCGCACTAATATAACCAGAACTATAAGAGAACTATAAGTGACAGAGTATGAGTAAAAACTGCGATAAATATCAGTATTACTCCAAATGACGGCAATAATTCCTCACAAGATAAAATAAAATTAAAGCATTGTTGTAAATTTTCACACATCAAGGCAGAGATAAAATAAGGCTCTGATACCAAATGTGAGCTAAAACAATGATTCTTTAATATGTCGAATTAAATACTTAAAAGAATCTAAAAATAAAACTTTAGTGCCCAAGAAAATACCTCCAGCCATTGATGCACTCTGTCACTATTTCTCCAATTCTTAACAAAGAATGCAGCCCTCTTGACTGATTAAAACCTGCTTCAGATGTCAACAAGTATGCTTGAGACCGAAAAACCTTTCTATGCACAAGTTCTGGTTAAACATTGATAAATTTCGCTGAGTGAATGACTTTTGGAGATTAATTCATCCTCGCTGGAATGTTGTGTATGTGGCCTTAACTAGTAACTTGATTGAGAGCCGCCTCAACAACTGAACTGAAACTGTTATAAGCTAAGATGTTTGAAGCACCACTACTTGGATGAGGTGCATAAATGTACTGATTGCGCCTTCATTTGTCTGGTAACTCCAGTGGAAGATTAAACACTACACGGAAATCAAGAAGAAACCGCAGTAAACAGTGTCATCGGGATTTCCCACAGATTGTGTAGCTGCCAAAATAGTTCGATACTGGCGCTCCATGTTAAAGTTGAAGAGGCGAGGATAAAAATAGAGTAAAAACTACAAAGCCCTTAGATTTACCAAATTCACACAAAAACTCTCATCCGTATGGCACTTCCCAGCTTTGCTCTCTCAACTTGATGGTGTAAAACTGAAGGATATTGAGATGCAAGCTTGGGGACCAAACAGAAAAATATATAGCCAAGCTTCCATCAAGCTTCTGTTGGTTATGTGTCAGGTTTTCCACAGATCATGGTAGAGAACTCCAGATGGAGTAATGGACCACTTCAGAAGCTCCCAACAAGAAATTAATTAACTGCAGTTGATTTCCGTAATTTAAGGAAATTACTGCAGTTGGTTTCCAGAAATTAAGGAAATGACTGTAGTTCACTTCCGTAATTGTAGGCAGCAGTTGGGAAAAACTTAATGGAGCTTAACATTATACCCTTGTGGCTTCCTGCAATCTCTTCCGTAACAGTATCCAGCGTTTGTTTAATCTCTGCTTCTAAAATTTTCCTCCTTTTTCTATTATATTCAGTCACAATCTCACATTCCATTCCTCCTACTTATGGCTTTGTAATCTCATAATAAGCGTCCTACTTGTGGCTTAGTAATCTCATAATAAGCGGGAGTCTCGTACGAAACCCCTACCCATTTCGCTCTTTTTGGCATCTCAAACGCTATGACCCTGATGTTCGCTCTCTTTGGCATGACAGACGATGTTGAAGCACCAACTCCAGATTTCATTTCAAAATTTTTGTGCACAACTCCAGTTTGAAATATTTGTGGCGATATAGAATTTAAAATCCTAACACATTCAATACGAATGGTGGGGCCTTTCTTCCACCAGTTGGTTTCACATTCTGTAGTCAGAGTCGCAGAACTACCGAGAAAGAGGGGAGCGTTGTGCAAGGTTTCAAATCCTGAGCGCTGAGGTTTCATTGAATGTGTGTCTGTGGAATGTCCATTCCCATTAATTACATCCCTACATCCAGGGTATTGAGTCGGAGCGGAGGAGTCTGTTAAAGCGGAGCAACGGTGTAGCTTGCGACAATCAGGAGCTATGGAACCCACTAGAAAAGAAATCATTATGTATGTATGGGTATATATGTTAATAGGGCCAACCATTAAACTAATGATTGGCTTAGTGAATTATTGTTAATATTTACTTCTAGCAGAGTGGAGTAATTCGTGCTTCGGTGTGCCGAAGAACAGTGAAAGAAAACTGTTCCAGATGCCCTTGAACTTAGAATTAAATATGGTGCACAAATGTCAAGCGCAGAGAAGGAGGGTAGCCTAAAAATTTGTGCACAGGTATCACTAAGAGACCAGAAGGGTAGACAAAAAGGTCAGGTGCACTAATTAAAATAAAAAGAAGCATAGCGACCTAATTATAGGGCATACTAAATAATGTTTATTAAAATAGAGTGGATCCCAATACAAGAAAACGGGGGTGCCCCATGATGTTACGACGTGGACAATTTTCATTGGTGCAAAATTTGTTTGTACCAAAAAGCCTCCAGCGAAAAGGAAGGGAAAATGGATTGTTTTAAGCCAAAACCAAAATAGTTAAGCACTATGCTTTCCTAGTCAAACATATGAGTTGGTCTCTCTATCTAGTAATTATGTTGATATGAGAATGGAGACATTCAAAATGGAAGATAAGAAATTTAATGACATATTTATGTTGTATTTTTCATATATATATATATATATATATAGAGAGAGAGAGAGAGAGAGAGAGAGAGAGATAATTTATTTTTAAATTAAATTTGTTTTATAAAATTTAAATTTTAAATTTATAATAATAAAATAAAATTTTAAAGATGTAAAAATTAGATGTAACACACAACAATAAATTAAATTATGATTAGATTGAATGGTTAAGAGCATGTGTTTCCTCCTAAGAGGTCACATGTTCAAAACCAAAAGGGGGTAGAGTATGTATGCCTTTGTAGATTTAGCTATCAAATCGTTGTGGGGAGTTGGGTCCCTTGTCCCACAAACAAAGAGTTCTCATACACCAAGTTTTCCATATAAATTGAATTTCCACTTAATTCTCAACGACATATATGAGAAGTAATGTTTTTCGAATCTTGAATTCATCTGTCTAGAATTTAACCATATTAAAAATTTATTTTTAAATAAAACTGCTTATTTTCTTCCTTTAGGTTATAAATTTCACTATTTTTGAAGAAAAAAATTGAACTCTCCTAGGTGGGAGCTCAGAAAAAAATATCTAAAATACTTACGACTTAGAGGCTTGAATTCATTCATGGCGGAAATTTATGAGTTAATGAAATTTCAAACTCAACCTCCATTTAGTTAAAGATTTTTAGTGGGACAGTGAACCTGTGCTACTACTGCAAAGAAATTCACGGGATTTAAATATATAATTTTCAATTAAGTTTTCATTTGCAAATAATTTCATCTTCACACATCATTTCAACCAAATAAACTAAAAACTATATGCACATAATTCATGCATACAAATAAGCAGTGACATGCCACCACATGGCTCCTGTTTTAATTTGTTAATGTGAGTGTGGGGAGGTGGGTCCCTTGTCCCACAAACAAAGGGTTCTCATACACCAAGTTTTCCATATAAATTGAATTTCCACTTAATTCTCAATAACATATATGAGAAGTAATGTTTTTCGTATCTTGAATTCATCTATTAGAATTTAACCATATTAAAAATTTATTTTTAAATAAAACTGCTTATTTTCTTCCTTTAGGTTATAAATTTCACTATTTTTGAAGAAAAAAAATTGAACTCTCCTAGGTGGGTGCTCAAAAAGAAATAGCTAAAATACTTACGACTTAGAGACTTGAATTCATTCATGGTGGAAATTTATGAGTTAATGAAATTTCAAACTCAACCTCCATTTAGTTGAAGATTTTTAGTGGCACGGTGAACCCGTGCTACTACTACAAAGAATTCACAGGATTTAAATATATAATTTTCAATTAAGTTTTCTTTTTTCAAATAATTTCATCTTCACACATCATTTCAACCAAATAAACTAAAAACTATATGCACATAATTTATGCATACAAATAAGCAGTGACATGCCACCACGTGGCTCCTGTTTTAATTTGTTAATGTGAGTATTATTTTATTACTTTTTAAAGGTAAAGTTACAAGACAACATCTCCTCGATACTAGGCTATAGATAATAATTCAATAATTACTAACAATATAATTAATTTATATAAATTGTAATTAAAATGATACTTTACATGTTGTATTAGCAATATTATATAATTAATAATTTTAATTAGCAATTGCTTGTGAAGGTGCAAAAAGTATGTCATTATAAGGTTTATGCACACTTCAACATGTGTACATTAGTTAACAAAAGATTTGGTTTGATGTGTATCACACCTCTTTTAAACTAAGGTACAACATGTATCAAACAAAAGGAATATTAGATGCAATGAGATTTTCCCCAAAAATATAAAATTCATTGCCATGCAATGCATTCCAAGAAAGAGAAGTTTTGTTACGATGTGATATATCTACAAGTATTGTGTTTTTCATATTTTAATATATTTTCAACTCTCCATAAAGCTTGATTTCTCATCTCTAGCATTTAATTTTCTTTTTTATAACTTCATTGGTCCACGATTTCATGTATTCAACAAATGTTTAGCGTTGATCCATTTTCATGCCTTGTCCATATTAACTAGAATTTTCCTTTGACAATGAAACTCGTTTTCTTCCCTTCCATTTTTCATTACTCTATAAAAAGGACCATACTTTACTTTTTTTCACCTAGTTACAAGTGTTTCCTACTTAGTCAAATTCCAAAGAGTTGTGTAGAGATCCATCTCCCTAGCTAACCTTCCACACTCTGCACATTACTTATCTCTGCACTATCCTTTATACTTAGACAATTTTTCATTTCTCCACGCAATATTCTCCACACACCTTGACTTCCTCACTCCGCACAATGAAGAATTCTAGACCTTATCATTGTTTAGTTTTGAAATAATGTTCTCTCTCCCTATGAATTATAACTAGGGAAATTCGTGGAAGTATTCATTCTTGTAATGCCTTACTTAATCTTATCATGCAAATTTTACTAGTGTTTAAATTACCTGAAAATATTGGCTTATAATTATCAAGAAATATTGGTACATACCTACATCGATGAAACTATGAATTTAATATTGATATAAATTTTATTACTATTCCCAACCTGCCTCCTCCAAATTTAAATTTTGATAGGACATGGTCTCCTTCCATTTATTCCAATGTATATATTCATATCTCATCCCCAAAATGTCATCTCAAATTTACTTGGGAGAAGATATGTTCCTCTCCAATTAATTACCAAATTATATATTCATATCTCATCCCCAAAATGTCCTCCCAAATTTACTTGGGAGAAGATATGTTCCTCTCCAATTAATTACCAAATTATATATTCATATCTCATCCCCAAAATGTCCTCTCAAATTTACTTGGGAGAAGATATGGTCCTCTCCAATTAATTACCAAATTATATATTCATATCTCATCCCCAAAATGTCATCTCAAATTTAGTTGGGAGAAGATATGATAAGAAAAATCAAATGCAAGGATGAGGGGGTAGTTATGAAATTAATGATAGGTGGTTGAGGTGGATGGGAAAAAGAGGCATAAAAGGGGAAGGATGATGGGAGGAGAGGGGGATCCTTGATTTTGGTTTTGGTTGTGGTTTTGGAGGATTTTGTTTTGAGAGGAAGGTGAAGAAAAAAGAAGGGAGAGAATGAGAGTATTTGTTTAACTTGGACACACTACATCTGGTTGGACTTGGGCTCGGAGGGCTAGGGAACCTGTGGAGGTTTCATGGGCTAGGAAATACTTCCTAGTTGGCTGGGAGGCAAATCCAGTTGGGTAGTCAAGAGGAGCATCCTAGCAGGATCAGGAGCTCAGGGGCATCTCAACTAGGCTATTGGAACATGTATTCTTCTGTTTATATATTACTCATGTAAGTGATTGCAATGAAATATTTACTTATTTAATTGTGGGAAATTAATTTTAATGGTAAATTATCATCAATGAAAAGTTTAGTTAGAAATAAGTTATTTATTGTTTTATTGTATTTAAAATTAGAGAAATTTAGTTTTGTTAGAGGACCCTAGGGTGGAGCCTTACACGTGGTATCAGAGCAGGTTCAAAATCTGGACCCAAGACCCACTAGACCCAAATCTATGCTAAAAGAGCTTATAAACCTCAAGTGAACTTGATTGTCTCGGAGTACTTGACCATCCTCCCAAGTCTCGCATATCACTGTTCCAACCCTAATCACTCCAACATTACCAAACCTCACACAAGCCTTTCAAATCGAGAGATTGTTGACGTTTATGCTCTCTCACCAATACTAGGTGTCCGACATCTTGCTGTTGGAATGCTATTTATTGCATAAACCATCACACTTTTTAGAGCTAACAAGAATTGGCGTATTTTCACTTTCAAATCCATCAAATTTTCCTCATTTGGTCATAAGAATGTAGGTATGAGGCTTTGAGGAGTGTTTCATATTTTATTTGCACGCGGCTAAACAAATGGCCTCTGGCATGAAGAATTCGGACGTGGCTGAGATTGGTGGCAAACATCAAGGTCGCGTATTCGATTCCACTGAAGGATTCCCTAGTAAGTTCTTCATCTTCCCCGGTGCTGAGGTAATGCTCAGTCCAGTCTTGGAGAAAAATAAGGGAAACATGGCAAGCTCCATTGCTAATCCCTTGCAAACTATATACAAGTTTCGTACTGAGGGTTCCTGCATGAAAGGAAACAAAAATAAAAGTTATATTAGGACAAGGATTGCAAATTTAAAATAAATGTATATGTGACAGAAATGTAAAACAAACTTTTAAATAAATGTGTATTTGATAGAACCGTAATAGAAATTTTCAAACACAAGACCATTTGTCATCAACGGGTTAAGATTACAAATCAAATAGCCCCGACAATCAACTCGTCACATCTTTATCTCAACTGCCTGTTCAACACCTTTTATGTTTGCAGTAGACATGGGCAGTTCATTTCCTTTAGTGTGATGTTCTTGTAAAAGTTTGAGTTCATCAAAGAAAACAGTATGAACAATTCTCCAATGTGTATCCTTCTCAGCACTCAATTGTCCTTTAGGACTTGTAGGGCTCTCATCAAAGTGATAATCAAATGAGCTTTCAGGAATACTGTCAGAATGGATGGATTGGAACTCTACTATAAAACAACGACGAGCTCCATAATCAGCAGGATGTATGGTGGCAGGTGGTGTTTTGTCTTCCGTAAATTCTGCAAATAAACGGTATCCCTCTGTTCCTAGATGTTCTCCCAACTGAGCTTCAAAATTTTTTTTACTCAAACTATTTCTTGACAGGATCCCCACTTATCTTTGTCACCAAGGCTAAGGAAATGTGTATCCCAAACAAAAACCTTGATGGGACCAGCTTTCCAGAAACCAAAAGTTGTCTCTCTCAATCTTTCATGAGAGCCTCACAACTAAAGGAAATCCATGCCGCGAGTCCCAAGGCCCACCACTACTAAAGGTCTTCTTTCATTATTTCAATAACCATATCCAATAGTCTCTTCATATAGCCTTCTGTAATTAAATTCCTATCAACAATGCTTGATTCCACAAGGGACTCACTCACAGGTTGATCAACAAGATCATTGCATAAAATCTCTTTCCAGGATGCCTCTTGAACTACTTGCTCGTTTAGAGATTCAAATTTAGAATTAAGCTCCTCGAGGATTTTCACATATTCCAGCAATCATGGCAGCGCACTTTATGAGTGTTATTATGATTCTAAGGTGTAACAGTATTTCCAATTGCCTAATATTCAAGGAGAAGAATGCAAGAAAACAAGATAAAAAAACACGGGCCAAAGAAAGTAAAGTGTTCTCCAGCTTAGCATAATGTAGAGGCCAAGGACTAATACATATTAAACTGATATAGAATTTAACACAATAAAGCCTGCAAGAAACAAAGTAAGCATGCTTATTGTAGGTTTTAACCCCGTACAGAAATTACCTGCATATGAATTCTAAAACACAGAAAATAAAAAATGCGAGAGCATAACACATTAAACACATATACACAGATATTTTCCCATGGATCCCAAAACCGGGACTACCAGCTTGACTTTTCATTATGTTCCTTTCAATGTTATAATACATATTTATACATGCCGAAGCATCCAATACCATGGACCGAAAACCATCACGTCCAATACCATGGACCGAAAACCATCGCGTCCAAAAAACATGTGCGAAAATCATGCACAAAACCATAGGTGGGTCCGCCCATCCTAACATAGGGTCCAAAACCAAAATTTTCTGGGGCACTTCCCCAAAACCCATAAAGTGGGGTTACGGGTACACCTCAAACCCCCTGTGACCGCCCCCCCGGCTACACAATTAGCGCAACGAAAGGGGGCTCTGCCCCCCCTCTAACCCCCCAATTAACTACGTGGGCTAGTCGTGGAAAGAATATACCACAACCCAACATTCTCCCACTTGTTGTTTTCTTTCCACAGGGGGCCACAAGAGAGCTTAGTCATTTTTCTAGCCCTGAAACGCCCATTGTCTCTCTACACTGAGAGAACTTCTCAAAGCTTCAATGTATCTGCAGTATTCTTCAAAGTGTCCACCTTTACCAGCAACACCTTTTTGTCTTCTATCATGTCCCTCACAAAGTGATACTGAACATCAATGTGCTTTGTCTTTGAATGATATGCAGGGTTCTTTGCCAAGAAAATTTCACTTTGGTTATCACAGTCTATCCTTATAGCTTCCTGTGTTAACCCCATACTTGAACACAATCTCTGCAACCAAACTGCTTCCTTGTTTGCATGAGTGGCTGCCATGTATTCTGCCTCTGTAGTTGATAGTGCCACTACATATTGTTTCTTACTCATCCAACTGACTGCACCTCCAAATAGGTTAAACACATACCCACTTGTAGATCTTCTCTGATCCAAATCTCCAGCGCAGTCTGCATCAACAAAGCCACGGGTATCCAAAACTCTGTCCAATCCTGGTCTTCCTTGGTAGCACAAACCATAATCACTAGTGCCACGCAAATACCTGAAAACCCGCTCCACTACTGTCCAATGCTCCTTCCCTGGTTTTGACATAAACCTACTCAATACTCCCACTACATGTCCAATGTCTAGTCTAGTAAAAACCATTGCATACATCATGCTACCGACTGCACTTGCATATGGAACATGGGACATGTCCTCTTCCTCTTCTTGTGTCTTGGGACACTGTTCAGCAGATAACCTCACACCTACAGGAATAGGAACCTTCATCGGTTTACTATCCTGCATATTAAACCTCTGCAGTATTGTCTCGACATACTTCCTCTGGTTTAACCAGAGCTTCCTCTTTGCCCGATCTCTTTTAATTTCCATACCCAAAATATAGTTTGCAGCACCAAGATCTTTCATGTCGAATTTGGAGGACAATTAGTTCTTCAAATCCTGGATAATTTCTTTGTCATTTCCAACCAGCAACATAGCATCCACATACAAGACCAAATAAATAACACGGTCACCAATTAATTTAAAATACACACAGTGATCTGCTTTGCTTCTATTGAAGCCAAGTCCCCATATAAATGTATCAAATTTCTAATACCACATCCTTGGTGACGGTTTTAACCCATACAAAGACTTCTTTAACTTGCATACCAGTTCATTCTTACCCTTCACCACAAAGCCTTCATGTTGCTTCATGTAGATCTCCTCTTCCAGATCCCCGTGAAGAAATGGTGTCTTCACATCCATCTGTTCTACCTTAAAATCAAAAGCAACAGCAACATATAAAAGTAATCTAATAGAAGTTACCTTGGCAACAGGAGAAAAAATATCACCAAAATCAATTCTCGGCACCTGGGAATAACCTTTTGCTACCAACCAAGCTTTGTATTCCTCCACCTTTCTTTTTGCATTTGTCTTCTTCTTGAACACCCATTTGCTGCCAATGGGCTTCCTTCCAGCCAGCAACTCCACCAGATCCCAAGCCTTATTTTTGTGCAAAGATGCCATTTCATCAACCATGGCCTCTTTCCAGAGTTTTCCATCCTCTGAATCTACTGCTTCCTTCATAGTTCTGGGATCATCATCAATAATAGATAAAGAAAAATTTGAACAGAAAGCAGATGGACTATACCTTTCTGGCTGCCTTCTTTCTCGAATCGATCTTCTCACACTCGGAGTTTGTGGCTCTTCATGTTCTGATTCCTCCTCTGCTCTAGAGTCTAATTCTTCCTCCTTAAGCTCAAACTCTATCTTCTTAGGTTCCTTTGGTTGGACTTCATGTTTAATAACATCTTTTACCTCTCTGAACACCACATCTCGACTGTACACAACCTTCCGTGTGACTGGGTTCCAAAGCTTATAACCCTTTAAACCATCCTTATACCCAATAAAGATGCACTTTTCAAATTTACTATCCAGCTTGGTTCGTGTCTCCTTTGGAACATGTACATATGCATCACACCCAAATATGCTTAGATGTGAAAGAGAGGGTTTCTTACCAGTCCATACCTCTTGTGGAGTCTTATCCTCCAACGCTGATGAAGATGACATGTTGACCAGGTAACATGCAATATCTACCACCTCTGCCCAGAATTCTTGTCCTAACCCGGCACCACTGAGCATGCTTCTTGCCCTTTCCATCAACATCTTATTCATTCTTTTTGCAACTCCATTTTGTTGAGGTGTATATGGAGTAGTCTTCTATCGTGCTATACCACACTCCTTGCAGAATTCTTCAAATTCCTTGCTACAAAACTCTCCACCATTATCTGTCCTTAGCACCTTTATCTTCTTCTATGTCTGGTTTTCCACTAGAGCCTTAAATTCTTTAAACCTATCAAAGACTTCAGATTTCTTCTTAAGGAAATATATCCATGTATTTCTTGAGAAGTCATCTATAAATGATACATAGTACACAGACTTACCCAGTGATGGAACCTTCACAGTTCCAAACACATCACTGTGCACAAGCTCTAATATCTGTTTCGCCCTCTTACTACCAGAGGGGAAACTCACCCAATTCTGCTTCCCATATACACAATTTTCACAGAAATGAAAATCTAGAGAGTTATTATTCATACCTTCTACCATACCTTTACCATGAAGTATTCGAAGGCCCTTCTCTCCAATGTTTCCAAGCCTTTGATGCCACAGCATGGTTTTCTCTCCAGAGACCACTAGATCTTCTACTCCACTTTCAGGAACCATAGAACTGTTGCACCCATCAATAACAGTGCTACCTTGCAGCTTGTATAGAGTTCCAATCCGAACTCCCCGCATCAATACCAGTGTTCCCTGAACCATCTTGCAGGTATCCTTCTCGAACACTGTTTTTACACCTGCATCATCCAACTTTCTTACAGAAATCAGATTTCTGGCCAATGCAGGAACATGCAGAACACTTGGAAGTGTTCTAACCCTTCCACCTTGCAACTTCAACTTTACTTTTACGTGACCAATGATTCTAGCCTTCCTATCATCCCCTAAGAAGACATCACCACCATCGTATTTCTCATACTCGCAGAACCACTCTCTATGGGGAGTGAAGTGAAAGGATGCACCTGGGTCAATCAACCATGCCTCGTGATCTACATGTGTACTTGAAGAAGCCAAGTACACATCCCCACCTTCATCTGAGGTAGTTTGCGCCTCTGTAGAAGGAGCATCATCAGATCCCTTTCCTTTGTTAGGAGCTTTAGATTTACAATCCCTTTTGTAGTGTCCTTCCGTTCCACATTTCCAGCACACCACCTTTACAGGTTTTCCTAGAGATTTAGATCTCCCTCTAGATTTAGATCTCCCACTCGATGACTTATTTTTGTTTCTGTTCTGGGACCGTCCTCGTACAAGATAAGGCATCACCATTCTGGCTCTCCATATTTTTCCATCTCATCTCCTCTGTTAGCAAGGATGAGACTATTTCATCAAACTGCAAGGTAGTTGCATTGCTACCTATTGCAATAACCACACTATCCCACAAATCTGGTAGAGAACACAACAAATTGATGCACTTATCTTCACCTGAAAGTTTAATATCAACAGATGCTAACTGACTTACCATGGTATTAAATGCATTCATATGCTCTGTCACCGAGTCTCCATCTTTCATCCTCGGGTTATACAGCTTTTTCAGCAAGAACAGTTTATTCACCAGAGACTTAGATTGGTACAAAGTCCCTAACTTGTCCCACAAATCCTTCACCGTAGCTTCCCCTGATACATTCAGCAATACTAAAGCTAAGACACACAATCGTATTGTGCTCTTTGCCTTCCGATCCAACTTCTTCCATTCTTCATCAGACACTCCCGTTGGTTTAGTATTCAAATCTACCGCGATCCACTGATCTTTATCCACCAACAAATCCTCCATCTTGAGTTTCCACAACTCAAAACTCTGACCATTAAATTTCTTGATCTCTATCTTTCCACTGCTCGTCATCTTCTTTCACCAACAAAACCGATCTCGCAGATCTCCCACTGAATAGGGTCTACCACAGGCCCGAGCGAAACCCCTCAGCAACAAAGGCGTCCCCTTGAAGCCAAAAAAGCTCTGATACCAAATGTAGGTTTTAACCCCATACAGAAATTACCTGCATACAAATTCTAAAACACAGAAAATAAACAATGCGATAGGATAACACATAAAACACATATACACAGAGATTTTCCCCTGGATCCCAAAACCAGGACTACCAGCTTGATTTTTCATTATGTTTCTTTCAATGTTATAATATATATTTATACATGCCGTAGAATCCAATACCATGGACCGAAAACCATCGCGTCCAAAAAACATGTGCAAAAATCATGCACAAAACCATAGGTGGGTCCACCCATCCTAACACAGGGTCCAAAACCAAAATTTTCCAGGGCACTTCACCGAACCCCATAAAGTGGGGTTATGGGTACGCCTCAAACCCCCTGTGACACGCCCCCCCCCCCCCCACCGCTACACAATTGGCGCAACGAAGGGGGGCTCCGCCCCCCCTCTAACCCCCTCGTTAACTACGTGGGCTAGTCGTGGAAAGAATATAACACAACCCAACACTTATCTCCAGCCCAAAAAGGTTGAAAATGTTTCCTGCCCAAAATTTGGCATATAATTTTAGCATACGTAATTGAGTTTCATATCTCTCCTTTTTCAAGGCAAGCAATGTTTTTTATTAGACTTGTAGTTTTCTTTAGTTATACCCAAGAAAGTCTGTGAGATATGATCTGGCAATCCTGTCTGATAATTTACTGCCATTGAGCTTGAGACCATTCCAATGTTGAATGAAGAACAAGACTGTGTGGGTAAAGTTTGACCAACTTATTAGTATCAGAGTATATATTCATGGAAAAACCATCCAAATCACTCTACCCCTGATAGAAGGGTTTTTGCCTCTCTATTAGAGGTGCTTTTTCTTGGGAAAATTCCCTTTGTCCTTTATTTTGAGGAGAAATAAATAAATGGTAAGGCTTTTCCCACTTCTCTATGTTAATAAAGGAGTTGGGCATCCTATCAAGCCATTGAAAAGCATTGTATTGAAGAGTGCATACAAGTAAGACCAAAATGTTACTTCTCAAACCCGATTCAATCCCGCAGAAACCTTTCTCAAAGACTTGGAAACCTAACCATGATGAAAAATCTCCATATTTTGACCTGGGAACATCTGAAACTGGTTGCCCAACATCTGGAATAGATATTCACATGCAACCGGAATTCCTGTATAGCTTGAATAAAGCTTAGCTGGAAAGTGAGAAGTTTTAGGAAAATTCGTTACAAAGACTAAACTGATAAGGTAGCCAAAACCAAACAGACTGACTAGAGAAATACTGGCATAAAACACAGCCACTGATAAAATCTTCCCACCATGCCAGATAAGAAATCTTTTAACAAATCCAAGGAATCCATTATGAGATTGGACCGATTCATCAATTTTCTCATAAAGTGACTCGGCGTTAGCTTGTGTCCTTTCATATCTATACAACTGCATTACAATCAAAATTGCAAGAGATTCCCAAATATTCTCAAACAAAGAAGCTCCAGGCTTCGACCCTGTATATGGATAAAGCAATATCCTTCTAGAGAGCCACATCTGCAAACTTGGGAAGCTGCTCAAAACATAGGTGAAGATAAAGACCAGCATGGCATAAATCAGTAAAGGTAGCCACAAACGCTTCCTTGTCTTTTCCAGCAGTTGTCGGCCTATGATCCAAACCAAAAGAAAGATGAGGTAGCCAAATGCTATGTAATTAGGATTGACCACGTATACTGTGACAAGTATGGTCAAACATGCAATGTAGGTCCCACAGGAGCGATATGTTGCTTGAAACATTTGGCCTATGGTTAAAAGATATTTTTTTATCCAGTTCACTTGCTGAGTGTGGTGTGGATCACTATCTGTCAAATTCTGGGATGAACATATTGTCCACAGTACAGATTTGTTGAACCCATCTTTCATGAAGCCAAAACCAAATGGTGATTGCGGGCTACACTTCAGAATTGCAGAAAATGAATGGAGTGCTTCTATGCCATGATCTTGAACTGCAGAAAAGCATAATAATACTGCAATGCTTAGAAAATCCCAAAGACTTGCATGATTTGATACACCGCAGTGAAGGAGAATTGACCTTATTGAATCCCCTTTATAGTCCAGAGCCTCTAAAGCCTTCAAGAGGAAGAGGGGTACATTGCAGAGGCTTACTATGAGGGAGAAGAGGAGGATGAGGAAGAGGAGGACAGAAGCCTTGATTTACTGGCCATATTTATGCATCATATGTTTAAGAAGATTTCCAGAAAAGCCAAAAAAGTTGCAAAAACTGTTTTTTCTTCGACTATCTCCCCACAACTGGTATGCCACTCCTCTTCCACCCCCTATGGAGGAAAACTTAAATAATTCTCAGGATAATATGTTCCATTCTAGACTGTTTGATGTGATAAATTTGTTTTTTTTTTGGCTTCTAGTGATCTTGAATAACATTATCTAGTTATAAATCCATGATTCACTCTAGTTTGGCGAGTGGGCATGGACCAACTTGCCTTCTGTTAGCGCTCTCTGCAGAACTGCAAGAAATGAATATGGTGTTTGATAACCATAACAAATCTTGTTGCATCTTGTTATTAATTACTTGTATTAAAGGTTGGTCAAACATATGATGGTGTGAATGTTGGGCTGGAATACTGTAAAGAGTGAATTTTACTTTATTGTTGGCAATTGATTATTAAATCAGAGTACTCGTTTTACTTCATTGCTAGAATTCTCTTGGCTTACCATAGCAAGCAAATCGAACAACGAAACCATATTTGCACAAGTCCATCTCATTCATCATGGTGAATTCACGTTGAAGGCATGATCTCAGCCTATTTATGACTGACAAAGACATTTATTTCCATAGTAAGCGTTCATGTTGATGAGATGGACTGACCATGGGTCTACCATTTATGAATTGATAGTTTTGAAAAGAACAGAGCAAACTTTTCACATTTTTCTGTTGTGCGATTGTATCCAATTTTGCATTGCACACACCAATAACAAATAACAAGTTGGTGGAAGTGTATGGGATATACAAACAAAGTAGGAATATACAAAATTCAATCATAACTTGTTTTGAAAGAGGGATGTACACATAAATGTTGCAAAACTCAGCTAGGCAAAGTATACATCCAGGCTAGAATGTAAGAGTTCAAATGGTACTTTGCAAAACTCAACAACAAATTGTTCAAAATGATTCCTTTTCTTTTCCTTTCTATGGCATTTATATTCGACATCGGAAAGTTTTCCGATTGCTTGCAACTTGGCCTCCAAGGCAACAATAATATGGCATTTATTCTCACGTCAAGCTCTGACTTGTGAGTAGTCACAAGTGCTGACTCTCACTCATTGCTAGCAAGTTGGACATGTTGACTGAGAGTTAGAATTAGGGATAACTAGGTGAGGAACATTGCTCAAAATCCAAAGCCCTCCCCATAGTTCACAAATAGGTGAAGCCCATTGCTCAAATGATAAGTCCCACCCCAACAACTTTGAATTTAAGATGCGAGACTTGGTGTCAAAATGTACATGCAACACTTAGTAACTGCCTACACTTGGAGGATGTGCACCAGCCACTGAGACCCCTATATTTATCCCTAGAGTAGTCCCGTTGTCATAAGGAATTCTCCAAATTCCAATATTTACTTATCTTGATAAGAACTTGGTTGGCACCTCTTGGAACAGAGCACTATGAATGTAACTTCCACGTGCCTTGAGATAAGGTAGAACTTACACATATCAGCGGAAATTCCCTGCTGGAACATTTGGTTTGTATACATAGTACTTTTTATTTCTTCTATATCAGCCTAGAATGCATATATGCTTTTAATAGGGAGAAGTCTCATAACCAAACTTTAATGCATTATGAAATCTCTTGCATTTAAGTATTTAATGCATGCATTTAAAAACTGCAATCCATCAAGGCCATCTTTCTGATGTCAAAAAGAGCGATAGTTTTTCAAAATATCAAGTGCATCCAAAATCTCTGGTCAAGACAGGATACATGTGCCTCAAATGGATGGCGATGATGAGAGAAAACTCCCAATAGAAGCGCATGCTATACTAATGAATTATGACCTCAAATTGTAAGATAAAAATCATGCGTGAATTATTTCAAGGGCAAATGTATTTGCAATATAAATACAAAATATGAACAAAAAGCCTAGAAGGGTCCAATCAAGCAATAATTCAGGTTAGGTAAAGTTCATGTTTCGCAGCTTTTACATCTCCTTATCTATGATTCTTGTGCAACCATAGCTGGCACGTACCAGCCATGATGGGTTTCTACAAATTCTTTCTTCTTGCAAGTCGAGACTTTCTATGTGCCCCTATGTTTCTATGCAAGGTGCCAACTTTGACTGCTTTATCAATAACTGAGTATGCTTCTGCTATCATCTTTTCAATTGTTATTAGGTCCTTAGGAATGGGTGAAGTAGCTTTTTGATTTTTGCAAGAGCTTCAAAGACCTGAAAATAAAACGCAATATCCTGAATCAAACAACTTTTTATATCTTAGCATTTGTAGAGTAAACTAAAATGTTCCCACATGTTCAAATAAACAACAATATATAATTTTAATCTGGCGGGATTAGACAATTGAATTTTGACATATGTTTGTAGTAGACCTTGGCTAAATTCAGTTAACAATGGAGGTAAATATCTGGAGAGGTAAAGCTCTGCTATGATCAACTATTTTTTTTATGAAATTTTGATGATCCAAGTTGTCTCGAAATGGACCAATGGCATCTAAGCTATGGTCTAGCAGTAAACATGTGGAAGTTTACCATCGCTGACCCAGGTTCAATTCCAAAAAAAAAAAAACTTCCACAGGAAAGAGGTTAAGTTTGTAACCTTGTCTACTTATTGACTTGCTCCTACCATACACAATTTATAAGAGGTCTCATTAGCATATGATGCATGGATTATTTAACACATTTTTCTTTGGATCTCCCACCTTACACATTCCATCATGCATTATTTGTCCACACGTGTCATCTTGGAGAAGTGTCTTGGCACAAATGTGAAGGTGTATTGTTGGAGATCGTCCCTTCTTTCATGGAGATGGTTGAGTGCTATGAAAATTCACATACTGAGGCCTTACTTTTGTGCCATTGCTAACAAACATCCACCTCTTGGAGACTTCACACGTGCCATATTTGAAGGTGTTGACTCGGTGCATGCTTGATGATGAAGGATGGTGTTAGAGTCGGTCTAGTAGCCCTCCATTAGCGATCAAAGCTCTTTGCATTTGCATAAGTAGGTGTCTCATCAGTGTCATCTCATTTGCATTCCATTAGGCATGCCATAACCCTGATGGAGGAGCTGGTGTCTTTATTCCCCTCTTGGCACTGCTGGATCAAGTTGTTTCAGTCAATAAACTCTTTCAAGGTTACTTGTCTTGTCTTGAGGTCAAAAGTCCTAGGTCTAGGGTTTGGGTCCAATTTGTCTTTAAAGTCAGGTCTTTAAAAGTCAATAAGTGCCCAGCAGGCCAGAGGGATGACTATCAAAGTGTTTCTTCAAAAGATTTCATCTTGTACAGCTAATTTTTACCTTGGATTTAAAAACCCTGTTTTTAAAGCCCAAGGTCATTTTCTTAAAATTTTGTTAAAAATTGTAAAAATTCAAATTTCTTTGAAAGTCAGCATGCAGCCCTGGTCCCCTTTGCCAAGATTCCTCAGAAGCTATCCCTGCAAAAATTTTCAAGAAAAACATCAATTCAACCAATTTCAGGACAAAAGGAAACCATAAAGTCAGCAGCATTCAAAGTTTGAAAAAGTGTCATGATAAACATTAGAAAGAGGGTTTGAAATGAAATTAATTTAAAACAAGACTATAAAGCCCCTTTCTCCCTCCATTTAGTCTTCATTGTGCCTCAAAGCAATAGAGAGAATCGTTTTGAAGAAAATTTGGGCGAGTTTGTTTAGTCTGCCTGCGCGCGACCCATTGAGACTGGCGCGCGACTCGTTGGGCGAGCACGACCCGTCAGGCTGCCCATTCCAGTTCAGAAATTACACAGGCGCGACCCGTTGAGTGCGCGCGACCCGTTGGGCAGTGCGCGCGACCTGTTGGGAATTCCTCTGCCAAATTTCGCCAGTAAGCTGCTAAATAACTCTGGATTGCTTCAAGGTTGCAGGTAGGCCTCTCATCATTAAAATACATTGTTTGCCAAAGCTTGAAAAGCATGAGGATGTATTTTAAAGTCATCATTTTGAAATAATGAGTTCAATGTATATTTGCTTAAGAAACTCAAAGTGTTAGTAAGGCTAGGGTTTGTCTTGTTGTTTTCAAGGTTATCCTTTTCACCCCCACTTTTTCCCTACATCCCTTTTCCACCTCCCTCATCATTTTTACTCCATCTCTCTACCAAAATACCAAAAGCCCTAAAACCATACCCCTATTCCTAAAAATCAAGAATCTAATCCTAAACCTTGTTTTTCACAAAAACTTTGCAAATGATAATTGTGTGATGGGGTGTATCATGATTCCTACCCTTAAACTCCCTATTTCATATATTTTTCCCAATTTCCCTTAAAAGTCTCCCTTCCCTAACATTTCCCTTGTGCTATTTGTCCCCTTGAAACAGCATTTCAACAATCAAACTAGCGTATTTTTGAGCAGAAGCAGCAGTACATTCCAGCCACTTTGCTCTCAAAACCATGTCAGAAACCAAGACCGACTATGAGCAGAGTGATGACCGTGAGTCAACTCCGGAGGTTGAGGTACAAAGGAGGCCTCACAGGGGTGGTAAGAGTGGTCACCATAAGAGAGAGGAGCCCACCTCTTTGACAGATTTGCAGGCTTGTCCAATTGCAGTCACATGTTTCCGCTATCTGTCATGTTATGAATTTTGCGAGAGGATCTCTCAAATCCAGCATCACGGGGAATTGGCCCGCTTGTTTGTTTTGCATTTGCATGATGGGCATGTGAACCTTGCAGGGGTGGATTTCACATTGACACCTGAGATGATTGCCCAAGCAACGGGGATACCTAATGTTGGAGAAGTGTGGAACAAGCGCAAAATGTTGGATAGATTTCAGTATGAGCCCTACATTAAACCTGCCTTTATGAGACACATGACTGGTGTAGTTCCTATCAGATTTTTGAGGGATGAGTATGTTCCCTTGATGAGGCTTATCATGCGCTATTTCACCTGTGAGGGCAGATTTGCATCTTTGTATTCGTACCATATTCGCTTGTTGATGCATTTCACACGGGTACGGATGATGAACATACCGGTTTTCATATGCCTGAATATTGAGAGGATGGTGCCCTTGGTGCAGAGAAGGAGTCCAGCATAGCAGCACAGGAGCATCTATCATTATGGTTTGATCCAGCTTGTGGTCATACATCAGTTGGCTCAGCAGGGTATCCCATGGGAGGATTTTATCTCTCGGGATTTTTTCACAGCATCAGCATCATCACCCCCTGAGATCGTTCATGAGGATGGAGGGCCTTCACAGCAGCATGATATTCCTGAGACCCGACATGTCAGCTCTCCTCCATTGGTCACATATCAGAGAGGCCACAGGGCCTTATTTGCAGCAGCTCGGCGAGTATTTTCTCCACGTTAGGTGGAAGGGGTCTCGCCTTCTTCATCAGCTCAGCGAGTGTTATCTCCACACCAGGTGGAAGGGGCCTCGCCTTCTTCAGCAGCACAGGTACCAGAGAGAGGCAAACAGCCCAAGATTGATGAGGGGCCATCAGGTGTTCCAGGCATAGAGGTTGTTGATCTTGACATCATTTCTCCTAGCCTAGAGTCAAAGGAGATCATTCAGCACCTTAGAGCTGAAAATGACTCATTGCAGCAAAGATTGGACATGGAAAATTGGACCATCACCTACTTGGAGCAGCGCAACAAGCAACTTGAGGAGGAGCACACTCTAGATGAGTTGCGGAGGATCCATGAGGACCGCAACTTGGCACGCAAGAGACCCGGTGACTTGGTACCCGTTGAGCGTGAGGCTATGCTTCTACGGGTCAACGCTCATTTGGAGAGGTTGCTGGCCAAGGCCAATAAAGATAAGGACCTGCTCCGGAACATGAAAAATCACTATTGGGCCCGAATGCATGTATGCAAGGCGAAAATGAAGGTGATTCAAGGGCGGTTGACCAAAGCACTAAAACGAAGGAAAAGGCCCGATCCCCTCCACATCTTGGCCGAGGCTTCCTTGAAGGAGCATGATACTTAATAATTCACTTCCAGCACAAAATTCTAAAAATTTTGAGCATTTTTGGTCAGTTATGATTTTTTTGGCAAAAAACAGGTTTTCTCCACCAACGGGTCGCGTGCCGCGCGCGACCTTTTCGTTGGGCAACTCCTTTTTGGGAAAACTCAGCATTTTTGGATTTGTCATGAAAATATACACTTGCTCACCCATTGCCAAGAAATTTCACCAAGTTTTGGGCCTCCAGAAAGTCAAAAAAACAAGCAAACAATGACTTTCTGCCACCTTTTTGACACACAGGAAGCAGTCTTGGGAGATTGCAATTTTGGAGGGGCAAATGACCACCAAATTCCGAAATTCCACTTGGGTTGGAAAGTAGACATCTAGACCTTTCCAACAAGCCCACTTTTGCCTCATTTGGACACCTAGAAGTACCTAAAAATCAGCTCCAAAGTAGCGCGACCCGTTGGGCAGTTTTCACAGGAATTCATCTACAGCTCAGGAATTCGCCCAGTTTTCACCAGTTTTGACTTGTGATGGGATTTTTCACCCTCTTTGATGTAATTAATGTATTTTCATGTTGACATGACACTTATTTACCTATTCTAGAAGATTCATTCATGAAATAGCAAACATTTAATGAATGAATTGGTTTCCTAGCTTATAGAGGCAAGTTGTTTTGACTGCCTAGATTTTAGTGCTCAGTTTAGAATTGGTTGAAACAGCTCCTAGAAGGATGAGCTCGACCCCTAGAGGCAAGGAAAGGTGTTAGCTTGCCTATATTATGTATTTTCTTAGTCATTTTCAGAGGTTGGAGGTTGGACTCTTGAGGGAGAAGCTCTATTGTATTACTCATTGTATCTCTGCAATTTTGGCAAAGGAAGAAAGACCAGGGTTTTGCAGTCCTTTTTGGGATTCTTGTGGTTACATGTATTGATGGTGTGTTTCTCTTTGTAATTGTAAGTTTTTTATGTGAATCATTTTCTTACTTTCCCTTCTGCAAATTAGGCAAATGAAGTGTTAAAGTAGAATTCATGATTGCCATGTTCTGCTTTTAAGTTTGCTTAATATTTATGTTTTCATCTGTCTAAAGAGAACTCTTGAAGGTTTCTTGCTCTCTTTAGCTCCTCACTGGTCATTCCTATCCATTCACTTAATTCAAAGGCATCAGTACAGTCTCCTACCTTGCCCCAAAGAACCCCCTACAAAAACTGTGTCCAATCCCCGCACCCAAAATTGCCTTTTCCCGATTTTCCACCAAAACCCTAAAAATCCCAAATCAAACATTTTTAACAGTTTACTAGCCTAAAATCAGTGTTTCCCCGTTGGTTATCTCGCCCGTAGAAGATCTTTGCCGAGATAGACCAGAGAGAGCCCTCTCCTGCCCCGTAGGGCTAGCTACGAGGCTAAGTGGTTTGATGTTGCCTTGGAGTTTACCTTTCTCAGCTTGAGGTGAAATTTCAAGCGCTAACAGATGGCATGCACTTTAGAGGTTATAATTCACATCTTATCATGCATATTGTTGGGACGTATCCCTTGGAAGGAGTTTAGTGTGGTAACATCTCTTCTCTCCTTTGTGAACTTAGTCCTTGATGGGTAATAGTGTATATCTTATAATAATCTACCAAGCTCATTAACTTCAATTTCTGGGGTAAAGATGAGTTTCCCAGTTGAAGGAGGATCCTTTTGGACCCCTTCCTTGGAGAATTTCTGCATCAAAATTCCATCAAGCTTAGAATGAAAGTTATAGAGTCTTCTGAACTTACTTCCATTACTAACACATAAGAAATAATCCCTCTTAGATAACCCTTTGATTCCATTGGCCTTGTTGGATTTGTCACTAATCTCTACTTCCTTCCATCAATCCTAAGGATTTTTTTTGAAAAACCCATGCTACCCCTCACTTTTCGAGCATCTGTGATGCCCATTTTGACTTAGATAGCTACCTATGCTAAGGCTCTATTTTGCAGTTCCATGTTATTTATTTATGAACGCTATGTAATATTGATGCATTTAGATGGACATGTGAAACTACTTATATAAATCATTAAATGGATTAGGTACTTATGATGGAAACGTTTGATGTATGACCTAATGTATGACTTACTTGGTGATGATTTATCTAGTGCACGACTTATTAGAGTTATTGTTGTTTCATGTATGGCTTAAGTGGATATGATTTATCTAATGAATGACTTAGCGAAATTATGATTTATCTAATGTAAGATTTATTTTCAGTATAAACTACAAAATTGACAGTGGATACTAGACTTAATAACATGATGTCTAAGATCACTTATCTATATATATTTTGTTGTTATGTGTATGCATGAATGAGAACTAACCTACATATTGGAAGAAAAAAAATTATAGCCAAGATCTACTCTTCCATTGGGGAAGGTCGAGACATCTAATGAGGAAAGGTATGATGTACCTTGTTCTATTACATTTTGTATCTACTTGATATGCACTCTTACGACATGGGTAAGATGTAATTGGCAGGTGACAAGACTACCTGACTGGATTATTCGATGACAAGTCCAACCAGCGCTGCTATGTGGTCCATATTAGGGTGTTCACCCTAGTTGTAAGGAGGGGTGGAGGTATTTCCCACCATGTAACCTCCAAACCTAGAATCGTGGGAGGGTAGTGATGGACAAGCTCCCCTAGACGTGTGATGACGATTGCAAATGGTGTTGACCTTAGTTGTAAGTAGGGGTGGAGGTATTTCGCACCGTGTAACCTCCAAACCTGGAATCGTGGGAGGGCAATGATGGACACACTCCCCTAGACATGTGATGACGATTGCCAATTTCCTGCTAGGGAAGTTAGGTCGATATAATCGACGCTTCCACCATATTGGTCTTATTAGTGATTAGATTGGTATAGACAATGCCACAATATATAGCAACAGAGGATGGATAGGGTGGGAACGGAAGTAGGCTAGGAAGGATAGGAGGATATAGATTAGTTGGAGACTCTTGATGGGACGTGATGTCATTGTCTGACTTATCAAATTTTACTACTATAACTCTCTCTCTATTTTGTTATGCCTTATTATCAAATTGCTTCGAACTCCTTGTATCTTTTTTCACTCTAACTTTGGGACGAAGTTTTCTGAAGGAGGGGTGTATGTAATGCCCTACTTATTCTTATCATGCAAATTTTACTAGTGTTTAAATTACCTAAAAAATATTATATTATAATTATCAAGAAATATTGATACATACCTACATGGGTGAAACTATGAATTTAATACTGATATAAATTTTATTACTATTCCCAACCTACCTCCTCAAATTTAAATTTTGATAGGATATGGTCTCCTTCCATTTATTCCAATTTATATATTCATATCTCATCCCCAAAATGTCCTCTCAAATTTACTTGGGAGAAGATATGGTCCTCTCTAATTAATTACCAAATTATATATTCATATCTTATCCCCAAAATGTCCTCTCAAATTTACTTGGGAGAAGATATGGTCCTCTCCAATTAATTACCAAATTATATATTCATATCTCATCCCCAAAATGTCCTCTCAAATTTACTTGGGAGAAGATATGGTCCTCTCCAATTAATTACCAAATTATATATTCATATCTCATCCCCAAAATGTCCTCTCAAATTTACTTGGGAGAAGATATGATAAGAAAAGTCAAATGTAAGGATGAGGGGGTAGTTATGACATTAATGATAGGTGGTTGAGGTGGATGGGAGAAAGAGGCATAAAAGGGGAAGGATGATGGGAGGAGAGGGGGATCCTTGATATTGGTTTTGATTTTGGTTTTGGTTGTGGTTTTGGAGGATTTTGTTTTGAGAGGAAAGTGAAGAAAATAGAAGGGAGAGAAGGAGAGTATTTGATTAACTTGGACACGCTACATTTGGTTGGACTTGGGCTCAGAGGGCTACGGAACCTATGGAGGTTTCTTGGGCTAGGAAATATTTCCTAGTTGGATGGAAGGAAAATTTAATTGGGTAATCAAGAGAAGCATCCCAACAGGATCAAGAGCTCATGGGCATCTCAACTAGGCTATTGGAACAAGTATTCTTCTGTTTATAGATTACTCATGTAAGTGATTGCAATGAAATTTTTACTTATTTAATTGTGGGAAATAATTTTATATGGTAAATTATCATCAATTAAAAGTTTAGTTAGAAATAAGTTATTTACCGTTTTATTGTATTTAAAATTAAAGAAATTTAGTTTTGTTAGAGGACCCTAGGATGGAGCCTTACACTTCCACATCTTTCGAGGGAAATTAAAGAGGCATTTAAGATACCTGATATTCAAGGTAAATGGTGGTGATTTGATGTGTGGTGAATCAATTTACTTTGTATTTCCATAAAACATTAGTCTATATTAATTAACACAGTTGTCTTTAGTGCGACTTTTTGGACATTCCGGTGCCGAAATTCGGTGGAAAAAATTGAGTTGAAATCTTGATTTGTGTTATTTAAATTGGTTTTTTTACTGTATATATGAATTCAACAGCCTCAAAAACCCTTAATTCACTTCGATTCTGCAGGGGTTACCCATCAAACTTGTGATTTCAATAAATTCCGGTCGAATTTTAGAGAAATTAGACCGGAAAAACCCATCGAAAAAGCTTCCAAAAATTCTCACTAAATACAACTCGTTAATTAACTTCCAATTGTGATTATCCCATGTCCCGAAGAAGATGGTACATGATGAAAAGATGCTTAATTAAATGTCATCCATGAATTGAACCTTTAAACAACTAAGAGCTTTGTAATGCAGGACTAGAAGTGTCGTGTATATCAAAGTGCATTAGAAGGATAAGAAGAACATAAAATAAAAGGAAGAAATAGTTGTTTTGTTGGGATATTGTTAATTCTCTTACCTATTCAGACAATAACTTTCATTAGTTGACAACATATCATTGTTTCTTAAATCTAACTCTAGAATAGAATCTTAAGAACAAAATATGGACAAGTTGGTTGGAAAATGTTGGATTTGCCCCACAAGCCTTTGGTTTCAAAGAATTAGCTTCTTGGTGTGCTTGGAACTTTAACACAAAGACCATAGCAATTCAAGTTGTTGTTGAATGGAAGAACTTGATCCTTCTCACACCAAAGATTTTTCGAAGAATTTTATGGCTTCTAGACCCAAACAAAGGCCTTAAGCTTCCTCGGGTAGATTCTTTCATGGAATTTTAGGGTGGTGGTTTATATTTACATAAGGATTTCATGATTCAATCTACCCAAATACTTGTTAATTTCATGATAATTGATATCTCTTTATTGGTAGAGCCCTATAGGGATTTCTCTTTCTTATTTGCATGGTTAATGGGATGGGATTCAATGTCTCATGTATCGAGGTTAGATCTATATATTATATACTTCTCTTATAAGAAAGAAACCATGTTTGACTGAGTGGAAGTCATTTTGAATAAATTTCTTTTCAATCGACCAATTGTCCGAAAATCCAAATGTTCTTTATGATTGTTTATCTATATTTGGCAGTAGTTTTATGTAATGTGTTTAAAGGTATACCATTAAGAAATAATGTGAATATTGAATTTGAACCAGTTCAAGTGTGGTTCCCTATTATATGGAGACACAAGGCTCCATCCCATTTTTTACTTATTCAAGATAGTTTCATTAGAAGCTTTAGATATATGCAAACTAGAGCCAAACCTCACAGAATAACACAGGAAGTAGACAACTTCCTTAGAGGAAAAGGAGTTTATGTACATGATGAGAGTGATACTTATATCAGACTATATGGGTGTGAAGGAAGCCCTTTACTACTTCCTATGTTTGTTTATGATAGATATTTTGTTGTGGAAGTCTGCGAATAATATTGTTCATGGTCTATCCTTTTTGACAAAAAGAAGAAGCATTTTATCGCAATTTCCTTTAATATATATGTTGTTATTGTCAATCATTCTTCTCACTTACATAAAGTATCTGAAAATATCAAGGCATTCAATTTAAAGAAAGTCGAACCCATCAAAGTCGTTAACCCTAAAGAGGTATTTTTAGAACATTTAGCATCTATGAGATATGATAATTTATTTACCATAATTGTCTTGGGAATAGGTAATGACCCTCACACACCAAAGAAAAAAGAAGCTACGAGAAGTGAGGATTCAACCGCCAAAATTAGCATGAATTCTCAACATCAACAAATTAAGACAAAGCAAAGAGGGAAAAGTGCAAACAATGTATAGTCTTCATCTTCTCCCCTTGGATGCAAAAGATCCTCTTCTGCTCATAAGAAACAAGAAGCAACCATAGTTATAGAAGAGATTAATGATATAAATTGCGAGGGGGGTGATGGTGAGGAACCACCATACATTGATCTTGAGGAAGCTCATGATGTTTCACTGTCAAAAAGTAAGAAAACTTCGAGCAAAGGGGATTCACAACAACCTGAATACCCTATTGCTATTGAAGTGGATAGAACTATAATACTCAATTGGGTGGCATTTAAGATAGCTTAGAGTTAGGAGTAGATAAATTGGCTCACAAAGAGCCAACTTCCTTTAACCATGCATAATATTAAGTACAATAAGGTAGAAAGAAAATTGCAATTTGAGAAAGTTCATGTAAAAAATAAAAGGTGACTAAGAAATAGAGGTCAGAGGTGGATGTTTCAAGGGTCAAACCTAAAAGACTCCTAAACTACATATGACTATAGGAGATGATATTTCCCTTTTTGTTTCAGAGGAAGAGATAGAGTATGTAAAATTGAAGAGTAATATAAATGAACTGGAGTAGTCTCCTAAACTCCACATGACTACAGGAGATGCTCGTACCCATTTTGTTTTAGAGCAAGAGTTAGAGAATATAAATTTGAAGAGGAAGATAAATGAACTACAATAGACTTTAAGCCTTAGCCTTTATTTACAATTGATCAAACACTACAAACTATGCCTACTACATCTAGCAAGATAAAGAAAGCAGCCAAGTTACTCAGTGGAGTAAGAGAGTATACCGCAAAAGGACATCAGTATGCAAATAAACAATATTTTGGAAGCCTAGGATATCACTCTAGATTTAAGAAACATCCCATGGATGATGTCCTCTTTTACTGAATACTTGAATAAAGATTTAGAGCATGACCAAAAAAAAATTAAATTGATTTAAATACATTTATTGAACAAGTTTTAAGCCCAAGTGACTTTAAATAAGTCAATAAGGGTTGTCGTTGAGTCAAAGGATAAAGAAAATAAAAGTAGGATGGTCTACTAGGATACAAGTACTACAGGACTCTACTGCTAGTTGTGTGAAGATTAATGATAGGAAGCAATGCTTTCTTTAAAGAGACTAAAATTGTTGAAGACCATGACAGGCCACAAATAATAAGAGATTCCCTACTGATACCTAAAGATCAATTACAAAAAGAGTTTAAGCATAATAAGAACGTCATGGGCCAATGCAATCGATAATCACACTGATTTTCCAAAATAAGATATTAAAATGTGGTTAGTTACTTTTGTTAATGATAATGATGACCACTTGGCAACCATTGATAAATTATGTTATTAAAGAAATTGAGGAATAAATCTTTACACCCAAGGTAAAACAGGATATCATGGTGCCACCAATGGAGTATAAACAAGACTAGCTTAAAATATCCTTAATATAAATGGTTAATCCTAAATAATTTCCAGGAAATTATGTTAAGAAGATTTGAAACCCTGGGGAACATATACTCCAACATTTGAATGTTGAAGAGAGATAATTTCATCCATCATCCCTCTACAAATTTTCTGAGTGCACTTTTATTTTTGAAGCAAATTCCCTTTTTTTCTTCCTAATCTTTGATCATCGAACTTTGTTAAGTGTGTTATACAATTGTAAAGCCAATCCATGATTGCATTTCTCTTTTCTTAAAAGTTACTATACTATTTTATTTTATTTTATCGTTTAAGTATCAAGAACATTGCGTAGTGCAATAAGCACACACTTTATTTGAGCGTAGACTCCAATTTTTAATATTTTTTTACTCTAATGAAGAGTTGTTTCAGGAGTTTATGTCATTTGTGGTTTCAAAGACTTTTACAAAACCTAAGATCTCGCGAATCTTCTCCTATGCATATTATGGTTCTAAATGAATGAAATCATTTAAAGCTCTTTGAAATATTGTGACCATCATTTTTATTTTCTATCTATGTATATTGTTTCAAATTTATTCTCTCATAATATGAATGAATATGATGGAATGAGTTATATATTTATGCTTATGAGATTTCCATATTTCTCAATTATGCTTTTTATTTCTTTCAAACCACCACTTAGTTTACCCACAAGTATAGAATCTCGAATGCTTTATTTATTTATATGAGCAAACACATTTAAAACTAAAATGTGAAAGAGGAGTAGCCTTTGTAAAAACGTGGAGAGAATCTAAACAATTCCCTAAAAGCTCGACTCTTGTCCTTAATAGGAAATGAGATCAACTCTTAACAATAAAACTAGATTGAAGACACGAGACCACAAAACAAGAAGAATTTTCAAGATTGTGTTGTTTTTTTGCTTTAAAAACCCTTGAAGATCTAAGCTTTGTTTGGACTATGTTGAGTAAAGAACACAACCTTACAAAAGTTATTTTTTGGGAGCCGCTTTTTATTTAAGTTTGACATTTTTGTTTGGCATCTTAATTTTAGTGGTTTCTTGCATAGTATTTTTTTGAAAGTATATTTTGTGGGTGAGCAATTCTTTTAAGAAACGCTAAATTTTGTCTTTTTAGAATTTTTCCCTTAAACTTGTTTAAATTTTGTTTTTCTATTCAGCCTAATGGTTTTTTTTGTGATGTTTTTTGTTTTTTGTTTTTTGTTTTTTGTTTTTTGTTTTTGTTTTTTATTTCACAATGATTTTTCATTTTTCCATGATACACTCCAAACAATTTTTATTTGTCATGATATGTTGCACCTCACAAACTTTATCTCATGCTACATGACGCATCATTGCAATTTGATGTTATATTAAAAAAATAAAATAATAAATTAAATTATATATATATATATATATATATATATATATTCAATACCTTAAAAAACTCTTACTTGGATTGTGAAGAGTTCACAACTCAAACTTGTGATTCCAACAAATCTTTGTCCAATTCTAGGTAAATTCAACCATAGAATATGCTCAAAAAACTTCAAATTATATAACAAAATGACTACGACTAAAACATACATTATTAATATTAATTTTAAATAAAAGAGTGTAGATTTCCATAGTGGTTCATTATTGTGGAGAGTTTTTTCACATATATATATAGATATTCAACCCTAAAAAACTCTTACTTGAATTGTGAAGAGTTCACAACTCAAACTTGTGATTCCAACAAATCTTTGTCCAATTTTAGGTAAATTCAACCATAAAATATGCTCAAAAAACTTCAAATTATATAACAAATTGACTACAACTAAAACATACATTATTATTATTAATTTTAGATATAAGAGCGTAAATTTCCACAATAGTTCATTATTGTGGAGAGTTTTTCTACATAAATCTGTGTAAAAGATTTTTAATCCATTTAAACTTTCAAGTACACATTTCACAAAACACAATGAAGTAAAACGCTCATCCACAATTTCAAATGAATTAAAAATCCTCTCCACCAATCTGGAGAACTCTCCGCATTAATTTTAAATATCATCATCTATATCAAATTTATTATAATTTTTTTTAATAAATTTAATTCACATTATTTTACCTAATAGGAAAGTATTATAATTTTTTTTAATAAATTTAATTCACATTATTTTACATAATAGGAAAGTAATTGAATACCATAATTTTTACATAGATTAAAATGGTTTAATATCACAATTTACACCGTTTCGAATTCAACTTCGTAAATCTGGTGTATTTTATTGATGTTTCAAAATACTTAAAGCATAAGTTAGAACAAATAACATTACATATTTAGTAAATTAATTTTATTTTTTAATATTCATGTATGTTGTACAACAATATCCTAAAATTATAAATAATGATTTGAAAGTTCTATCCATTTAAAATTGTAGATTTTTAATTTATTTTATTAAAATTTAGTATAATTTTTTTAATTATAATTTTAAATTAATACCATTATTATTTTTAATTTAATATATATATATATATATATATATATATTATATTATTTATTTATTTATTTATTGTGTTAAAATTATAATTTTTTGTTGTTAGTCTAGTTGTGTGAATCTTCAGATGATTCTATGTTTAATCTTTGGTTTGAGAAATCACCACCCAAAAGTATATAAGCCTTTAGAATAATTAAGGGATTGCCTTGGGCCATACCAATCTTTAATCTGACTAGATTTTTACCCACGGAATTTCAAACGAGACTTTCGCATCACAAAGTGTCTTAACAATACACCCATCACTATCTATTCTATACCCAGTAAACATTAAAATTATAATTTTAAATTGATAAAATTATTTTTTTTTTTCTGAGTAAAGACTAATTCTATTAAGAGAAGAAAAATATATAGTACAAACAAGCTTGCATGCAAGCGTAGCAGAAAAGCAAGGGAGCCAAAGGTGAAAGGCTAACCACTTCGCTTCACAGTGACAAACAAGGAAAGGACCATAGAGAACATGGGAAAACAAAAAGCTAGAACTTCATAGAGAGAAGCTACCCTGAGAGGGCAGTTGCTGCCACACGACATTTTTTGCCTTTTGTCTTGTTTACTTTGACCCATCTAGAAGAGTTTGGCTGAGCCGTAACAAGTTGTAAACTATTCTGCCCTAGCGGCTGAATATCCTTTTCAGAGTCTGAGGACGAAGATGAATGAGAACGTTTCTGAGAGCTCTGAGGGGCGGAGGGGTTTGCCAGACCGACCGAGGGAGCGTCCATCGAAATCTCCATATTCTGCCCATCTGCTACGATTTCTTCCTCATCCGAACTAGAGGAATCTGTATCGTCCATAGGAGGGGGAGGCACACAAGGATTCCAGCTTTTGGATTTGGGTTTGCGATTCATATTCTTCTTTTTGTCAAGGAACTGGGTACAGGAACTCTGGAGGTGCCCCGTTTGATGACAATGGCGGCAACGGAAGGCTGTGTTCTCATAATCCAAGGTTTGAGTCCAGAGGAAATCGCCATACTTGATATTAATCTGATCCGGCAGTCCTTTGCTAATATCTATTTCTACACAAATTCTGTCGTAGGTGAAGAGTCCATTTTCCTTTCGCGTAGAGTCTACCTGCAGGTAGCGTCCTAAAGTGTCTGCAATAAATTGATAAAATTATTAATTTTAATCTATAACAAAATTATTATTTTAAATATTAATATTATATATACTAATATACTATATATATATATATATATATATATATATATATATGAATATGAATATGAGAACATAAATATTTTTACTTTTAATGAAAAACTATATATATAATTTACTTATAATATTAGAAATAGAGGTAAAGTTTAATAAACATCTATACTTTCTTGTAAATATGAAATATTTAAACTAATAATAATAATTACATCAAATAATTGTTAATGTCTATCATAAATTTATGGAGTTGTTTTTAGTGTAACTTTTTGGATTTTCCGGTGCTGGAATCGGGCAGAAAAAATTGAGGTGAAATCCTTATTTGTGTTATTTAAACTGGTTTTTTTGACTGTATATATGGATTCACCACCCTCAAAAACCCCTAGGGCACTTAGATTGTGCAGGGATTACTATGAAACTTGTGATTTCAATAATTTCTTGCCGGATTTTAAAGAAATTAGACCGAAAAACCCACCGGAAAAGCTTCCAAAAAGTCGCACTAAAGACAACTCCTAAATTTATTGATATTTAAGGTTAAATTGAAATATAATTTATTATAAAATAAAATCCAAATTTTAAAATGTAAAATTTTATAATTATTTGTTTTTATTTTTAATTATATATATATATATATGGAAAAATTATTTTATAAATGTAAATATGTATATCATAATAATGAGATGTTTGTCCTAGTTTGTTAGGGGAGAAATTAGATTAGAGACTTAACTTTATTTTTAGTAATAGTTAAACAAAGAGTTTATATATGTTTATCAAGAAGACAAAAAAAATACACTAATATTCTAGACCTTTAGGGCCATTTTCAAATTATATAAGAAAAACATATAAGGAGAAAACATAAAAGAGGGTTGCATAGAGCCAATCATTTTGACTTATTAGATTTAGAGGCTTCCATTGGAATGGGCTCTTTGTTGTTGTTGGAAGAGTAGCCAAGGTTAGGGGGTCATGCCCAATTATGTCTCTACTCGACCAAGTCCGCAATCTCGGGAACCTATAGTCAGCTGCATCTCATCCAACATTAGCAGTCATTCCTGTCAAGCAAGACTCTTCCTATCAATAATTTCAAGTGCTAATAAACATCTACGATGTACATGTAGTAGTTGTAGCAGCCCCAGATGTGGCCCATATCAGCTACCTAGTCAAAGACCTCAACAAACACTTTACTGTCAATCAAATAACAACACTCTTTAGTTGTTTCTCTCTCCACATGTTCAACCTCCTCCCAAGTCTGCTAGGAAGTTTACTCACGATGCCAAAGTGCTAAGATCTCCACTTGTTGTTGGATGTGAGAGATACTCAAAAGTATGTCACTCCTTTATGACAAAGAGCCTCTTAACGGGGCATGTTAACTTGAAAATTACTTAACATTATTTGGCTTAAGTGATGGAGAAAAGCAATGTTGCAAACAACTTGCGAAGAAATGTTGATAGGTTGGGTGCAAATGGGAGGAACAAAACTTGACAGGCTAGAAGATATGAAACTGCACTGGGAATCCACGATAGCCTATGGAGGCAGGAATGATGATATTGTTTCCAAGGAAAGAGAACATTTCTCTAGATTTGACCATCAAAGTCTGCCAGATAGAGTGGGACAACACTAAGCCTTACCGTGAAGAACCATAAAACTCATCGTGACTCCCTTCACAGGTGCAAATCAATATTTCTCTCATGCAGGGCAACAACACCAAGTGACATGAGTGCTCACCACCTCCTGAAATGACTAATACACATGGGAAGGCCAAACTAGACTAGAATTATTGGCAACCGAGGACATTTTAACATTCCCAACCAAGATTTGATCAATCTCCACATGCTGTCATGCATTAAACTAGTACCAAAGTGAGTCATCTCTACCATCATAGAATAGTTAAGGGTTATTACACACCATGTGAAGGGGGGTAAATGGTTCATGATTACTTTCGGGGGACACATTGCCACGTCCACCCCTAAGTTCCTAGTGGGACAATAACAATGCATACCCCAACCGCCACACAAAAATCACTTCATCCATAAATACATATTAGTTTATTATAAAGAACTTTAATCTATGCGCATATACGGTAGAAGAGTTCCATATGAATGTGCATATACATAATTTGTGCATATATGTACATATATATATTCCGTATATGCACACTTTCATATATATGTGCATATACAGACGTTGCATATAGAAGTCATTTCTTCCATATATATATATATATATAGAAGTTGTACATATACATAAGATGGCTTTTGTATATGCGCAACTTCTTTATATGCACGTATATATGGAATATGGCTTCCGTATATGCATAACTTCTATATATGCACAAATTTTATATATACACATGGATATGGAAGTGTGCATATATGGAAATCACACATATGCAAGTGTATTTATGAAAGTCGACTTCTATATATGTACTTGCATATACAAAAGTTCACACATGGAATATGATTTCTATAGAGGTATTGAAGTCATCTTTCATATATGCACGTTTCCCCATATATATCCATATACAGAAGACATATTCCGTATATGCGCACTTCCATATATGTATATATACAGAAGCCATCACTTCCATATATATGTGCATATACCAAAATTGTACCTATACTGAAGACGACTTTTGTATATGCATAGCTTCTATATATGCACATATATATTGAATCATACATATATAGAAGATGGCTTCCGTATATACGTAACTTCTATATATGCAAATAGATATGGAAGAGTGCATATATGTAAATCACACATGTGCAGAAACGTAATTGTATTTATGAAAGTCGACTTCTATATATGTACTTACATATTTATATGCATATACAAAGGTCCTCTATGTGGAATAAAGATAATACAAAAGGAAAAGCATGCTAGTATAAATAAACCCAATAACAATAATTGCTGGTAGGCGAAAAGACTAAAAAGTGATGCGACACTTGTAAAAATAACTCAAATACCGAAACGAAACTTGTACATTGTAATAATAATAGAAACGCTAATAACTCAAAGAATAATTGGGCAAAGTGACACTCAAAAATAGAAAAAGGACAGAAAAAGGCAACAAAAAACAACACTTGAAAAAATTGCCCAAAAAAGCATTGCAAACCAAATCCAAAGCTCCTTGAACTCATGAGGATGGTTAGAGCTCTAATGTCAAATGTGGAAATACCTCTATAAGCATCCACTGTATAGATTTCCTCTCACATTATTAGGGTTATATTTTATGATGCGCATGTGTAAAATCAAGGAGGAAGTGACGCTTGTCCATATATATATATAGAAGTTGCATCTATATAGAGGATGAAGTTATGCACAACTTCCATATATATGCATATCTTTTGTATATGCGAAACTTCTGTATATGCACATATCTTTCGTATATGTGCAACTTCCATATATGCACATCTACCATATATACGCATCTACCATATATGTGCAACTTCTAGATATGAACATATACAGAAGAAGCACATATACGGAAGATATGTGCATATATGGAAGTTGGGCATATAGAGTAAATGAACATATACAAATGTTGCACATATACATAATTTTTGCGCAACTTCAACCACAGTATATTCTCAGTCTCCGTATAAGCGCAACCTCCATATATATGCATATTTGTTTATACATATACAGAATATGTGCCTATACAGAGGTTAAAGTTATGCACATATCTTCCATATATGCACATATCTTTTGTATATTCATATATCTTCGAAATATGCACATATCTTTCATATATGCGCAACTTTTGTATATGTGCAAATATTCTATATTTGTGAAACTTTTATATATGTGCATATATTCCATATATGAGCAACTTTTGTATAATATGTATATATACAGAAGTTACGCATATGCAAACTAGTGCACAATTCCGTAATATGAATATACAAAAACCTCCATATATGCACAACTTTTGTATATACGCACATCTTCTGTATATGCACAACTTCTACATATGCACATATGTTGTATGTGCACATATACCAAATTTGTGCATAGACATAATTTATTCTCAACTTCAATCACTGTATATGCGCAACTTCCGTAAATGGACATATTAGTTTGCGCATATATAGAAGATGCACATATTAGTAATTTTTTAATAAATAAACTAAAAATAAAATTAATGATCAATAAAAAAATGCATTTTAAACATTAAGAAGTCATAATCTCACCATCTTAAAAGGTAAAATTCTTACCAATTTATTATGGGATGAAGTTGTTAACACTATTGTTTACTTGAAAAATAGAATTCCAACTAAAAGTTTAGATCATATGACTCCTTTTGAATCACTTTATGGTCATAAACCAGTACCAAGGCAATTAAGAATATTTGGAAAAAAAAAAAACATTTTCTCATGTTCCAAAATAAAATAGGAGGAAACTTGATGCAAAAGCTATCAAGTGTATTTTTCGTTGGTTATTGTTATAATCATAAAGCATATAAGTTTTTTTATCCCTCCACACATAAATTTTTTGCAACTAAAGATGTGTTATTTCATGAGCTTGTAGATGAAGGCCATAAGGAGGACAAGTATGATGCAATGTGTATTCCTTGTGAGTATGATGATGTCAAAGAGGAAGAAGATGATAAGCATGAACATAAATAGGCGGAAAAATCTAGCAACATGAACACCTCTATTAACCACAACACACCAAGAGGAAGAGATGATTCATTTCAAAGCAAGAGAAGAAATGAACATAGTGAAGCACCAAAAGGCCATCTTGTTAGACTCAACCACCATTAAGATTTAAATATTGTGCCTTAATGAAGAAATTAATGAATGTTCTAGAACCTTTGAATTTCAAATAAGCTAATGAGCATAAAGAATGGAGAGATGCAATGAAGGACACCAACACAGAAGAAAGACAAGCAACCAACAAAAGGAAAATACAAGGTTGTAGACCTAGAGATGGAAGAAGGCCAAGGACTAGAAGACGTTGACGCCGAAGGAGCGGAGCCCATCAAAAATATCCCTCAGTAATCCCTCCGTGGAAGGGAAAGGTGAAGATTACTAAAGATCTAGACTCAGACAAATTCGCCATCTCCACACCCCTACTACCTGAGCAGGTGCCTTTTGAAGGTCTGCGGCTCGTGCGAGTGCCGCTATTGAAGATGGAGGATTGGGATCTGGCAGATCACGCTAAGTTCCCTCACTTAGAGATTGACAAATACATGAAGAGATTTTACTATGAATAAACAGGTGTTACGGCGCTGGAAACATAGAAATGGGTTCGCGGTGTTGAGGAATCAGGATTTCTCAACTTGCTATGGGTGCCAAATTACCACCGCACCCCCATTAACATAATTTTCATATGCCAGCTGCTTACATTGGTGCATGATCGGTGTTTATGGCTAGGAGGACCTATACCCATCACAGATATGCTTATTCACAGGATTACACATCTGCCACATGAAGGTTTGAACCCTACCAAGGAGTTTGGCGGAAAGATGGGAGAGAAGGAGTTGGGTAAGCGAATGAAAAAATATTATGAACTTATGAAGAAGGCGCAAGGGTATTCCATCCTGTCAATAAACAACCTTACAGTTCAATTGGCGTGCAAATCTTGGCTGGAAAGATGATGAGGAAATGTTGCGTGGATGAAGTTCTGACACCCATAGTATCTTTAGCAGCTCAATGCGTGAAAGGCGTGATGTTCAATTGGTCCATATACCTATGCCAAGAGTTCCTCGTGAATTACCACAAGGCCCGAGATGAAACCAAGTCGTTTCATTACGCTTCGTTGTTGGTCTCCATTGTGTTGGTTGCATGGGAGCTGCTAGAGGACAGTTATTTTCCTCGTTGGAAGAAGGATTGTCGAAGACGGCGCAGTTCGCCTCCCTATGGGCTACGAAGGACCCCACATGCATCACAGAGATGAAGATCTTTTGGGTCCTAATGGAAATGAGTTTTTGCATGGAAATTAACCAGTGTCCAAGGTTGTCCCCAACCTTGTGCAAGAAGCTGGGGTGGGATAATGATTATCCTAAGTCGAGTTAAGTAAATCATCATCTCATTCAAAGCGATAAACATCATCATGATTAGGTAAAAGGTTGGAACCAAGGATAACGTTTATCCTCCAATGCGTAGAGGCTACATATCATTAAATAGACCAGCTCGATCCTTGAATGAATTACCTTGCTCTATAGTTGTGAGTGCTAAGCCTGATTTCTGTAGGAGTTAGGATTGTTGTAGGATTTGAGAGGCTATAAGCAGAAAGCTACTTACTCTCCATCGGGAGTGTAAAATAAGGATGATCAGGCCATCACTCTATGGAGTTGAAGATGGCATGAGTATTCTGTCCTTTTATTTATGATAATTCTATTAGGATCAAAATCAGGTTACAATTAGGGGTCTCTCTGTGCATCCATGTTTATTTGAAAATTGCTTGTGATGACAATTATTGTTTTTGCGATCGGAAAGTCAAAGATGGCATGAGTATTCATTCCTTTTATTTCCAATAATTTTATTTGAAGCAGAACCAGATTGTTATATAAATATATATATATTTCTTTCTACTAATTTTATTACGTGCTGAATAATTTGTTTGACGCAAGATAAAGATGAGACGTCCCTCGTGGTTCATAAAATTAATCCACCGTTGGAACCTAACAGTTCTACCAATCAGTTGCAACAACGAATGTCTATGATAAGGGAATCGATGAGTTGATATCGATGTCCCAGGATTCATTTTTTATAATGGTCGTGACATATACGTAGAGTGTATGGGTGGCTATTCATTTTATTTTTGATGTTTTATTAGAAACTGAATCAGATTGATTATGGGTTATGCAGGACAAGGTCCGCATCGATCGATCCGACCATTCATGGTGTGAAAGATATATATGTGTGTGTGTTGGGGGGGGTGTGTGGATCACAGCAGTTGCTGTTGTAAATGTTGATGCGTTATGCTACCCTTATGTCTCGTGCCTTGGCACTTGTTGCGTCAGATTGACTTGCATGAATTGCTTGACTGATTTCTTAGACTTCCGACAAGGTCAAGGATCGTAATTGATTATGAATCATCATCATAACTCTGCCCTCCCGAGTTCCTCTGTATAGTTGTCTCTGTTGTTGAAAGAGTCGACCGTGATGGTGAACCACCATGCATGAGATAGTAAAAATTTTGTTTTAACACTCAAAATTATATAGCTGAATACTATGTATGCTACGTAATTACCTTAGGAAGTGTTTTTTGTATCTACTGAGGTTTATGGTACATGAGGTATATGGCAATACCTCTTTGATTATGTTGTAGGATTTGGTTAATGATCTTATTAATGTTTCTAAGCGGTCACCAAAGAACTGACATGCTGAACCTCATCATGCGAAGACCCACAACTTGTTATCGTCTCCAGGTTGTAATATATATGCATGATAATGTTGAGAGGTTATTCCTGGTGTGGTTTATCACTGAAGGGTATTTTTTTTTTAACCTTACCCAAAGCTCTCAGCTTCAGCTGAGTTATGTACAGTGGATATAAAATAGTTTGGTATAAAATTTGGATCCTTAAGTCCTCAATGACAGTATATATGTTCCCCTTGCTGTGAGGAATTCATATTGAAAACTTATTTAATATGGTGAAAACTTTCGTAATAAATCTGCGATCCTCTAGAAAATTTCCTTGGGTTATCATTATTCTGTTTCGATTTTCCTTACTCTGTTGAAAACATTGAGAAAAAATTGTTGCAATCATGAAAAAAAGGATGCGCAAGTCTTTATATTCTAGATATAACAGAGATGATTTAGTTCTTGGTGTTGCAAGGACATAGAAGTTAAAACTAGACCTCTCGGTTAGTTCGATCATTTTTGCAGTAACCAATCACAAAATCGATGTGAGATATCGATGCCACAGACTTAGTTTCAATGGTGGATGTAGCAGACACGAAGAGACACGTATAAGGAAATGAATTTTAATTTATACTTGTAACTATTTATCAATTAAAGGAAACAAAATGTGGGATGAACTGCATGTAAGAGATTACGTGGGTTTGATAAAATTGATTTAATTGTGAATTTTGCCTAAAAAGTTTTTTTTTAGCATTTCGAGGTTTAAATTTTTCAAAAGTTTTATTGAGTAAAATCATCTGGGTCAAAAGTTCAGTATGCCAAAAACTAGCCCTTGATGACGCGAAAATACACTTCTAAATAACTATGATATTATGGTAGAAAAAAATCATAAAATTGAAAGTACAGTTAAAATTGTGGGGAAGATAACATATGTTTAAGTTATCATAAAATATAGAAAACACTAGATAAGATCGACGTAAATCACCAGTTACCATGTATTTGTTGATCCTAAGAAGCATTAGTCTACTTGTTAATGAGACCTATTCATCAGACACTACTCAAACTTGAGAACTATAAGCAGTAATACAAAATCTTGAACTCACTCCTCTACATATTTTTAATGCAATTTGATTCGAATCCATGTGACATACTAAACAAACCTCATGTAAATGGTCAATTTCAATTATAGTCCAATTTAACATCATAGTGTGATGGTTATGATGAACAGTTCTCTTACCATTCTTGAATTTTTTCTGCTAAACATTCGTATGTTAAGAATTGGGACTTGTGCTAATGACCATTCCCTCCACAAATTGTTACGAATTATTTAGCCAAGACTTGTACTTCATGAGATGGGTGTGTGCACTGCCATGTGTTGGTAGTAGAGGAATGTGAAGAATAACACAAAAAATTCACATATTTATCAATATTAATAAGTTATTCTTATTGTGTCTCCTCATAGATGAGGAGTTTAATTTTTTATGATCTATTATTATATAAGTTGTCAAAACTTAAGCCTTGAAAAGTGATGCTTACAAATATGTACAACAGGGTAGATAAATAATAGATAACCATGGGAAAGCATGGTCATCAAATTAATACAATGTTTAAGATCGATAACAACTAGAGGAAGATATGATTACTTGAGTGGCACACTTACATATGTTGCCTTCATGAGTGAAAGAATCACAATTCTCATAAAACTAGACTATGATAAAACAAGAAAGTAAATTTACCGTGCATATTAGAGAATATGTGGTAATTGATTCCGGTCAAAGATTAAGCTATGGTGATCATGTTATAAAAAAATATATGAATGGTATAATTGCTATGAAATGACATGGCTAAATATAAATCCCACCTAATACTTCAAAGGATGATTATATAAAGAAGGAAATGCTAAACCTTAGTAAGCTAACTGGTTCATAAGTAAAAATCCAAAGGGAAATTATATACTTCATCAGAGGTTGGTGTTAAATAAGTGGGTTCCACCCTGAGTATTATACCATGGTAAAGGTTCCCATAAAATAATGATAGGATTGTGAGAAAATTTTATAGTATAAGACTATGTACTTGTACAAATTGTCTTTCAACTAAATCCTTTGATTAATGCATCTATATATAATGCATTTCATAATGTGATTTGTTCTTTAGTTGGAAGAAAGTGTGATTAAGGGGAAACTAACTTTAACAGGTTATTATATGTCGTGACATATGTATCTTTCATTGGATATGCATAGTTGGACCTATAAGTGTCTGTGAGTACAACAATATAAAAACCATGGTAATTAATAAGAAGCACAAATTTTATGTTATGGACCAGTCGGCCGATTAAATGGTATCCAACAATCTATTTAAATAGACTCATATCATACCAATTGAAATGCATATTTTGTACCAAGCAATTTTGGGAGGTTCTCTTGTTGGATTGCTTTGATAATGTGTCTCGGTTGAATAGGACAACATAAGAAATGTTGCATAAATCTACATAAATTCATAAAATGGATAATTGATCTCTTCGTTAAGGGTGATTTAATGTTAAAGAGGAGTTGTTAACATGTGAATACCCTAATATCATAACTACCTATAAACTAAAAGGGTGTAGAATTGAAAGAAGTAAAACTTTCATTTATAACACATGAAAGGAAATGAGATTATATCTACACTAAATTATCCATGGCCAACAAGATGTTGAGGTATAAAAAGGACAATAGTCAATCATACAACATAAATTGTTAAGTACCGAAAAAATTTATTCTTGGTTAAAAACAAGCTAAGAAAACTAAACTTCAAATATCTATGATAGACTAAGTATCATAGTTAATAAGTCTGCTTTATGGTATTGTTGTTAAAACCAGGTGCAAGTGACAAGTTTCATCCCAAAACTAAAATTTATGAGTATGATTGAGTTATAGTGTGCGTGATGGTTGTTATAGAAATGGAATAGGTCCATGAAAGTCATTAGTAAGAAACTGAACACAGTTTGTTCTACTTACTAGAAATAAATGAAGGAATGGTTGACATAATGCTAACATGGTTGAAAACATGTGAATAAGTGTATGTCATGCAGGTGTTGTTATGGATATATTGAGGTACAAATTGTACTATGTACAAGACGTACATGTGGTACCGGTATGGATATATGTATGGCATGTCTAAAACATGATATGTATAGCTATGTGTGTAATACACCTTGTGTGCAAGTATGCATGAAGACACTCAGTGGGTGTCTGGAAGGGAAACCGACCTAAAGGTTGCACAGAATAAGGAAATTAAGAAGTAACAATGGTTTATTTGCAGTTTCGCATACATATAATTATGATGAGTATATATTGTATTGGTTATGATGGTTATACGTGAGCTAACCTGTTATGATGCATATTGATGTAGCAAATATGTTAGCTGACTTGTTGTATGCAGAGAAACTACAGGAAGCAAGTGTTTGACAAGAACACAAAGGATTGGAAGAATGCAGCAGGAGAACATACATTCTTCAAATAAAATGAATGACGGGCAATATAAGCCATACCTACTTTAGTAGTATTGTGTATCAAATTATGATATTAATTATGGTAAACACAGTCGAATTTTTGCATCTAAAATTTCTTACAAAATTTTTGAAACCAATGTTAAAGGTAGCTATGTAAGGAGATGTGCTGGGAACGCTCCTTGTAATCGATATATATCGAAAGATTTTCATCAGATGGCAAGGCCATGAGAGCTATGGCTTCAGAAGCCAACTACCTGTGAATGAGCATGGAGTAATACATCGTGGACAATGTAAAATTTAAGGGGGGGTATGTAACACCCCTCCCTTGTGTGTCAGTTGTAACATAAGGTCAGGAAAGCTAGGTTTGATGTGTAAAATGAAAAGAAAATACATCATTAAATAATTAATAAATTGATCACATGGAAAAGCGAGACACCAAGAAATGAGATTATTGTCAAATCCCATTGAGGAATGGGATATGATAAATATTTTATGATAAGCTTCTAAATTTTATTCTAGATAAGCTTGGATGGATTGGAGATAAATATACATCAAGAAAAACATAAAAGCTTAGCGGAAGATAAAGGCAAGATTTTATGAGGAAAAGCCTCGGGGGAGATAAAAGCGAGCTTTTCCGAAAAAGACCTAGGAAAATGGATAAAAATCCATAAAAGTGGGATGCCACTAATGGAAACTATATCATGAAAGAGGGTATTAAATACCCATTGCATAGATCAATTGGAGGTAGTTGATCCATGGCAAGAACCTCGGCTCAGGTCATATCAGAGGTGATTCATGGTTGGGTGGTGGTGCTCCGCTCTTCAAGTGATGTTTTAGTTGGTTTGATATATGTGGAATGTATTGCATGTTGTTCCTTACCTTGGATATTACTTCAATTCTTTCAGCATATATGTTTAGTTGTAGGTGCGATCTTTGTATAGGAGAATGATAACTATAAATGATGAATTATTTTCATTCCATTGAGGTGTTCCAGTTCTTTACTCGTATTGCATAAGATATATGTTGATGATGATATCTATGTTCATGTAATTGATTTTACTCTTACGCGTGTGGATGGGTGAAATATCGAGTGAATCTAGCTTGAATATCATCAAAGTTGACAAAGGAACCTAGTATGCCTATAATGATATGATAACTCTAGTGTTGTGTCATAACTCGGTTAATATTGATGCTAGTGAAAAAATTGTGGAATAATATTTCTAAGTGTGTGGTCGATGAATCAAGTTATTAGTGCCACGCATGTCCTAAGACTTGCATCTACTTAGGCTAACCTAGTTAGTTATAGATGTTGGAAGAAAGACTATAATCATGATGTACGACCATGGTAGCCACAATAGAGTTAATTTAATGTCCATTAATGTTGTTTGGATTAATCAATGAATTATTATGGGTTGCATGCTATGGTTAGTCCTTCCTACAACTAGTAAATTATGCTTAATATTTATCTCACATATAAATCTTATAAAAGACCACATCAAGAGTCCACCTCTATAGTCATATTGATAAAGACTATGGATTCTGTTATATAAATAATAATTATGATATATTGACGGACTAAATATACCCTTGGCAAGGGTTGAATCTTAACTATAAACGAAGAAAATTTCACCATAAAGGGATCATAGTAGCTAATTTTCAGGTTAGGCTCACGAGGTAAGTTACAATATTATGTAACATATTTTGATACATACGATATTGATGTTATGCTTTGAATGGGAGCAATATATGAAGAGGATATGATATTAGGTTGTCTTCAATTAACTCTCAACATAAACAAAATAAGTTACTATAAAAATAATTGAAATTGTTTTAAATTATAACAATAACAAAAAAATAGTATTGTGCCATCTCTTAGAAATAATAATTGTCATAATATGAGAAAATAACTAGATTGTAGGTTAATTGTATCAACTATTGATTATTATTAATGTTATTATATACTTGTGAATGTTTTTTGTGATATTTATTTCTAGTTATGTAATCCTTGATAAACTTAACTTTAAATTAATATAAAACAATAAATAATAAAAATAGACATAAATTAAGTTAAGTTGTTAGAATTTCTATTTTATAATTAGGTTTGTTTGTCAAAAGAATAAATTTAAACATAATATGAAGCTTATATAAAATTTTCACTTGTCCATTATAAAATGTTATCATCCTCTTCATTTAATAAAATATGGTACTCAATGCATATGAATAGTAGTACCTAAAATTAAAATTGTTATGGTAACAATATAATTCTATGATTAAATAAATTTTATGGACATTTAAAGATTGTGTCAACCTTCTACTAGAACAAATATAGTGTAGTGTTTACTATATCAAATTATAATCAAATTGGTTGATAATACCAACATAGAATATTATTGTAATCAAATATATTAATCAAATTTTTAATATGAACCATAAATAATATTAGAAGAAATAATTTGAGTCTATTAAAATTAAGACCACAAAATTTGCTTGTATAAGTTTATATAAATTTGTTTTATATAGTTTATCATGACAATTTTATCACAAAAAATGGTGATATTAAGGATCAAATGATGGATAATAATACTGGATTCCAAAAATAATATTCTCTCTAGTTGGTATGGATAAGCCTTGCAAAAGGCCATAGGCCTTTGATTGATTATTAGTTGTTTTTCCAAATCCCAAAAAAAAAGATTTCTAAGTGAAAAATCAATCCCCTTTATTTAATTATTAGATAATTCAATTAAATTAATTAATTAGTTACTTAGCTATTTAATAATGATTTATTGATTTATAATTTACTTTAAACTAATTAGTAAATTATTATTATTATTATTATTATTATTAATCGTGATTAAATTACAAATAGTACTAATTAATTGAAAAGAAATAATAATAATTAACAATAACTTGTTATTATTTATTAAGACATAAAATATTTTCTTCTACAAGTTTATATCAACTTGTCTTACATAGTTTATTATGATGATTTTATTACAAAAATAGTGAATATATCATTTAAAATAGAAAGGTAAGAAATTTTCTAATTCTTTATTTTGAAAAACTCAATTTAGTGAAAGTAAAAAAATTCTAGATCTATTAAATAATTCCATTTTTAATAAAAACATGTAGTTAATAATAAAATCAATTCCATTATATCAAATACATTCAATAAATAAACCTTTGTTTTGCATGGTTCCATTTTGATTAAACAACCTTACATGGCCATTAATTTCAACAACTAGCTTTTTTTGATTTATCTACATCAACCACCTCAATATCCCTCAATCTCAAGTGGAAGTGGAAGTGTACACTATGCCATAAAGTTGGAGTACACATTTACTAAAATTGAATACTTTATACAATAAATTACCTAATAGGCATGAAAGTTCCATATAAGTCTTCATTTCTCCCTAACAAACACACTAAATATTAAACCATCTTTGAAGTCACTTGGTTTAGCTATATTTACTTTTATTTGTTTATTTTGTTTTTTAAGTTTTTAGATATAAGTAGTTTTTTTTTTAATCTTTATGGTTTCTTCGATGGTTTTTTTTTATATTTTTGTTTCCCTCTCTTTTAATATTTTGTTTTTTTTTTCTTTATTCTTCCTTCCACCTATCTTTAGTTTTAGGTTTTCTATTTTATATATTTCTTAATTTTCTCTCCTTCTCCTTGTTTTCCTTGTGCTTACATGCTTTCTTTGAATCAGTTATATCCCTCTCCCCTTCATATCATATATTTATATTTTATCTACATTTTTAAATGATTTATTATGAAAAAAAAAAAAATTATTTATATATATGAATTCTAAACCTTTTTATCTGTGAAGATTGATTGTCTTTTCTATTCACTCTAGAGATTCAAAACAACCTTTTCTCCTAAAAATGAACCATCTCATCAATTCAAAATAATAACTAGCAATATGGGTTATCTTCAAAACTCTCTTACAAAAAAATACTAAATGATAATAATGTTTTGAAACTTAAGACCATTATAAATTTTGATAAATTAAAAAATCTATTTACCTATAAAATTGTTCAAGCGAGAAAGAGATGAAAATGCAAATGCAAATGCGCTAAGTGCCGATGAATGAATGGTAATATTTAACAATTCAGAATATTGAAATATATGTTAAGACTTAAAGGAAAATGAAGTTTAATACCATCATAATATCAAATGAAAATAAAATTTAATCCAATCATAATAGCATTTGGAAACAAACATCAAAAACTGGTAGAAACTTGTTCACTTGGCAAAATACTATTAAAAATGTAAATGCACAAAATGCAAATTAGTGAACAGCGGTATTCAACTTAAAGAATGTAAATGCACAAAATGCAAGTTAGTGAACAGCACATTATTCAACCTTAAAAGTTCAAGATGTCTTAAGACCTAAAACCAAAACAAACAAAGAATAAGGTGTCAAGATATCAAACCAAAAAGTATAAATTAAAAAAATGTTTTGAGACGGCTTAAACCTTGATAACTAGTATATCAATTAAAAAGAATCTCAAACTTTGATATCTAAAAACTTCATAAATAATTTACAAATCCATCTCCACATGCGCTGCTTAACGTGACAAAGAACTATGAAAATGCAAATGCACAAAACAAAACACGAAATAATGAGCACCAATATTTAACCATGAAAAATATTTAATCAAAAGATAGTTAACTTGAACCATAACGATTTCTTGAAACATTAAATAAACTTGTGTAGAGTCCTCATAAACAACTTCAAAAATCCATCTCCTCCTGAACTGGTCGACGTGACAAAACCTACGAAAATGGAAATGCACCAAATGCAGACTACCGAGCAGCAGTATTTAACCATTGATAATACTTTAAGCATCATTGATACTTAGCTTCTGAGAGCTACCAATGAGTTTATACATAGCATATTTTGACTGCCTCAACCGTTCAACTTTGTTATTGAGATTCTTTCTCTTAGTAGCTATTATTGGACTTTCTTCATGCACCTGCTCCATCATATTGAAAGATGGCTTATCCACATGCTTTACAATGTCGCTTTCAACCAACTTTTGCACCATGAACCGCAGGTGGAGTGGAAATCTGGTCAGCCAGCCTCAGCCTTACCACATTCCAATAAGGAATAAGGCTAATCTTGAATTCGAAGGCCGCCTCGAGGTCGCCACTGCTGATGTTTGACACTTTGTCCAATTTAATTTCTCCAATGCATCCTTCTCTACCTGCGTCTTGGATGTGTGTAATCAATCTTTTGGACAATATCAGGAAGGCACTTACATGTTCCCATTACATATTCCCATTGCTTGAATCTGCATTAATTTTTCTGCCAATATGGGTATTCCAACCATTGATTTATCAATGTTGGAAAGATGAGGATCTGTTCTAAACAGATCACTTTTACTTTGTCTTGCTTCTACTTTAGATTCAATCCCTACTCTATTCCGCACACAAATATAACCGTGACCAATATTAACAGCATCCCTTGTCTCTTTCTCCAAAAAACCCTCAGGAGCTCTGTGAACTTTTGTTACAACGGCCAAAGTTCTTTTCACCTTGTGGGTCAACATCCTGAGGCATTTTTATGGACTCACAGGTCGGAAAATCAACAGTCGCGGACAACCCATTAAGTATGATGCTCTCCTTGGGAGTAATGTATTGTTTGATTATATTTGCTATCTGTTCATAAATATCTCTTGGCCGCCCATGCACAGCAACCCTTGTTATCCCGGATAGATCGAACATGGTCAAATCTGGAGCATTCGTCTTCTTGACATGAAGTGTGACTGACGTATCACTTATACCCTTGTGGCTTCCTGTAATCTCTTCCGTAACAGTATCCAGCGTTTGTTTAATCTCTGCTTCTAAAATTTTCCTCCTTTTTCTATTGTATTCAGTCACAATCTCACATTCCATCCCTCCTGCTTGCGGCTTTGTAATATCATAATAAGCGGGAGTTTCGTACAAAACCCTTACCCCTTTCGCTCTCTTTGGCATCTCAAACGCTGTGACCCTGATGTTCGCTCTCTTTGGCATGAAAGACGATGCTGAAGCACCAACTCCAGATTTCATTTCAAAATTTTCGCGCGCACCGCCAGTTTGAAATATTTGGGGCGATATAGAATTTGAAATCCTAACGCATTCAATACGAATGGTGGAGCCTGTCTTGTCCGCCAGTTGGTTTCACATTCGGGAGTAAGAGCCGCAGAACTGCCGGGAAAGAGTGGAGAGCTGTGCAGCGTTGCATTAAGTACATCCAGGATATTGAGTCGGAGCGGAGTCTGTCAGAGCGGAGCAACGGTGGAGCCTGCGGCAGTCAGGAACTATGGAAACCACCGGAAAAGAAATCATCATGTATGGGTATGTAGGTTAATAGGGCTTAGCACTAAGTCAAAGGTTGGCTTAGTGATTTGTTGTTAATATTTGCCAAGGGATGACGCCCATGTCCCATATTTGCCTGAGATATAAACTCTCGATACCATGTATCTATCCACTGACCGCTCTGCAATTCTATCAAGTCGTTTGTTGGTCAAGTGCAAGTTCAGGTTTCAGAGTTAAAAGTAATGGAGAAATGGTTATATGGTTGTAACGTATTTTTTTAGTTTATGATTAGTTCCTAGAGTTTAGGAGGTTGTTTACAACTACCTATTTTTCAGTGATGTATTTAATATTGTAATATTCATTTGATGTAAGATAGAGTGAACGAGAGTGAGAGTCTCCTCTTTGTGTGAAGTCTCCCAGGTGCCATACACACCTGTGAGCTGCAACTCATTTTTAATTCAAAGTTTGATTTTTATCTTGATATCAGAGCTTAGGGTAGAGATAGGCTCATTTTTTTAGGGATGTATCATTAGTTACATTTCTGTAGTGGTAGGAGGGCATGTAAATGTGTATGTGTGATCAGGTGGAACTGCAATAACACCTGGAGCGAAGGATCTCAGATGACTGATCATCTCTGAGTCGAAGAAAGGGTTGGAGCACATTTTTTTTAGAAGCAGCATCAAATTGGCGCGGATTTTTTTGCAGACAGTCGCGCCAATCCAGAACAAAACAGAAAGACGCGTTTTTTTAAAGAACAGAAGCGTCCATTAGCGCGGGTTTGGGGCTAATAAGAGCGCCAACAAAACTATAACTAAATTGGCGCGGATCCGTGGCTGTTAAGCACGCCAATTTCCGTGGACACCATGAATTTTTTTCAGCAATTGGCGCGGATTTGTAGCTGTTCAGAGCGCCATAGAGCCAACCTCTTTTTATCTGGAAATCTGCAATTTTTGTTGCAGATCGGAGTTGTCCGGTAGTGGCACGTGGAGATTTCTGCTCGGTGGTAGCAGATTTGATTTGCCCGGTGGTGGCGAATCAGAGCTCTGTGATCTGCTCGGTGGAAGCAGATTGGTTTTTTGCCCGGTGGTGGCGCAGTGCAGCTCCTTGATCTGTTCAGTGGAGCAGTTCGCCTTTGCCCAATGGTGGCGTGTTGGAGCTTGCGTGTTGATCTGTTCGGTGATAGCAGATCGGTTTTGCCCGGTGGTGGCACAGTGAAGTCCCTGATCTGTTCAGTAGCAGCAGATCGGACTTGCCCGGTGGTGGCACAGTGAAGTTCCTGATCTGTTCGGTGGAAGCAGATCGGACTTGCTCGGTGGTGGCCAATTGGAGTATTCAGTTGGGCGAAAATGAACAACATTATAGAATCATACCTCCACGAGTCTGGCAAACTCGATGGAACGAATTTCTCCAACTGGAAATTCAAAATGCAAACTTTGCTGGAGAGCGTAAATGCATGGGCGATCGTTGAGGGAAATGAGCCGAAATCTAGAACAGCGACCCAAGAACAAGACTAGGATAAAAGAGAAACGAAAGCAAAAGTTATACTGAAGATGTCCGTTAAGGACAATATTATCGCACATATCAGAGATTCCAAGTCAGCTGCTAATATATGGACAACGATCAAGAGCTTGTATGAGACTCAAAATACAAATCGTGTTCTGGCATTTAAGGGAAAATTGTTTGCATTGAAGATGGACGAGAATGAGTCTGTTGGTGGATTCATGGCCAGAGTCAAGGATCTGAGAGACAAACTGGGAGCTATTGGAGAAAAAGTGTCCGACTCAAATCTAGTTACACTCACATTGAACAGAATGACGGATGAATATCAGACATTCATCACAGCACTGTCAGCGAGGGAGAAAGCCCCTTAATTTGATGAGCTGACAGCAATTCTGCTCCAGGAGGAGGAGCGAAGACAGAATCTGAAAACTCAGAGCAATGACCTAGCTCTGATGGCGAAGAGGCGACGGTACAGAGGAAAGCAGCACCAGCACCAACATCAGCACCAGCAACCACAACAGCAGCAGCAGAAGGGGGCCTGCTATTTTCAAAAGAGACCATTCAGAGGTATGACTGATAATTATGTTAAGAGATGTCTTTATTGTGGGAAACCTGGTCATCAGATTAAAGAATGCTATAAGAGGCAGGCGGATGAAAGAAAAGGCAAACAGAGGAAACATCAGGGCTGTTTTGCTGGAGAAGAGGAGGACCACAGCCATGATCTTCGACTATTCACAGTTGATTGTGCTCTTTCAGCATCAAAGGGAGATGAGGACGACATATGGTATGTCGACTCTGGCGCATCCTCTCATATGATCGGTAAGAATGACTATTTTGAATTTCTTGAAGAATTTGCATGTGGATCAAAAATTTATCTAGGAGATGACAGTGGGTATGAGATCAAAGGATGTGGAGATATTCCTGTGAAGCTACCTAGTGGCGAAATTAAACATATTAAAAATGTATTATATGTTCCAGGAATTAAGAAAAACTTGATCTTTGTCTCAATGATTACAGACCAGGACATGCAGGTGCAATTCTTTAAGAATGGTTGTGTCATTAAGGATAGCCAGATGGAAACAGTTGCAACAGGAGTGCGCGTGGGGAATGTAGAAATTTTGAATAATTTAACACATATTCAACAGAGATTATCCTGATCATGTACTATTGCGGAATACATACACAATACATAAGCTCCTCTACGTTGATCATCAATATAGCAGCATCAATAACAATAAAACATCAAGAGCATTCACACATTAACACAGTATGTATCCCGAGGAAAGCATCTCGCTAAAAACCCCAACTATCTGTATATTAATGATTGAGTCATGTAACATTACACAACATAATACTTCTCACAAGTATCTCCACCTCTGTTACACACAATACAGCTCAGATCTGATCTCCAAATCTCTTCCACTGCTTGCCTGCCTCCACTGCTCAATACCTGCTCAAGAACTGATGAGAATGGCTCACCAAACTCGTTTTTCACCTGCAAAATAGTCACTCACTCTTTGTTGGACGTGAGCACAAGCTATAATGTGGGCAAATACGTGAGCAAACTCATTGGCATACTCAATCCCTTGATTGTGCAAAATCTGGTGCACAACTATAGTCACAACTGATAGCAATCTGATTCTCTACCACTTGTCCCTGTTGAACTGAACATGCACTGACATGCAACTGAGTTAACTGATGTATTCATTAGTTGTATTATGAGTTAATAACTTGTGAATTAATTAATAACTAATTCACCCAACTCATCTCTAGTCTATTTGCCAGTTAGACTAAATACAACTAGTTTAACAAAGCTAAACTGAACACAACTCCATCAACTCCACAATCAACTCCACCAAACTCAACTGATTGAGTTCTAACTGAAGTCATGCATGCAACAACTCAACTGACTCATAAGAAAAGCGTATTTCCTTCTGACAGCTGCATGTGCCACCTCTGTAGCTCAAACTGAAGTGCTCCAAGAGAATAAGATTAAGTTTATAGTCCAAATATTATTGTGAGATAATAATATTTGACTTTTCTATTTTTGACAGCCAATGTAAAAATAGACTTTGGTCACTCACACTTTCATCAAAAATAGAAGTCCATCTATTTTTTCCAACTTGATCAATCATCCATAAACAGCAACCTGCAATCCATAGAGATGATCCATATGTCTAAAAATAAACATAGTCTAAAAAATAGACTTGCGCCAAAAATAGCCTGCGGGCCCACTTAGTGAAGGCGACTCTTTTCACTAAGCTCCATCATCTTGTTGCAATCTCAACACTCCCTCTCAACAAGATATGGATTATCAGCAACCCCTATCCTGCCTCGGTGGTACTCGAATTTTCTCCTGGTGAGAGCCTTCGTCAGAATATCAGCATCCTGATCCTCCGTTGGAATGTACGAAAGTAACATGATCCTCCGCTGCACACAATCTCTGATATGATGGTACCTGATGTCAATATGTTTAGATCTATCATGAAATACAGGATTAGCCGAGAGTTTAATGCAACTCTGGTTATCACAGTAAATCACAGTAGGATCCAAATGAGAACCGAACAAACCAACCAGGATCTTCCTCATCCATATAGCCTCGCATGTAGCCAAACTTGCTGACATATACTCGACCTCCACTGAACTGAGTGCCACGGATCTCTGTTTCCTGCTGTACCAAGAAACTGTTTTCGATCCAATACTGAAGACCCCTCCTGATGTGCTCTTTCTGTCTGTTGGGCTCCCTGCCCAATCTGCATCTGTGAAGCCACATAGCTTCACCTCATCCTCCTGTCTGTACCACAAACCATATCCCGATGTGCCTCTCAAGTAGCGCAATACATGCTTGCCCGCCTTCCAGAAGAGCTTGGTAGGCTTAACCATAGCTTGTGAAAGCTGGTTAACTGCATAGCATATATCAGGTCGTGTATTGACCAAATACATCAGCGACCCCACGAACTGTCGATAAACAGTGGCATCCACTTCTTCTCCCGAAGTGGCATCCTCCTTCCTCCAACCTCCAGGAAGAGGAGTATCAACAGGCTTGCAGCCATGCATGTTGAACTTCTCCAGTATCTCCCGAGCATAATTGCCATGAGAAACAAACAGTCCACCACTGCGCTGCCATATTTCCAATCCCAGGAAATAGTGAAGGAGGCCCAAATCCTTCATCTCAAACTCTGTAGCAAGATCCTTCTTGCATGACAGTATCAACAGCTCATCACCCGTTAGAATCAAATCATCAACATACAGTACAATGATAAGCAACTTACCCTCCACCACAATCTGGTATAGGTTCGGATCCGCCTCGCTCTTGGAGAATCCAAGTCCTGTGAAATAGTTGTCCATCCGTGTGTACCAAGCACGTGGTGCTTGCTTCAACCCATACAGCGCTCTCTTGAGCCTGCACACATGCGACTCGCTGCTGAAGACTTCAAAGCCTTCGGGTTGCTCAATGTACACCTCCTCCTCAATGACTCCGTTGAGGAACGCAGTCTTCACATCCATCTGATGAATGTGCCATCCCATCTGCGTTGAGAGAGCAAGAATCGTCCGTATGGAAGAATACCTTGCGACAGGTGCAAAGGTCTCCTCATAATCGATCCCCTCAATCTGTGAAAAGCCTCGGGCAACAAATCTTGCCTTGTACTTCTCCACACTCCCGTCAGCTGCCTGCTTAACTTTGTAGATCCATCTCGAACCCACCACTGATTTCCCTTCCAGTCTAGGAACAATCTCCCATGCACTGTTTCTGACAATAGAATCATATTCTTCCACCATGGCGTCTACCCATGTGGGATCCTCCACAGCTTCCTCGAAAGAGGATGGCTCAGTCACAACACACTTGCTCATAAGAGCCATGTATCCAGTGTACCGATTAGGTGACTGTCTCTGCCTACGTTGGGTTGTAGGTGGTCCTACAACTTTCTCTGCATCTTGAGCCAGTCGCTCAGCTTCTGTCAAGCGCTTTCGCCCTCTGATGGTTGGCGCTGCATGAGTGGTCTCTTCCACTCCATGAACCTTGTCCTGTGGCTGATCCACGTCCTGAAGCTCATCCTTAGGAACTAATAGCTCCTCATCTGCATGCAAGTGTAGCTCCCTCTCAAGCGAACACTTCATGGCTTTCTCCTCCTGAAATTTTATATCTCGTTGCACAATAGTTTTACCACTGTCTGGAAAATACACACGATAGTTGTGGGGCGTATCAGTGTACCCCACAAATATCCCAACCTCTGCGGTCGGCTCCAACTTCTTTCTGGCATCCTTCGTCACATGCATGTAAACGTTAGCACCAAAAATCCTCAAATGAGAAAGATCAGGCTTCTTACCAGAATAAGCCTCCTCGGGTGTACTCATGCCAAGTATCCTATGAGGACAACGATTCTGCACATAAACTGTTGTATTGCATGCTTCCGCCCACAAGTGAAGGGGTAGGCCCTGATCATGCAACATTGCCCGTGCAGCACCCACGATCGTTCTGTTCTTCCGCTCAGCTACCCCGTTCTGTTGTGGGTTATGGGGAGCTATGGGCTCTCTACGAATCCATTCTGCCTTGCAGAAATCCTTGAACTCGTCCGAGATGTATTCACCACCATTATCGCTCCTAAGAGCCTTCACCTTCTTCCCCGACTCCTTCTCGACCAGTGCTTTGAATTCACAGAACTTTGAATATGTCTCGCTCTTCTTTTGCATGAAGAAGATCCAGCACTTACGAGAGAAATCATCAACAAAAATCACATAATACCTGTGTTTTGTTGTCGAATCAACTGAGAAAGGTCCACACATGTCTGTGTGAATTCTCTCAAGGATCGTCGTGGCGCGACTATCCTTCTCGTGAAAGGTGGCTTTCACAAACTTCCCCAAAGTACACCCCTTGCACTGATCTAACTGCGCAAGTGTGCCTTTAGGAAGCCCTGTAGTGATCTGCTGCGGTATCTTCAAGGCTCCATGGTGAAGGTGACCCAATCTCCTGTACCACAACTCGCCATCATCCCGGCTCACCAATCCTTCTGCCTTGCCTGCCATTGCTGCGCATCCATCTACATGCAACTGATAAAGGTTCCTCACTCGAACCCCTATCTTCCGGGTCTCACCAGTTGTCTTGCTGCGCAGGAAGGCCTTTCCCTTGCTGAAAACAACATCATACCCCTTGTCTTCTAACATCGCCACTGAGATGAGATTCTTCTTCAATCCTGGAACATGAATGACTTCCTTCAATACAAAGGGTTTACCAGACTCCCTCTCAAAGGAAATGGTACCGATACCGGTCGCACTGTATCTACCATCATCGCCCATCTCGATGTGCACTCCAAGATCTTTGTCCTCCAGATCAGAGAACAAATCTCTATCTCCCGTCATGTGAAAAGACGCACCACTGTCCAAGAACCACACTGATCCCATCACACTTGAAACCAAGCATGCGATCAATGAAAAATCAAGCTCAAACTGTGAGGCTAGAGCCTCTCCTGCTGAAGATCCAGCAACCTGCTTGTTCTTCTTCTTCTGCGGACAATTAGGGGCATAGTGTCCATGCTGGTGACAGTGAAAATACTTCACCTTGGACATATCCTGCTTCTTGCCTTTCGCACCAGAATGAGAAGCTTTCTTGTTCTTCCCCTTCTTTGCTTTGGCAGCCAAAGCGCAATTCTCTTCATCAGATACCTTTGATGAAGATCCATTCTCACCTTTATTGTTACTGAGTGTATCCTTGAGCGCCAGGTCGCTCTTGCTTTGGAATAACATTTGCAATCCGTTGAAAGACATTTTCAACAACACTGCTGCAAATTCGAATTTCCACCAGCTCCAACTCAACTGCTTCTAATCTAGAATTCGTGAGAACACAATATTTCTCGTACAGAGATTGACTGTATGGGCATTCACCGGATATCTCACCTTCCAAAAGAAGGATGAATCCAGAGGCTACCTGGCCCGATTACAGACTCTGCCTAGAGAAATAGAATGTAAACACTTCCTGAATAGTAGATCTGATGATCAACCCTCGCTTGATATCCTGTAAAAATCTCTTCTACAAATCAAGCAGCTCTGATACCATGTAGAAACTTTTTCTACAATTATCTAGCTCGCTCTGATACCATGTAGAAATTTTGAATAATTTAACACATATTCAACAGAGATTATCCTGATCATGTACTATTGCGGAATACATACACAATACATAAGCTCCTCTACGTTGATCATCAATATAGCAGCATCAATAACAATAAAACATCAAGAGCATTCACACATTAACACAGTATGTATCCCGGGGAAAGCATCTCGCTAAAAACCCCAACTATCTGTATATTAATGATTGAGTCATGTAACATTACACAACATAATACTTCTCACAAGTATCTCCACCTCTGTTACACACAATACAGCTCAGATCTGATCTCCAAATCTCTTCCACTGCTTGCCTGCCTCCACTGCTCAATACCTGCTCAAGAACTGATGAGAATGGCTCACCAAACTCGTTTTTCACCTGCAAAATAGTCACTCACTCTTTGTTGGACGTGAGCACAAGCTATAATGTGGGCAAATACGTGAGCAAACTCATTGGCATACTCAATCCCTTGATTGTGCAAGATCTGGTGCACAACTATAGTCACAACTGATAGCAATTTGATTCTCTACCACCTGTCCCTGTTGAACTGAACATGCACTGACATGCAACCGAGTTAACTGATGTATTCATTAGTTGTATTATGAGTTAATAACTTGTGAATTAATTAATAACTAATTCACCCAACTCATCTCTAGTCTATTTGCTAGTTAGACTAAATACAACTAGTTTAACAAAGCTAAATTGAACACAACTCCATCAACTCCACAATCAACTCCACCAAACTCAACTGATTGAGTTCTAACTGAAGTCATGCATGCAACAACTCAACTGACTCATAAGAAAAGCGTATTTCCTTCTGACAGCTGCATGTGCCACCTCTGTAGCTCAAACTGAAGTGCTCCGAGAGAATAAGATTAAGTTTATAGTCCAAATATTATTGTGAGATAATAATATTTGACTTTTCTATTTTTGACAGCCAGTGTAAAAATAGACTTTGATCACTCACACTTTCATAAAAAATAGAAGTCCATCTATTTTTTCCAACTTGATCAATCATCCATAAACAGCAACCTGCAATCCATAGACATGATCCATATGTCTAAAAATAGACATAGTCTAAAAAATAGACTTGCGCCAAAAATAGCCTGCGGGCCCACTTAGTGAAGGCGACTCTTTTCACTAAGCTCCATCATCTTGTTGCAATCTCAACACTCCCTCTCGACAAGATATGGATTATCAGCAACCCCTAGAGATTGAGAAGAGGCCGAACAATCTTAATAGGGATGATGGCTGGAAGATTAGCAGTTGCTGGGTCCCAGCCTTGTCTTCCTAGCCTCCTCATTCCCCTTTTGTTAAGTCTTAGGGTTTCTGTCTTCCCTCTCCTTAAGTTTTGTTTTTGACGGTTGGTCCCTCCTTTCTTCCCGGGTTTTCTCCCCGTTAATCCTTGCATCCCATAGTATTCTTCGGTTTAGTCCTATTATTATAGGGGGTATGAGTTATGAATAGGTTATAAATTAATTTCGGGCTAATTATTGTATTAACCTTATCCCGTTTATGATACTATTGGGTATATTAAAAATAGTTTAGATTTTTGTTTCCATAATTTCAATCATTTATGCATTTATATTTAAGTCTACTATACCTTTAGATTTGAAATTCCCTTTAACTAATTTCTTATATATTTAATTAGTGAAAATTCCTTTTTAAACCTTATAAGTATTAATATATTTACCTAATGACATAGTTAATTTTAATAATTTTATAACAGATTATTCAATAAATATTGATCATTTAAAGAATATAAATTATTAAATTAATTATAAGAGGAGATCTAATTTACCAATGGACCATTAGGTTTAAATGAAAAATAAAAATTATTATTAATAAATATAGGATATACCAATAGTATTGAGTTAGTTTGAGTTAGTTATTTTTATAGATATACATTTATTAATAAACATATACTTCAAATTATGGTATTTACCTAATGTAACTAGATTCTAAGAATAATAAAGATTTAACAAGAATACTATTTGTTTGCTTTTAATAATATTGGAATTATAAATTATTAAGTAAATATAGATTATTTAATAAATATAAATTATTATATATAACTTATTTTAATTTCGAATGGGCCATTATATTTAAATAATAAGTAAAAATAAAATAATATATTTTACCAATGGACCATTAGATTGAAATAATTATTGAGTATATATACAATTACCTAACGAAACTAAATTCTAAGAATAATAGTAATTTAAGACTATTTGTTTATATTTAAATAATATTGGAATAATAATAAATATAGATTATTTAACAAAGATGAATTATTTATTAATTTATTGACCACTATATTTAAATATGGATTATATAAATATTATATGTTATACCTTTTATTAAACGAATTCCTTTAGTTAAAATGAATTCTTTTAATCTTAGCTAATTTTTAATAATAATAAATCATATATTATTTGTTTTTAGATATACATATACATTTATTAACAAATGAATTCTTTTAATATATTATTTACCCGATTTAGTTGTTTTCTAAGAATAATAAGAATTAAATATATCAAGAATATTAGTGGTTTGACTTTGATCATTAGGTCAAATTTAGCCGTTAGTAATATAGCCGTTGGAGTCTCTGCACGCTCTATTTAATCAAGCTAAGCCGGATTGGTTCTTCAACTTGTCCTGACGATGAACCACACTGGTTGGTTCGAAACGCGTCGACAAAAAATTGGTTATGTGATTTTGCCGAAGAGTTTCTAAACAACAACTTCTTTGTTAGGATGCTTAAATGTTGTCGAATCCAAAAATATCGTCCTCTATCGAAAATACGTACCATGTATTACACATGTGCGTGCTCTGCTCTTCACCATCCTTTAATCCTCAAGCTGCGGAGGCCATGCATTTGGACCAAAATTGGCGATCCATTGGAGTGAAATAGGGAGTCACGCAACAACCAGATTTTTTTTCCAAATTTTCGAAATATAATTTCAATCAGCCCACATGGTTATTTGATATGATCTTTAACCCACACTCTAAAAAGAAAATATATAATCAAAATGTGGTGACGGTGGATTGGACTTATAATTTTAAAATCAAATTTATTAATTTCAATTTTAAATTTTAAATATAAAATAAAACATAAATATTTTAAAATAGTAAATATTAAATTTAAATAATAGTAAAAATATTCTAGCTTTAAGGGTTAGCTCAATTGATCGAGTCCTTGTTGTTAAGTTTCTCTTAGATGCTCTTGGGGTTAGGGCTTGTTACTCTGGCATATGACTTTCAAATAATATGTAGTAAATGAGAACTTTTACATTTAGTTTAATGCCAACCAAACTAACAAAAATCCATTTCTAATTATAAATCCATAACAAGAAATTTAAGACTTTTACCTTTTTAACTCGAAATCAATTACATAAAATTTGAGACTTTTACCATTAAATCATTTGTGAAATAAAACAAATATGTTATATTATACAATTAAATTAAAAGATTCAGAAATATAATGTGTATTATATTTTCAAGATTTAGAGTTTTTTTCTATAATCTAATAATTTTTTTGTCAACTAATTTTTGTTGTTTAAAATGAGATTTTATTGTATATATAAATTTAGAACTTTGAAAAACTCTAGAAATGTTTATCAAATTTAAAAAAAATTACACTAGAAAATATGCCAAAAACCCTTTGAAAAATAAAACAAATAAGTTATAAGATATAATTTTGAAATAAAATAATATTTTATTTCTATATATTAAAAAAAAAATGAAATCATTCCTTAAACATTTTAAAACTATGAATATTAAAATGTGTCATCTATTTGATAGGACTCATATGCGTTATCATAATGTAGGATGCATAAATTTCAAATAACATGTTAAATACAAAATTAATCCAATCAATGTAACTTTCACTCATGCTATATTACTTTATAAGCTTAAACATTTTGTTGGCCTAAATTATAGAAATCAATATTATTATTCTTAGAAAAAATGGAGAAAGGTAACCCATTCGTAAAGGAATTTGTATCTCCATTTTCATAGGCATTAATATCTTTACACGGTAATTTTGAAATTAACTTTGTAAAGGTTAAAGATTATTTTGGATTTAGTTGATGCAAATTTAACAATTTCTTTTCTTTTCTTTTGAATTGCAATCCATTTATTGTATTTGTTATTGATTAACTATTGAGTTAAGATATATTATTGGAATGGGTTTACATTAATGATTATTGTAGTCTTTTACATGAGTAACTAACTTCAAAGTTATTAGATGGTATGGCCAATGGTTAATGCTAACTTTTTTGTGTGAATGAAATGACTAATCATGAACGTTAACTTCTTTGTGTGGATGTACTTAAGTTCAAAACTTTGTAAAGTTTTATTAAGAGAATAAATAATGTGTTTTTAGAGCTTGTTATCTTCTTAAAATAGTACCATGCTAGTGTTAGATTTCGCAGTTGCAAGATACAAGAAAACATCTCTACTATATTCTAGAGGACTCAATAAAGGGGTTGAGGCAAAGGCTTTATCAAATGATCTTTACAATGGATCATCCCATATAAATGGAACTCCTTTCTTTAGTAAGTGCATACAATTGTTAGTACTCATAGCTTAATTAGCCATGAATCTATATAGGAAATCAACTTTCTTATTGACTCTTAAGTTGTGAAATGTTAGATTTGAAACACAATTAAAGTATTGCCTCAACTTTTAGAGAATCTTCCTAGATCTCTTTATTAGATACTATGAAATCCAACAATCACTCCAAAACAACACACGAGATGCACTAACGAGAGAGAGTTAGTTGGTAAATTGAATATAGTCAAGTGGTCGTCTAGTGGAGAAGTCGATCGATGATTGAATGAGTGGTTGGGATTGATTGAATGATCAGGTCAACTTGGGAAGCAGAATAGCCAATGACATATGATTCGACCAAAAAATTCAACTAGTAGACAAAATAGACCAAATTTGTGGAAATAATTGGAATAGCATGCTTGTTTGAGAACTAAATCTTCCGCAATCCAAGGGAAATTCCTAGATTTGGACACTATAAATAAAAGTACACTATGGTTCAAATGCATAATGAATTGTACGGTGTATCATATCAATCATGTGGTGAAGAATCATCTCATTGCCATGGATTATGATGTTCTCATCAAAATGCTATATATGGGACTTTCATCATCTCAATATTTCTTTAATTGTGTATTACCAACTTAACACAAACACACTAAACAACCTAAATCTAATATAACAATTATTATTTCAAACCAAAGTACAATTTTTCCAATTCAACAATTCCAAATTAACAATCCTATCGGCCTCTCTTTGCACCTTTTAGGGCAATTGCTAGTAATAATTGTGATTCCTTCTCCCTATGCCCACTAACTCCAATTTTTCAATGACTTAAGAATGGTCGACAACAGAATCAAAAGCAATTGTTCGCTGGCCTGAGAAAATCCTAAGCTCAACCATCCTGAGTTGAATCAAAGTCATAGGTTCGAATCTCTCTTTACGAATCCGGGTAAGTTGAATTTTTTGTTTGATTTTTAAGCCGTAAGGCGTTTCCCTCTGAGATTAACTCCCCAAATTGCTTTCGTGTCAAAATATGTGCCATTGGATTTTAGTGTTAGACGATTAGGTAATCCTTATCCGTTGATTTGAATTGACTGTTCGTTCGATCCTGCACTAACTGCGACTGTTCGTTGTTCGTTGCATCCTGCAATAACTGTCCGCTATCTTCCTTACGAACCGTCAACCGATTTAATTTATTATATCGATAATATTTTGCTCCATGAACAAGGGTTTTTGACACGAACTATTTTTAATTTACACTCAACGCAAATGTTTTTGCTTCGCCCGCGGCCCGAGCATGCTACTCTGGCGGTGCTTTACAGGTATGCACTGAACACCTGAACTTTTTTGTATTGATATGTGTGTTTTGGGAATTTTCAGTTCGACTCTGCATTCAGAACACTGCCGCGCCATAACCACTAGAGGGCAGATTCATAAAGAGCAGAGGTGGGTTTGCAACTATGGTGTTTGTTAACTTAACTATTATTTAGCTAATCAGGCATTTGTATCCGGTTGAAAAGTTGAACAATAGACCTGGACTTTTGTGCTTTCTGGCGATGCTTGTTCACAGTATGCAAGAATTGAAATGGCGGGCTTTGGACCAGAGAGACAATGGCGGCAAAAAAAATGGTATTTTTGTTATACAATGGTCTTGTTCAGCGTTCTAAATAGGAAGTGATAATTCAACCATGGCAGTGGCCTGATTATTGTATTCTAGTCATTCGTGCAGGTGCTCCTGGCCGAAGTCTACTACTTATTTTACTGGAAGTGCCGGAGTCCTTGAAATAGGAGGAGGATCACTAATGTTGTCCCTAAATCCATGGAGGGAGGCTTCAACAGTTGGGAATTGGATAATCCAACGCTCCCCCGTTAATGGCTTCAACTTTACTCGTGAAGGACTGGTGGGTTCATTGGGTTCTCACTTGATACAGGAGGCATCAGATCCAGAGATTTCAGCAACTCTATTCCGGACTACTCCCAGCGTTATTAGTAGCAACGATAGTCTCTATATGCAGGGGTGCGGGAGGACCGAGGTTGCTGTTCACTATCAAAGAAGAGAATAAAGAGGATATGCAGGACGAAGAATCTGTGGGTGAAGATAAGATTGCATCCTCTGTTTCAGAGCAAGGGATGGCAAAATCTCAATGCCCTGTTCGCTCTAAAGATGCCTCCTAAGAACAATCTAAGTTGCCTCCTAAGAACAATACGCGGGAACGTTGTTATCAACTACAGAAGCAATGGCGGGACCTGTATTCGATTGGATTGCTGCCGCAGCAACAGAGGATGCAAGAATCCGGTTGCTATTGGAAGCCCCCTTCCCCGTCTCCTCAACCCATGAACTTGTCAGACTTGCTTTCCCAACCGTTTTCATGCGGCACTTCCCCTCGTTCGGCACCTGGTCGATTCGCTTCCCTCTCATCTCCCAGGTCTTCCCCATGGCGAAGTAATCATACACTCTCGGCCTCTTCAAAAAATGAATCTTTGAGGCAATATGGTAAGCGGCAGAGCGTCTATGCTGTTACTTCGAATCCCATCTATGATACTGATAAAATGTCTTCATTACCTACCGCATTAGGCACTGCTGTTTCATCCCCCTGTGAGCACGATACTCCTCCCTGAACTCCCATGAGGGCCCCTTTATCTGCTTATTCAATTCCACTCTCCATCTCTGCAATGAGCAACGTTTCTTCCCTAACAAGACCTGCTGTGAATAGTGACTCCTGGTCTTCCAAACACAGTTCTGCTTCCCTGTAATTATCTTTTCCTTGGTCTCGAAAGGTGCGAAGTTTCAGCTCTCTGAATCTTATCATGTCGCTGGGTATTACCTACAATGAAGAGAGGGCTTTTCATTAGCTTCGTGTTGAGCATGACATCCCTGGCATTGGCAGCTTCATGTGCAAGATAGGGAAATGTAGCGTTTGGTGGCAATCGAATCCTTGAGAAATGTGGCGTTAGATATTCCATGAGTTGAAATCGATGTGCAAGAGATTAGGATGATGACAGAAAGATATAAATGACTATTTCCTCTGTAATTAAATTAGGTCTGGTTGAAGTTCAATTTAAAATAATTGAGAGTATTGTTTTGTATTTTTCCTCTTGGACATGAAGTTCAATTGGGTTCTGGTATCTTAACTTCAACATTGGTGTTAAGCCCAAGTGGTTCAAGGAAACTAGATAACTGTATGAGTTTTACTTTAATAATCATTGGATAATGGGTTTCAGAGATGAGCTGAAACTGCTTTCAGAGATGAACTGAGTATCTTGAAGTAAGATGCTGAAACTGCTTACAGAGATAAAGTGAAAGTATATTGAAGTAAGATTTTAAACTGCTTTTATTTAATTAAAAGCTTGCTTTTCTTGGAAATAGAATAGTCCAAACTCCAAAAGGAATGGAAATCTGTACCTCCACACATATATATGTTATATATGTGGTGAGGTTTTGTTTTTACAATGTAATGCATAAGTTGAAACTGTTTTCAGAGATCAATTGAAAGTGTCTTGAAATAAGATGCTGAAACTGCTTTCAGGATTCATTGAAAATGTCTTGAAGTAGGATTTCAAACTGCTTTTATTTAATTAAAAGATTGGTTTTCTTGTAAATAAATAGTCCAAACTCCAAAAACATATAGTAGGAGTTGAAGTCTGTAACTCCATCCATATATATGTTAGACATGTGGTGATGCTTTGTTTTTACAATGTAATGCAGCTTTATGTTAAGGTAAATAGAAATGCTACTTAAACACTAGCATCCAGTAGCATCCAGTAATAGGGGACATGCAGTGAGGCTTTGTTTTTACAATGTAATGCAGCTTTATGTAAGGTAAATAGAAATGCTATTACAACACTAGCATCCAGTAATAGGGGACTTTTCCTCGTTAAAAAAATGTTAAATGCTATTTTGTTTTACAGAAGAAAGTGCTTCCTTCAACACTTACAATTCATGCCCAGACATGAATGGGGAAGTAGAGGAAAATATTTGCCATCGAAGCTGGATTCTTTCCGTTAATCACCAACTTGAAGCATTATCTCTGGTTACAGGTTTTACTGGGATGACACAATTTTTATAGTAACTTTCTCCCTATGATTAAGTATCCTTGGTTTCACTGATGATTTGTGTCCAATACCAGGTGGAAGGTTAAAGATACTGTAATGGAAATATGTCCTTGTTCTATGAGATCTAATCATCCCGTTACTTCTAATGCTTGTAAGGCTACCCTTGCTTTTATTACAAGCAACTTTCACAAAACATATTTCTTCTTTAACCTTGCATTACAAATGTTTTCTTCTTTAACCTTGCATTACAAATGGTAACAGTTTTCTAATGCTTGTAAGGTTAACCCAGCTTTTATTACAATCAACTTTCACAAAACAGTTTTCTTCTTTACCCTTCCATTCCAAATGGTAACAGTTTTTAAATTCTTCTCAAGAAGTATCCTGTCAAAGGGTTTTGCAAACGCTTTATTATGTTTTTTTTTCAGAAAATTACCTCTTTAATATGCAATACAGTAAAGAGGGAGGGTTCTTATGCTTTTGAGGGAGGATATCTCTGTAATCTGCAGTACAGTAAAGAGGGAGGGCTCTTATACTTTTGAGATTAGTGTATCACTGCAATCTGCAGTGCAATAAAGAGGATTTTCAGCGTATTTTCTGGGGCTTCTTTATCTATCAAGGTCAAGTATTCAAGATTAAGTTTGGTCTGCTTTCTTTATTGTATACCCCAGATTAGTAAACTCTTCTATAAATAATCTCTCAAGGCAAACAAAGGAAATAAAGTTTGAAAAATAACCAAACTGCCAACAGAATCTCAGGCATTCCTCGTGCTGAGAGGAATAGACAGCGTATTTCATGAAGCTCGGTCATTTCAGTGTAGGGATAATAACTCCCGGGTGCTTAGCCCAAATCAACAATATCAGTAACAAACATATTTTTATGTGATGCACCAGTGTATTTCACTTCACATATAATGTAGTTTGCAGGTTTTAATTGCATATGGATGCTGTCCCTACGGGGCCAAATATTTGCTTCAACACACACTTCGCAAACTGTTAACGGGTTTTAAAGGATTTTAGCTATTTTGTGACTGCACTGATATTTGCTTCAACACACACTTCGCAAACTGTTAACGGGTTTTAAAGGATTTTAGCTATTTTGTGACTGCACTGAATGTAGATTACGATGAGAATGATAGTTTAGTGTATTTGAATATGCTATGTTTTGTTCCTTTTTTCAATATTTATGCCGTAAGGTGTTTCCCTCTGAGATTAACTCCCCAAATTGCTTTCTTGTCAAAATATGTGTCATTGGATTTTAGTGTTAGACGATTAGGTAATCCTTATCCGTTGATTTGAATTGACTGTTCGTTCGATCCTGCACTAACTGCGACTGTTCGTTCGATCCTGCAATAACTGTCCGCTATCTTCCTTACGAACTGTCAACCGATTTAATTTATTATATCGATAATATTTTGCTCCATGAACAAGGGTTTTCTTCATATTTTCAGGTTATGCAGCTGGTATTTCGAAGGCAGAGGCGCATCTATTGCAAATCAGATCATTAATCCCCTGCAGCGGATCAATGGTTTTCCTGGCTCAAATTTGTAAGGTAGATATCGTATTATTGTACTCTTACCCCCTTGCATGTGCATGACTTGCAAATGCCTGAGAGAGGATTTCGATGGAATTCATTCAATTTAAAGCGATTTAAACGTTCAGAAGGCTAACTATATATTTATGGCACTATTTTCAGCCGGTTGGCACTATTTTCAGCCGGTTCGTTGCAGCAGAAGTGCCGGAGAAACTATCCAGGCTTTGTGGAATAGGCAAAGCCAAGTTATGGCTAGAGCAGTTAGGGTAGAATCACCATACCGGAGCTCGCATATTAAAAGAAGGAAATCGCGAATGGGAATATTAAACGAAGTTGCAATACCTCGCACAAGTAAGCTACCTCTCCTAAAACCCTAGCGAAGAGTAACAACATGTGAGTTACTCGTCCTGAACATTTAATTCTAAGAGAATTAGCAATGAACGACTAGCCCAACCTATAATCCCTAAAGCGCAGAACATAAAGTTTCACTTAAAAACATTTCTGGACATTTCAAACAGAAATTAAAGAAAAAATAAGTGTCTCGTACTCATAAGGTTGCTAAGATGAAGGCCTATTGGTAGAGTTGCTCGAAGAAGAAGGCACTCTCTAGCGCCCGGATCGATCACTGTATTGTTCATCAACCCTAACCCTATCCTATTCACATTTGTTTCCTCTGGATTATACAAACGATGAACCATAAATTCCAATAAGCAATGAGGGATAAGAAAAAGCAATAACCTGCAGAAGGATAAGAAAAAGCAATCAGCAATGAGGGATTGTGAATCTTAACAATGTTCGTCAACCGTGTTCCTACAGAAAGATTGATCAAAATTTTGAATTTAGCTTGTTTTGAAAGTTTGAAGTTTTGAACTCTTATCAACCTACAATATAGCTGCTTATTGATGGATGCATCCTAGCGAGGTTTGTCTTCCCTGTAACATCAAAAAAAAAATTGCAAGTGTACCATTTTTAAATTTAGTTTACTTTACCCTAATGTGATGCATAAATTCAAATTCCATTTATATCTATTCAGTTGGACATTATATTTGTTTTGTCAGCCTACTTGCTTTAACATGTCTGTCTCTTACCTTTGGGAAAGCTCCGTTCATAGAGTACTCGACACAAGATCAGAAAATATGATGCTGCGTTCTGTGACTTTCTCCTGGTATGTGCCAAAACTCAAATCAGAAAAACTTAAAAGTTCAAGTTCATCACTTTCAAAAATGTTTAGCCACAAGCTTTCTTCTGTTAATAGAAATTAGTAGATAGGCTTAAGATGCATGAGCAGAAAAAAAAACAATGGTGTTTAACAGAGATCCAAAAATCTATGAGAGAAGAACCCAATAATACAAGAGCTTCTGTCAGAAGTAGCAGACATGCCTAGGCATCAAAGATATTCAGCTGTTTCATTGTTTCCTGTTAATGTGATAGAAATCAAGCTCTTCTAATATGTTTATACTAAGAATGGCATGAAAAGTTGTCCTAAAGGTGACATGCTATTTGAGAAGTGTTTTCACATAAATCCTGTACCTTGATTTAAAAATAAACAGGTCTGTGTTGTTGATGGCACCGTTTATATATCAGATAATATTTTGCAGTTTTGAACCTGTTGTCATTTCTCCAATATTACATCATAAATGAAGAATTAATGAATGAGGGGAGTTTAAATTATTATCATAGATAAATCATAATCCCCCGAAAATCAAATTCCACAATTGAGATAATGGAATCAGTATGCATCGAGAGCAACAATTTCACCCCCGATGAATTTGTTGTGGCAATCACAACAAATTCAAAGGTTTGTGACTATAAAAGTAAGCAACCATGGAACTGTATTGTCAAGCCCTAAGGCAACGTCCATCTTCTCACTGTGGTGACAACGAAACTCTGTTACTTGCGCTGCTCCTCCACATCAAGCAGTACAGATTTTGTGTCAGGCATATATCCTGCCTCCTTCATCCGCTTAGACAAGTGATCCAGCATTGCATAAATTCTTTCTGACTGTGGGTGTGATCTATCTCCTACAATAAATTTGTGCGCCACATTCTTGATTTCAATCCAACTACATCCAGGATTCTTCTTTATCTCCCTATCTTTCATCATTCTTCTCACCTTTGCAACATCATCCCACTTGCCTGCAGCAGCATAAATATTTGACAGCAAGACATAGGCAGCTGCATTTTGAGGTTCCAAATCAAAAAGGTGTTCTGCTGCACGTCTGCCTATATCAAGGTTTCCATGGACTCTGCAAGCACCAAGCAAGGCCTTCCACAGAATAGCATCAGGCTCATAAGGGATGGAGTTGATAAGGTCCTCTGCTTCATCCAAGTGCCCTGAACGACCAAGAATATCTACCATGCAGACATAGTGCTCCACTCTTGGTCTAATACCATGATGCTGACTCATGGATAAGAAATAGTGCCAACCTTTGTCCACTAGGCCTGTATGACTACATGCAGCCAGAACACCAAGAAATGTAACGTGATTTGGAGTCTAGCCTGCTTGTTGCATTTCTTCAAAGAGTAGTAATGCCTCCCTGCCATGTCCATGCTGAGCATATGCTGATATAATTGTGGTCCATAAGACCGTGTCAGGTTTGTAAATTTTATCAAATGATAGCCGTGCATCATCTAGGTTCCCACATTTAGCATACATATCAACTATGGCACTTCTCACGAAAACCTCTGACTCGAATCCCACTTTGATTATTTGAGCATGAACCTGTTTGCCCTGTTCCAGGGTTGCTAGGCCAGCACATGAACTTAAAACAACTGCCCAGGTGGAGTTATTAGGTTTCACACAAGATTGTCCCATTCGAGAAAAAAGCTGCAGGGCTTCCTCATCTTGTCCATTCTGAACATATCCTGTAAGGACAGCAGTCCATGATATGACATTTGCCTTGGGCATTTTCTCAAATAGTACCCGGGCATCAAATGTTTTTTTATTCCGAGCATATCCCACAATCATCACATTCCAAGATTCCACATATCTTTCAGGCATTTCATCAAAGAGCTGCCGTGCCTCATCTGTTCTTCCATTCTCTGCATATCCCACAATCATAGAATTCCATGACAGCACATTACTTTCACACATCCTCTCAAAGAACAGGCGCGCATCATCAATTTCCCCACATTTCGCATACATACTAACAAGGACATTGCCCACGTTTACATTTGACACAAAACCGGTTTTGACAGTGTGAGCATGGATTTGCTTGCCATCTTCAAGGGCTGCTAGGCTCGTGCATATGCCCAGTACACAAGTTAGGTTGGACTGGTTAGGCATTGTACCAGTACTAAGCATTCGGGCAAAGAATTCCAATGCATCTTTGCCATGCTCATTCCGGGCATATCCTGCGATCACTGAAGTCCACGAAACTACATCTCGTTCAGGCATTGTATCAAACAGTTGTCGTGCATTATCTATGATTCCCCACATTTGGCATACATGTTAATCGCTGCATTACCCACAGAAATATCAAATTGAAAACCCATTTTAATACTGTCAGCATGGACCTACTTGCCTGGTAGCAAGACTTCAAGGCTGGCACATGCACTCAAAACACCGGTGAATGTAAATTAGTTCCGGTAAACACACCCCTCATGCATACAGGAAAAGAGATCCAATGACTCTTGAAAGCATCCATTCTTGGCATATCCGGTAATAACCGAAGTCCATGACACAACATCTCGTTTGGGCATTTTCTCAAATAATTGGCGTGCATCCTCCATGCGTCCAATCTGAGCATATCCTGCTATCATTGTATTCCATGAAACTACATTTCGTTCAGGCATTTTGTCGAACAACTTTTGGCCGTCCTCTAATTTACTATTCCTGACATATGCAGCTAGAATCGCATTCCTGAACTTTTTACTAACACAGGGCTTTATGCCTTCTAGTTTTTGAACGAGGGTGATTAATGTGGTTAAGCACTGTATCAACCACTAAGTTAGGCATGTCTGACTTCTTCTTTTCTTTTATAGATTCTCATGAGTCTCATTCAAGGTTTTTGATAATATGCCCTCATTTAAAAGTTCATGACTCGGTAATCTTTCCTCTATTCATTTGAAGACTAGCCATGAGAGACAAGATGGGTAGGTGAAAGTGGCTTGCTGCTACAGTTTCCACCAAGTTTTCATTTTCTTACATAGTGGTTTGCCCAAAGGTGGGCTGGGGTGGCCCCACAAGGGGCCATTGATCAACTGATGCTGTCATGGCTGTTAAGTTGGGCTGGTGTGGCCCCGCAAGGGGCCACTGATCTGTTGATGCTGTCATGGCTGTTAAGTTGGGCTGGTTGGTCACATGGTCAGATAGAGTCTATGGAAGCACCTACCTTATGAATGTTGGTTAATGCTTGACAATTGAAGTATAAAGGAAGCATCTGTGGTCTTCCTTGTACTTACTGTTATCCTTCCTTAGATTGGAAGGTGGTTTATGCTTGGCACTTAAAAAGTATAAAGGAAGCATCTGTCGTTTTCAAGCCACAATATCAATTCCTTTTCTTTTACAACACTAACCATCTCTATCTCCAGTTCATGTTTCTTTTGAATATGTTTACAAAAACCTAGTTGTTCCGCTTTTTTCTTTACATTTTGAAGCTTCTTAGAAAGGATTCACATTTTTGTTCATGTAATGTGAGTGTCTTCATTTCACTAATACTGGATTTTATTTTCTATGTCTGGGTTGCCAAACTGCAGTTGTTCAAATGAAAATGGTATGTTTTTAGGCCTCTTCGTTTGAGAGGTCTAGATTTCAGATAGATAGGCAAGTGATCTAAAAGAATTACTTTGAAACTTCACATTTTTGTTCATGTAATGTGAGTGTCTTCATTTCACTAATACTGGATTTTATTTTCTATGTCTGGGTTGCCAAACCGCAGCTGTTCAAATGAAAATGGTATGTTTTTAGGCCTCTTCGTTTGAGAGGTCTAGACTCCAGATAGATAGGCAAGTGATCTGAAAGAATTACTTTGAAGCTAAAGGATTCACAAGGCTTTCCTAATCTTGCAGAAAATGGTTCGTCAATATTAAGCCATAAGGATGAAAACCAAGCGAGATAATAATCAGCTAATGCAAGTGACTATTGTTGAAAAATATTTCTAACTCTCGTTTTACTTTGACATTATTATATAATCAAGAAAATGTGGGAAAGAAGGCTATATTACAAGCCCATTAGATGAAGTTGGGGTAGATTTTATGGTTTGAAACTAACTCAACTGAAATTTTCTACATTGTTTTTATCAATATGAAAGCCTGAGAAGATAGGTGCAGGTGAAGCAATGGAGTTTTGGAATGGGTATATTTTATAGTCTAACACTAACAACCAAAATTTTATACATTGCTTTTATCAATATGAGATTCTGAGAAGATAGGTGCAGGTGAAGCAATGGAGTTTTGAAATGGGTAGATTTTATAATCTAAAACTAACTCAAGCAAAATTTTGTACATTGTTTTTATGAATATGAGAGCCTGAGACTATAGGTGCAGGTGAAGTAATGGAGTTTTGAAATGGAAATCACAGCAATAAAATTCTAAAATGAAACAACAAATGGATTTGGTACAATTTTTTTTTGTTTGTTCCATTATTGTTGTATCTATGAATGGGTTTTTCTGCTTCTTGGCTTCGATCATGACCATTTGGGGTGGCCTTCTGCACTGATTTCCATCTGCTTTCATCATCATGAGCTAGAGAGTCTATGATGTGTTTTGTCTTATAAGTCAGTTCTATACAATGTTCAGATTTCAAAAGATTTCATTCATGGCGTTTCTGCTCCTATAATTTCAATCAGGGTGGTCTCTGAATATTGCGTTTCCTTGTGCAGTAAATTCACTCTACATCATGGGGCAAGCTTACACACAGCTGGAGCTTAACATCATCTCAGCGCAAGATCTGAAGGAGATGCATCTTTTTGGCATGATGCAGACCTACTGTGTTGTATGGATCAATTTCGAGAAAAAACTGACGACGCAAATTGATAGAACAGGGGGCGCAAACCCTACTTGGAACGACAAGGCCATATTCAGAGTGGAAGAGAGTTTGCTTCGCTGTGAAACCTCTGCTGTGATTATGGAGATATACTGCGTGGGTTGCCTTAGGGATACCCTGCTAGGCACTGTGAGGGTCTTGCTTTCCACTCTCCTCAAGGGCTACGGGAGCACAGATTTCAGTGGGATGAGTTTCTTGGCACTGCAGGTCCGTCGTCCTTCTGGTCACCCACAGGGCATTCTCAACCTTGGCACCATGATTCTTGATGGAGTAGATCTTCACAGAATGAACAGATTCATCCCTGCAACTGGGGGGCTGTGGGTTTTAGAGATTTGATGGGGAATCCTATCGAACCCAGGCCTTCATTTGTGAGAAAATTACTGTCCATTGAACCTAATAATGTTGTTGATGCCCAAGAACAGCAATCCCGCTGTCAAGACTTCAACAGTAGTGCATGCAAGGAACAGGGCAAAGGTCAAGAAAAGCAAAAAGATGGTGGTGAGATGGTTGAGAAGGAGAAGGAGAAACTTGTTGGCTGCTATCAGATTCTCATGGCCCCAAAATTGAAAAGGAATAAAGTTGGATTGAAGAATGGGGCTGCAAAAATTCATCTCAATCCATCTGACAGTAACATCTGTGCCAAGGAAGATCAAGATCCTGCTGTGGCTTACAACAAAGCAATAGCAATTTATGCATAGTGTTATCATCAATAATATTATTGTGCAAGAATACGTTGGTTTTCTGTTATTATATTCTTTGTGAAAGTGCCTTCAATTCCTAGTTGATTCGTGAAGTGCTTATTATGGCATACATAACAATTTTGAAAATCACGAGCCACTGTGGATGAAAGACTGGTTTATGTAAAAGTTTGAATAGATATATGAATCTGAAAAGGGCAAGTTCAGTGCCTTCAATCTGCTACTTCGATATATATTCTTAGCCTATGTGGATGAACATTGGTTTGTGTAAAAGTTTGAATAGATATGAGTCTGAATTTTGCAATGGGCATGTTCAGTGCCTTCAGTCTGCTACTTTGATAGATAGTCTTAGCCACTGTGGATCACACATTGGTTTGTTTCAAAATTTGAATAGATATATAAGTCTCAAATGGGCAAGTTCAGTGCCTTCAGTCTGCTACTTTGATATATACTCTTAGCCACTGTGAATGAAATATTGGTTTGTGTAGAAATTTGAGTAGATATATGAGTGAATTGGGCAATTTCAGTGCCTTCAGTCTTTGATATATACTACTCTTAGCCACTGTGGATGAAATATTGGTTTATGTAAACATTTGAATAGATATATCATATATGAGTCTGAAATGGGCAAATTCAGTGCCTTCAGTCTGCTGCTTTGATATATATAGAGTATACATATTTGTTTACAGGATGATCACTGCGTTTTTAACTTATGTCCATTAATCAAATCGATCTTTCAAAGACACAGTAGGCTTTCCTAATCTTGCAGAAAATGGTCCGTCCATATTAAGCCATAAGGATGAAAACCAAGCGAGATAATAATCATTTGATGCAAGTGACTATTGTTGAAAAATATTTCTAACTCTCGTTTTACTTTGACATTATTTTATAATCAAGAAAATGTGGGAAAGAAGGCTATATTACAGGCCCATTAGATGAAGTTGGGGTAGATTTTATGGTTTGAAACTAACTCAACCAAAATTTTCTACATTGCTTTTATCAATATGAAAGCCTGAGAAGATAGGTGCAAGTGAAGCAATGGAGTTTTGAAATCAATGAAGGAGATATTGCATTTTCTAGCAAAAATGCCATCATCCACAACCAATTAACCAATTCTTTCTTCCTATGTAGCATCCTTGCTTTGACATAAGTTGGACAGAGATGAGGACTTACACCGACATTCCATATTCAACAGCTCTACTTAGACATTGACATAACTCATATAGACATCTCTATGATTGGGACTCAGCAACAGACAAACTTTGCTGTCAACTCAGCTGCTTATGAAATGGTCAGAGTCTTCTTAAAAATTTCAATATTTCTACAGTTGAGGATTGTAGCAAAGCTCAGGGATCAAACTTAACTCCATGCTTATGAGGCATCCGCGTTCTCACAGTTACTTGCAGCTCATTCTCAGTTTTAATGGGAAGGTGATATATGGTGTATTATTGTTGTAGTGGCAGGGGATGGATTTTAATTGTTGGTTGGACCAAAAGAAATTGATGCAAATCAATATTAATTAGTTATTGATAATTTTTCCCACTGAGTTCCCTGAGGTCGAGTATAATGCTTTCCTTGCTTATCGAAGAATATTGCTTATCAAAGAGTATTGATTCCTTTTCAATAGGAGTAGCATGTGAGTGTCAGTTTTATAAAGAAGATTCTTTTTATTATTAATAAAAATATAGATAGTTAGTTTCATTTTAAAGGGTTATAAATATGAGTTATAAATACAAGACTTAAAAGGTTGTAAATATTTCAAGGGTTGTAAATATGAGTTATTAATTGTTTTTACTCAAAACATGATAATTAGCAATTTCTTTTTAGTTGAGTGACTCAAATTCATGTTTCTTTAGGTTGACGGTAAACCCACTAAAGTGGAAAAAATTGTGATTCCAATAATTAGAGGGATTGTCATCATGGGGTGATAAGAAATTTAATATTCCAAGAAGAGGAGGTAGTAGTAGATTCTAAATAAATTAGCAATGCAATAACATAAATGTTTGCAACAAATTTAAAGAGATCCACCTTGTTGAGTAATGCACACACTACATGGATAATGGATTTCCGCACTTTATGCCTTACGGCGTTTTCTTTGCAACATCTGGTGCAAATGCTAGTTATTTTTTTCCTAATTATTTGTCGTCTCTATAAAAGAATGAAAGTTGTTGGGACCAAAATTGTGTGCTTAATCCTTCATTTCTCTAGCACACCCGCATTAGTTTTCATGCGACTGATGACATGGAAAAGAGCATGTGAATATAAATAAGGTATGTGGAAACGAAACGAGTAGTAGCACACCTCATATGACATTGTGATCCATTTCCGCTTACTTTACCAGCCAGACAAAGCAATGACGGGTCTCGTGTGACTGAGCTACAAAAAAGGACTCGTATGTATGGATAACTAATTGTGTTGTTGTCATCCCTTGGGTATTGGATTGGAGTGAGGATGCGGCAACGAAATTATGCCAACCTAAAAATTTACATAAAACCCAAGGTCGACTTTGTAGAAAACCAAATTTTTCTCTCATGCATTTGAACTAATGGCTTCGAACCGTCCCTAAATGTCACACAATGCATGAACTAATGGCTTCGAACCCTCCCTAAATGTCACACAATGACATAAAACTAGTATTTTTTTTCAATGTGGCCACAACTAAAATACTCCAATTTCCACCTTAAGTTCACATTAAATTTATATAGAGATATAAAATAATATAAAATAATTAAAAGTAAAAAATAAAAAATAAAAAATAATTTATAGTTGCTTTCTAATTTTAGTCTCAGAATATGAGTAATCTTTTCATCACTTAATATAGAGTTGATTCAGTATCTAAAAATAGTATTAGTATTACAATCCAATATGAAGGAGATGTGTAATTCATTTTGTATTCAATTAAAATGTGGTATATATAACAAAAATGATTTTCGTGAGAGACATAAATAAAAACATAAGAGTGTAGATGTTCGCGTTATGGAGAATTTTTGGAAGAAACTATGTAAGGATTTTAATTTGTCCGAAGTTTCGGGTGGACACTCCACCCATCATCAGGGACTAAAAAGCACAAAGATATCGAACAAGTGTTGAGGAGCCTTAAATAGAGAAGAATTCAAAGAAGCCATTAAGAAATAATACTAATTAATTAAGGTAGTTGTTGAAGATAAAAGGTTGAAGGACCAAGTCAAAAGGTTGAAAATATTAAATAATTGAAATTCAATATAAAAATAAGGGATAAAATGGAGCGCCATGATTAAGAGATTCAAAATAGGATAACATAACTAAAAACTAATATGCAATTAATACGAAAGCAGAGAAAGAGATGAGAATTTAAATCTCAACAATATAAATATAAATATATGTAAATATGATCTAAGGATCAAGGATAATAGATTGGAAAGAAGGGGGCATGGATGAAAGGATGGGGGGGGATGAGGAAAGTAGGAGCTGAAAGTTATATATATGTGTGTGTGGGGGGCGGGGGGGGGGGATAATTAGAGATCAAAATTAATAAAACTATTCAAATAATTTCTAATTAATAAATAATCACCAAGTTTTTTTTTTTTTTTTGAATAAAGGATAAAGAAGGATAAAGATGGAGGGAATAAAAAAAGAGAGGACTAGAAAGAAAAGGAATAAGAAGAAGATAACGAGGGGGGTGACCCATATCAATGAGCGAGTTGATGGATAATCGACTTTTATGAATGGATTAGCTTATAGCCATCTTCCTTATTGAAGTTGTTGGGGTGTTTCTCAATCTCAATAGTCTCCCTAATGATTCAAGAGTTATAAAAGGGGACAAAGGCTAGGATTTTGGATAGATCTAAGCAAATGAGGTGTTTAGTATTAAAAGAGTGCTCAATAGTGACGAACTTTGATAGCCATAGATTTTTGGTATCCGTTATATGTTTTCTAAGGCAGGGTTTGAAGGGAAGACTTATCTAGATGATGTAAGACTTCCCGCATGAATAAGGAATTTCGTAAACCCCAAAACTTAGCATGGGGTCAGATTTATCTTTGGTTGACTAGAATATTTTCTTAAGAGATTTATGGGGTTTAAAAATGGTTTTTATGTTCCTTTTTGACAAGATCTTAACAATGAGATTGGTGGTTCCATTTATGTAGGAAAGGGAGATCAAGCCCTAAGGAGGAGCGGAAACAAAGAGGTTGGACTTAGGATTTGAAGCAACCTAAAACACTTTATTAATATAAGATAAGGTATAGCCGTTGGCTCTAAAATCTTGGAACAGGTGGGCTTTTTATGAGGGAATGAATTGGGGATTAGAGATTTTAAAGGCTCAGGAGATAAGAGTTTTAGAGCAACTGAATTTTGGGATGGATGGTGGTGAGAATGGGTGTGAAGGTAACACTTAGTGTGGGTCTTCTTTCTGTAGATTTGATGGGTTAGAGAACCATCAAGTTACCAGGTGATAAGGAAATCTAAGAACAAGAGGGATTTATTCAATTGTGGAAATGCTATTGAGATGGGAGAGAAAGGCGTTAAGTGTAGGTAGGTCATGTTTCCAAATGAAAAGTGTCATCTATGAATCAAAACTAGCACTTTGGCTTTTGATGCCAAGATTCGAGAGCTTTGGTTTCAAAGTATTCCATGAAGATGTTAGCCATTGTTGGAGATACAGATGAACCCATCACAATACCTTCGGTCTGCTCATAGATGGTACCTTTTAAAGAAAATAAGGTAGACGGGAAGCAAATTTGAAAAAAGGTTAAGGGTTTCAAAATCTACAAGCTTTGAGATTAGATCGATGGCTTCAAGAACCGAGAATTTTGTGAATAGAGACACCACATTGAAGCTAACTAAAATATCATGTTCATCAACATGGATGTCCTTAGTTTTGATAATGAAATCAAAGGAATCTTTAATGTAAGAGGAGGTATATTTCACGAATTGTTGAAGGTTTTTGGCTAGATATTGACCAAGAGCATGAGTAGGTTCTCCAATGGCACTGATGATAGTCTAAGGGGGGACATAATCAAATTGGTAATGATCAAAGTAATAACCAAATTGGTAAGGATCAAATTAATAATCAAAATTGTAATGATCAAATTATTTATCATCTTCATAAATCTATTTCTTCCCCTAATTCTTTGTCTTCCCCTAACTCTTGTCTTGACCCCCGATACCATCCCCCTTCCACTCTATACCCACTTCTATTTTGTTAAAATTGGGTAGTGTCGGGACTCATCTCCCCAAAGGGAAACCTTAAGTCCCGAAGAGCGAACCCGCGTGCCCCAAAATAAGGATTTACATTTGTCAAAGAAGAAATCAAATTAGTCAAAAGAGAAATATTGTTGTTTTTATTATTTGGAAAAATATGTTTAATTCAAATGTTATTATTCCCTCCAAATTATCAAGTCATCTTATGTCACCCTAAGTCTCCTCATCAAATTATATATATAGACCCTTTATGTCTCATTGGAAGATCATTGAAGGGGGAAACCTCATTGTAACAATATGATCTCCTGCTCAAATATCTATAATTACAATCTCGCTCTCACTATGTCTACAATAGGTATGATGCTCTCTTTCTTGAAACAATCTTACACACTCGCTTTTGATGCTCTCACTCTTGGAACAATATTACAATCTCACTCTCGTCTCACTATAATTGCTCTGAATGTCGCTCTTGGATCGGTCTCAATGTAATTGTGAGTATCATGTATATCACACTGACATTGTTTATATTTTGAAAACATGACAATGGTCTTCACATTGTCCTGTTCTATATGCTCTCGTCTCTGCATTGATTATATTGGTATTGCATCTCTGTAAATTAGATATGAGTTCAACTTTATATATTATATGTGGTCTCAGTTGGTTCATAATCTTGGCATTGCATTGGTTCACATTCCTGGGATCACAATCCTCACATCGCACTGGTTTACAGTCTTGGCATCAAATTGGTTCTTAGTCTTGACATCACATTGGTTCTCTCCCTTGCCATCACTTTGTTATCTATATATGATCCACAGTTTGAAATCGCACTATTATGATTCATATGGTCTCGACTTATTATGTATGGTCTTGATGATTTCGTCATATTAGGATCTTTGTCTCGGCATATTTGTATGGTTTCAGCCCATTCATCCCGAATTTGTATATAATGTATGGATCTCTGCACCAATTCACATAATCTTAGCTTTGAATCAATTATATATGGAATCTGTTCCTCTGCATCAAATTACAACAATATGGATATAGTGTAATGTTCCTAAATAGGAATATTAGTGATATAAAGCAAATAATCTGTTTAGCAAAATATAAAAACGAAATATGCATTAAGCACCCATAAAAATGTTGGAAATAGTGAATTGTTGAGCCATTTTATTACTTCTTTGAGGGAGAAATACAATAGATAATAGAATGGTGCACCTGGGCTTGTCTAAATGGATAAGCATGACCAAACCCCATTGAGAAATGGCTAAACTAATGATTGCTCCAACTGTTGCACCAATCTTCATTGCGCTGCCCAGAAAAATGCCTTTGCTGATAAGTTCAAATGGCTGGAAACACCACTTCCTGTTCTTAGAAAATTATAAGATTTGAGCCCCAGACTCCTTGGCCTAAACCCAAAAAACCCACGAAGAAATTTAGCTGGTTTAGACTTTTGAAGTTCAACCCCCAAGGAGCCCAACTTCAGCTGCAACTGCAAAACTCGACTTATTGGATTCTGCCTATAAATCCTCCCTGAAAATGTCCCAAAGTGCTCGGCTGACCCCCACAACAAATCCTCTGACTTCCAAGGTGATATTTTGGCCTATAGCACCTGCTCCTAAGCCCCACGAAAATACTGGACTGGCCCTCTGCATTGTCCCCAAGCCCAGTAATTCGAACTGTTGGGATGTTAGCTCTGTTGGCTCTAAAACTCTCAAGAAATGTTGGCCTAATGCTACTCTCACAATCCTCTGACTCTCCTGGCAAATGACTGATCAATGGTGGCTCCAACTCCTCCTGCGTATTCCCCAAATAGCCGAGAAATACGCACTCCTTGTGTTATGAAACCAGCTCAAGAAAAGATAGAAAAGATAGATCAACGCCTTAGAATTCAGTCTCTTCGAGGGGGCAACCTCCTTTACATTACATAAATGAACAATTCTTGAATGATACAAATGAGAAAACCTCCATTCTATATATAGGAGTCTAAGGAGTCACAATATAATCCAGCCGACCTAACAACAATAATATAAAGCCACAAAAATAACAATAGATGGATTCTATGGGGCACATAAATAACAACATGGGGGTAATAGGGGCACAACAATATAAATAAGGGGTATAACTACAATAGTAATGGGGTAATCACTAGTATTATAGGGACCCAACATGCCCCTCTCCTTCAAAAAAGTGTTGTCCTCAACGCTTGAGTAGTTCTGGATACTTCTGCATAAAATTCCCATCCTCCCATGTGGAGTCTTTAGCGGATAAGTTCTTCCACTTGATAAGATACTCTGAAATTGATCGATTTCGTAGCTATCGAGTTCTTGTTTCTGTGACTGCTTCCGGTTCCAATATAATTTTTCCTTCCTTGTCAAGTTCTGGTAATATTGTTTGAACTGGGAGCTTGTCGCCTATAACCTTCTTTAAACATGAAACATGGAAAACTGGGTGCAATCGAGAAGCTGCAAGAAGCTCCAATTTGTATGCCATAGTACCAATCTTTTGCAACACCTTGTACGGACCATAATACTTTGGTGATAATTTATTATCCTTCTTAGCTTACTTTAGGGACATTTGCTTATATGGTTGTAGCCGTAGGAATACCCAATCACCTACATCAAAACTTCTTTCACTGTGATGTTGATCTGCCTGTTGTTTCATTCTATTTTGTGCCAACACGAGGTTATCCTTTAAGAGTTGGAGGACTTGTTGTTGATGTTCGATGTGATGTTCCACTGCCTGAACCTTAGAATTTTCTCTTAAATATGATGTGATGGATGGTGGTTGATACCCATAAAGTGCCATAAATGGGGTCATTTTTGTTGCTGTATGGAAGGAAGTGTTATACCACCATTCAGCCAGAGGCAACCATTTGACCCATTGTGTCTGTTTATCAGAAACAAAGCAACGAAGATATCCTTCCAAACATTTGTTTACTATCTCACTTTGCCCATCAGATTGAGGATGATAAGATGAGCTATGAGCTAACTGAGTACCAAGACAAGAAAATAATTCTGTCCAAAAATTTCCAGTGAAAATGGGATCTCTGTCACTTACAATAATCTTTGGGTTTCCATGTAGCTTTTGAATTGTTTCCATAAATGCAGTAGAAACTGTACTGGCTTTAAATGGATGTGATAATGCACAAAAGTGTGCATACTTGGTGAGTCTGTCAACTACCACCATGATTACACTCTTTCCCTCAGACTTGGGTAAACCTGTGATAAAATCCATTGAAACCTCCTCCCAATGTTGGCTTGGAATGGATAAAGGTTGTAATAGACCCGGTGTCTTAATTGTTTCAACTTTATTTTGTTGGCAAACTAAACATTCCGCCACAAACTTTTGAATATCTGATTTAAGGCCATCCCAAAAAAATTCCTTCTTAACCCTATGGTAAGTTTTTAAAAATCCTGAGTGCCCTCCTAAGGGAGAAGTGTGCAATTCCATAAGAATCTTTTGTTTTAGCTGGGAATTCTTACAGAGGTATAAGCGATCTTTGTACCATAACGAATCATTTTTCCAGCTAAATGTATCAGACGTACTGGAATCTTGTTGTAGCTTTCGAATAAGTGCCCACACTTCTTCATCATTCTTCCATTCCTCCCTTGCTTCGTTTATCCAATCTGGTTGGATAATAGAAATGGCGCACAACAATGCTTCCACATCCTCATCCTTTCTTGAGAGTGCATCTGCCACCACATTTTGCTTCCCTTTTTTGTAGATGATTTCAAAGTCATAACCCAACATCTTTGTGACCCACTTTTGTTGCTCTTCAGAGGATAATCATTGTTCTAAAAAGTATTTAAGGCTATCATGATCCGTTTTTACCTTGAAGTGTCTTCCCATTAGGTAGGGTCGCCATTTCTTAAGTGCATGGAGTATTGCCAACATTTCCTTCTCATAAATAGCTTTTCTTAAAAACTTTCCCTTGATTGGACGACTTTCAAAAGCAATGGGTCTTTCATCTTGCATTAGAACAGCACCAATTCCATTTCCTGAAGCATCACATTCCACAATAAAGGTTTTTGTGAAGTCCGGTGTAGCTAAGACCGGTGCTTGGCACATTGCCTCTTTAAGATGTTCAAAGGCCTTTGTTGCTTCCGGAGTCCATGAAAATGCATCTTTCTTCAATAATGTTGTTAGAGGTGCTGCTATTCTCCCATAATTCTTAACAAATTTGTGATAATACCCTGTCAACCCAAGAAATCCTCGTAGATGCTTTATGGATGTGGGGATTTTCCATTCCTTAATGGCTTTAATTTTGCTATGGTCTACCTTAACTCCTTCATGAGATACAATATGACCCAAATATTCCACCTCCTGGACTCCAAAGAAACATTTGGATCTTTTTGCATATAATTGTTTCTCCTCCAATAGTTGTAGCACCTTGTCAACATGTTCAACATGATCCTTCCAAGACTTTCTGTAGATTAGTATATCATCAAAAAATACTAACACAAATTTTCTAAGGAATGGTTTGAAAATTGAATTCATCAAACCTTGAAATGTTGAAGGTGCATTGGTAAGGCCAAAAGGCATGACCAAAAATTCATAATGACCCTCATGAGTTCTAAATGCCATTTTCGGAATGTCTTCAATCTTCATTCTGATTTGATGATATCCTGAACGAAGATCCAACTTGGTGAAGTAAATTGATCCATGCAATTCATCCAGTAATTCATCAATGACAGGAATGGGGAACTTATCTTTAATAGTGAGCTTGTTGAGCTCCCTATAATCCGGACACATGCGCCATGATCCATCCTTCTTGTGCACCAATACTACTGGAGCAGAGAAAGAACTTTGACTTGGTTGAATTATACCAGCCTCTAACATTTCTGCAACCATACGTTCAATTTCACTTTTTTGGACATAGGGATATCTATATGGCCTAATGTTTGGAGGGACAATTCCTGGAATCAGATGAATAGCATGATCATGATTACGCATAGGTGGGAGACCCTTGGGAGTCTCAAATACCTTGGAATGATTGTCCAGGACTTTTTGGAGATCTGGAGAAATAGATGATTCCAATGTGGAAACATCTAGCGAGCATAATTGTGCAATTACACCTATTTGCCCCTTTTTTAGAAGCTTTGTCATACCATGAGAGCTGATTATCTTTCCTGGTTTCCCTGCAATACCCCTTAATTCAACTTCCTTTCCTTCCGTAGAAAATTTGATGAAAAGTTCTTGAAAATTAAAAGCTATTGTACCCAAGGATTGTAGCCATTGGACTCCTAGTACAACATCAACACCTCCCATTGGAATGGAAAGCATTGGGCTAGTCAATACATATTCTCCCATGGATAGCTTGCTATTATGGCACATTCCACAGCAATTTATTGTTCCTCCATTTGCAATCATCACTTGACACTTTGGTGCTGGATATAGGAAGCAATTCAATTCTTTTGCTACCCTACAATGAATAAAATTGTGGGTGCTTCCTGAATCAATCAACACTATTACCTTTTTCTTCTTGATTTGTCCTTCTATCTTGATGGTTTGAGGAGTGGTAATTCCCGCCAATGCATTACAAGATATGGTCGGATTTATTTGTTCTTCATCTAGGCTTTGTTCCTAGAGTATATCTTCTTCTTTTGACCTTTCTTGCTCCTTTTCTTCTTCCTCTTCATAATCTATGTAGAATAATTTCTTCTCAGCACACTTATGACCTTTAGTGTATTTGCTATCACAACTGTAACAAAGCCCTTTTGCTCTTTTTTCTTCCAATTGTTGTGGTGTCAACCTTATATGTTGTGGAAGACTAGGGGCAACAACACTTCCGTCTTTATAGTTGTGAGTGGTATGCTTCCTGGTTGCCATAATTTTGCTTTCCATTTTTCTTGCTAACCTGAATGCCTTTTCTAATGAATCAGGTTCCTAAAGGCGAACATCATATTGGATATTATCCTTTAAAGACCCTATGAACACATCAATCCTATGCTCCTCTGGAATATCTTTTACCCTTATGTTCAATTTTTGGAACTCATCAATGTGCTCCATTACTGAACCCTTTTGTTTGAGACTTATCAATTGGCTAAAAAAAGTGTTGCTTTTTGTATCTTCATAATGTGCTATCAATTCTTCCATAAAAATTGCCCAAGTGATAATTTTTTTACGAGATCAAAGCCATTGATACCATACAAACTGATTTGGTTCCAAATATATAATTTCCATACGTACCTTTTGTGTGTTTTGCACATTATTGAGATCGAAGAACTGCTCCATCTGTAATATCCATGTGGCGGGATCCTTGCCATCAAACTTCCTCATATCGATTTTTGGAATATGGTGGGTCTTCGATCCAACATTAGAGTCTATGGAATCATGATTAACATTACTTTTGTTCACATCATGAGTTTCCTTTACAACCTTTTCACCATTAGTAAGTATTCATTGTAGAAAATTTGTCAAATCTGTCTTCAAATCTGCCATGTTTGTTTTCAAATCTGTCTTCAAATCTGCCATGCCTGTCTTCAAATTTGTGTTCAAATCTATCTTAAAATTGTCCATCTTAGCTTCCATGCCATTCATCTTAGCTTCCACGCCACTTATCTTAGCTTCTGTTAACTTTTGTGAGTGTGACATTTGTTGCACTTGTTCTTGTAATTTTGATATATCATGTAGCATTTCTTCCTCTTCTTCATGAGTCATGCTAAAGATTTCAGGTTCCTTACTAGGTGTTTGCATTTTCTTTCCTCGGGGCATCAGTTACCGATAATAATTCTTTACTATGCCCTTTGAATTCCTTCAAACCCAGCTTACACAAAAATTAAAAAATTAAAACTACACACCTTTTTTCACTTTGTAGAAGCCTGATATTAAATCTGATGTATCTCTGTAATTCCAGATCCTCCAATTTTGAAATTGCTACCTGTAGACTAGTTCAATAGAGAGAACTTGTACAACGTGCCATGAGTCACTGTTTCGACCTATGGATCTGAAAAATGCATACAAGAAACTACAGTCCGTCCTCTTTCTGTACCTTCTTACGAAATTTCAATCCGATCCCCAGAGAGAAAGTTATGACGATTTTCCCCAGGTCACCTGTTTTGAATGTAATTCAGGAGTCTGCAAAAAGACCAACTTCCTCAGATCATATCTCCGCAAATATCGCGCGAAAAGCTCTGAAATTTGGACCCAAGGTTCAGCGCGATGTCTTCTCAAATGGTGTTTTTTTGCGACTTCTGAAACTTCACAGAAAAAAAGTTATAGCGAAAATGCCACGATGACCTGTTTGGAGTAGCGAAACCCTAGAATCCAAAGCTCTGATACCAAATGTTATGAAACCAGCTCAAGAAAAGATAGAAAAGATAGATCAACGCCTTAGAATTCAGCCTCTTCGAGGCGGCTACCTCCTTTACATTACATAAATGAACAATTCTTGAATGATACAAATGAGAAAACCTCCTTTCTATATATAGGAGTCTAAGGAGTCACAATATAATCTAGCCAACCTAACAATAATAATATAAAGCCACAAAAATAACAATGGAGGGATTCTATGGGGCACATAAATAACAACATGGGGGTAATAGGGGCACAACAATATAAATAAGGGGTATAACTACAATAGTAATGGGGCAATCACTAGTATTATAGGGACCCAACACCTTGTATGTGGTTGAATGGTAGTGTTGTGACACACTCCCGGATCTCCTGAAATGCTTATGGAACGGCTTCCCTAGAGCGGGCATGGAAGGTCCCCCGAAGGAAAGGTTGAATCTCTCGCTTGAGAGAATTGTGGCTAAAAAGTCAGTTGACTCAGCTAAACAACCGAGCGAAGAGTCAAGTAATTTCAATTTGCAAGGTGTAAGAATGAGTCCAAATGAGAGCTTCCTCCTCCTTTCATCTTCATGGGCCTTCCTTGCCTCATGTGGAACCCTCCATTCAGCTCTTTGAATTCCCTCCAGGCCATTCGAATGGCCTACTTCGAATCCACATGTGGTTGGCGCCCACATTCCATTAGCAACCAAATAAAGTCGAATTTCCTCCTAAATCACTAAGTCGAAAATACTGGGTTCTTTCCCTTGGCCAAAATTGTGCAAAATTATGTAGGAGCACCCTGTTACAAATGTATTTGAGAAGGGACATGACAATCCTCCCCTCCCAAATGTTTCTTTCCCTCAAACAACCACAAAGTTGGGTGCTCCAAAATATGCTCACGCTCCTAGGTGGCATCCTCATCTGGCAAGTTCTTCCAACGCACCAAGAACTCCTTGATGGTCTTTCTCCTAAGTTTCCTTTCCCTGCTCTCCAAGATGGCCTTAGGTTCCAAAACCAAGTGGCCCTCATCATCTAGTGGGGGTAAATCTACTGTTATTGTCACCTGTTGTCCCAACACCTTTTTAAGGCATGAGACATGAAACACATTATGGATCTTGCTCCCCGAAGGCAACTCTAGCTCATAGGCCACCTCCCCAACCCGTATGATCACCCCGTATGGCCCATAGAAGCAACTTTGTAGCTTCTTAGCCCCCTTCTGCTTCAGCATGGACTGCCTGTAAGGCTGTAGCCAGAGGTACACCATGTCCCCCTCCTCGAAATGCCTCTTTGTCCTGTGTCGGTCTGCGTATACCTTCTACTGGTTTTGGGTTGTCACTAAGTTATCCTTGAGAGCCTTGAGGATGTCTTGGCTCTCTTGGATTCAATATTTGGCCTTTGGGGCTAACTATCTCCAAAAACAATGTCAGTAAAAGATAATGCATACAAAGCACAGAAAGGAGTCATACCAATGGACATGTGCTGGGTGGTGTTGTATAATTACTCTCCCAGATGCAAACTCCGAATCCAAGCCCTTCGTTGACCTATCACGTAGTTCCTCAAGTACCCCTCCAGCCACTGATTAACCCTCTCAGTTTGGCCATCTGTCTTAGGGTCGTAGCTGGTTCTAGGAGTGAGCTCGGTCCTGATCAATCTGAAAAGTTCCTGCCAAAAAGCTCCCATGAACCTATTGTCCCTGTCACTCACAATGTTCTTGGGGATTCCGTGCAATCAGAAGATCTCCCAAAAGAACAATATTGTAACCTGTGCAACCATGTATCTGGTGGGGATGGCGAAAAAGTGGGCATATTTGGTCAACCTATCGACCACTACATAGATACAGTCCTTCCCCTACACTGTGGGGAGCCTTGTGATGAAATCCGTAGATATACTTTCCCATTTCCCCTCAGGGATGGGAAGTGGTTGTAGCAATCCTACAGGGTGAATCAACCCCCCCTTGTTTCGTTGACATGCCTCACACTCTTGTACGTGCTTCAACACGTCCCCCTTTAGGTCCACATGAATCTCTCCCTAACTGCCAGATATGTCTTCTGGAACCCCTGGTGCTCGAATAATGGCGAGTCATGTGCTACCTGGAGCACCCTCTCTCTCAACTGCGAGTTGGGTACCAGGAAAATGCGCCCCTTGTAATAGATGACCTCATCCATCACTCGATAACGCTCATCTGCATGGGTACCCTCCAAGACCTCACATGCCCTCCTATCCTTGGAGTACTCCACCAATAGTTGAACCTTCCAATCATGGCAAAGTCTCATGAGGGAAAAACTAGCTGGTCTCTGAGATAGAGCATCAGCCACCACATTGTGCTTTCCCCGCACATACTCTATATCGAAGTCATAGGCCCACACCTTGCTGACCCATCTCTATTGCTTATCATTGAGGCCCTATTGCCCCATGAAGTGACGAAGATTGTTGTGATCAGTCTTCACCCGAAACCTGTTGCCCACCAAGTACTGGCGAAATTTGGCCAATGCATGCATGATGGCCATCATCTCTTTGTCATATATGGAATATGACATCTCATGTGGTAGGAGCTTTTGACTCTCGAAAGCAATGGGATTCCCATCCTGTGACAAAACTGCTCCAACTCCCACCCCAGATGCATCACACTCCATCGTGAAAGGTTGGGAAAAATATGGAAGTGCCAAGACCGGGAAACTGCTCATCACTTGCTTGAGGCGATCAAAGGTAACCTTTGCTCCACCAGTCCATGCGAAAGCCCTTCTCTTGGTCAAATCGGTCAAGGGTGATACCAACTGTGAGAACCCTTTGACAAACTTCCTGTAGTAGGTGGAAATGCCCAAGAAACCCCTCAACGTAGTCACATTTCGTGGTACCAGCTAGTCCCGAATGGCCTGTATCTTCTCCTCATGGACCTTCACCCCATCAACACAGATGATATGCCCTAGGTAGAGCATCTCTGTCAATCTAAAGTCACACTTGGATAGTTTTGCATATAACTATTGCTCCTCAAGGATGCATAGTACCTCCTCCAAGTTCCGGAGATGCTCCTCCCATGTCCAACTGTAAATCAGAATGTCATCGAAGAAAACTAGCACAAACCTCCTCAACTTTCCCCAGAAGACATGGTTCATGCATGACTGGAAAATGTCCGGAGCGTTGGTCAGCCCAAATGGCATACCAGGAACTTGAAGTGCCCATAGTGGCACTAGAAAGTTGTCTTAGGGATATCCTATCCCTCACCCTGATCTGGTGGTACCCTGAATGCAGATCAATTTTAGAGAAGTACTTGGCTCCTCTAAGCTGATCCATCAGCTCATCTATACGGGAATGGGGTACCAATTCTTCAATGTCTTCCGGTTGAGGGCGATAGTCAATGCACATGCGAAGGGTTCCATCCTTCTTCTTCGTTAGTACTGCTGAAGAAGCAAAAGGACTAGAACTTGGCCTGATATGGCCTTATGTTAATAACTCCTACATGGTGTTCTCTATCTCATCCTTATAGGCATTGGAATGCCTATAAGGGGTGGTGATCACTGCCTGCACACCTGACTCCAACTCAATAGTGTGCTTGAATCCCTTGTCTGGTGGCTACCCTAGTGGAATGTCCCCAAACACAACTACGTATATGTTCAACAAAGCCTGTAAGTCTAGTGGTGGTGGTTGGGCCTGTCCCCCAACCTCTGAAATCCTTAGCTCTACTACCCATGCAATATCCCCATGTTGCAAATCTGCCTCCATCTTGTGGGCCGAGACTGTCTGAGGTGGATAGGACTACATGCCCCTCAGAACTACCAGTTTGTCATCTGGCCCAATGAACTCCATCTCTTGCTTCCTCCAATCCCTAGTGACTCACCCGAGGGAGTACAACCACTGGACACCCATCACCACGTTGGTGTCTTGCACGTCGGCCACAAAGAAATGGTCCATCTTCGAGTAGTTCCCCATAACTACTGTCAAGGCAGGCACATATCGAGTGCACTGTATGGTGCGGTCACCTGGTACTAGGACTAAAAAGCCCTCAAACTCAACCATGGTGAGGCCCCTCCTCTGAACCAACTGGGCATCTATGAAGTTGTGGGTAGCCCCACTGTCAACTAGGACTGACACCTGTTGCCCCTGTATGGTGCCTCTGATCCTCAATTTCAAAAATTTGGGAACCCTACATAAGGAAGCAAGGACCTCCCCGGATGGGGCAAGGGATGCCCCACCCTGTGGAGGTGGTAGTGGTGGCCCTCTATTTGCCAGACTCTCACCATCTCCCACACCACACTCTTGCTCCACCTCGTCCTCCTGGTCACTATCAGAAAAGACCTCAATATAGTGTGCTTTTCCAATATTGCATTGATGACCTGGTGCCCATGGATCCATGCATGTGAAGCGCAACTTCCTCCTCTTGAGGTCCTTTCGAGTCTCGTAATCTAGCTTCCCCCGCTCTTGTGTGGTCCTCTGAGGTGGATATCTAGTCTCATTCCCCTTCTGTGGAAAAGGGGTCCATGTTGGAAAGGGTCCATGTAGATCTCTAGTGGACAAAACTACCTCCTGTAGTGTGGAGGGTTTGCATGACTTCACCAGTCCACGCATGGACTCAAGTAAGCCCTCAATGAAGGTGTACACCCTCCTAGCCTCTGATAGATCCGGAACCATCACTGATACTCACAGAAACTCTGATATGTACTGCTCCTGGTTGCTTGTTTGGCGTAGTTGGGTCACCTCTAAAATGGGCCTCTAGATCTCTTTGGTCAAAACGCTCCACCACCCTCCTAGTGAAATCCTCATAAGAAGCCACATTAGCATGCCCTAGGGTGTCCAAGGATGAAACCACCAGTCATGGGCTTCCCCAGCATGGCCATCTTGATGGCTTCCTGTTTCGTCATATGGTTGATTTGGAAGTAGGTGTCCATGTTCCCAACCCAAGCCCTACTTGTGCATTTGGAAGTGCCATCAAAAGTGGGGAAGTACATCCTCCCTATTGTCCTTTGCAGCTCATAGTTCGGGGTTCCCTGTCCTCCATAACCCTTAGTCTTCTCACTTTGCTTGAGCTTGCAGAAATCTTTGAAAGAGAGTGCTTCCCTGAAGTCTACATCCATAGATTGCCACTATCTAAAATAGTCTCCCATCTGAATGGGGTCTTCACCCCTTGCTGGTTTGATTTGTGCCACTGATACGAAAGAGGGCAGTGCGGCACGAGTTGGCCCACTAGCTGATGGGTGCTACGCTGCTAGTGAGGGGTGATTGAATGACTGAGAGGCTCTAGAAGTTTCCCCAAATAGAAACCCTCTAGGAGTGGTCCTCTCTCCATTCTGCAACCTTATCTCTTCCAACATATATTTCTGGCCCTTGGCTAAGTCAATCAGGGCTCTCAGGAGACTGTCGAAAGCCATCTCTTCCATGCTCTTGGGTTCCACCATGTCCTCCTCTTCTACCATTGCTTTCCCTCTGTCCTCCATGTCTGGATTAATCTCCAGCGCTCTTTCTCTGCTCTGGTACCTCTGCCTTCAGTATGTGATGTTCTGTTGGTTCCCTTCCCTCATAGGAGAAAATCCCTCGAAGGAATACTAGTGATATAAAGCAAATAATCTGTTCAACAAAATATAAAAACGAAGTATGTATTAAGCACCCATAAAAATGTTGGAAATAATGAACTGTTGAGCCATTTTATTACTTCTTTGAGGGAAAAATACAATAGATAATAGAATGGTGCACCTGAGCTTGTCTCAATGGACAAGCATGACCAAAACCAGGGGATAAATGGTTGAACCGATGACTGCTCCAACTATTGCACCAATCTACACTGCTCTTCCCAAAAAACTACCTTTTCTGCTAAGTTTCAATGGCTCCATGCATGTGAAGCACAACATCCTCCTCCTGAGGTCCTTTCAAGTCTCATAATCTAGCTTCCCTAGCTCCTGTGGATCCTCTGAGGTGGAGATCTAATCTCATGCCCCTTCTATGGAAAAGGGGTCCATGCAGGAAAAGGCACTCTAGTCTTGGGGATGGCCCCCTATAGATCTCTAGTGCACAAAACTACCTCCTGCAGTGTGGAGGGTTTGCATGACTTCACCAATCCACACAGGGGCTCAAGTAAGCCCTCAATGAAGGTGTACACCCTCCTAGCCTCTGATAGATCTAGAACCATCACTGATACTCACAGAAACTCTGAGATGTACTGCTTTGGGTTGCTTGTTTGGCGCAATTAAGTCACCTCTAAAATGGGCCTCTGGATTTCTCTGGTCAAAACGCTCCACCACCCTCCTGGTGAAATCCTCATAAGAAGCCACATTGGCATGCCTTAGGGTGGCCAAGCCATGAAACCACCAGTCATGGGCTTCCCCCTCCATGTGCAGTGTGGCCATCTTGATGGCTTCCTGTTTTGTCATCCGGTTGAGTTGGAAGTAGGTGTCCATCTTCTCAACCCAAGCCCTACCTGTGCACTTGGAAGTGCCATCGAAAGTAGGGAAGTACATCCTCCCTATGGTCCTTTGCAGCTCATAGTTTTGGGTTCCCTATCCTCCATAACCTTTATTCTTCTCACTCTGCTTGAGCTTGCAGAAATCTTTGAAAGAGAGTGCTTCCCTGAAGTCTGCATCCATAGATTGCCACTCTCTGAAATAGTCTCCCATCTGAATGGGGTCTTCACCCCTTGCTGGTTCGATTTGTGCCACTGATACGAAAGAGGGCAGTGTGGCACGAGTTGGCCCACTAGCTGATGGGTGCTATGCTTTTGGTGAGGGGTGATCGAATGACTGAGAGGCTCCAGAAGTTTCCCCAAATAGAAACCCTTTAGAGTGGTCCTCTCTCCGTTCTGCAACCTTATTTATTCCAACATATCTTTCTAGCCCTTGGCTAAGTCATTGAGGGCTCTCAAGAGACTGTCGAAAGCCATCTCTTCCATGCTCTTGGGTTCCACCATGTCCTCCTCTTCTACCATTGCTTTCCATATGTCCTCCGTGTCTGGAGTAATCTCCAGCTCTCTTTCTCTGCTCTGCTACCTCTGCCTTCAATATGTTATGTTCTGTTGGTTCCCTTCCCTCATAAGAGAAAATCCCTCGAAGGAATACAAGTGATATAAAGCAAATAATCTATTCAGCAAAATATAAAAACGAAATATGTATTAAGCACCCATAAAAATGTTGGAAATAATGAACTATTGAGCCATTTTATTACTTCTTTGAGGGCAAAATACAATAGATAATAGGATGGTGCACCCGGGGTTGTCTCAATGGACAAGAATGACCAAAACCAGGTGATAAATGGTTGAATCGATGACTACTCCAACTATTGCACCAATCTGCACTGCTCTTCCCAGGAAAATACCTTTTCTGCTAAGTTTGAATGGCTGGAAACACCACTTCCTATGCTCGGAAAATTATAAGATTTGAGCCCCGGGTTCCTTGTCCTAAACCCAGAAAAACCCACGAAGGAATTTAGTTGGTTTAGAATTTGAAATTTGACCCCCAAGGAGCCCAACTTCAGCTGCAACTACAAAACTCGGCCTGCTAGATTATGCCTGTAAATCCTCCAAGAAAATGTCCCAAAGTGTTGGTTTGACCCCCAATACAAATCCCCTGACTTCTCGGATGAGCTTCTACCTTGTAGCACTTGCTCCTAAGCCCCACGAAAATGTTGGATTGGCCCTCTACATTGTCCCCAAACCCATTAATTTGAACTGTTGGGATGCTGGCTCTACTAGCTCCAAAACTTTCAAGAACTGTTGGCTTACTGATGCTTTCCTAATCCTCTAACTCTCCCGGCAAATGACCGATCAATGGTGGCTCCAACTCCTCCTGCGTATTCTCCAGATAACCCAGAAATACATGCTCCCTGTATGTCGCTGAATGGTAGTGTTGTGATACACTCCCGGATCTCCTGAAATGTTTACAGAACTGCCTCTCTAGGGCGGGCACGAAAGGTCCCCCAAAGGAAAGGTTGAATCTCCCACTTGAGATATTCGTGGCTAAACAACCAGTTGACTCAGCTAAACAGTAGAGCGAACAGTAAAGTAATTTCGATTTGCAAGGTGTAAGAATGAGTCCAAATGAGAGCTTCCTCCTCCTTTTATCTTTGTGGGCCTTCCTTGCCTCATGTGGGCCCCTCCATTCAGCTCTTTGAATTCCCTCCAAGCCATTTGAATGGCCTAATTCGAATCCACATGTGGGTGGCCCCCACATTCCAATAGCAACAAAATAAAGTCGAATTTCCTCCTAAGTCCCTAAGTCGAAAATGTTGGGTTCTTTTCCTTAGCCAAAATTGTGCAAAATTGCGTAGCAGCACCCTGTTACAAATGTATTTGAGAAGGGACATGACATATAGCCCCTGCTTCGTGATATACATATGTACAATGTAGACTTGGCACAATCGTATATATATGATATGTCTCTCGCTCCTACAGTATATGTGCAGCCTCGATCTCGCTCCAGTAGTATATATATATATATATATATACCATAATAAGAGGAACACTACATTGATGAACCAACAAAAGCACATATATATATTGGTTATATGTGCAGCCTCGATCTCGCTCCAGTAGGAACAAAAGCATACGCAATAATTGTCTCTATTGCGTATGCTTTTGTTCTGTTGTTCCTTTATGTTTCACTACATTGATGATGATATTATTCTTTTTACATAATTGCTAATGTTGAAATGATGATTTGGGGTGAATGTATGAAAAGGTTGAAATGCAATTATCTAAAGTAAAGAACAATCATATGAAAAATTAACATGTTGTGAATATTTATTCCTTTGATCTTGATTCCTTAGCCCTTCATCTCCTTTAGAAAGGGTTCAATTTTGCCTTAGCCCCTCACCATATCCCCAAAGAAGAGATTATCCTCTCTATTGTGTTAGTTTGCCAAAACCTTCACTCTCATATTGTAGAAGAAATTTGATAAGATTGTGGCAGAGTTCTCTCATGGGCTAAACCCCCAAGCCTAATTTATTCAAAGATGAAACCCAAGCCATTAAATGCCATAATAATAGCCCCAATAATCTTATCCTCATGGTGGATGAAGGCAATGCTACCATCATTATGAACACTATTGATTATGAATTTAAATTACTTAATATTCTTTCTTCTTCTTCCTATAAAAGCCTTCCAAAGAACCCCATTAATTCCATAACATAACTTGTTATTAAAGTTATTAGATCCTCTTTTTTAGATGCCTCAATTCAACAACATCTTATTCCCCATACCTCCCAAACCCATAAAATATATAGAAAACAAAAAATACACAAACCTCGAGTTCCCCTTAGACCTATCATTAGTGCCATGAAAGCACCTACTCATGCTCTTCGTTGGTATCTAGCAAAAAATCTTCAATAATTCATGGCATGTACCTTCTATTATATTGAATATTCTATTGATTTCATTCTCAAAACCAAGGACATCCATGTTGATGAACAAGATATTTTAGTTAGCTTCAATGTGGTGTCTCTATTCACAAAAATATTGGCTCCTTAAGCCATCGATTCGATCTCAAAGATTATAGATTCTGAAACCCTTAACTTTGTTCAAATTTCCCTCTCATCTACTTTCTTTTCTTTCAAAGGTACCATCTATGAGAAGACTGAAGGTACCGTAATGGGTTCATCCCTATCTCTTGTAGTGGCTAACATATTCATGGAATACTTTGAAACCATAACTCTTGAACCTTGGCATCAAAATTCGAAGTGCTAGTTTTGATTCTTATATGACACTTTTTTCATTTGGCAACATGGTGGCCTACCAACACTTATGCCTTTCTCTCCCATCTCAATAGCAATTCCTCTCATATTCATTTCACTACGGAAATCAAATAAGATAAATCCCTCCACTTCTTAGATGTCCTTATCACCCGACAAACCAATGACTCTCTAACCCATTGAGTTTATAGAAAGAAAATCCACACTAATCGTTATCTTCACCCCCATTCTCACCACCACCCATCCCAAAAGTCATTTGTTCTAAAAACTCAAGTCATTTGTTCTAAAAACTCTTATCTCCTAAGTCCTTAAAATCCCTAATCCCTAGTTCCTTCCCTAGGAAAAAATCCCACTCGTTCTAACCTTTCAGAGCCAATGGTTGTACCACATCTTATATTAATAAAGTGTTTCAGGCTGCTTCTAATCCTAAATCCAACCTCTCTATTTCCTCTCTTTCTCAAGGACTGGTCTCGCTCCCCTACATAAAAGGAACCACCAATCTCATTGCTAAGATCTTGTCAAAAAGTAACATAAAAACCACTTTTAAACCCCATAAAACTCTTAAGCAGATACTATGGCCAACCAAATATAAATATGACCCCATGTTAAGTTTTGGGGTTTACCAAATTCCTTGTTCATGCGGGAAGTCTTACATCAATCAAACATGTCGTCCCTTCAAAGCCCACCTTAGAGAACATATAGTTGATACCAACCATCTCTAGCTATCAAAGTCTGTCATTGTTGAGCACTCTTTTAATTCTAAACACCTCATATGCTTCTATCAATCCAAAATCCTAGCCTCTACCCCCTTTTATAACTCTTAAATAATTAGGGAGACTCTTGAGATTGAGAAACACCCTAACAACTTCAACATGGAATATGGTTATAAGCTAAGCCATTCATGAAAGTCGGTTATCCACCAGCTCACTTATTGATATGGACCACACCCCTCCCCCTCACTATCTTCTTCTTATTCTTTTTCTTTCTAGTCCTCTCTTTTTTTATTCCCTCCATTTTTTCCCTTCCTAATCCTTCAATTATATCATTTCCCCCCCTTTTAATTCCTTTGAATAGATTTATCGATCTTGATCTTGAATTCCTTTATTCTTATCCTCTTTTACATATATATATCATAATCATATCTAATTTTGATCTCCTCCTTACCTCATTTCCCCTATCCTTTCATCCATGCCCCTCTTCTTTCATATTTATATTTATATTGTTCATATATAAATTTTCACCTCTTTCTTATCAATTGCATATTAGTTTTAGTTAGGTTATCCTATTTTTTCACCCTTCCATTTTATATCCCTTGTTTTTATATTTAATTTCAGTTATTTAATATTTTTAACCTTTTGACTTGGTCCCTCAACCTTTTGATTTGGTTTGTTAACCTTTTACCTTTAACAACTACCCTAATTATTTTATTATTATTTATGAATGATTACTTTGAATTATTCTCTATTTAAGGCTCCTCAACACTTGTTCGATATCATTGTGCTTGTTGGTCCTTGATTGAGCTCAGAGACTCATTCTACAACCCAATATGAGGGAGATGTGTAATTCCGTCTGTGCTCAATGTGGAGTTGACACAAGTCCTTCTTAAAATAAAAATAAGATATTCTCTAAATAGAAAAGAAATGTCCACAATAATAAAGAACAAAGATGAATATATTATGCATGTTTAGTTAGTTGTCCATATGATATAATATAGTTTCATGTTAAAGTAATTAGAAATACAAAAAATGTGTGAGTAAGATGTTTAAATCTTATACTTTTCAAAAAAATCAACACATGATTTAATAAACTATTTGAAGATCTATGTTAATAGATTTATGACTTCACATACCTATACATAGAAAAAAATGTTAAAATAAAATATTTTAATGTTATATATAATAAAATATTCAACGTGGTTATCAATAAAATATTTTAATACGAATTAATATTCTTATACTTAAAAATATATTAATAAAAAAAACCACTTCGCTTATAAAATGTTTAGATGTACATGTTAGGTAAAATATTTTAATGTCAACTATATATATTGTATATTGTTTTAAAAAAATTATGTATATATCATATAAAGCTATTGAAAAAAATAAGTTTTTATGGTTAAAAAGTTTGAAGTGATTTCAATATTTTACGGTTTGGTCTTTTATTAGCTATGTTTTTTTTGTCCAAATTCAACAAAGATTTGTTGGACTTACAAGTTTAAGACATGTACTTTATATAGCATTCAAAAGTACAATTTAAACAAGGAAAAATTACACATTATATTTTGCACTTTAAAAGAAGTTTGCACTTAAAGAATTTTGATCCCTCTAACTCATGTTAGATCTATGCTTAAGATGACTCTATAGTGGTGTAATAACCCATCTTGAATTACATGCACAACTCAAAAGAAAATTTAAAACCTATATTTATAAGTAAATTAATAAAGAATTATTCATATAATTATAATTAAAATTTAAAACCTATATTTATAAGTAAATTAATAAAGAATTATTCATATAATTAAAATTAAAATTAAAATTATACCATTTATGATTAAAATTAATAAAATAACATAAATAAATTATATTTATAATCAAATGTTATAATATTCATGAACATAATTAAGAAATACAAATAAACCATGTTTTTAAAGAAGCATTAAATGAAATGAAATGATAATTTAATGTCCACGAGACTAGCCTATTAGTTCCCTGCTTTTTGTCTTTTGCGATTCAATCATTTTCTTGTTCAAATTAATGATGAGTTGGCCCAACTTTCCAACAATCCCCTCACTGAAAAGACAATGCCAAGAAACCGATGCTAGCATATTCCCATAACTTTCTTTGATGTCTTTGAATGCATCACATTCCAAAATGAAATATTTTTCCGATTCCACTGCCCCACACGTGCAAAATGTACACACTCGTTCTTCCCAAGTTTCTTTAGGCCTTTTCCACCATCCTGTTTCACATCGAAGTTGATCCGAGTTGGTTCTTAATTGAGCAATAAGAACCTTTCCCTCCACGGAATGCTAGCTCCAATGAACTCTTTTTGTTGTAGATCACATGTAGGGTTGAATTCCTCAATGTAGTACTTCTTCTTTCTACCCAACTCTTTTCCCCATACCCATTTACAAAACTTCTCCATAACAAAATCCTTTATCTCCTGCTATTTGTGGGACGGGCATTGAGGTAGATATTCCATTTTTGTATCCATATATAGTTTTTTTTCATTAATGTTTTCTTTCTTTCACTCATGCCTTTATTGAAGATAACATTAGGCCATCTACCTACTCCCATTTGCTCAATTATTGTTAGATATCTTATGAGCCACAACATAGCAATTGCTTCGATGGGAGTTGCTCCTATTTCACTCAATATTATCTCATAAGATACTGAATTTTTTATTTTGAACTTGCTCATGATCAAACGTTTTTGGATTTTTGATGAGCCCCAAAAATGGATAATTATATGGGCTCATTTAGCCTCCTAATTCGACTTAATCCACCATTCTCATTATTTTATTGCATGTTTTTTATTATATTTATGCTAATAGAGTGAATTGGGTTAGTCATTATGCCAACAAGTCTAATGTGTGCTTTATGTAGTCTTTTTGGTCAATTTGGAGACAAAATCAAAGGTTTAAATGAGCACTTGGCAGCCAAATTCGCGGAGAGGATTTTTAGGAAGGTGTCCCCTTAATTTATGGGCCCTTACCTCGAATTCTCCACCATCAACTCGGAGTTCAAGGGCCACCAAATCGATTATCACAACGGCAGCCGAGCAAGGGCTAGTAAAGTTGTTGTTAACTACAAGTTTTGGCAGCCGAGTTCCTAAAGTTTAGGAGGGCTGTTGGGGTCCTCAATTTGTATAAATAAGAGGGCTTAGGGCCTCATTTGGATTGGAAGAAGTTAGCTAGTTGGCAATTCGATTTTAGTCATTTTTTAGGTAGTAGGTTAGCTCTGCATTTCAGCACATTTTCGAGCTTTTCCTTGTGGACAGATTTTGGAATGTAACTATTCTTTTGATCAATAAAGATGAATCCAGCTTTGCACCAGCTCTAATCTCTCTTAGGAGGCTGTAGCTCTTGGGGTTGGGCCTAACCCAAGCGCCCAATACCTCCTTTGTTTACTTTTATGTGCTTTTACTGCATTCTTAGAAGAAAATATGCTATTTAGATTTAAATCTTGTTTTTTTATTTAGGTTGCTTTTGATGATTAAAAAGGCTTTTCATGTTTAGATTGATTTGATAGGTTAATAACAGAGAAGATCTTCAGAAAAAGGCTATCAAGCACCTATGATCTCACCTCTCCCTCAGTGGGACCATGAGCTGGGACCAAGGTGTCCTTGCTGCCACCAAAAACATTGTCTTTGCTTCATCATGCAATTATTAGTGTTAGATTCTCATTTGCAGAAGTTGATACTAGTTGTGATTACATGCTCAGGTTCATGATTGCTTAGTTTGCATAGCTATTTCACATGATTTCGTTGCAAATAAACTGTTGTTCATTTTCTTTGTTGTTATTCAGGTCAGATTAGGTTAAAGTAGCTAGGTCCTTGATTTTCTTAGTCTTTGTTGGTTAGTTTTGAAAAATCACATGCAGAGTGCCTGTGAAACCTCCTCTCCTACCCTTACCCCATCCATCCAACTTGCTTCGTCCTCCAACTTAGATTCTTGTCTCTCATTTGCTATGTTTTCTCCCTTTTCCCTAATTTCCATATTTTTGTACAACATTACTCTACCACTCCTTGAAAAAAATCAACCACACTCATCAATCCTTCGCTCCATCCACCAAGTCCTGGACCTCCTCACACCCTTACCTCACCTCCATACCCACTTCTTCACCTTTCTTCCTCCATCAACCCTCCAAAATTCCCTTTCGGAACATCTTGTAGAAATTACAGAACATCCTGTAGAACCCCTGCAGACTTCCTGTAGAAGCTCACGAAAGCGGTTTCTTGAGATCCGATCACTGTGAAACTCTCTGGAAGGGTGCTAGGGACCCCTTAGAACCTCTTCTAACCTTCCCAACCTCCTGCAAGCATTTCCTTTCGCCAATCAACCTCTGCACAGTAAAAAATAGTTAAAGCACATGCACAATAATTCTGCCAACTTACTCAAAAATACAAAAAGATGTTTCTTTTCAGATTTCACTTCAGAAGTAGCTTAATCACATGCATTTTACCTTTCTAAGAGTCAATGGCATTTCTTTCCGTAGCTTTCATCATTTTTCTTCCACCAGTAGGGTTAGTCGGTAAAACTAGGGTTTGCTAGGGTTTGCATTTCCTTTCCGCTTTTCGCTTCTTTCTGCAAGTAGATTAGCCTCCTTTGAGTTAGCTTTCATCTATCAGTTAAAAAGCTTCTTCTAAGAGCTCATAGAAGTTGGCATAAGCTCCTAGCGGACTTGTGCCAGCTGACCAAGTGACAGCCGCAGTAAGAGCTAGTACTTATGCATACAACACCGTCGCTTCCAAGTTTGTACGAACTATTGGGTTGATAAAAGTAAAGAAGGGAGTCCCAGGAGTTGCAGCATTATTGCTGCAATACTGGGGCCCACCAATTTTCTCAATTTGTTTCCATTTCGAGACAGGGGTGCTGCTAGCCCATAATTCACACCCATATAGCATCATTGGAAAAACTAGGAGTCCAAAAAGCATTTTAGTCATTTTCCATTCCCATAACTCTGCCTCTCTACATGTGTTTTGAAGAGCATATAATGCTTTCCACCCTCCTAAAATTCTTTTCTTTCTGCAGTCCTCCCAATTAAGTTTGTTGTTGAAATCAATCTCGAGGTACTTGTACTCATTTACTTCTTCAAGAATGATGCGTTCAAAGAAGAATGTATGTTGGCTCTGCTTCCTTTTATTAGAGAAAATCGTTATTTTGGTCTTGCTAGTATTGAATTGCATCCCCACTTCTCTACAAAAATGCTCAAGGGCATATAGGTGCATTTGAAATCCATGGGCTGATTTAGAAATCAATACAAGATCATCCGCATATAAAAGAAGCTTTATAACAAACTCCCCCAACCGAACACCATCTCCACCTTGAAGATTTATCTACTCTTCCAGTTGATCAATATATAAGCAAAAAGAGTAGGAGATAGAGGGCAACTTTGCTTGACTCCAATGTCACTTCTAAAGCTTTCTAAAATACCTGCTGAGGTTCTAGTGGCTTTCACTTCTTCATAAAGTCTATGGACATCGGCTCTATAATGCAAAGGAATTTCAAGTTCTTCCATTCTACACCACAACTTATCTCTAGGGATTATGTCAAATGCCTTTTTGAAGTCAACAAAGCAACAAAATGCTTCTTATTTGTCCTCCCAAACCTTTTCAACAATGTGTCTCAACGTGATACCATGATCCAATGTAGAATTCTTCGACCTAAAACCCGCTTGTCCTCTTGCCCTCTTTTCTTTTACTTTTGCCCACTTACTGATTCTATTTTCTACCATGTTGGCGAAAAGCTTTGCAAACAAAGGATTGATCACAATGGTTCTATAATTGAAAGGATTATTAATATCTCCACTTTTAAAAAGGGGTATTGTTAGGCTAGTTGTCCAGTCCCTCGGGAATACTTGTTGAATGATGTCGTTAAATATTTCCATGATGTACAGTGCAAGAGTGTTCATTCCCCATTTTAGATACTCTGCTTGAAGCTCAACCAAGTCCTTTTCCTTTCCTGTTTTCAACTTATTAATTCCAATCTCCACCTCTTGTAATGTGAAGAGCTTTGTAGTTGTGTTAATCCTGGAGGGAGGCTCCGCCTCTGATTCTTTCTCATAGAGTTGCTTTGCATATTCCAACTATTGTTGGGCTGTAATATTATTTTCGATTTGCTTCTTCCTTGGTTAAAGTTCCTGCCAAAAAAGTTTTGGGTTATTCTTGCTTAGATATATTAACTCTTCTCGCCTTGTTTGCATGAACTCATTTTTTTTCCTTTTTAGTATTTGCTTATATAACTTTACATTCATCTTTTCCTTGCCTACCTTTTTCAAGGTTTTCCTTTCCATTTTCCATTCCTCATCAAACCAAACATTTATAGGAAAACAATTTGATTCTGATTTCCTATTTTTTGCTCTTTTGCACTTCTCAAGTGCACTTTGGATTATATTTGTTAACTCATGACTGTTGAAACTTTTGAAACCAATTTTCTCCTTCTGAATTAATCTCTCTAACATTGTCTTGAAGATAGTACAATTTTATTGTGTTAGAAGAATTCTGCCCCTTGATAGTGATTGCCGAGAGCATTGGGTTTTTCTCTCATTCTGTCTTTCTTCTAACCATGATAACTTTATATAAATTGGGTTATGGTCTGATTTTAAGTCCCAAATATGCTCTCCAATCTTAACTTCATCTATATTTTCTATCAAGGTTTGTGAACATATCATATAGTCAACTACACTTGCCCCATTGTATGTGTTGCAAGTGAATTTCTTAGACCTTTTCCATCTATCTAGACCATTGCAAATAATTAAGTTGAAAGCCCCACACAGTGTAAGCAAATCCTCTCCGAAATGATTGCTAACTTTGTCATCTTCTGAACACCTCACCCATTGGGGATTCTCCTCTTCAGTAAGCCAAATAGGATTGTGATCCTCTTTATAAAAAAAAAATACTAGCTTGATGGTTTGATGTTCTAGCGTTAAAATCTCCCACTATAATAACTTCTCCCTGTTGAGAGTACACAGAAATATCTTGCTTTAAAGATGCATACGGATCCTTGCTGTGTAACCCCTTATTTTTGTAAGTTTTTGAGACTTGAGGGGAAAAATAACATGCTGCAACTATTATGTGATTCTCATTCTCTGATATTTTGAACCATAAATATTGTTTATTTACATCTTCTTTAATTAACTGAATGTGACGATCTTCTTTTTCTTTCACTAAAGCTAGTATTCCCCCACACCTTTTTCCATTTTCTACTACCTTGTTTCAAACTGCTAACTTCAAATAATCGTCAAACACAGGATTTTTGCAACCATCATGTTCATGAGTTTCCCTGAGATAAATTATGTCTCTACCTTCCGCAATAGGCCCTAACCCAGGTCCCCTCCTCCAAGGGTAACCTCGACAATTCCAACAAACTAAACTTAGGTTGACCTGGGTAGGATTTGATTGCTATGCAGTTTGGCACATAAGACTCAAATTTGAGTCTTCACCCCTTTTCATCAGTGTTGATATTGTTGTTATCCTCCCTATCATCGAATTCTCTATTTTTTCTTTATTGCCAGCTTGTTGCCCTATTTTCTTGGAGGCCAAAACACTGCAATAATTATTTTACCATTGTACAACCATGCCCTTTTCCCTTCATTTCTTGCTGCTCTGATTTTCTCCACTTCTTCCCTTCTCTGCTCTTATTGTTTGCTGGTTAAATATTCATCTAGGAAGAAGTGTGAGAATTTCAAGAGTTTCTTCTTGACCAAGAGTTGGTGTCTGTCTTGCACGCTTGCCATGGTGAATTTTATGGGTCAAGGCCTCTCTTCACATATCTTCCCCACCCTCCTTGCTTGACAAATTTTCCCTTTCCAATTTAGTTTCTCTTTCATAAAGTCTCTTGTCAAATTGAGAGTACTTTAATTCTTCCCATAACCGCTTATTCCCCTGATAATAAAATTTGTTTCCCTGTCCTTTCTTTCTTCGTGTTCTCTTTCCTATGCTCTACGAGCACTTGCATCTTCTTCTTCCTTTGTCCTTATGTAACCATTAGCGTCTTCATCTCTAACTTTGATTTCTATTGCACCGCCTTTCCTATTGTTCGTTTTTGCCCTCTCTTTTGGAAGGTTTGTTTGCTGAGATACTTGTGTATCTACCTGAGTTTCTTTAGCAATTATCACATCCTTGTTTGCTACTATTGATTCTTTCATGGTTTGTCACTCTGTCTTCGTGATTTTCCATTCTTGTTTTCCCGTCTCTAGAGTCTCTTGTAACATTGTTACTTGTTCTTTTAAAATTCTATTACCTTCCATTAAACGCCAATTTGCAACTGTGATCTTTGAAATTTTGCGGTCTCTTTCCTATTCTTTGGCTTCCAAAATATCCAGCTTTGTCTTGGCCTTCATCAGTTCTTGGATATAGTGATCTGATGACCAAGTAAGAGGTGTAGATGTGGGACTGTAAATGATTGATTCTTCTTTATTTTTGTTGTTGTTATTTATTTTCTTCCTCTGGAAAGGTTTTCTTCTTCTTTGTTACCATTTAAGGCGAGCAAGCCTACACCTTAAAATGCCCTGATATTGCGTTGCATTTACCCAAATCCACTTTCCTGTTTTCTCTGTTGAAGCAATTTTGACTTGACCCAACTGATTTGTTTCCATAGAACCCTCATTCTCTCCAGCTCCTATGTCCCGGTCTACTATTTTACGCTTGAGAATTGCCCCCTTATCAAGAACCTTCATAACGACGCTCTCTCGAATTTTCGTATTCTGAGCAAATTTAACCTTCGCAAAGGTGCCTTCACCAATGGTTCTTTCGATCTCATATTTGCCTACCTTGTTCATAACTGTCTTCCTCAACCTCATCATACTTCCAATCGAGCTGCACGTCCATATGTCTTTGAATGCCTTTGAATGAGGAATTGTACATGCCCTTGTTTTACTCGTCCGTCGTTTGTTCCGCTGCCTGATGGGTGGCTATCTGAAATGAAAAAGGTTTATGGGAAGAGGCCCTTCCTTCCTCCTCCGTTTCTTTCTTCCTATGTATCTATGTTCTTTTTTCCTCGAGCTTCACGGAATTTGCAGGCCTGTGGAGTTCGTGACGCATCTCTGTGGATTGAGTCACACCACACAGATTGTGTCTCAACTCTCAAAGAATGAAGTGAACTGCAATGGCCCTGCTCTCAGCCCAATCTCCATTGTCATTGCCCCCTCATAAACGACTTCACGAGCTTGTAGAGATGAAAGGTCTCATAGACTATTTTTTACTCTAACTTCAAATATGAAACAAACTTAATTTCACGAACAAATTCCATATATGACTCTGCTATCAATCTTTAGCGCAAGTGGCAGATGTATGCATGGGATCGACTACACCTATCCCTTACCCATCATTGGTTGAAGAAAAGAAGGCGACCACCATTTGGATGAAGGGATTTTATATAAGATAATGGGAGAATACAAAGGGGGAAGGGGGGAAAATAAACAAGAGAAAATTGGAGGAAGGATACACCATTGAGGAAAGAGTTTGAAATTTCAGGAAGTTTGAGCAATTGTTCTTGGAATTTTGGGTATGGGCCAGAAAACCTCAATTTTGAAGGCTTCTGGATTTGGGAACCAGATAAGTTAATCCTAGATAGGTGGGGAGGAAACGACTGGTTTGGTAGCAGGAGCAAATTGGAAGGATCATGTTGGGAGCTACGACATCCAAAATCGACTTCAAATGAGATTTCCAAGTTAGTATTTGCAATTAAGTTGGTAAGTTTAGATTAAATTTTGCTTGTCTGATTAATTTTAGAATTCTAGGTATTCAATTTGTTAATTTTAGATTAATTTTAGAATTCTAGGTATTAAATTTGTTAATTTTAGAACTATGGATATCAAAGGTGGAGTGTCCACCCGGTTTAAAAATCCTTATATAGTTCCTTCCAAAAATTATCCATAATAAATAAAACATTTCAACTTCTATAATTTTATATCAACTTTATATAACTCAATTGAAGTTAAAAATAAATTTTATATTTTCACATTCTATTGCGAGAGAGATGTGTAATTACCTAGGTGTGTTTACTTTAGAAGATGAGTTCTATAGTTTTAATTTAATTGTCAATAATTATGAAGTGGATGGTAAAAATTTAACTTCCATTAAATATTATAAAATATTTTCAATAGTAATTATGTCTCTTTCTCAAGAAAACACATATATGTAATTACATGTATCAAGGTTTTAATAAAATTGAAAAAAAAAATATTTCCATATATAGAGATGTGGAATTTATATAAATATAGATAATATTACTAAAAACCTTTATAGACCCATTTTAATTTCAGATTTACTAAGTAGAGAGAGGAATACAATTTCTAGAAATGTAAACCTTTCCTTTAAATTTTGCATTAAATTTTTTTGTCCATGTTGAGAAATCTAATGACTTAGTAGATTTAGAGTTAAAATAGATTTATCCATATTGAGAAATTTGATGGTAGAGTAGATTTAGACTTAAATTGATTTATGCTAATTTTATTAAATTAAAATATAAAATATTTTGATTTTAATTTATATAAGTAAATTATATGGTTAGTTATTAAATAAAATGTTATTTTAATTATAATTTATATAAGTTAATTATATTGCTAGTAATTATTATTATTTTATTTATTGATGAAAATTATAATAATGGTATATTTTAAATTTATTAGCATGTTATTGAACCTAGAGGCTCATTCTACAATCTGATATGAGGGACATGTGTAAGTATGTCATGCCCAAACAAAAATTAAATAACCATATAATAAATAATTAAAAATCGCTGAGGCTCATTCTACGACCCAGTATGAGGGACATGTGTAGTATGAGGGACATGTGTAAGTATGTCACGCCCAAACAAAAATTACATAACCATATAAATAAATAATTAAAAATAGCTGAGGTTCATTCTACAATCCAGTATGAGGCACAATACTTGCTAAGGTTTTGCAAATTGGGTAGCAAGCTAAGTGGGCTTGATTGTGGGGAAAAACTCCACAGTTAAGCGCGCTTGAGCCAGAGGAGTTCTGGGATGGGTAACCTCCTGGGAAGTCCTGGTTACCGGGTGCAAGCCCCGGAAGTGATGATTGATGCTATGTGATTCGTTCTCCACATTTCACTAGTTTCAATCCCACTTCTTCACCCCTGTGAGCATCACCCGATGCAATGAGTGCTAAGTGAACTATTCAAAAATCATGAGAAATTAGTCACTTTACGACTACCTCTCATGGAAATGGTCATACTTTGAATGACTTACTTAACGCAGTTGAATCCCAAAAATGATATCTAATATAATGCACTGCGTAAATCCCCCATACTTAAATTCAAAAAGAGTCAAGGGATCTCTACCTGAATGGTTCATGAGGCACAATACTTGCTAAGGTTTTGCAAATGGGGTAGCAAGCTAAGTGGGCTTGATTGTGGGGAAAAACTCCACAGTTAAGCGCGCTTGAGCCAGAGGAGTTCTGGGATGGGTAACCTCCTGGGAAGTCCTGGTTACCGGGTGCAAGCCCCGGAAGTGATGATTGATGCTATGTGATTCGTTCTCCACATTTCACTAGTTTCAATCCCACTTCTTCACCCCTGTGAGCATCACCCGATGCAATGAGTGCTAAGTGAACTATTCAAAAATCATGAGAAATTAGTCACTTTACGACTACCTCTCATGGAAATGGTCATACTTTGAATGACTTACTTAACGCAGTTGAATCCCAAAAATGATATCTAACAAAAACAAAATTAAATAATCATATAAATAAACAATTAAAAATGGACGGAGGCTCATTTTACAATCTAATATTTCACTTTCATTCTACTTGGTTATTTGATATTTCACTTTCACTCTTCAAGTAATAAATAAAATATTTCCATGTCTATCTTAAATAATATAAATTTGTATAACTTTATAGAGATAAAGTAATATATATATATATATATTTCTCTTATAAATATTTCAATATATAACTTAAATAAATTGTTTGAATATACATATTAACTAATATATTTTAGTATGAACTCTCTCTCTCTATTATGTGTGTATTAATGTTTACCTTAGTAAAATATTTCAATGCTAGAAAGAAAAAGTAATTAAAGATAAAATAATGTAGTTACTTGCTAATAAGGAAAATGTGCAACTCATTCAATTTTTAATATAAAATATTAATAATGATAAAATATTTAAAAATACAATATAAACAATGAAAAATTATCACTATAGATCTATTTTAATCACATATTTACCAAGCACTAGAAAGAATTAAATCTCTTGACGTGTAATTTTTTTTTCAAGTTTGAATGTGGTTAAAATGGATCTATACCAGTATGAGGGACATGTGTAAGTATGTCACATCCTTAAAACATAATAAAGATCTATACTGGGGGTTCTACAATCCAGTATGAGGGACATGTGTAAGTATGTCACATCCTTAAAACATAATAAAAATAATTTTCTCTAATGTTAAAAAAAACATATAAATAAATAATTAAAAATCGACCATAGGCTCATTTTACAATCCAGTATTTCACTTTCATTCTAGTTGGTTCTTTGATATTTCTCTTTCACTCTTCAAGTAATAAATATAATATTTCCATGTTTATCTTAAATAATATAATGGATAGACTCATTTTACAATCCATTATTTCACTTTCATTCTACTTGGTTCTTTGATATTTCACTTTCACTCTTTAAGTAATAAATAAAATATTTCAATGTCTATCTTAAATAATATAATTTTATATAACTTTATAGAGATAAAGTAATTAAAAAAAAATTCTATTTCTCTTATAAATATCTCAATATAGAATTTAAAAAATTGTTTTAATATCCATATTAATTAATATATTTCAGTATGAACTCTGTCTCTATTATGTGTGTATTAATGTTTACCTTAGTAAAATATTTCAATGTTATGAAAATAAAAAGTAATTAAAGAAGAAAGAAAGAAATTATTTTAACGTCCACGAGGCTAAAGATAGCCTTTGGGACAGATTGCTTCTTCATTTGCTTGATGTATTCGACCCTTTTTCTGTGAAGCTTCACAATAAATGCTCCCAACTTCTGGACAAACCCCTCGCTAAATAGATTATCCCAAGAGCTAGCTGCCAGCATATTTGCATAACTTTCCATGTTGCCTTTGAAGGCCTCACATTCTAAAATGAAATGTTTTTCTGTTTCCACTTTTCTGGAAGAACAAAAAAATGCATATCCTTTCCTCCCACACTTCCTTTGGCCTTTTCCAGCACCGTGTTTCACAACAGAGTTGATGAGAATTAGTCCTTAACTGAGCAATAAGAATTTTGGCTCTCCAAGAGATATTGGCCTCTATGTATGCTTTTGGTTGATGATTATGAGTGGGATTAAACACTTCAATATAGTAATTTTTCTTTCTTTGTAGCTCCTTATCCCAAGTACGTTTGTGGAACTTTTCCATAACAAAAGCTTTTATCTCTTTGTTGTTTATGGGACACGCGTTCAAGCAAATACCCCATTTACTAAACCATTTGTTATTTTGCTACATCCACGTTTTTTTGCTCTTGCACAATCTATCATTAAAGACAACCTTAGGCCATCTACCCTCTTCCATTTGCTCAATTTTTTTTTAAATACCTTATGACTCGCACCATAGCAATTGCTTCAATAGGAGCAGTTCTTGTTTCACTTAACAAGATATCATAAGGAACTGCACTTTTAATCTTAAATTCGTTTGTAATCAAACGCTTCTGAATTTTCTCAATTTGTCTCCACTACATGTCGGAGGTACTGCTAGCCCACAATTCACAACCATAGAGAATCACAAAAATCACTAGAAGCCCAAAAAGAGTTTCAGTGGTCTTCCAGTCCCATAACTCTGCCTCTCTACGCCTATTTTGAAAAGCATAAAATGCTTTCCAACCCCCCAAAGTTCTTTTCTTTCTACAACTATTCCAGCTTAGATTTTTGTTGAAGTCAATTCCGAGGTATTTGTAATCCGCAACTTCTTCCAGAATGTTGCCTTCAAAGTAGAACTTATGCTGGTTATGTTGTCTTTTCTTAGAGAAGACCACTACTTTCATTTTGCTGATATTGATTTGCATCCCCAAACTTCTACAAAAATTCTCAAGGGATAGTAAGTGCTCTTGCAAACCAAGAGCCGATTTAGCAATCAAAATAAGGTCATTTGCATACAAAAGAAGCCTTATAACAAACTTGCACAAACAGATACCATCATCCCCTTGCAAATTTAACCACTCCTCAAGCTTGTCGGTATATAAACCAAAAAGGGTAGGAGACAGTGGACAACCTTGCTTGACCCTGATATCACTTCTAAAACTTTTAGAAATGCATGCTGAAGTTCTAATTTTGACTTTCACCTCTTCATATAGCCTATGCACAGCTGCTCTCAAATGTTTAGGAACCCCAAGTTCCTCCATTCTCTGCCAAAGTTTATCCCTAGGAACCGAGTCAAACGCTTTTCTGAAATCAACAAAGCAACAAAAGACTTCTTCCTTTTTCTCCCAAACTTCTTCAATGATGTGCCTTAAAGTTATGCGATGATCAATTGTGGAATGTTTAGGTCTAAAACCTGCTTGCCCTTTAGCACGCTTATCTCTTTTTTCTGCCCACTTGCTAATTTTGTTTTCTAGCATGCTTCCAAATAGCTTTGCAAACAAAGGGTTTATCATGATGGTCCTATAATTGGAGGGATTATTGACGTCACTGCTCTTGAAAAGAGGTATTGCCAAACTAGTTGTCCAATCTGTGGGGAGCCCTTGTTGTATGATGTTGTTGAAGATTTTTGTAATGTGAGGTGCAAGAATCTTTGAGCCCCACTTTAGATATTCTGCTTGGAGTTCAGCTAAGTCTTTTGCTTTTCCAACACCCAACTTCTTGATACCCATCTCTACCTCTTGTACTGTGAAGAGTTCAGTATCAGTGTTGACCAAGGGGGGAGGGTCAACTTGCATAGTGAAACGATTTAGAATCTGTAATATTATTTCCAATTTGTATCTTTTTTCGGTTGGAGCTCATTCCAAAATAATTTGGGATTATTTTTCCCAAGGAAGATTAGTTCTTCCCTCCTTGAAACCATGAAATCAACATTTTTCTTGCTTAATAACTGCTTGTAAGATTTGAGCTTTATGTTATCCTTGTTTGACTCTCTTCCACATTCTCCTTGCCTTTTTGCATTCCTCATCAAACCAAGCATTAACCGGAAAGCAATTTGTTTCAGACTTCTTAATTTTTGTACTTTTGCACTTTGCAAGTGCACATTGAATTAAATGTGTTAATTCATGACTATGAGGGTTGTGAATTGTAATTTTCTCCTTCTCAAAGAGCCTCTCTAGCGTCATTTTGAAGGTATTACAATTTTCTGGGGTCAAAAGAATTCTGCCCGAGGGAGATTTTGTTGGACATGCTGAATTTTTGACTCTAATTGTTTATTTCCAATCCAAGAGAAACATAAATAAATTGGCTTGTGATGATTTCAAATCCCACCACTGATCTCCAACCAAAACTTCTTCCATTTTCTCACCTGATAAATAAAATAATGTAGCTACTTGTTAATAAGGAAAATGTGTAACTCATTCAATTTTTAATATAAAATATTAATAATGGTAAAATATTAAAAAAATACAATATAAACCATGAAAAATTACTATTATAGATCTATCTTAATCACATATTTACCAAGTACTAGAAGAGATTAAATCATGTGTAAATCTTTTTTCAAGTTTGAACGTGGTTGAAAGGAATCTATAATGGTGTACTAGAAGAGATTAAATCATGTGTAAATCTTTTTTCAAGTTTGAACGTGGTTGAAAGGAATCTATAATGGTTCTACAATCTAGTATGAGGGACATCTGTAAGTATGTCACGTCCTTAAAACATAATAAAAATAATTTTAGCTATTGTTAACCATAAAACAAAAATTAAATAACCATATAAATAAATAATTAAAAATAGCTGAGTATTCATTTTACAATTTAGTATGAGGGACATGTGTAAGTAAGCCAAATCCTTAAAACATAATAAAAATAATTGTTAACCAAAAAAACATAAAAATTAAATAATTATATAAATAAATAATTAAAAATCTCTGATGCTCATTCTACAATCCATAAGGGACATATGTAAGTATGTCAAGTACTTAAAAATAATAAAAATAATTTTCACTAAGGTCAACCAAAACAAAAAATTAAATAATCATATAAATAAATAATTAAAAATAGAGGATAGGGTCATTTTACAATCCAATATTTCACTTTCATTCTATTTGGTTATTTGATATTTCACTCACTCTTCAAGTAATAAATAAAATATTTTCATATTTATCTTAAATGAGATAATTTTATATAACTTTATAAAGATAAAGTAATTATTATTATTATTTTTTTTAATTTCAATAGAACTTAAATAAATTGTTTGAATATCTATATTGAACTTTTTCTCTCTATTAATTATTTGAAAAAAATAAATTAAAAATAAAATAATGTAAATATTCGTTAACAAAAAATATGTAACTTATTTTATTTTTAATATAAAATATTAATAATACAATATTTAAAAATACAATATAAACCATTATTAATAAAAAAAATATAACTCATTCAATTTTTAATATAAAATAATAATAATAATAAAATATTTAAAAATACAATAAATTAAATAATAAAAAAAAATATAACTCATTCCATTTTTAATATAAAATAATAATAATAAAATATTTAAAAATACAATAAATTAAATAATAAAAAAATATATAACTCATTCCATTTTTAGTATAAAATAATAATAATAATAAAATATTTAAAAATACAATAAATTAAATAAAGATCCTGTTTTGGTACACCCGTCATTAAAATGGGTCAGTTAAAATGAATTATATTAATTATTTACGTCAAAGGTTTGGCTTAATTACACTGCCCCATTTGTTGGTAAAGGGCATATTATGGGGTTGAGTTGCAGTGTCATCTAACTACTGACCTGAATTTGCAGTCGCAGTAGTGATGGGCGAAGAAGAAGCAGCATGTCGTGTAAGATTTGGGGTGTTGGGATGTGCGGAAATCTTTCGAAAGGTGGGGAGAGCAATTGGGATGGCGAAGGGGGCGACCATACATGCCTTGGGGAGTCGATCTTTGGAGAAAGCCAAGGCCTTCTCGGCTGAGAACAATCTCCCGTCACAGATGAAGCTCTATGGGAGTTATCAGGAGGTCATAGACGATGCAGATGTGGATGTGGTGTACATCCCTCTGCCCACAACTCTCCACCTTGAGTGGGTCGTCAAGGCTGCTAAGAACAAAAAACATGTTCTGCTGGAAAAACCTCCCGCCCTCACCGTCGAAGATATGGATAAGATGATAGAAGCCTGTGATCACCATGGAGTCCAGTTGATGGATGGCACAATGTGGGTGCACCACCCCAGAACCTCCAAAATGGCGGAGCTCCTCCACAATCCTCAGCTTTTTGGCAACTTGAAAGAGGTACTACTAACAATATTTTTGATCGTGTATCCATCTATCTATAAAATATCTAATAGGGTATTGGCAAAAGCAATCCTTGAGAAATTTTAAACAGGATTAGGAAGTAATTCAGATTTTATAACTGATGGGATACTAATTTCGTTTGAGAATAATTAGTATCTAGTACTTGTTTTAAATATCATATAGTAATGTAAATCAACTTGGTGGTAAACATTCCACTGTTTGAGAATATTGCAATGAGGTGTAAAGGGCTTACAACCCTCCAAAACACCCGTTGGGGTGCTGTAATCAAGGGAATCTACTCCGCCAAATATGCCTAGCACCTAGGGGAAGGTCTGTTTCTGCAGGCAAGGTGGTCCGGGCAAAATGTTCCACAAAGCGGTGAAACAAGATAGTGACGGTTTTATTTTGTAATTGCTTTGAATAAATATTATTTTTTCCTGCAAATCATTTACAGTTCCATATTAATTAAAAATGATAATTATATATAATTGAATTCATAGGAAGGATGCATTAGCTGCCCATGTGGACCTTCCAAGCCATCGTGAGAATATCATGCCTAATAAACATTAATAAACATGAAGTAACATTTGAGCCCAAGTTTGGCCATTTCAAAATAAACCCACCATTGACCCTCATGTGAGTGAACCACTGTCTCAAGATAATAGAATATAAACTTGATACAAAGTGATTCTTCTGCCAAAAAGAGTACAATAAATGAGACTCCCATTCTACACCTATTTATACAAGTTGGAAGAATCTTTAGCGAATAAGATTCCTTAGTTACCTCATGACACATTGCAAGGAATATAATCAAGTGCGATGTTCCAAACATTGTGATAAAATCAGAAAATCACGATTTTTTTGAGCAATGCCAATTTTTTGGGTCCCAAAAAATTGCAAGATGAGCAAAAAAATCACCTGTGCATGGATGTGTGCCAATTTTTTGGTTTTTCTCCCCTCATTTTGCAAACAACATTGTTTGGAGCAGAGAATGAGGAGAATATGGTTTGTTGAGCGAAGGAGGGGAGAACACCATTCCTCTTGGCCATTATCGTGATTTTTTGTAGTGGAGATCAATTTCCTTCTACCGTGGGCACACTTGTAGGTATGAGCATCGATTTTTGCCATTTCTTTGTTTTTAATATTTTTCTTTGTGTTTCAGTTACCCATTTGTTTTTCATGATTTTACTAGGGGGAAGAGAGTTTTTTTTGCCAATATCAATTTACTGAGGAGTAGAGAAGGTTTCCTAACTAGTTTCCAACTTCACATAGCCGCTGGTGTATTTAGAAATTTGTAGGTATATCTCTGTTATTTTTTGTTATTCTATAATTTATGTAAATTTTAAATTTATCTCTTTTTATGCATTTTTTTTTTAAATTTTAATCTTTATTCTAAAAATGTTGATTTTCTTTTCAATTTTTTTTATGCCTTAGGTTTAATCCTTACATTGAAGACTAAATGTAATATTCCTAAGGGAAATTTACAATGATAAACAAAGAAAACATAGAAAAAACACCTGGGGTACAATATGAGATCAAAAGGCATGCACTTGGGCTTGCCCAAGGCAAGCTAGTAAAGCCCAACTGATGAAAACAAGTGCCCCAACTGCTAGGTAATTGTTCCCTCTATGGCCCTGCGCTGAACACCTAGAAAATTGAACTGCTGGCTGTGAAGAATGGATGATTTGACCCCCTTTCGGTGCTCAGAAATTTCCGGGAAATTAACCCCGACCTCTCCTCCAATAGCCCACCAAAACCCAGAAAGAGTTTGGCCAAACACTAGCCCTAGAATTTCGGCCCAATTTCTCCTAGCTCCCTTGTGGATGGGTATTTCAACCCACCTGTAATTTCAGCAAATCCCCTTTTGGAACTCCTTCTCAAGTTTCAACCCCAAACTCCTCTTCCTCTAAGTGTCCCACATGTGGCGCGAATAGGTACTACGTAGGCCCATGCAGTCTTTGCAGAACTAGCTCCACAACACGCTGAAAAGGCTCTCAGATCATACTGAAGATGATGAAGACTCCCTCCTAGGGTTGGCACTCGAGGTCCATCGAAGCAAGGGTGAGATTCTCACCTGAAAATCTTTTGTGCTCAACAACACATGCAGACTTGGCTTCCAGCTCAAGCATGCTAGTGAGAGTGAATGTTGAAATGATCAAAGATCCCCAAAATGAGTCCCTCCTTCTATTTTGTCATTGTGCCTTCAATTTGCTCATGTGGGACCCAACCATTGATTTCCTCCATCCTTTCCCTCCAAGAGTGCATATTTCCAAGAGGGGAGCATATTCCCTCTTTGGTGTGGCCCCCACCATCCACTAACCATTCAATTTTTCCCTTTCTCCTATGTTGGGCCTTTGCCTTAGCTTCAAAACTTCAAGTGGGGTCCTGCAACCCACTTTTCCTAAGTGAAAGTGCAAAATATGACAAAATTGGCAAAATAGATATTTCCCCTTAGCAATATTGCTAAGTGGGAATATCACAGTCCTCCCTGCCAAAATGTTGCTTGTCCTCAAGCAACTGCAAGGATGGATGTTGGAGTATCTGCTCTCCCTCCCAAGTGGCATCCTCATCAGGCAGATTCCTCCATCTGATCAAGAACTCTTTGATGACCCTGTTCTGCAAGTGTCTCTCATGGGTGTCCAAAATAGCCTTAGGCTCCAAAACCATATGCCCCTCATCATCCATGCGTGGTAACTCTGTAGTTGCTATCACTTGTTGGCCCAGTGCCTTTTTTCAGGCAAGATACATGAAAAATGTTGTGAACTTAGCTCCTTAGAGGTAGCTCTAGCTCATATGCTACCTCTCCAACCCTCCTGGTGACTTTGTATGGCCCATAAAAGTGGGGCTTGAGCTTTTCGACCCCCTTTTGTTTGAGCGTGGACTATTTGTACGGCTGAAGCCTTAAGAAAACTAGATCCCCAACCTCAAATTGCCTCTCTACTCGGCCCCTGTCAGCATAGAGCTTCTGCTGGTTCTACGCAGTCTGTAGGTTGTCCTTGAGAGCCCATAGGATATCTTGGCTCTCCTGTATCCAATCCTTGGCCCTTGGGACTCGATTGTATCCAAACATCCTATCAGTGAAAGTCAATGCATCATAACCGTACAAAGCTCGAAATGGGGACATACCTATGGACATGTGGTATGTTGTGTTGTAGCATTTCTCGCCCAAATGCAACCACCGTATGCACCAACCCTCCTAGTGACTCTATACGGCCCATAAAAGTGAGCCTTGAGCTTTTTGGCCCCCTTCTGTTTAAGCGTGGACTGTTTGTACGATTGAAGTCAGGAAAACTGGATCCCCAACCTCAAATTGCCTCTCTACTTGGCCCCTGTTAGCATAGAGCTTCTGGTGGTTCTGCGCAATCTGTAGGTTGTCCTTGAGAGCCTGTAGGATATCCTGGCTCTCCTGTATCCAATCCTTGGCCCTTGGGGCCCGACTGTCTCCAAACATCATATCAGCGAAATTCAATGCATCATAATCGTACAAAGCTCGAAATGGGGACATACCTATGGACATGTGGTACATTGTGTTGTAGCAGTACTCACCCAAATGCAACCACCGTATCCATGCACGCTGCTAGCCCATCACATAGTTGCATAAATAGCCCTCCAGCCACTTGTTTACAATCTCTGTCTGCCCATCAGTCTGGGGGTGATAGCTAGTGCTCGAGGTGAGCTCAGTACCCACCAACCGAAATAAATCTTGCCAAAATCCCCCCATGAACCTTTTGTCCGAGTCACTGACAATAGTGTTTGGAAGACCATGAAGTCAAAACACCTCCTTGAAAAACAGTTCAGCCACCTGTGAAGCCAAAGACCAGGCAGGAATAGCGAAGAAGTGGGCGAATTTGGTTAATTGGTCTACCACCACATAGATGCAGTCCTTGCCTTGGACTATAGGAAACCTGGTGATAAAATCCATCGAAATACTCTCCCATTTACCCTAAGGGATAGGAAGAGGTTGTAACAATCTCGTAGGGTGTGTCTGCTCATCCTTGTTCCTCTGGCACGTCACACTCCTGGATGTGCCTTAGAACATCACCCTTAAGGCTCTTCCATGCAAAATGCTCCTTGATAGCCCTATATGTTTTGGTGAACCATTGATGCCCTGCTAACGGTGAATCGTGGGCAGCCTGCATAATCTTCTCCCTCAATTGGGAGTTAGGCACTAAATAATCCGGTCCTTGTAGTAGATCACCTTGTTCATCACCTTGTACCGGTCATCTGTAACTGCGCCATCAAGGACCTCGCATGCAAATCGGTCCTTGGAATACTCCACTAGAAACTGCACCTTCCAATCCGACACAATGCTCATCAGCGAAATAGTAGTCGATCTCCTAGACAACGCATCAGCCACCACGTTGTGCCGACCCTTGACATACTCAATGTCAAAGTCATATGCTTGAAGTTTGCTCACCCACTTTTGTTGCCTCTCCTGCAGCTGCTTCTGCTCCAAAAAGAATCTGAGGCTATTGTGATCTGTTTTCACCCGGAACCTGTTGCCCACCAGGTATTGTCTAAACTTGGCCAGTGCATGCATGATGGCTAGCATCTCTTTGTCGTATATGGAGTATAGCTGCTCGTGGGGAAGTAGCTTCCGACTCTCAAAAGCTATCGGGTGCCCCCCTTGCATTAGGACCGCTCCTATGCCCTCCCCTGATGCATCGCACTCAAGCACAAAGGGCTACGTGAAATCTGGAAGTGCCAACACCGGGCAGCTGCTCATCACCTGTTTGAGGCGCTCAAAAGCCTCTTATGCTCCATCGGTCCACTCAAATGCCCCCTTCTTGGTCAAATCGGTGAGGGGGGCTGCCAACTGGGAGAAGCCCTTCACGAACTTCCTGTAGTAGGTGCATATACCCACGAAACCCCTCAACTCTGTCACATTCTGGGGTACTGGCCAGTCTTGGATGGCCCTAATCTTCTCCTCATGTACTCTCACGCCATCCTCCCCAATAATATGCCCCAAATAGAGCATCTCTGTCAATCCAAACTCACACTTGGACAACTTGGCGTAGAACTGCTGCTCCTCTAGAATGCGCAACACCACCTCCAAGTGCTGCAAATGCTCCTCCCAGGTCTGACTATAGATCAAAATGTCGTCAAAAAATACCAATACAAATCTCCGCAACTGCCCATGGAACACATGGTTCATGCAGGACTGGAAGGTGGCAGGTGCGTTGGTTAGGTCGAAAGGCATAACCAGAAACTCAAGTGCCCATAGTGACACCTGAAAGCCGTCTTGGGGACGTCCTGATCCCTCACTCTGATCTGGTGGTACCCTGAACGCAAGTCTATCTTGGAGAAGTACTTGGCTCCCCTCAGCTCATCCATCAGCTCATTTATGCGTGGAATGGGGTAGCAATTCTTTAGGGTCTTTTTGTTGAGTGCCTGGTAATCTATGCACATGCGCAACATTCCATCCTTCTTCTTCACTAGGACAATTGATGAAGCGAAGGGGCTAGAGCTAGGCCTAATATGCCCAAGTGCCAGCAACTCATGAATGGCTTGCTCAATCTCATCCTTGTAGGCCTTGGGATGTCTGTATGGAGTGGTAATAACAACCTGTACCCTCGGCTCTAGCTCAATCGTGTGCTCAAACCCCTGGTCAGGTGGCTTCCCTGGCGGTATGTCCCCAAACACTACCGGGTATCTGTCTAGGATGGCCTGTATGTCCGGGTGTGGTGGCTTGGGTTGACCCCCAGCCTCAAAAATCCTCAACTCCACCACCCACTCAATGTCACCATGCCTTAGGTCAACCTCCATCCTGTGCGCTGAGACTGTTTGTGGAGGGTAAGAATCCATGCCCCGTAGAACAACCAATTTGCCATCCGACCCTGTAAACTCCATCTCCAACTTCCTCCAATTAGTAGTGACCCAACCAAGAGAATAAAGCACTGGACTCCCATCACCACATTGGTGTCCGATACATCCACCACAAAGAAATGGTCTGTCACTGAATAGTTCCCCATGGTCACTACCAAAGTGAGAACATATTGCATACACTGCATGGTCGGGTCCCCTGGCACAAGGATTGAGAAGCCCTCAAACTCCTTGGTCGTGATACCCCTCCTCTGGACCATTTGTGCATCGATGAAATTATGGGTGGCCCTATTGTCCGCCAACACTGAGACACGCTGCCCTTGCATAGTGCCTATGATCCTCAAAGTCAAAAATATGGGTACTGTGTAAGGACGCAAGGACCCCTTCTACTGGTGCGAAAGGGGCTCCCCCTGGTGGTGGAGGTGGTGGTGGTCCCCTCTTCGTATGTGCCATGCTGTCATCTCCACCTATCTCCAACTCTATGTCATCCTCCTGGTCACTATCAAAGAAGACCTCAATGTAATGGGCCTTGCCCGTTGTGTATCTATGGCTTGGTGCCTAAGGTTCCTGACAGGCGAAGCATAACTTCCTCCTCCGTAGATCTCTCCGAGTTTCCTCATCCAACTGTCCATGCCCCTAGTTGGCTCTCGGTGGTGGAGCCCTCGTGTCTCTTCCCCTCTGCTGGAACACCTGCCTGGGCGGTATTTGCGCTTGGCCTTGGGTAGAGCATCCTACAAATCCCAGGCTCTACCAACTGCGTCCTGCAAAGTAGTGGCCCTGTTGGACCTCACCAAACCCCTAAGTGGCTTTGATAGCCCTTCCAAGAACATGAAGACCCTCCTAGCCTCTGATAAATGAGGCAGCATCATTGACAATCTTAGGAACTCAGAGATATAGGCCTCAACACTACTAGTCTGCTTGAGCCATGTCAACTCTCCAAAGTGCTCTTCCGGGTCTCTCCTCTCAAAACGCTCCAATACCCTCTGGGTGAAATCGTCATACGCCGTAACTCCCGCATGTACCATAGTGGTTAATCCATGGAACCACCAATCATGGCTTTTGCGCGGCAATCTTAATCGCCTCCACCTCTGTCATTAGGTTGAGCTGAAATTAAACAAACATCTATCTTCTCAACCCAAGACTTCTCAACCAAGTTCTAAGTACAACAACAGAGACAATTCTATCAACTATGACAAGACAAGTAACATGAACTTACAACATCATATAGATTTAGCAAACTTGGTGTAGCATCAAGAATATGTAGCATAAAATGTGTAGTATCAAGAATAGGACATTCGAAAAACTAATTGTGACATATAGAGACATAGAGATATAACCGAGACACTGTATATACTTACGTTGTCCTGCAAAAACATATGTCAGAGATGATACTCAAAATTCAAATGTAAACACTAATCATACATACCTTGTTGTAGGAGACTTACCCTTAACTGTTGATGTGTGGTCCTTACTGCAGTGATCCTTGAATGCATGCTTTTTCTTGCCTTCTAGGAGCTCGATATTGAATATGTTGTATCTATGTAATTTCGGATCTCCAGGGTCTGAAATTTCGTCTTGTGGTATCCCTCTGAGTCCTCTTTCCAACCCCACAAGTCTGATCAAGATTGGATTCTTCAAGAAAGAGCTATACCCAATCTCCCATGATGACCTGATTATAGACTGGTTCAGTAGAGCGAACTTGTACGAAGTGCCACGTGTCACTGTTGCGACCTTTGGCCCTGAAAACGCTACTCAACAAACTACAGTCTGTCCTATTTCTGCGACTATTTACGAAATTTGAATCCAATGCTCAGAGAGAGTTATGATGATTTTCCCAACGTTACCTGTTTGACATGGAATTCGGGAGCCTGCAAAAACCCTAACTTCCTCAGATCATATCTCCGAAAATATAGCGAACCAAGATTTGAAATTCGGTCACGAGGTTCATCAAGATTTCGGCTCAAATTAGTTTTAATTTCAGCTTTTGAAGCTTTGCAGAAAAAAAGTTATAGTGAAAATGCCACGATGACTTGTTTTAAGCCACAAAATCCCCTACTAGAGGAGGATACGAGGGTCATTATTTATATGAATGTTTTTAGTTGAGAGGGTCCTCAACAAGTGAACATTGTAGGGCTTCTAGGAGCAATTTATTTATTATTAATTATTGAATATTCAATGACCACAACCAATTATGAGTGCCATGCCACAAGGCCCACAAACCCATAGGGTTTTAGCCCACTAACTGGGGTTACTAACTTCAAACATGAATATCTCTCAAACCGTGAAGAATTACTTAGCGTGCCATATATCAACAGAAACATCTCGACGAGTAGAATCCATCTAGAAGATCCTTGACTCAGAATAGAGTAAGTTGTCAAGTCAAAATGCCCATGCAAGATCGGGGTAGCCCCTGGTGCTGCTTGGGTTGACATCAATGACAACCACTAATCAACAATCTCCCCCTTTGGCATTGATGGCAACACAAGTACTCCTGCGATCATGACACCTCTTCCTACTGCCTTCTCTCCCCCTTTGTCATCAATGGCAAAGGGTAACTCCCCTTGACAAACAACCATCTTGCGGACCTGTACACACCTCCACTCCCTCTTTATGCTCGAGTAGATAAGAGAAAGAGTCTAATGGAAACTTGGGAGAACCCCAAGCTTTTGGCGAAGATACTTAAATGCTTCACGAGGTAATGGTTTGGTAAGGATGTCAACAATTTGTTCCTTTGTGCCAACATATTCAAGCTTGATATTCTTTCCAGTGACCTGCTCTCTAACGAAATGATATTTAATTGGAATGTGCTTTGTTTTAGAATGCATCACAGGATTCTTGGAGATACCGATGGCGCTGGTGTTATCGCAGAAGATGGGAATAGGCTCATCAAACTTGAATTGAAGATCTTGCAAAGTTTGCTTCATCCAAAGAAGTTGAGTACAACAAGCTACTGCCGTCTGCTTCTGCTGTGGATAACGAGATTGAAGACTGCTTTTTACTTAACCATGAAACAAGACAACCACCTAGATAGAATGCTGCTCCACTGGTACTCTTACGATCATCAACACTTCCTGCGCAATCTGCATCTGTATAAGCTTGGATGACCAGATCATTTCCTTTGGGATACCATAGACCATATTTCGCTGTGCCCTTAAGATACCGAAGAATTCTTTGGACGGTAATAATATGAAATTCTTTTGGTGTTGTTTGGAATCTTGCTACTTGTCCAACTGCCTACATCACATCAGGCCAGGAGGCTGTCACATATAAGAGACTATCAATCATGGATCTAGACAACCTTTGGTCCACATCCTTTGATGAATTTTCTAAGCTTAACTTGCAACATGTTACCATGGGGGTAAGGACTAGCTTGCAATCTTCCATCTGGAATTTCTTGAGCATTTCTTTGATGTATTTGGTTTGATATATGATATTCCTTTATCCCGCTGAGAAATCTAAAGCCCTAAAAGGTATGTCAATTCGTTAGTCATAGACATTTCAAACTCACTCTGCATTTTTGTGGCAAAGTCTTTACTTAATCTATCATCACTGCTTTCAAAGATTGTATCATCCACATATACTTCGATAATTGTTAGGTTATCTTGATCCATTTTCACATAAAGATTGCTGTCAGCACTTCCTTTCTTGAATCCTTGTTGATGTAAATATCCGTCAAGACGAGCATACCAAGCCCTAGGAGCTTGCTTGAGACCATATAGAGCCTTATTTAATCTACAGACATAGTCTTCTTTGTCAGAGAGCAGAAAACCTTCAGGTTGTTCAATGTAAACTTCTTCCTCCAATTTACCATTTAGAAAAGCTAACTTAACATCCATTTGGTAGACCTTGATTTTTCTCGAGCAAGCATAAGTGAGAAACATCTTGATAGCTTCCATTCTAGCAACGAGAGCAATGTTTCTTCAAAATTGATTCCTTCAACGTGTGCATATCCTTTGCAGACTAATCTTGCCTTGTTCTTGGTAACCTGTAATCCTTCAACTGTTTTGCTCCCCCTGAACCTGTAATGAAACTGCCATCTTGTTCAAACTACCTTCTTGTCAATCGTAGACTTGTGCCATATACCACTGCATAGACTCCTCCTCTACAAACTTTAAGGAGTCAACAAGCCAGATTGTTCAAAATAGTGAGTCACCTAACAGGCCATCTTGACTTGAGCCATTATTTGAAGCAACTGCTTATTCCTGATGACCTTTTGCTTTTACAAATCCTGAAAGCACAACTGCTGAAACCTTGTTATCTCCTTTGTCTTCCTGTACCTATTTCCTTTTCCAGACCTTCTTATTCCTGCAATCTCGAGCCATGTGCCCATAATTGTTACATTTGTAACATTCAACATCATCTCTCAAATGATCAAATCTGTTGATATTCTGCTGAGTTCTGGAATATCCATTTTTGAGAGATCTCCTGGAATTATATTCATTCCAAACATACATGCGACATTTTGCAGCTCTATGTCCAAACTTTCCACATGAATAACAATGACCATAAAAGATAGGTTGATACTTGGGAGGAAATCTTCTTCGAGGAATTGTCTTCCAAGGTTCTTCCTGCGAATCTCGATCTCTTGATTTAGCTTGGAGATCTACCTGCTTGGTAGATTTTGCATATCCATCTTCTTTAGTTGTCATAGAAGGACTTGACTCCTTTTCGAATTTTTCTTTGTAACCAAGACTAGTCTTGTCACTGCATGATCGTTGGTTGCTGATGAGTTCATCCAAAGTCTTTGAGTTGTTGGCATAGTTTTGAAGAGTTTTCCATTTTTTACTTCCTTTCGTAAAGAAACGATTTCAACTTCCAATGCTTCTCTTTCCTTGTTGCTTTCCTTTAATTCTTTCCTGAGCGATTCTTCAATTCGTTTGTATTCTTCAACCTTGATTTTAAGATTTAGGACCTGTTCCCTTTCTGTCTTTAATTCGTCTTCAAGAGTGTTGACGTGCTTCTTCTTGGCCTTGAGCTCTTTGATAACCCTGATTACTTCGTTTTGAAATTCAACCTCAGTCATTTCTTCTTCTTCGTCTCCTTCTTCGTCAGGTGCCTCTTGCTTATTGTGCTTGGCCATAAACAATACTCTTCCATTGAATTCTTCTTTGTTATCACAATTTTATTCAGATGAGGAGCTATCTTCTTTGGAGAAGAAACTTTTCTTAAACCATTTCTTCTTGCCTTGCTTGTTGAACTTCCTAGGACTTTTCTTTCCTTTCGTAACAACCTCATTTTTGTGAGGACATTTGGCTGCAAAATGCCCAACCTCACCACAATCAAAACATATTAATGGAAGTTTACCTTTGAATTTTCCCGTACCTATTCTCATTTTCCACGTGAAATAGGCAAACTCTTTATCTGAGAATTCTTCTTCATCTTCTTCCTTTTCCTCATCCTTACAATTGCAAGTTTTTGCTTTCGGAGTCTGCTTGTCCTTACTATTCTTCTTGGATGCGGCAAATGCTATTTCTAAGTGAGATGTGCCATCCTCTTCTTCAATCCTCATTTCATATGCCGTAAGAATTCCATGCAATTCATCTATGCTGATATTGATCAGATTCGATCTATCTTCCAAGACATATACGTTAGGGTTAAATCTTGCTGGTAGGGTTTTGAGAATCTTTCGGACAACAATTTTCGTTTCAACAGGGTCTCCCAGACCTTCCAATGTTTTTTTGTTTCATCAACACGCTGAAAGTATGCAACAATATCTTCATCTTCCCTCATTTTGAGTTGCTCAAATTTTGCCCTGAAAATTTGAAGCTTTGCTTCTTTCACCTTTGAGTCACCTGCATATATATTTTCAAGCTTGCCCCATACCTCTTTAGCAGTTTTGCAACTCAATACCTTAAGATAAACAGATTTGATAAGCCCATTGATAATAAGATCTTTAGCCTTTGCATCATATACCATATTTTTCTTACCTTGTTCATCATGGGTCGGTGTGAAGCCTTTGTCAATGATTTCCCATACTTCGTATCCTTGCGCCAACAAATGAATATGCATTCTGCCACTCCAAAGTGCATAGTTATTTCCATTAAACAAGGAACTCTATTCTTAGTATACTCCATGATCTCCTTCCAGTTGTTAGACTGCTATTGAAGGAACCAAGCTCCGATACCAATTGTTGGAAATACGGAGAGGGGGGCTGAAACAGTGTTCCTTAGCATTTAAAACTTTTAAATCTTTTCAGAGCATTAGTTAATCTTCAATTATTATTAATGTTTATGCAGTAATAACAGTAAATAAAAGAACACAGTAGACACAAGAATTTTAGGTAGAAAACTCCTTTGGGTCAAAAATCACCGAACGCTTTTCTAATAAATTCTTTAATCTTCAGGCCCAACTGAAATGAAAGCAACAACTTCCTAGAATTCTAGAAAAACATTCTTCTCCAACTCCCACTCGAAGGATGCCCCAACGCCCTGGTTTCTTCTGTAGTCAACTAAATGGATGCCCCAACATCCTAGACCAACCTACCACCTTGAAGTGTTCATAGGCTCCAACCTGTAGGTGACTTCATGCACTAGCCTAACACCTCCCTACCACCCTATAATGACTGGAATGAGACAAGAGTGTGGATTCCCATACCAGGGACAACAATTAGCGATACAATATGATTTACAATGATTTTGACGGAACACCCAATCACACTATGCCCTGCAACCCAACCATGACATCATCCCAACATAGACTCCTATACCTCCCAATAATGCCTTTTCGACTCTTGGCAGATTGACTCTTCCAATGATGACACTTTTACAAATGATTGTTTTACAACTTTACAATGATGACTCTTGGCCTTGACACCTCCTCACAATATATGGATGGTTTTCATGTCTTCAAAGGATGTCCCGCTGCAATGCTTCCTTTGATTTGATACTTCTGCTCTTGAATTCTTGCTTGAAGTTGTACTAGAATCTTCTTCTACCTGCATGCAAAATTTGCCCAGCGAAACCAATCCAAAACAAAACAAAACAAAATACCCTTCAACTGACCTCTGTCTGCAAAACACATGTAAGTGTATAATAATGAATAAATACAAATTAAAATTACAATGCGTACCTGAAGTGTGCTTGTCACTTTTGTTGTTGACTTGTTGCAGCAGTAGACAAAGACTCCCACTCTTGATATAGGCCTGGACTCTATGCAAGACTATATCCAAAACTGACATAAAGATATATACAATAAAATCTAATGAAAGACCCTAGACTTGTGATGGACCAAGTTATAAGTACAACAACAAAGACCATTTATCAACTATGATAAGACAAGTAACATGAACTTACAACATCATATATATTTAGCAAACTTGGTGTAGCATCTAGAATATGTAACATAAAATGTGTATTATCAAGAATAGGACATCCGAAAAATTAATTGTGACATAAGAGACATAGAGATATAAACGAGAACTGTATATACTTACGTTGTCCTGCAAAAACATATGTCAAAGATGATACTCAAAATTCAAATGTAAACACTAATCATACATACCTTGTTGTAGGAAACTTACTCTTGACTGTTGATGTGTGGTCCTTACTGAAATGATCCTTGAATGCATGCTTTTTTCTGCCTTCTAGGAGCTCAATATTGAATCTATTGTATCTATGTAATTTCGGATCTCCAGGGTTTGAAATTTTGTCTTGTGGTAGCCCTTTGAGTCCTCTTTCCAACCCCACAGGTCTGATCAAGATTGGATTCTTCAAGAAAGAGTTATGCCCAATCTCCCACAATGACCTGATTATTGACTGGTTTAGTAGAGCGAACTTGTACGAAGCGCCACGTGTCACTGTTGCGACTTACGGCCCTGAAAACGCTACTCAACAAACTACAGTCCATCCTCTTTTTGTTTCTGTGACTATTTACGAAATTTGAATCCAATGCTCAGAGAAAAAGTTATGACAATTTTCCCAACGTCACCTGTTTGACATGGAATTTAGGAGCTTGCAAAAACCCTAACTTCCTCAGATCATATCTTTGAAAATATAGTGAATCAAGATCTGAAATTCGTTCACAAGGTTCATCAAGATTTCAGCTCAAATGGGTTTTAATTCAGCGTTTGAAGCTTCGCAGAAGAAAAGGTTATAGCGAAAATGCCACGATGACCTATTTTAAGCCACAAGATCCCTAATAGAGGAGGATATGAGGGTCATTATTTATATGAATGTCTTGAGTTGAGAGGGTCCTCAACAAGTGAATGTTGGAGGGATTTTAGGAGCAATTTTTTTATTTTTAATTATTGACTATTCAATGACCACAACCAATTATGAGTGCCATGCTACAACCCCATAGGGTTTTAGCCCACTAACTGGGGTTATTAACTTCAAACATGAATATCTCTCAAACCATGAAGAATTACTTGGCGTGCCATATATCAACGGAAACATCTCGATGAGTAGAATCCATCTAGAAGATCCTTGACTCAGAATAGAGTAAGTTGTCAAGTCAAAATGGCCATGCAAGATCGGGGTAGCCCTTGGTGCTGCTTGGGTTGATATCAATGACAACCACTAATCAACAAAAAGCTGGGAGGAATAATCTCCCCATCGTGCGCTGAAGGTCAGTGCCATGTGTGTAGCCTCCTCCACTCTGCCCCTTGCTCCTATTTTTGCCCTTGAGTTGGCAAAAGTCCCTGAAGGTGATGGCATCTCTAAAATCGGGCCCATAGGATTGATACTCCACAAAATAGTCCCCCATGGGCATCTCCTCCTGCCCTTGCGACCCTCCAACACCAGATGTTAGAAATGTGGGAATGGTAGATCTGGCAGTGTGTTGGAAATAAGTGGTGCATTGGGTGGATTTGTTGCCTGATGGTGTGAAGTGCCTGAGCCTTCACCCAAATGGATTTCTCCCTGAATCCCTTTGCCCTTGTTGTTGTTGCAATTCTGTTGCCGCAACTCATCAATGCCCTTAGACAGATCGTTGATGGCCTTCAGAAGATGTTGGACAAACTCCTCTTCTTTACTCATCTTGTCTCCCCCATTATCCCCCATGTCTAGCCTCTCAACCTCCGGTTCAACGGTCACTAGATCAGGAGTGATTTGCAGTTGCCTTTCCTTGCTTCTATACATGTACCTCCTGTAAGTGACGTTCTGCTTATCCTCTGGTGTCATAGACTAAGCTGCTCCCACAGACTGAGCCAAGACTATGAGCTTTGATACCACTGTAATATTCCTAAGGGAAATTTACAATGATAAACAAAGCAAACATAACAAAAACACACATAAATTTCACACAATATTAAACACCCAGAAAATGCCAAAATCTGTGCTGACCTGAGCCATTTTATTAAGATAAATGATGGGGTACAATATGAGATCAGAAGGCATGCACGTGGGCTTGCCCAAGTGATGAAAACAAGTGCCCCAATTGCTGCGTAGCTGTTCCCTCTATGGCCTTGTGCTGAACACCTAGAAAACTGAACTGCTGGTTGTGAAGAATGGCTGATTTGACCCCCTTCCGGTGCTTAGAAAATTCCGGGAAATTAACCCTGGCCTCTCCTCCAATAACCCACCAAAACCCAGAAAGGGTTTGGCCAAACACTGACCTTGGAATTTTGGCCCAATTTCTCCTAGCTCCCTTGTTGCTGGGTATTTCGACCCACCTGTAAATTCCACTGCTAAAGGCTCCCAAAATGGCTGAGATATTCAACAAATCCCCTTCCGGAACTCCTCCTCAAGTCTCAACCCCAAACTCCTCTTCCTCCAAGTGTCCCACATGTGGCATGAATAGGCACTGCGCAGGCCCAGGTAGTCTTTGCTAAACAAGCTCCACAACACGCTGAAAAGGCTCCCGGATCAGACTGAAGATGATGAAGACTCCCTCCTAGGGTTGGCACTCGAGGTCCACCGAAGCATGGGTGAGATTCTCGCATGAAAATCTCTTGTGCTCAACAACACATGTAGACTTGGCTTCTAGATCAAGCATGCTAGTGAGAGTGAATGTTCAAATGATTAAAGATCCTGAAAATGAGTGCGTCCTCCTATTTTGTCATTGTGCCTCCAATTTTCTCATGTGGGATTTCCTCCATCCTTTCCCTCCAAGAGTGCATATTTCCAATAGGGGAGCATATTCCCTCTTTGGTGTGGCCCCCACCATCCACTAAGCATTCGATTTTCCCTTTCTCCTATGTTGGGCCTTTGCCTTAGCTTCAAAAATTCAAGTCGGGTCCTGGAACCCACTTTTCCTAAGCAAAAGTGCAAAATATGACAAAATTGGCAAAATAGATATTCCCCTCAGCAATATTGCTAAGCGGGAATATCACACTAAAAATGCTGAGAAATTTTGACCCTATGTTGGGAATATGGTGAACTCGACTGGGCGGGGGGGGGGGGGGGTTGGTTCAATAGACACAATTTGACTTGCAAGTTGTGTGGGAAGCATATGACAACAAGAATCTCTTGATTGAAATTCCACCTTGCACAAATTTTGGGAGATGATGTAGGAGTTTGCTTAAATGCAAGTCCAAAAATCATCCGTATTGTCATTAAAGCATTGCAAGATAAAGATGCAACCAAAGAGAATAGGGCAGCTAAGAGAAGTTTGTTGAAATTTGGTACCGGAGGACAGGTGGTTCCCTTAGGCTTTGATCTTTGGCCTAGGGAAAAGTGTCCAAAAGAATTTAATTTTTCTCCTAAAATGACTTTATAATTTTATAAAGTTAAATCTAATTTAAAAGTGACTTTAAGTGATAAAGTTACTAAGTCTAATTTTAAAGTAACTTTTATAAAGTCAATGAAAAATTAGAAAGGAAAAGTGACTTTGGAAATAAATGACTAAGTGGGTCTTTATTAAAGTGGGGTGAATTAAAAAATAAAAAGTGAGATTTAAATGAGCATTTAATCTCAGCCTTAGATCTCAATCTATTTCAGCCATTGGATTTAGGGATCACCCAAAAGTCACTTGGATCACCCAAAAGTCACTTGGGGTTAGATTAAAGGAGGAAAAGGAGGAAAAGGTCATTCATTCTTTCATGAGCAGATTGAGAGAAGGAGAGCAAGAGAGCAAGGGAGATTTCTGGACAGTGAGCTGCGGAGTTTCAGCAGCGGAGTTTCAGCAGAGCGGAGTTTTAGCAGCGGAGTTTCAGCAGGGCGGAGTTTCAGCAAGGCTGAGATAAGTTGTAAAAGTTTGCTTGCTGATTTTTGCTGAATATTTCTCTTACTGTAAAAAGGCATTTTCCAGAAATAAAGAACTCTCAAACTGGTTTTCCCCAAGAGTTGTAGGGGGTTTTTCCAGGGTCACATTGACAAAAAATCTCAGTGTTTAAATGTGTTTTAATGGCTGTTTATTACAGCTGATTTTTATTTCTGCAATTTCCAGCATTTTGTAAAATTTCTAGAATTTGTGTTTTCAGCAAATTTATTTTTTTTCAGCTTGTAAAATGTATGGTTATGTGAAAAGGGCATTTAACTATATGGGAGAAATAAGGAGAAACTGAAAACCAGAGTGAAAAATGAGAAATTTATACATGGTATCAGAGCTTGAGTGCTCAAGGACAGTTTGGGACAGCAAAATGAAAAATTACAGCTGCTGATTTTTCACTCAGAAAATTCCAGCAAGCTGATTTTTTCATAAACAACAGTTTTATCTTTACTACAACAGTGCTATTTTTCAGTTTTAGGACAACAGGATGTCATTGGGATTGAGGGTGAAGGATAGGCTGGATGGGCATACAAATTACAACGTTTGGAAGGAGAGAATGCAGAGTATCTTTGAGGAGGCAGAAGTCTGGGATATCATGGTGCATACCACACAGAACCCTGTTGTTGTGCCTACTGATGCTACTCAGTTGACAACTTATAATAAAAAGAACAACAAGGGTAAGAGGCTGATTCTAGACAGAATCAAAGACCATTGCATTCCTTATGTGAGAGGAAAGAGCAATGCCCATGAGATGTGGACAACATGTCCAATCTCTACCAGAGTACCAATGAGAACCGGAAGATAGTCCTGAAGGAGAAGCTGAAGAACATTAAGATGGGTAATGATAGTGCAGCTGGATATCTCACAAAGATTACTAATGTGAAAGATGAGTTGGCAGCGATTGGGGAGGCCATTCCACCCACTGAGTTGGTGTGGATTGCAGTGAATGGCCTCCCCCGTTCATGGTTGAACTTTGCTGATGGGGTTTGTGCACGTGAGACCCTTCCCACATGGGAGAGGTTTTGGGATGATTGCATTCAGACAGAGTCAGGAAAGGTCAGCTTGGGGCAGCCAAGCCAGTTGAGCAGGATGAAGATGTAGCACTGCTGGCAGGAGGCAAGAAAGGCAAAGGGAAGAAGCAGGCTTCCACAAGCAATGGTGGGGGCAAAGGCAAAGGTAAAGGTAAACAGGGGAACACACAGAAGGACTATTCCAAGGTGAAGTGTTGGAATTGTCAAAAGATGGGACACTATGCAGTTGTGTGTCCGGAGAAGAAGAAGAAGAAGGGGAAGAACCAGGACGTGGCAACTTCAACAGAGATTGAGGACTTTGTAGGTCGTTTTGACCGGGAGTTTGTGTTCACTACGTGTGAGTCCTCTAGTGTAGGATCACCTGCCACACAGGTTCAGAGGGAACATGCTTTTCCCTCGATTAGCGGAGCATCTTCAGGTATCTGGTATGTGGACAATGGGGCTTCACGTCACATGACATGAGTCCATGAGTACTTCTCAGAGCTTTCAGAGAGTGGCACTGATATAGAGGTAGTACTCGGTGATGACAGAGTTGTTAGAGCAGTCGGGGTGAGGACACTAACATTTCAAAGGGAGTCCAAACCTCCCTTGAAAGTGTCAGATGTTCTTTATGTGCCAGGGATGAGGAAGAACCTCATATCCGTCTCAGTTTTGGAGGACAGAGGATATGAGGTACTGTTCAGGGGAGGACAGGTGTTGATGTATCCCAGGGGCACTCCAGCTGATTCAGCTAGAGTGATAGGTGTACGCAATGGAAAGGTGTACAAGTTTGCATTCCAGCCCCTTTTGTCATTGAGCAATAGTACCGACAACAGAGCTAGCAGTTCTGAGCTGTGTGAGATTTGACACCGCAGGATGGGACATATGTATCATGGAGCCTTGAGTACATTGCGGGAGATCACTACAGGTGTGCTAGATTTCAGTACTGATCACTTTGATACTTGCAGAGGTTGTGCGATGGGCAAGTTTGCCAAATCCCCTTTTCCCAGCAGTGACAGTAGAGCGACTGGGATACTTGATTTGATTCATTCCGATGTGAGTGGTCGGATGTCTCATGTTTCCTTGAGTGGATATGAGTACTATGTTTTATTCATTGATGATCACTCCAGGAGGACCTGGATTTATTTTTTGAAGACCAAGAGTGAGGTCTTCAAGCGGTTTCAGGAGTTCAGAGCTCTTGTGGAGACACATATAGGTCGAAAGATCAAGTCCCTGAGGTCGGACAATGGAGGAGAGTACACCCTTGGAGAGTTTGTTGACTATTGTGCGGTGGCAGGCATTAGGAGGGAGTTCATTGTTCCTTACAACCCCCAACAGAACGGGGTTGCAGAGAGGAAGAACAGATCCATCATAGGGGCTGCCAAAGCCATGTTACATGATCAGGGGTTGCCATTGTTCTTGTGGGCAGAGGCCTGCAACACAGCTGTTTACTTGCAGAACAGGAGTCCGCATCGTGCCTTGGGGCACATGACTCCGGAGGAGGCTTTCTCTGGGAAGAAGCCTGATATTGGTCATCTTCATATCTTTGGATGCATTACATACTCCTATATACCCAAGGAAAAGAGGACCAAACTAGAGCCCACCACAGAGAAGGGTATCTTTGTGGGCTACAGTGAGACCTCAAAGGCCTTTCGGATTTACATTCCTGCACAGAGGAGAGTTGTTGTCAGACAGGATGTGAAGTTCGAGGAGGACAGGGCCTTTAGGAGGTCACAGGAGTTAGAGTATCTGGATCAGCCAGACTCTCAGCAGCAGTTGAGTCAGTCGCAGGGATCCAGTGGGCAGGGATCAGGAGGATCAGGAGGTACATCTATGAGGATGTCAGGTCCGTCAGTGAGTAATGGCTCACCGAGCCAGAGGGGTGGTGCTCCGGGCAGCATGCAGAGCAGTTCACAGAGCAGTTCACTAGGGATTCCACTGATGGACAGTTCACACGGTATCTCAGCTTCTACAGGTTCAGGTGCAGGCAGGAGGACAACAGACAGATAGTCAGGAGTTCAGGCTCCTGATGATGATGATGAGGAGGAGTTTCATTCTCCGGTGGGAGAAGTGCGCTCAGGGAAGAGGAAGCCCAAGTGGCTTCAACACATCTTGAGAGATGCCTCATCTGTTGCTGAGCCGAAGAGGCCGGTCAAAGAGAGTAGACCACCTGAGAGGTTTTGTAGCTATATGGCGATGGTTACCAGCATCCTTGACTCTGAGCCTTCTAGCTATGAGGAGGCAGCTAGCCAGCAGGTCTGGAGAGAGGCCATGCAGGAGGAGTATTCTTCTATCATGAAGAATGATGTTTGGGAGGTGGTGCCGAGGCTTGAGGGCAAATCCGTGGTTACTTCCAGATGGCTTTACAAGGTAAAGCATGCTGCAGATGGAAGCATTGAGAAATTCAAAGCAAGGTTTGTGGCTAGAGGGTTCTCCCAAGTAGAGGGAGTTGATTATGAGGAGACCTTCGCTCCCATGGCTCGATATACTTCGATCCGCTCCATTATATCGATAGCATCAGAGATGGGTTGGAAGATCCACCAGATGGATGTGAAGACTGCATTTCTTAATGGCTTCATACAGGAGTAGGTGTACATTGAGTAGCCACAGGGCTTTGAGGTGCATGGGAAGGAGTCCCATGTGTGCAGACTGAAGAAGGCCCTTTATGGCCTGAAGCAAGCTCCCAGAGCTTGGTACTCCAGGATATACATATTTGCAGGGGATGGGTTTCACAAAGAGTGAGGCAGATCCGAACCTTTACTTTATTGTGATTGGTGAGGAGCCTCTCATTCTGGTGCTGTATGTGGATGACTTGGTCATTACAGGTGCAGAGAGACTCATAGAGCACTGCAAGAGAGATCTTGCGACGGAGTTTGAGATGAAGGACATCGGCTTGATGCATTACTTTTTGGGCTTGGAGGTGTGGCAGGAGGAGGGGCATTTCTTCCTGGCAGGTTGTGCTTCTGATAGGAAGAGCACTTCAGGGTGCTGTTTGGGTTGGGTTCAGCAGTAGTGTCATGGTTCAGCCGGAAGCAGCAGTCAGTAGCACTGAGTTCAGCGGAAGCAGAGTATATGGCAGCCAGTCTAGCTAGTTGTGAGGCTATCTGGCTTCGCAAGATGTTGTTTGGCTTATTTGGTCAGCCGTTGAGACCTTCAGTGATTTACTGTGATAATCAGAGTTGCATTAAATTCACAGAGAATCCAGTATTTCATGACAGGTCAAAGCATATCGGGATCAGATATCATTTCATCAGAGACTATGTTCAGAAGGGAGCTGTGAAGCTTGAGTATATTTCCACTGATGAGCAGGTTGCAGATATTCTTACCAAAGCCTTACCACGGGGCAAGCATGTCTAGTTCAGAGACAAGATGGGTGTGGTGAAGAACACCTTCCTCGATAAGAGGGAGTGTTGAAATTTGGTACCGGAGGACAGGTGGTTCCCTTAGGCTTTGATCTTTGGCCTAAGGAAAAGTGTCCAAAAGAATTTAATTTTTCTCCTAAAGTGACTTTATAATTTTATAAAGTTAAATCTAATTTAAAAGTGACTTTAAGTGATAAAGTTACTAAGTTTAATTTTAAAGTGACTTTTATAAAGTCAATGAAAAATTAGAAAGGAAAAGTGACTTTGGAAATAAATGACTAAGTGGGTCTTTATTAAAGTGGGGTGAACTAAAAAATAAAAAGTGAGATTTAAATGAG